>CM075991.1:5628144-5978144 GCA_038087875.1 Malacoraja senta
CCAGCATTTTGTGTCAATCTTCGTTGTAAACCAGCATCTGCATATTCTTCCTGTACATTTATGGAATGAGCTATTTGAATGGGATGCTCCGTGCTTTCTGGCTCCACTTGGAGTCAGAGTCATAGAGTGATACATTGTGGAAATAGCCCTTCGGCCCAACTTGCCCACAGCGGACAACATGTCCCAGCTACACTAGTCCCACCTGCCGCTTTTGATCCAAATCCATCAAAGCCTGTCCTGGCCATTTACCTGTCTAGCTGTTTCTTAAATGCTGGGATCGTGCCTGCCTCAACTACCCCCTTTAGCAGCTTGTTCCATACACCCCACCAAAATTATAGTCCTCAACTCCCTATTAAATCTTTGCCCCTTCACCTTAAACCTATGCCCTCAGGTCGCGATTCACCCACACTGGGCAAGAGACTCGTGATTTTCATCATATTCGTCTCATGATTGTATGCACCTCAATAAGATCACCCCTCATCCTCCTGTGCTCCAAGGAACAGAGTACCAGCCTACTCAACCTCTCCCTATAGCTCAGACTCGCTAGCCATCGCAACATCCTTGTAAATCTTCTCTGTGCCCTCTCCAGCTTGACACAACGTCAGTCCCACCATCATAATCTGTGCGCACCTAGTGCGGAGGGGAACGGCTCCAGGCAGACGAAGTCTCCATCAGAGCCGACTGCCTGTCGCTTTTCCAAGTTTACGCCCGGGCCCGGCTGTTCCCTTGAAAAAGAACACACAGTGCCCACTGGCAGCAGGAAGGCGTTCCAGGACCGCTGGGCGCAGAGAGGACTGACTGTCTCCTGGATCTCATAGTCTCATGATATGGCGGTCGGTGTTTTGTTATAGTCCAAAGCATTAATACATCTGTACGTAGCTGGATATATTTTATGTTACCCAGTATCGTTTCACCCGGGCGCTGTTTTCGGAACCCGGGTGAAACGCTGCCGTGCAACCAAGTGCCAGGTCCGGGTCAGTACACACGCGGGCGGACCCCTGGCTCTTCCCAGTGGTCTGAATGGTTCATTTCCAGGGTGCGTTGATATTGAGCCAACACCACGAACCTGCACCCCCTCCGGTCACTCCACCTCCCCGAAGGACACTGACCACCCGCTGTCTTTGTCACGAACAGCTAAGGGCACGTGCGTTGACGCAAACGACGGAACGACTCATCAATTCGGAGAAAATTGGAAGAACTAACTGCTGGCTGTGCGTGTGTGCGCGCACGGGTTATAAATGCTGCGAACGGTAAGTCATCCGCATTTTAACTCACAGGATCTGACCGCGACGGTTGAACCTGCACGCATGGGTTGGGTTGGCGTCGCAGATGCCAGGGTGTGAGCCGTGTCGATTGGCGATGCGTTCAGAATTGACGCGCATAGTAGACGGAATGGTCCTGACCACGGGCTCTCTACATGTCTGTATCAACCCCGATACACGGGGAAGCTTCGGCCGGGATCTGATTCTGGGTGGTGATCATTGGGGAGGCTTGGCGTAGGTAGGGAGGGAGGGAGAGACAGGGGGAAGGAGGGAAGAGATTATATGAAGGACCGTAAAGAGCGTCGAAGCAAACCTTAGAATCACACGGCACGGGCCATTCAGTGCGCTGGGTCAGGCCGCAACTCTGGAGAATATCTAAGTGGACATTTCAAGGTGTGACCGATCATCCGTGTGACCGCATCTCCGGCCGCTCTCAGGGCTGACCCGCAGAGTCATTCCAGCACTTTATGTCCTTTAAAAAAAAATCTCCCAACACCGCCCCCCACCCCCGCACCACCATCACCACCCCCCCCACCACCACCAGCACCCACCAACTCTCCTGGATTGTAGAGAATAACTGCAATGGCAAATTCATCACCAATGTGCTGGTCCTTGTAACCAGAGCACATGGGGGAAACGTAAACGTACATAGACAGTAACTGTCAAGTCTTCTAATGTTTTTGCAGATTCCCCGCTTGAAAGGGATTTGATTTATCTACCCCAAAATGATGAACTGGATTCACTCAGACCAAACACTTCTTTTCCACCTTTTATTTTGGCAGATTAGTCTTTAGCAGTTTTGAGCAGTTTTAGTCTTTACCAGGTGAAAAACCGGCTGCCAATCGGGCCTGTAGAAAATCAGTCCTGCTTGCCTCTCTGGCTATCACGGCAGTCTTTTTCGGACAGTTCTTTTGATTTACTGTTCAAGTTTTCCGCCCGCAAGTCTCTTCCGTCATATTTTTTGGCTTCTGGTGCTGTGTGCCCTTTTGAAAGCCCCGGGCAGACCTCGGCAGGCTGGGGTTCCGCCCACTGTAATCACTGTCTCGTGATTTCAATTTGCCATATCTCTGCACCTGTTCTTTCATTTCAGTTTGACTTGACACCTCCCACTCGATCTTCCAATGGAACCACTTGGGAGATCGACGCTTTAAAGTCAAACTTTGAAGTCTATGTTTGAACTTGATCTCCTGATACATTTCTGTCTTGTTCTTCTTCTGGAAGTAAGACAACCAGCCGAAGAGATGGCCTCCCACTTTGGATCATTTAGGGCTTTTTCCTTGCCAAGAAACCTCTTCGCTGCTCTCCAAATCCATGCGACTGTCTTGATCAGTCGAGTTAGAATGCTGAACCGCTTGACATCAACAAGGTTTTGAATAGCTGACCCTTCAGGTGGTCTCTTTGTGTTTGTTGGTTCCGGTTCTTGTTTCTCTGCTTTGGCTCTTGATAGTGCTGCAACAAAAGCTTTCTTCTGTAACTTGTTGATGTTCTCTCTGGCAGTGGCAGCCAGTTCTTTAGCTGATTTTATTGGCCACTTCACTCACAGGCAATACCAGGAACTTCGGTCCATTTTGCCACTCCGAATACTGATCAAGGTCTTGAGGGCTGGCACCTCTGGTGATTACATCAGCGATGTTTTATGGGCCAGGAATCCACCGCCAGTCCTGAATGTTGGTGCTTGTTTGAATCTCTCCAATCCGATTGGCGAAGAATGTCTGAAATCCGTAGCTTTCTCGCTGTATTGCACAAGGATTGTTTGGCTATCCACAAGATGATACCACTTCTCCACTTGAATTCGACTGTGTAGCTCGAAATACTTCCTCAAGCGTGAGGCGAACACTGCTCCGCACGTCTCTGCTTTAACAGCGTCTCCTCTGTGGTCCAAGGGAGTTAACTTGGCCTTGGATTCCACAAGTCTGACAATTGGGCCATGGTCTGAATCCCATCTCAGGTACATCACTGCCCCGTAGGTGTGCTCACTTCTGTCAGAAAAGGTGATCCCCAAGGGTTCAGTTGCGGAGCAAGTGGGAGTCAGTGCCGTGACGAACTTGACTTTTCTAAGTTGTATGTACCTTCAAAGAGCTTAATTGCATCCTCCCTGAGTCCATCTGAGAGTGCCATGTCCCATGTGTCTCTGACCGAACAGCTTCCCTCTTTTGCTTCTTGGAATGTTCTGCGTACTAAAATCGCTCCCTTTTGCTTAACAGGAGCCACTATGCCGATGGGGTCATATAGCCCTGCTACCTGCCTGAGAAGCTATCTTCTTGTTAGGGGATTTGGCGTCTGAGTATTGATTTGCTCCTGTAGAAGGCCTTGACCAAGCCGCATCTTTTTCTTTCTCTTGGAGAAATTGATTCCCACCATAACGTGGAGCATGTCCTCTTCAACAATGTAGCCCAGACCAAGTGCCTTGTTATCATCATCATACATTTGGTTTGGTAGGATCATGGTTTTTGTTTTGCTTTCCTTTAAAGTATCACTGTCCTCTTTCCTCCCACTTTGGCCAGACAGAACCCAAGTCTTGAGCTCAAACCCACCAGCTTTCAGGATACGT
This sequence comes from Malacoraja senta, assembly GCA_038087875.1. Lineage (NCBI taxonomy): Eukaryota > Metazoa > Chordata > Chondrichthyes > Rajiformes > Rajidae > Malacoraja > Malacoraja senta. Next base: position 5,631,958 of record CM075991.1, read on the forward strand.
TCCACATTTGCTGTGATGATTCTCAACTGGTCGAGGCTGTTGTGAGATGTGAGGATGTTGTCAATATAGCTGTCTTTCTGGAATACTTGCTGCTCATCCTTGAGGTGGGTAAAAGAAGGAAGATTAGCAGTCTCTCGCATTGCCAACCTGTGCAATGCACCCCGCAGGTTTGTCTCCGATGTTCACTCTTGTGATAGCATACTCTCCCAGCTCCTCGTCCTCGGAATCTCGCCAGAGGAATCTGTGTAAGTGTACTTCACGGTCCTCCAACCAGACTGAGTTATACATCTTCATTATGTCTCCCAGAGCAGCATAGATTCTGCCTCTGAATCTGAGGAGGACGGCGCGAATTTGGTTGAGGTCGTCAGGACCTTTCATCAGCAAATCATTTAAGCTGACACCATTGCACTTTTGGCTGCTGTTCCACACTAGTCTCACTGGGGCCATGACAGAGTGGGGGTTTGGAGCAATAAGGTGACTCACATACCACACTGGTCCCTCCCAGTTTGCAATCATGTCTTTGGACAATTTGATTGCAGCCTTTCGGTCCACCATGTCGTGCACCTGAGCAATGTAGGCACTTTTCCATTCAGGTTCTCTGGATAGCTGCCCCTCCGTCCTGAGAAATGTGGCTTCCACTGTCCTTTTATTATTTGGTAGAGAAACTGGGTCTTCCAACCAAGGATAGCTAGCATGCCAATGTGGGTCTTTACTGTGACGGTCTCCTCTTACGTAGGTGAGGCCTTCCCTTACCACTTCGAGCTCTCTCTCTTCAGCAAGAGTCATTTCTTTTCCGCCTGGCTGGCAGTTTCCACAGCGGCAACCCCCGCACTTTGGCTCGCATGCTGCTCCAATGCTATCCCACTTCCACCAATCCAAGAAGTCCCGATTGGCGGTTGATGTACGTGACTTCTGGACTTTGACGGCGACCTGTCCGTTTGGTGAAAGTTCCTCAGGGACTGGGGCAGTGAGCTCCTCATACTTTAAAGCAGCTGCTCTCATTGATCTTGCGAAGTGTGTTTTGGACCTGTGGGCTGACATGGTAAGCTTCTCAAACAGCTCAGGATGACAACCTCCAACAGTCCTTCCCAGTGGTCCATCCCACAGAATGAGATCTCCAACAGTTCTAATCCTCTGAGGCGCTAGCTGACCTTCTCTGTGGCTTATGAGCAAATGTATCTCTTTTGGTCTCACAAGTTCCTCAAGTGGGACGTCTTGAAAGAACTTTTGCAGCTTCTGTGGTGTCACATGTTTGTGAACATCTGCAATGCTGTCCAATCCATAACAAACTAACTGGTGCGACTTGAGTGTGCCCTTGGGAGTCTTCACTCGGATCTTTAGAATGTAGCGCCTTGTCTCTACGTGGACCTTCATCCCCCCAACTCCATGGACGATAAGCGTAATGTCTTCACTCCTAAGGTTCAGTCTACTCGCAGCCTTGTGAGTTATGTAGTTGGTATCTGAAGCCAAGTCAATTAATGTCCCAACCTTTTGTCCAGCATTTGCTACGGCCTCCAGAAGCATCATAATCACTGAATGCTCTTGCAGTCCACCTTCCTTTAGGAGGCTTAGCTGATGCTTTGCAGTGTTGAAGGCTCTTGATGCAGTGTTGGAGAACACACCTCGGCATTGTTTTGCCAACTCTGGTGGAAGTTTGCTGAAAAACTCCTCTTGGTCCACTGTATACTTCTTCTTGCCTTTATCTTCCTCTGGACCAAATTTACTCCTTCTCTGATCCACACTGCTTTTCCTCATCTCATAATTGGGGCACAGATAAAAATGATGCTCAGGAGTCTGTTCATCCTTGCCGATTTGATTTTTACACAGATATGCAGGTTTGCAGAATGAACCATCATCATGAACTTCAAGACACTTTTTGCATGCTCCCAACTTCTTTACTGCAGCTCTTTTCTCTGTCAGCTTTAGCCCTCGAAACTGCTTGCAGAAGTACAGCTTCCTTTTATGCTTTATGTCACCACAGACTACACAACTTGTGTGGTCATCTCCTGACTTGGTAGACTTGGTTCTGGCATGTCTTGGTTCAGTCCGAGTTTCCTTTCTACTCGGCTCCTCGTCCCTCAGTTGCTCGAGCTGTTCGTATATGCTCTCCTGCTCATTGAGAAATGACAAGAGACTGTCAACCCGTTTCTCTGGTGTCACAGCATTCCTCTTGTCAGCTACATAAACCAGCCATTCCTTCTTGAGGGTTTCTGGAGGCTTGGTTTCAATTGATTTTGTCATCAGTGGATTTTTAATAGCGCCTGTATCTCCGAGATCGCTCAAATCCTTAAGCGCCTTTTGCACAGCTTGAATTAATTCCACTATTTTACGTGGCTGATGTCCTCTGACAGGTGGGATTCTCTGAAGCTCCTCCACTATCTCAATAGCAATAGCTGTTTGATTTTCAAACCGGTTCTCTAGGACACGAAAGATATCATCTGCAGTGTTATAGCTTGTGAGGCGGAGGTCTCTTGTAATTTTGTCCTCCAGACTGTCCAGCAATTGAACCTTCTTCACCTCATTTGATCCAGTGGGTTCACCTTGCTTTTGCAGTGCTTCCCAATCCTTCCTCCATCTATAAAAGTCACGCTTGTTTCCAGTAAACTTAGGAAGGGCCGTGGGTCACAGTCTGATGGCTGGTGAAGGATATTTGAAAGCATTCACCGCTTGTGCTAATCCTTCAGCGTCCTTCTTTATTCTTGCCTGTATGAAGTCAGCCTTCCTGGAAACCAGCTTGTGGACGAGAAGCTCGAGTGTTCTTAGGTGTTTCTGGAAGCTCTCTTGCTCATCCAGAGGGACCCAAGGTTTCCACCGACTGTACGTCTCCTTTGCAGTCTCTACTAGTTTCTGCAGGTGGTTAAGCATGAATTCATATGCTTCTTGGTTGCTATTTGATGGTGCGGTGGCAGCAGCAAATTCACATGCACCATCTGCTGTCTGTAGTGAGGTGGATAATTCAACATTTCCAAAGTTTGCCCATAGAGTGTCCTGGATGAGCCCTTTGACCTCTTTTAGTTTCGACTCACACTCCTTTGCAGTCTTTGCCAGGTTGGCTTTTTGCTGTTCAGTTAACACAGCTTCCTCCTCTGCGTCCAGCTCCGCCTCCAGCTCTGCAATGAGTCCAGCCTCCACATCGTCATTGGCTTCCATGACTTTTTCGGCCTCTTGCATGAGTTTGTTGAAATTGTTCCTGAGCTCCTCTTCAGACATTTCTTTATGGTTCCTAATGATGCTGTTAACAAGACGAGAGAATGCCCGTTTTGCTGTTGTCCTCTCCACCTTGAGGTGCTCAGCTGACTTTCCAGTAACTTCATCAGCCATGACTTATCTTGACTTAACTGTCTCTTCTCCAGGTTTCCAGATCTCCTGGTCACAACGGGTTTTCACTGTCAAGTCTTCTAATGTTTTTGCAGATACCCCGCTTGAAAGGGATTTGATTTATCTACCCCAAAATGATGAACTGGATTCACTCAGACGAAACACTTATTTTCCACCTTTTATTTTGGCAGATTAGCCTTTAGCAGTTTTGACCAGTTTTAGTCTTTACCTGGTGAAAAACCGGCTGCCAATCGGGCCTGTAGAAAATCAGTCCTGCTTTCCTCTCTGGCTATCACGGCAGTCTTTTTCGGACCGTTCTTTTGATTTACTGTTCAAGTTTTGCCTCCCGCAAGTCTCTTCCGTCTTCTTTTTTGGCTTCTGGTGCTGTGTGCCCTTTTGAAAGCCCCGGGCAGACCTTGGCAGGCTGGGGTTCCGCCCACTTTAATCACTGTCTCGTGATTTCAATTTGCCATATCTCTGCACCTGTTCTTTCATTTCAGTTTGACTTGACAGTAACCGAGATTAGCGTTATTCAACAAAGAGAGAGGGTGAGGGAGAGATCGCACCGCGTTAACACCGACCACTGTTGGGAGGGAATTTGAGTATCCATAAAAATACTCACGCAGTCACATGCAGAACATGCAGACTCCACCCAGACATGATCCCAGGTCAGGGTCGAATCCGCGTCCCTGGGGCCGTGAAGCAGATCTTCCGAATTGCTTATAATTGGTTCGCCTGATCTTTTCCCTAGGTATTTCATGCCAACTAATTAACCTGAGGGTTGTGCTGCATCGTTCGATGTGCAGTCTTGTTCGCTTCGAGTCCATTCGAAGGAGGACGCGTCTGTCAAATGTCCATTGGAAGGATTTGTTGGGAAATGAGCTGGAATAAGCAGGCAGCTCCCTTCCAATGTGGAGACATTCATGAATGTGATACAGGAGCCTTGACTCTTGCATGTAATGCAACGACTCTTTCTTCACAATAAACATATAACAAACCTATTCTGCCATCATTTTCTGACCCATTATTTCAATAAGAAAGGGGCGTCAGCTGCAGGAGGCGATGGGAAACGATGTGGCGCGTCTGAGAACGTGTGTTTTTTGAGAAAATGTAAATTGAACAAAATATAATTTGTAAGAAGATGTAACTATGAAATATGTCAATGAACAAGAACAGTTATAAATTCTAAGGATTTGATGCGTTTTGCCTGAAAATGGGGAACGTGGCCTAGTGGCCCCCCACAAACCAGTGAGTAAATGCGCTGGAGGGAGAGAAGGGTCTGGGAAATGGTGGCGCGTTTGGGAACATGAATGTCCGAGAAAATGGAAGTTGCAGTGCGTGCACGTAAAAACAATCTAAGAATTCTAAGAACGTGTATTAAATTATGAGAGGAATAGGGTGGGCGCTCAGAGTATCTTGCCCAGAGTAGAGGAATCGAGAACCAGGGAATATGTTGAAGGTGAATGAGAAATATTTCATAGGAATCGGAGAGGTAACATTTTCACGCAATGGTGGTGGGTGTATGGAACGAGCTGCCGGAGAAGATAGTTAAGGCAGGGACTACCGCAACCTTTAAGAAACAATTAGACAGTAAAGGGCCTGTCCCACTTGGCCATCATTTGCGCGCCATTTACGCGACCTGGTAGCGTGTGGGTAGAGCGGGACGGACGCATGGAGTGGCGTGGAGGAGTGTGGAGTTGCGCGCGGTAGCGCGCCAGGATTTCGCGCTGCATGAAATCTTCGCGCGCCATCGGCCTGTCGCGTAAATGACGGCCAAGTGGGACAGGCCCATAATCCTCGACCTGAGATCATCCATGTTGTTTTCCAGGGACTGGACATTAGCAAGAAGAATGCTGGGCAGAGGTGGACGGTAGGCTTGAGCTCTGTACATTGGTTACTTTACTTACCAACCAAGGTAGTGCTTTGTTATTATAAGCCTCGCCTATACCACGCCATTCATATTATCGCAACCCGACATGTGCTGACAGTCAGTGCTGTTGCATGGTAGAAGTAACATGCTTAGGTTTACGTTTCTTAATAAATATTGTTAAATATTGTTATATACTCAACATTGTGTTAGACGAGGTCAACCCACTCCGCGTTTAAGTATATCGGTTTTATTTAATTCCCAGTGGATTTCTTTTGTCCCTTTTTTCGTGTTGCTGTGGGCAACTCATTCCGTAAACCTGATCCTCTGATTTTTGACTCAGACCTCGCTGAAATTTGGCGAATTTTCGAGCGTGATTTCTACTATTACATCCATGCTGCTCATCGCAACGTTCCAGCAGACCAACGTACCTCTATACTTCTCAACATCGCTGGCCAATGAGCAGAGCGCTTCGACTTTGCTCCTGCAGTTCTCGATCACAACAATCAGATCGCGGTACCTGCTGAAACTATTGATGATCCCAATATTCTGATCACCAAATTCAAACAGTTATGTCACCTTCGCACTAACTCCGTTCTGTAACATACTATTTTTTTTGCTCGAAATCCGCTGCAAAGTGAGCCCGTGGAGACATATATCAGCACTCTAAAACAAATTGCTGCACGCTGCAGTTTTGCGAATCTGTATGATAAACTCGTCCACGATAGATTGTTGAGTGGAATCATCAGTAATAAATTACATGATACTGAAACTAACCCTGGCCAGAGCTGAACATGCTTGTCGTATTGCTCACGAACTCTCACACTAAATCAGCGGGTCCCGGACCGCATATGTCATACCGTGTTGATGCTACCGACACCTCCAACCGCAACCAACAATCCCAGTCCCACACCTCATCTCGACAATCTCAAAGAATTATCGAAAAGTCTTCTAACTGTGGCGGATTGCACCCCGCAGATTGCGAACTGTGCCTTGCCTTCGGAAAACTATGCCATTTTTGCAAAAAAAGAAACCATTTCATTAAATGCTGTCAAAGATTTAACTTCCTGTTAAAACACGAAGATTCTGATATCAAGTACCAAGCGCTACCAGCACGTCCTCCGGTTACTGCCCCTGAGCATGAAGATAACAGTCATAACATACACTTCCTGGTAGATTCCACTAACAAACACCTCGACCCTGAAGACTCAGTTCGTGTCAACAATACCATGACTGTTGCAAAGATCGACACCGGGGCCAAATGTAACGTCATGTCAATATCCGAATTTACACGAATCAAAAATGCCGAACGTATTGTAAACACATCGGCCACTTTATTAGCTTATGGGGGGGGGGGGAGGGTGCACCCAATTGGAAAAGCTGAGCTGAAATGCCACCTAGCATCTCAAGCTCACAGGCTGAACTTTTTTTATTGTCCGTGGGAAAGTTGCAACTCTGCATGGCAGTAACGCATGCCAGGACATAGGACAGGAAGCTTAAGGAGCGGCCGTCCATCAAAGCTCTCCTGCCGAGGGCTCCACCCAGCACATATTTCCCAGTACAAGGAACATTTTGACGATACGTTTAGGAAGCTACCACTCAGATGCAACACGTCAATGATGCAAATGTCTTACCTGTAGTACGAGCACCACACCGCATGCCACATGCTATGCGTGGCAGAGTACACAATGAGCACCAGCGGGTGGTGTCTCTGGGTGTAATTGCCACGGCTAGTGACTCATCCGACTGGATTTCCACTATGGTGGTCGCAACAGAGAAAATTAAAGAAGAAATCTAAAGTTGTATCAACCTCAGAGACCTGAATTCAGCGACCAAATGCCCGCACTACCCGATGTGCACGGTGGAGGAAGTTGCTGCACAGCTGGGCAGTTCCTCTGTGTTTTCTTTCCTGGATGCCAACAGCTCGTTGGGGCAGATCCCGCTTGAACCCGACGTCCAAACCTACCACGTTCCGCTCCCCGTTCAGCCATTGCGAATTCTTGAGGATGCCCTTTGGCATGAACTCTGCAAGCGAAGTATTCCAGCGTACAATTAAACAATTATTTCCTGTGTATCCTCGTGCTATCATTGTTGATGACATTCTCGTTGCTTGATACGACATGGCTGAACATGATGCCAATTTAAAAAGTACTGAACCGTGCAAAAGACACCCACCGCAAGCTCAACACTCTGAAGTGCAGATTCCAGGTCAAGGAGGTCCAGTATGTCGGACACGTATTCACCAGTGACGGCCACAGACCTGACCTCTCCAAGAGAATTGGCATCAATGAGATACCATTTTCCACTGACGTGACAAGTTTGCAGTGATTCCTGGGAACGGTTAACTACTTGGGGAAATTCATTCCCAACCTCAACAAAATATCTGCCCCTCTGCGACAACTAACTCACAAGGACGCTACATGGTCTTGGTACCCACAACACCAGAGGACATTCGAAATGCTTACATTATTATTGTCCAGTGCCCCCACCCTCGCTTATTTCAATATAAATCTACCGGTGACACTCACGTGTGATGCTTCCCAATATGGACTTGGAGCTGCTTGCCTACAGAATTCCGTTGAAGGATACTGCAGACCTATTGCTTACGCCTCCCGTATCTTGTCTGAGACTGAACAACGAAACTCCCAGATCCAAAAGGAATTAGTAGCCGTGGTTTTTACCTGCATAAAATTTAAGAATTTAATTTTTCGGAAGTCTGTGGTTGTCGAAACAGACCACCAACCGTTTCTCACTATTCTGAACAAACCCATTCTTGCAGCTGCTGCTCACCTGCAACGGATGATGATGCAGTTTAAGAGTTTCGATTTCACCCTCGTCGACAAAATGGACATGGATATGCATCTGACTGACACATGAAGAACCCCACGAACAACCTGCGAACAACAGCCGTCTGAAAATTACCAGTTGACAGTAATGATGGTGTTGTACGCACCTACAGAATGTCTAAGTGACCTGGCTGAGCATCTAGCTGCGGATACAACTTTACAGCAATTGTCTTCAGTCATCCGGCGTGGCTGGCAGGATAAACAATATCACGCTCCACTTCCTAGTTGACCATAGTTCCTGGTCCGCGATGAACTGGTGCTGCAGGGCTGTGTCATATTCAAGGGTCACTGAGCTGTCATCCCAACTGCCCTATGAGACAATTATTTTGATGTCATTCACAAGGGGTCACCCCGGCTTGTAAGCAACCATACTCCGAGCACAGTGCATGTTTTACTGACCCGGAATGACCGAATTCGTGCGTGAGAAAGTTGAAGCCTGCGCTATCTGCAGCAGCCTGATGCCACACCAACAGAAGCAGCCCCTGCTGTCACACCCTGTTTCCCCCATACACATACACCCCCACATCTAACCCCCCCTCCCCAACACTTTGACAGCTAGACACCTGTCAAGGTAAAGCCACTGAACAACACGTTGAAATTGTTCCTATGATAGGGGTCGATTGTTCTGTCTGAATGTCTGTTTTTAGTTCTATTTTAGAGATGATAATGTTTAACTTGTAAGTATTTATTTCTGTTTTTATTAATTGCACTGACGACGAAAACTGATGAGAAACAATTTTTCGTTTATTCTGTGTATGCAAGTTCTCGTTGAAATGACAATAAAGTGAATACTGAATACCTCTGCCTTGGTCCGCACCTGCTACTGACATATTCGAATGGTGTGGCAAACAGTATCTGGTTCTCCTTGACTCGTATACGGGCTGATTCGAAATCGACCTGCTCCAAAGCCCAACATCCGCTGCAGCAATCCAAAAGCTGGCGCGCCATTTCACCGTACACGGTGCCCCCGCACGCCACTTGTCAGGTAAACGCAGTCAGTCCACTAGCCAGTGTTTTAGAAACTTTGCTCAACGATGAGATTTTCGCCATGTCACCAGCAGTCCAGAATTCCCACAATCAAGCGGACTTGCAGAACGGGCTGTCCGGAGCGCCAAGCAATTGATGGAGCGCTCACACTTTGCTAAATCCGATGTCTCGCCTGCTAAACCTGAGAAGCATCGCCCGTGACCCAATACTGGGGTCTCCTGCCCAACGCCTCATGTCCCGACAGACCCGTGCTGCACTTCCTGTGCCCAAACAACTACTGCAGCCACAGGTTCGTTCACCACTAGCCGTCCAGAAACAACTCCGACTGAAACGCGATACCCAAACACGATTTGTTGACCTCTCTCCAGTGGCCAAGTCGCTCGCCTTCAAACCAACAAGGGCTAAGGCGGTTTGGGCTTCATTCACAATTCCGAAAAAGAGCCGCGCTCATGCCTGGTGAGTGCAGACGGAGGGATCTACAGGCGCAACCGTCAACATCTCCTTCCTGTGAAGGAACCACGTCCTGCTGTCTCGTATCCTGATGCGACCCGTCCGATCTACACATCTACTGACGGACTTTCTCCTCTCTCACGACGTGCAGCTGCAGACCAACCATTGATTGTGACTCCAGCTCCCTCACCACCACGCTCGGTTCTCCCATCGCCTGCCTCGCCGTGTTTGTCCCCCGAGTACCCAGTGCTCGCGCGGATGTAGGCCGCCCATCTTCGCTACCTGCAATCCAACCCACTTTTGTGTCATCTGCAAACTTTCTAATCTTGCCATGTACATTCTCATACTGCAATTTATATACATGCGAAACAGTAATGGGCCAAGCATCGAACTCTGAGGCACACCACAGGCCTCCAGTCCGAGAAACAACCTTCCACTATTACCCTCTGCTACCTTCCATGAAGGCAATTTTATATACATCCGGTTATCTCTCCTTGAATCCCATGCGATCTAACCTTCCAGAGCAGCTTATCGTGTGGAACCTTGTCAAATGCTTTGCTGAAGTCCAAATACACTGTATACAACATCTGCAGCTCAGCACTCGTCAACCTTTTTGGTTAAGTTCACCGGCCTGTAGTTCCCAGAATTTTCCATCTTTCCTTTCTTGAGAGCTAAACTCTCCACGTGATTTCGTTTAACAGCCGCTCCGTATTCCTCACAAGTGATTCCAATATCTGCTTGGATGTGTTGATATCATTGGAAGTCAGGAAATGCATCCATTGGTTAATTAGCATCGTCGGTGACTGTTAATCCTACGAATAATAACTTCCGAGTGGCAAGATGGTGGCGTGAATCATTCCTTTCAAGGAAGACGTATGTCTAACGTTACTTCCGAAACTAAGATCCTTATTGCTTGATTTGACTAAATCACATTGTGCACCTAATGTTATTAATGTTACATATTTGAAGTTCATTGTTCAGGTTAGAAATAATATTGTTCGCTGGAATAATTACATTTAAGAAACTTTTAACCTTGAGTCACAGAAATAGAGTTTTCAACATTCCCTTTTATAAAATGTGACAAAAACATTAACATTAACAGTTCGTGTAATCCCTCGAGGACCGAAATTCCTTGCGCAATGAGAAAAAACAGTTACGGTTGATGTTTGTTCAGTGGGCTGTGGCTGATGTGCCAGAGGTCACGCTAATTGTCTCCGAGGAATGTCCTCTTTTCTATAAATGTATGCTAAATCAATCACCAGTACAGATGGACAGTTGGAAAGTTATGTGTGATTGTTCGCTGCTTCACATGGAAGATGGAATATCCAGCAATTTACTACATAGCCGGCACTTTCTACCCTGTACTTGTGGCGGTTGGTATTCCTGGTAAGATACTGGGTCGAGTACAGAAAAACTGCGCGGAAATAGGCCCTTCGATCAACCGAGTCCGCGCCAACCAGCAATCCCCGCACACTGACGGCACACGCTAGGGACAATTTACAATTGTACCAAGCCAATCAGCCTACAAACCTGTGCATCTTTGGAGTGTGGGCGGATACCGGAGATCCCGGAGAAAAACCCAAGAAGATCACGGGGAGAATGTACAAACTCCGTGCAGGATCAAACCCGGGTGGTTGGCGCTGTCAGGCAGCACATTTAACGCTGCGCACCGTGCCGCCCTGCGTGCAGTTCTCCTTCCATTCTGTATCTGCTGCTCTGAAGAATAGTCGCTTTGATACCCAGCCCAGATGCTGCCTCAGCTCACGAGTGTCTTCGGAAGGTTCAGGCTTCAGCGTCTGTTTTATTTCTGGCATTTTGTTCTTATTAATGTGTGGTTCTTTTGTCAATCAGGTCAGTTAATTTAGAGCTAATGTTTACATTTTGCAGCATGTAACCATATTCAGATTGTTTCTGGCGCATATTCTTCAAGCTCTGGGTCTTATTAATACAGACTTTTCCACCAAGACTCAGCGAATGAGGAATGTATACATGTCTGTCAACATGCCTGTTGAATTATCACAACTAGCTGAAACACCTTCCGGGTTTTCGTTCTCTGATTCATTTGCCAGTTTTGATTTTATGACTGCGTTTCCACTTGCTACGTCTGATATGTCGGAGGAAGCAGTTCTCCCTGAGTCTAATGCTCTCTGATACAAGTTAATTTCGATTGACGCAACGACTCGAAATGACTGAGGTGATCAGTGCGTCGTAGACTTTAGGAGGCCGACTGTAAATTGCTGCAAATTACCGACACATCTGCTTCTTCGATCAGCACCGCTCTAAGTATTTCTCCGAACGGAAATTTAGTAAACTGGATCAGGTTTTTGCTCATTGAAACTAACGTTTTTTTTGTTTCTTGCAGTTAATTTAACGGCGATTGTGATCCTCTCCCGGGGAAAATGTGGTCTCTCCAAATGCATCACCCGTTACCTAGTGGGAATGGCAACAGCGGATCTAATGGTAGTTGTCATTGTTGCTGCCATTGAACAAGTTAATTACATATACGTTTACGCTAGTTCCTTGCTCATTGCACCGGTTTGCGCTCTGACACTAATACTAAGGGTTGTAACAATCGACTGTTCCGTTTGGTTCACCGTCAGTTTCACTTGCGATCGTTTTATGGCGATCTGTTGTCAAAAGCTACGTGAGCGCTACAGCAGCGAGAGAGCAGCGTGCGTGGTTATGGTGGCTGTGGCTGTCGTCAGCTGCGCCCGATCGTTTCCCTTTTACTTTGCCGTGGAGTCTTCTGCCATAATTGACAATGTGCCTTGGCGTTGCGCCTTCTCAGAGGAGTACGCCACTTTGTCGGTATGGAAAGGTTATGAGTTACTTGACAGCATCTTAGCACCGTTGTTACCTATCGGTTTAATCCTGTTGTTCAATGGGTTAACTTGCAGACATATCATAGCGGCCAATAGAGTTCGCAGACGACTTCGGAACAGCCATGAGAACCAGAAGGATACAGAGGTGGAGAACCGGAGAAAATCGATGATTTTGCTCTTCGCTGTATCAGGCAATTTCATATTATTTTCGATACCCAATGTGGTTCATTCTCTGACATGGCAAACACGTAATTTCTTTTACACGGATAGATATTTGAGCAGCTCGGTATATATCCTGCAGCAGTTTGGATTTATGTTGCAGATTGTCAGTATGTGCACAAACACGTGTATCTATACACTGACACAGAGGAAATTCAGGGACCAGCTGAAGAGTGGAGTGAAATATCTACTCACATTGAATGGCCGATTATGTAGTTGACTTGTAACTCTGATAGCAACTTGGATGAAATTTCAAATAAATGTCTAACAATGCGTACCTTCGGTAAAATACCATAAAGTCAATGCAGGCCTGCGCTTGACAACCGAGAACTCGGTATACTCACGTCACGGTATTGGTCACGTTTGGAAAGTGTGGACACATTCCACCTGTTGCAGTTGTGATGTTGCATTGGTGGAATTATATTCCAAACCACTGGACCTTTTTTTAAAAAATATTTTATTTTATTAGAAGTAAGTACAGTCATATGGCACCAAAGTGCCTAATATATATTTGCATAATACATTTTATGTCCATCTTCTTATTTTTTTAAAATTATAATAAAAAGAATAAGAAAAATAAATTAGATAATAAAGAATAGAAAAACGTGAGATATATAGTGTCTGAAAAAGAAAAAAATGAGAATGAAAGAAGAAAGTTGAAGAAAAGAGAATAGGAAAAAGAGAGTAAAAAATACAAATAAAAAGAAATAAGATCAATATTTATAATCTTGACCATCCCTCACCCAGTCCTGAAACATTTAGTTTCTACAATTATGTTGCACCATATGATACCAAAAAGGCGACAAATGGAGACCAAATCGTTAAGAATTGGTCTGATTTTTCTATTAGGAGGAATCGCATTTCTTCATGATGTGCGGTGTCCAACATGCTTGTGATCCACATTTTAAGCGTTGGTATTGGTGTATTTTTCCAAAATTTAAGTATTTTTGCTATTATTAAACCATAATTAAAAAATAGATGTTGAGATAAGTTCAATTTATTCCAATCTTCCATTACTCCAAATATAATCATTTCAGTTTTAGGTTCCATTCTTATCTTGAATAATTTTGTAAATATATCAAAAAATCACTCCAAAATCTATAACGTTTTATGCAGGAAACAAAAGAGTATGTTATAGTTGCGTTTTGGGATAGACATTTATCACAAATGGGGGATATATTTGGATGGAATTTGTTCAATCTTGTTTTTGAATAATATAATCTATGTAAAATTTTAAATTGAATTAGATTATGTCTTGCATTAATCGAACATTTGTGTATATATATCAAATACTTTTCCCATGTAACCGTCGAAATTTTTATCATTAATTCCCGTTCCCACTCTTCTCTAAGTACCGTTGTCGATGGTAAATCTATATTTAAAATACTATTATATAAATATGATATTAATTTTTGTGAGTCAGCTTTAATATTCATTGCTTCTTCCAATAAGTCAGAAGTTACTTTTTGATATCCTTGTATGTATTTCTTCATGAAATCGCAAATCTGAATATATTTAAAATATTGGTTATTTTTCAATTTACATTTTAATTGTAATTGTTGGAATGATAATAGATTTCCCATTTCATACATATCCCCGGTCCTTTTAATTCCTAAACTTTCCCATTGGTTATATGTTTTATCAATAACAGATTGTTTAAATAAAGGGTTATTCGCTATAGGCGTTAACAATGATACATTTCTTAATTTTAAGGATAATTTTATTTGTTTCCAAATTCTTATTGTATCGTGTATAATTGGGATCTTCTTATATATTGTGTTGTTGTGGCGGCTCCCAAGGGTCGTGCCATTATACCTGTCGAAGCCCTCGGCACGGGAGTGGTTCAGTCCGGAGGCGGCCCTTAGCCAGAGGGTTTAAAGGCAGGGGTTTGGGTACCATCTTCCTCTCGTTTGGTCTTCCCTACAGCCGGGCGGACGTAAATAAAGATGCTTCTCAAAACACTGGACTCGGTGCTTTCCTTTGAGACACACGCACCACATTGTTCAGTTTTTTCGGAGAGAAGCGGATCGTTCCTATATTACAAGGAAAACAATCCTCTTTCTCCATTCTTATCCAGTCTGTCTGTTGGGTAGAACTGTCCAACCAATAAATTATATTCTTAATATGCACTGCACAATAATAATACAAAATATTCGGGAGTGAGAATATTAGAGTCTAATTTTTTTAAGAAGTATTTTGGTATATATAATGGTATAGACTGAAATAGGTATCATAATTGAGGTAGAAAGATCATTTTTATAGCATTTATTCTACCTATTAATGATAAAAAAAAGTGATTTCCAAAATTTAATCAACATATTGAGTTTATTTAATAAAGGTATAAAATTAGCGTTGAATAATGCTTTATATTTTCTCGTAATTTGAATACCCAAATATTTAATTTTTTCTGTTGCAATTTTAAAGGGGAACTTCAGTAAAATTCCTCTATTAAATGTAATACATTTGGTATGCTCGTTTGTGACTTTGTAATATATAAAAGTATATCATCTGCATATAATGAAATTTTATTACTTAAGTCCCTAGTGTTGTAGCCGTGAATATTCGGATGCATTCTTATACTTTCAGCCAAAGGCTCTATCATAAGGGCAAATAGCAGGGGTGATAACGCACATCCCTGCCTATTGCCCCTTGATAATTGAAATTTTTGAGATAACATATTATTAGTTAATATTCTTGCCATCGGGTTATCATATAATAGTTTTAACCGTGTAATAAAATTCTCTCCCATATTAATTTTTTGCAGTACTTTATATAAGTATTGCCACTCTACCTGATCAAATGCTTTCTCTGCGTCCAGAGAAATAATTGATATATCTTCTTCCTCCCTTTTATGTGAGTACATTATGTTAAACAGGTGTCTCAAATTATTAAATGAGTATATTTTATGTATAAACCCCGTTTGATCAGGATTTATCAGTTTACTAATATATTTGCTTAATCTTCTTGCTAAAGTCCTTGCTAAAATTTACTGGTCTGTATTTAAAAGTGATATAGCTCTATATGAGCCCGGATCGTCTAAATCTTTATCTTTTTTGGAATAAGCGTAATAGTTGATTCTACTAATGTTTCAGGTAGTTTATTTTCTTTAAAAGCATGAGTATCTAAATTAAATAAATAAGGAGTCGTTATCTCATAATTTTTTTTAATAAAATTCATTACTTAAACCATCTGGTCCTTTTACCATTTTTCAGCGATTTTATTGTTTCACCTATTTCTTCAATTGTAATTTGAGCTCCAAGTTCCTCTTGTTCCAAAAGGACAAGTTTTGGAAGATTACAGTTATTTACAAAAAAATTAATTTTACTATCTTTTATTTTAGTTTTAGATGCATATAAATGTTGATAAAATTGAGCAAATCTATTGTTAATATTTTAGGTAGTATTAATAATTCACCTTCCTCTGATTTAATTTTAGTTATAGTATTTTCCTTTTCTTGTTTTTTCAATTGACGAGTTAAAAGCTTATGTGGTTTGTTACCAAATGCAAAATGTTCCTGTTGTGTAATTTGGAATAGTCTTATTACTCTTGCCGATAAAATTCGATTAAGTTTAAATTTCAGTAACATTATCTTATTATGTTTATCTGTAGTGGAATCTTTGGCATTATCTAACTCTAACTGTCTAATTTCTTGTTCTAACAGCATGTGTTCTGTCTTATTCTTTTTATTTTGAAAAATTTGATATGAAATTATAATTCCTCTAATAAATGCCTTTAAAGTTTCCCATAATAAAGAAGGCGAAGTACCTGGTGTATCATTTGTCTCAAAAAAAAAATTAATTTGTTGTTTTAAGTATTGATAACCTTGTAAGTCATTTAAAATATGTGTATTAAACCTCCAAAAACAGTTTTTACCCGGCATTCCCTCAAATTTTACTGAAAATGTCAATGGAGAGTGATCAGAAATACTACTAATGTGGTATTTTGGATTAATTGTATATGGCATTCATTTCATATCCACTAAAAAATAATCAATTCTTGAATAAGTTTATGTACCGAAGAGTAAAACGACAATTCCCTTCCTACTGGATTAGCAGATCTCCATACATCTGTTATATTAGTAAATTATATATATATATATATATATATATATATATATATATATATATATATATATATATATATATATATATATATATATATATAGAAGTTCACTAGTCTTAGATTTTAAATTACTCCTCCTTTGTTTTACTGATTTGTCTAAGTATGGATCTAAAACACAGTTGAAGTCCCCCACTATTATCACATTTTGGTAATTAAACTTTAATATTATATCTATAATTTTATCAAAAAATTGGGGGTTGTCAAAATTCGGAGCGTAAGTATTTATCATAGTTAGTGGGGTTGCATAAATTTCTCCCGAATCTATAATATACCTTCCCCCTTTATCTGATATAGTATTCTTTAATTTGAAAGGTATACCTTTTCGAATATGAATAGCCGTACCTCTAGATTTTGAAGTAAATGACGAATAGCATGTTTGACCTATCCACTTCGCCTTTAATCTCATTTATGTTTGTTGTTTCATGTGGGTTTCCTGTAAAAACATTATGTCGCTTTTCAAAGATTTTAGTTGAGCAAAAATTTTACCCCTCTTTATTGGTTCATTGGCACCCCTTATATTCCAACTACAGAATGTGATTCCTCCATTCTTTATTTGTCTATCGTCTTGCATTATATATCAAAATAGTATTCCTGAATCATATGGTGCAAGCAAATACCTCAGAGTTATGGGTGTTGGGTGGTCATCCCAAGTTTTTTAGATTTATATTACATCTCCTTCTTGAAAAGTACCTTAATAAAAGAGAGAAAAAATGTGATATAAAGTTGAATACAAAAAAAATAAGCAAATACAAGTCTTTATAGTGATTTTAAAAAAAGTGATGTTAAGGTATCTAACAAAAGATACCTTAAAGGCAAGTAGCCACCTAAGGTGGCGAAACATTTATGGACTTCCGTTGATGTTGTTTTACATTGAGCTCCAATCCCTTATAAAAAGCGACAGACCGTTTCATATCTTGTTTATTCTTATTTAAATTTATCAAACTGGCACCAGTGAAAACCGAAAAAATTCAGAAAGAGATATAAAAAATAAAAAACCAAATATAAATATAAATATAAGTATATATGCCTTTCCAATTTATCTAACCTTAATCTAGTCTAAACTTTACCATAAATGTCCACCCAAGATTCTTACGTAATAACCCATCCTTTAACTACCAAACAAGCAGGTACCAATGGGTTAAACCAAACCTCATTCCTGGATCTTTTCCAGGTTTATGCTGCGCCTAACTCCTTCCCACACAAGAAAAGTAGGTTAGTAATGTTATAAACATTTTGGTTAGTTACTATTTATAAGCATATATCGTTTATAAGTATATATCATTAATATTAATTCATTTCCTTTTTAAATATATAAAATCATAATTATATACACTCCCATTATCTCCTTCCCCGTCTCATGGTTTATTCATGATTTGTTCATTTTTACTACATACATTCACGAGTAATTAGTATTATTAAATTTGTTAAAATAATTGGTTAATTATAATTAGAATATAATGGTTAGATATTTTCTTAAATCAACAGTTTTTATATTACAATTAGTATTATCTCGTTCCATGTCCATTATACATTCCCTCATTACTTCTGTATCTTCAACGTCAATTCAACGTCAACGTCAATCTTCAACACACCACAAATGTTTTTTTTGTAGCCTCTTCCTGAACCTCCAATTGAACTTGAACTAACGTATCAATGGACTTATCAAAACTTATCAAAAGACTTGGAATCTGATGAAGAATATTCAGATGAAGATCAGATGTAATGTAAACAAATAAATTGGGGAAATAAATGATTATATAAAGTTTTATTTTAATGTCGATCGTTTCACTGTTTATTTGGTCAAATTATTTAAACAATTAGTGAATTACTTGTGATAATGACGTGCTGGTGAATGACAGTGCGACAGTCCAACCACCCATCCACACATATATACATACATGCATACATACACACATACACACACACATCCATCCGTACGCACACTTCCGTGCATGCACACACACACACACATACATTCACACATACATCCGCACACACACACATCCACACATTCATCCGCACGCAGACATACATGTACACATCTGTAAAGCATCTATAACGAGGCATCGTTACTTTACTATTTTTATTCATACTGGAGCATTACATATTGCACTAGCTGTACGTGGTCTGTCACAGGAACTAGAGAGCGATCTGTGGGTGGGGAGGTTGTAGTTATACTTGTGATATGGGGAGTGGTTAGTAGGTATGAGGTCACTATGTTAAAGGCACATGCAAATATCATCTACATCCTTCCCCTCCGAATCGACAGGCAAATACAATGGTGACAGGGCGACCACGGCTCATGCGCTAGGATGGTTAAACAAAATCGCCATAGCGGACAGGCGGTTTCACAAGACGTCCCGACCGGGTTCGCGTCTCGCCATCCTCCCTTCCGGCAGGAGGAAGAGGCACCGATGGGGACAGACGAACCTGAAAGGGGGAAACGGGAGGAGACGGAGGAGACCGCGGCACCAAACCCGGAGGTGATGCGGGATCCGGAGCGGGCAGTGCGCGGGCAGGCGAGCGAGGACTAGTCGGAGCAGGGTGGGATGGAAGGAGTTGAGGAGGTGCAGAACGTTGCATGTTAGGAAGGACGGGCAGAGCAACGCCCGGACGCGAAGCCGGCAGTGGGGGAGCAAAGGGATCCGCGGCAGGAGGACGCGGCTCGTTGACGAGCCGAAGGTGCTGGCGGGACCGTCGGTAAATGGCTCCCGCATGGTCGACGAGATAAGACCTGGGCGACCCCGCAGAGCCGACGACGGTGGCGAGCTTGGAGTGACCGGAAGTGGTCTGCATACGGACAACTTGACCGGGGAAGAGGCGCGGCAGCGGGTGGCAGGACCTGTCATGGGAACGCTTTTGGACATTGTGCCTGAAGGCAATGCGTTTCTGAACCGCCGCAGGTGGGAGGACGGAGGGTATGAGGGAGCGCTGGGCCACCGGGAGCGGGAGCCTGGTAGCGCGAGACATGAGCCGCTGAGCAGGGGAACCCATGGCAGAGTCGCGGGAAATGTTGCTGAGGTTGAGGAGGACCAGATGGAAGTCGGAGTTAATGCCACCACACTGTTCCAGCAGGTGCTTCGCGCTGCGGACGGCACGCTCGGCCAGACCGTTGCTTTGCGGGTACTCCGGGCTGCTGGTGAAATGGCGGAAGTTCCATCTGGAAGCGAACGCTTTAAACTCGGAGCTCGTGAACTGGCTGCCATTGTCCGATTGCAGGCTGGCCGGGGGGCCAAAAGTGCCAAAATGAGGGTACAACCTGTCGATGATGGCCGAAGAGGTTAGGGAGCGCAGCCGGTCGACCACAAACCAGCTGGAGTAGGAGTCAACGAGAACCAGGAAGTGTTTGCCTCGCCACTCGAAAATGTCGGCGGCAAGCGCCATCCAGGGCAGTTCGGGCGCGGGCTGCTGCAGAAGCGGCTGACGCTGCTGGTGGGGGGCGAGGCTGTTGCAGGTGGAACACGAGGAGACCCTCTCCCGGATGTATTTGGCCATGTCCGACCAATAGAACTGGCTCCTGGCGAGAGACACGGTGGCTTCGGCCCCAGGATGACCGCGGTGAGCGACTTGAAAATAGTGGTCGTGCATCGCCGCGGAGCAGCGACAGGCTTACCACGGGAGCGACAGGCCGCAGCAAAATGGTTCAATTTCTTGCAGATATTACACGTTTTACCCAAGGCTGGGCACACATTGTATTGATGAGTGGTGAAGTTGCAATTAGGGCACCTTTCCCGGGTACCTCCCCCGGGAGCAGTACCGAACCCCGGGGCATGTCCCCCTCGAGCAGCGAGCGACACCGGGGGCCGCGACCGGGGCGTGTTCATCAGATGACTGGGAGTGCTGGCAAAGTTAATCGCCTGTTCAGCCGGTGACACCGCTGAGGTGACAGCTTCAGCTAAGCGAGTGGCGTGCATCGCATCGTTAAAAGTCAGATCCGGCTTGCGCAGAAGTTCGGCCCTGAGCTTATCATCGCGGAGACCGTAAACTAGAAGGTCCCTGATAATCTCCTCGGGGGTCAACGTGTGGAGGCGGCAGCGCCTGGCCAGGTGGCGCAGCGCAGAGACATAGTTCTCAGCATTTTCCCCAGGGAGCTGACGCCACGCGAACAGTTTAAAACGTTCTAAGATGCAGTTTGTTGGGATATCACAAATAGCATCAAACTTAGCCACCAGACATACCGGGTCCCGAGCTGATTGTCCAGCAGCGTAGACGAAGAAGTCAGAGCGAGTCAGGGCCTCGGGACCAGCCAAGTTGAGAAGCAGAGAGGCTTTGAGATCAGCGGTGGCGGCAGGATGAGCGATCGTGACATAGTGTTCAAAGTCACGTTTGAATACGTCCCATCGAAGGGCGATGTCTAAATCGAAAACGAGCACATCAGGCTTACGGGCAGAAGAGGCCATAACAAAGAAATGGGAGGGCGGGGGAAACAAAAAAACTGGGACAAAATTAAATGATAAACCGATAGACAGGAGGCGCAAGGTAAGTGGTTTGACACCATGTAAAGAATCTATAACGAGGCATCGTTACTTTACTATCTTTATTCATACTGGAGCATTACATATTGCACTAGCTGTACGTGGTCTGTCACAGGAACTAGAGAGCGATCTGTGGGTGGGGAGGTTGTAGTTATACTTGTGATATGGGGAGTGGTTAGTAGGTATGAGGTCACTATGTTAAAGGCACATGCATATATCATCTACAACATCCATGCACACATACATCCACACACATACATCCACACATACATCCACACATACATCCACACATCCATCCATCCACACATTCATACACACTTAAATCCAAACATCCACAGATACACTTTTGATACGTAATAATAATAATACATTTTATTTGTACAGCGCTTTTCAAGGACTCAAAGTCGCTTTACATGGAGAGTCAAGAACAAAATAAAATAGAACAAAATAGGGCAGTAAGACAGAGATGAAAAGGGGAGGGGGACATGGGACTAAGGGTACGCAGAGGTGAAGAGATGGGACTTGAGGCGGGACTGGAGGATGGTGAGGGACTCAGAATTTCGGATCAATTGTGGGAGGGAGTTCCAGAGCCTGGGAGCTGACCTGGAGAAAGCTCTGTCTCCAAAAGCGCAGAGGTTGGATTTCGGAATGGAGAGGAGACCGGCTGATATGGATTTGAGGGACCGTGAGGGTTGGTAGGGGGAGAGGAGGTCAGTGAGATAAGGGGGGGGGGCAAGTGCTTGAGGGCTTTGTAAGTGAGGACCAGGATTTTGTAGATGATCCGGTGGGAAATGGGAAGCCAGTGAAGTTTTTTGAGAACTGGGGTGATGTGCTGCCCGGATTTGGTGTGGGTGATGAGTCGGGCGGCTGCATTCTGGACCAGTTGGACTCGGTTGATGTTGCTGGAATTAATGCGAAAGAGAAGAGAGTTACATTAGTCCAGTCAGGAGGAGATGAAGGCATGGATGAGTCTTTCAGCAGCGGGGGGTGTGAGAGAGGGTCTGATTTTGGCAATGTTGCGGAGGTGAAAAAATGATGTTTTGACAACATGGCGGATGTGAGACTCAAGGGAGAGGGTTGAGTCAAAGATCACGCCAAGGTTGCGGGCCTGTGGAGATGGCGAGACAGTGGTGCCGTCAACAGTGAGAGTGGGGTTGCTAATTTTAGTAAGTCTTGATTTGGCGCCAATTAGGAGAAATTCTGTTTTGTTACTGTTTAATTTAAGGAAGTTGAGTTGCATCGAAGATTTGATGGCTGACAGGCAGGAGTTGATATGGGAGAGAGAGGGTGGTCGGGGGACTTGGTGCTGAGACAGATCTGGGTGTCATCAGCATAGCAATGGAAGTCCACATTGAAGTGACGTCGTATATGACCAAGGGGGAGGATGTAGATGATGAAGAGGAGGGGACCGAGAACGGAGCCTTGGGGAACGCCTTGAGTGACAGTGGCTGTGGCAGAGGTGTGGTTATGGAGAGAGATGAAGTGGGATCGGTTGGAAAGGTAGGAACGGAGCCAGCTGAGAGCAGAACCTTCGTGCCAAGGTCTTTAAGTCTGGTAAGCACAGACACACACACACACACAAACTAGATACTCAAACAAAGCAACACTTTTAGGGTTATTTTAGGTTAAAGGTAATAGCCCTCATTTGCAAAGGCACCATCGGTGTGTCTCTAGCATAAATATGGGCTCATTGTAGCTTAAAATGAATACTCATCGAGTAAACATCAGAGCATTCGATTCTTGGTCAGGATTGACATTCACATCAGAAATAAGACAGGTCTCTTACAGGTCTGTCACCCAGCCTTGCACTGCCCCAGTCACACTATGGCAGTTACCCCCACTCTCCCCACTATGGCAGTCAATGGGGTTCAGTAAACGGGGGAACCCAGAGGATCTGTCCTGACCCTTAAATTAGGCAGGTTCGTGCGCCCTTAAAACCTGGGACCTCTGCTGCAGTCTCATTAAAATTTCCTATTAAAGCGACAGGAAGATGCCTTGCAGGACTGCCCCCCGGCCTAGAACTGCCCCAGCCCCACTGTGGCCGTGACCCCAACTCTGCACACTGGCAGTCAGTGAGGTTCTGTAAAGAGAGGAAACCCCAAGAACTGCCCTCACCCATTAATTAGGCTGGTTCAGGAGCAGGACCGTTGCGACAGTGTCATTAAAAAAATACTCACAATTATATTCATCATATTATTTTTATATTATAATATTATACTTAGTTATATATGATTACAGTCATATTTGTCATATATATATATATAGGTATAATAATATATAGTTATATTTCATCTATATCTGTGGAAAATCTCATGTAGTCCCGTGAGGTGGGTCACGAAAATCGATTTCTAGACACATTTTTGATGCTCGGCCCACAGCCGAGCATGTTTTTATTCCTTTCCACTTCAACTGTTCTCTTAAAAAGATATGGAATAATTCCCACGTGGGTGTTGAGCACCATTCCGCAATTTCCAACCCCGGAAGGTTCAACATAACCTGAATGTGACGGGAATGGGGAACAGAAGTTACCTTTTCTTCCTTCGGGGGCATCACGTACCCGTGACCATCTACCACCATAACATCCTCATCACAGAGGGTTGGGCTCACAGCAGTTGTGGCTCTGGATAAGGGAGTTGACCATCTATTTAACCACACCATGCCACCTTGATCTCCACATACTACAGTAATGGGGTCTTCGGAATTACTTTGATTTATAATAAACCGCATTTGTCTCTCTCTCCTTTGATCCCCAGGGAGCCTCAAACACTACAATTCCAGCAATTCCACGCAACATTTTTGCCCTTCACATTGCACCGCTTCCTCTTTCAATAATGTAGCTCAATTTGTGCAAGTGACTGTATTTACATCATTAACAACTGTATTCATTCCATCAATTTTCAGTTAGGGTTTCTGATGATTCAATGTTGTGCCGTTGAAGCACTCTTGACTCCAGCCTGATGCATGCATTATGTGAAACCCTGTGAAAATAAAAACAAATCCAGACCCTTGCCAGTTGTGGTAGTTCAATTCTTCCTTTATGGTTTATACTGTTTCTACTGAGTTCAATGTTTCCATTTAGCAGTCCTATTCATGTCCACGAGAAAAGATATTTCAACTTACAATTTAACACCATGTTGCCCACCCACCAGGGCTGGAGAGCAGCCCATTCCGGGAGAATTCTAACCATTACCTGATTTCCGTTCTTCGACCTTTTAGCTTAAATGCTTACTTTTCCTTTTCCTAATATTTGATCCTCTACTGAACAAATAACTCATAATGAAGTTGAAGACATTTATTTACTAACTCTTGTATGTACCCAATATTTTTCCATTTCCATTGCAGGCATGTGCTCCTATCGTTTTTACATCTTCAGTAGGTGGATAACTCACTGATATACAGAGAATTGTGAGGTGTTGCATTTTGGGACGTCGAACAAGGGCAGGACATACACAGTAAATGGTAGGACTCCGGATAGTGTTGTAGAACAGAGGGATCTAGGAGTACGTGCATCGTTCCTTGAAGGTCGAGTCGCGGGCAGATAATTTGGTCAAAAAGGCTTTTGGCACTTTCGCCTTCATCAGTCAGAGTATTGAATATAGAAGTTGGGAGTTCATGTTGCAGTTGTACAAGACGTTGGTGCGACCGCATCTAGAATATTATGTTCACTTCTGGGCACTATGTTATAGGGAAGATATTGTCAAGCTTGAAAGTGTTCAGAAAAGATTTACGAGGATGTTGCTAGGACTGGAGGGTGAGAGTTATAGGGAGAGGTTGAGTAGTCTATTCCATGCAGAGGAGGAGGATGAGGGGTGGTCTTTTAGAGGTGTACAAAATCATGAGACAAATAGATCGGGTAGATGCACAGAGTCTCTGGCCCAGAATAAAGCTATCGATTGCCAGAAGACTTAGGTTCAAGGAAATGATTTAATAGTAATCCGAGGGGCAACTTTTTCACAGAAAAGGTGGTGAGTGTGTGGAGCAAGCTGGCAGAAGAGGTAGTTGTGTGGTTGGGACTATCCCATATTTTAAGAAACAGTTAGACAGGTTAGTACAGATTTGGAGGGATAGGGACCAAGCGCAGGTTAGTCAAGTCGGCAGAGCAGTGGCAGGTGAAGGAGTGAGTGAGTTTATTGGCTGAGGAATGTAATTACCAAAAAATGGTAAGTTTGCGAATTGGTCAATTTATCAGCTAATATAAGCAAGGCTTGCTCTAGGGGAGCGGCCTGTCGGGGAGCGGCCTTGTCGAGCGAAGTACCTTGTGAGAAAAGTGCGAGACTTTTGGATCGTGAGCCTTGTGAGAAAAGTACGAGTTTTGGCTCGAGAGTCTTCATCGAGGAGGCTGAGTCGCAGAGAAGAAATGACAGGTACGCTGATTCAGTGCGATGCTTGCACGATGTAGGAGGATAGGGACACTGCTGGTACTTCTGGTTGTTACAAGTGTGGAAGTGTTCTGGTTCAGCTCCTGAAGGACCGTGTTGGGGTACTGGAGAGGCAACTGGATGAACTCAGGATCATCCGGGAAAACGAGAGTTTGCTGGACAGGATATACAGCGAGATCGTTACACCGAAGGTACCGGAAGAGAGAAGGTGGGTGACGATGAGGAAGGGAAGGAAGCTGGAGAGTATAGGAAACCCCGGGGGATGTACCTCTTGAAAAAAGGTTCACCCTCTTGGAAGCTGTCGGGACAAAAGACACTGTCATTCTGAGTGTGGAACAGGTCTGGGAGTCAAAACGTAGCGCTGAAGCAAAGCCGAAGTGACAGACGTCAGGCAGAGTAGTCGGGGACGATCGCGAGAGGTGCCAAGAGAGCCAAATTGGAAATATAAGAATGGAATTAAGGAGAAAGAGAGTATAGGAAAAGTTAAGAAAGTCACCAGAATTAACGGGGCAGTGAGCACACAAAGGGATAGGAGAGTATGACCAAGTGAAATAGGAATCGATGTGACATGTGAGGTGAGTAATGGATTAAAAGTAGTATATATGAATGCGCGAAGTAAAATAAGTATAATAGATGGCGCGGCCGGTTCCAGTCGCCGGAACCTCCTGAAGAACCGCCCTCTCAAGATGGCGCGGCCTGGTCCGGTTGACGTCGTGGCAGCTCCGCGGAGATTGTGCGTTTTTTAAACTAGTACTTTTATTTTTAATATCTTTCAGACTAATAACACATCAGCACTAACACTCTCCGATCGTAAAACACGTTTAAACTTATACTTTGGAATAACCCATTTTTTTGTAGACACATTATTCACCGATCCAGCATGGCCGGCAGAGATCATTATGCTTGAAGCGCGGCGTCGCCGGTAGCGAGGACCGCGCGGCAACGGCGAGAGCGTCGAGCCTATCCACCGGAGCGCCGCACGGATGCTGCGCGGGGGCCGAGTTAGTTCAAACACGGCGGGTCCCACGTGCTTGCGGTAAGTAAAAAAAGGGCGGGCCGACTGCGATGACGTCGGCCCGCCGCACGTGACTCACCAGCGGCGGCTGTGGCGGCGGCCATCCTGATCGCGGCGCTGTAGCGGTGGCTGTGCCTGCGGCCGTGCAGCACACGTGCCTCACTGGCGGCGGCACGTGCGTCACTGGCGGAGGCTGTGGCAGTGGAGGTTTGACGCACGGCGCTCGAGCCATACTGGCGGCGGCCCGTGCGAGCGGCCGTGCGCACCCGTGCATCACTGGTGGAGGTTGTGCGGTGAGTATTTTGTTTTGGACATTGTCGTTTTTATTTTAGCACCGCGCGGTGTTGGGAACACCGCCGCACGGCCCGGGAATTGTACTTTCTCACGAGTGCGCGGTCTATGGCGGCAGATTCCTCCCGTTTCGCCGCCATAGACCGCAGACTCGTGAGACAGGCCTTTAAACCGCGGCAACAAAGATGGGAGCGCGGCTCCGGGAACAAGTCGGAAAAAAACATTGAGGTAAGCGGGAGGAGATTCGGAACAGGGAAAAAGCTTGTTGAGTAAATCACACATACTCACAGATCTGGTTTAACAATATTTATTAAGACACGTATACAAAACACTTCAACATGTTACTCCTATCATGCAGAAGTACAGACTGACAGCGCATGTCGGGTTGCCATAATATTAATGGCGTGGTAGTAGGTGTGGCTTTAAATAATAAAGCACTACATTAGTTAGTAGGTAAAGTAACAAAACTACATCTTGCAAGGATATCAAGTGAAACACATCTACAATAAAGTGATATATATGTAGAAGCACGTTACTGGCAGCTGACTGATTAATAATGTAACCGAAACGCTAATAGCGCATACGTACTATTGATACAAACAAAGTCCCCGTATCTAAAGGGCGGCCTACAAACCCATCCCGCGAGCATCGGTACAGATCCGCATCTCCTCCCTTCACCGTGCGGCGGGAGCACTGGGGACCCGGGGGACAAACACGGCGATTAAGATGAGCGGAGCACCGAGCGTGGTGGCGAGGGAGCTGGAGTCACAATCAATGGTTGGTCTGCAGCTGCACGTCGTGACAGAGGAGAAAGTCCGTCAGTAGATGTGTAGATCGGAAGCGTCGCATCAGGATACGAGACAGCAGGACGTGGTTCCTTCACAGGAAGGAGATGTTGACGCCTGTAGATCCCTCCGTCTGCACTCACCGGGCATGAGCGCGGCTCTTTTTCGGAATTGTGAATGAAGTTCAAACGGTCCTAGCCCTTGTTGGTTTGAAGGCGAGCGACTTGGCCACTGGAGAGAGGTTTATGTGGTCAAAAAAATCGTGTTTGGTTATCGCGATTCAGTTGATGTTGTCACTGGATGGCTAGTGGTAAACGAACCTGTGGCTGCAGTAGTTGTTTGGGCACAGGAAGTGCAGCACGGGTCTGTCGGGACATCAGGCGTTGGACAGGAGACCCCAGTTTTGGGTCACAGGCGATGTTTCTCAGGTTTAGCAGGTGAGACATCGGATTTAGCAAAGTGTGAGCGCTCCATCAATTGCTTGGCGCTCCGGACAGACCGTTCTGCAAGTCCAATTGATTGTGGAAATTCTGGACTGCTGGTGAGAGGGTGAAAATCCCATCGTTGAGCAATGTTTCTAAAACACTGGCAAGTGAAATGACTGCCGTTGTCTGACAAGTGGCGTGCGGGGGCACCGTGCACGGTGAAATGGTCGCCAGCTTTTGGATTACTGCAGCGGATGTTGGACTTTGGAGCAGGTCGATTTCGAACCAGCCCGATTACGAGTCAACGAGAACCAGATACTGTTTGCCACGCCACTCGAATATGTCAGTAGCAGGCGTGGACCAAGGCAGAGGAGAAACAGGGAGTGAGAGCAGGGCATGCTTCTGTTCGTGTGGCATCAGGCTGCTGCAGATAGCACAGGCTTAAACTTTCTCACGCATGAATTTGGTCATTCCGGGATAGTAAAAGACGCTCTGTGCTCGGAGTATGGTTGCTTCCAGGACGGGGTGACCCCCTGAGAACGGCATCAAAATATGTATCTCATAGGGCAGTTGGGATGACAGCTCAGTGACCCTTGATTATGACACCGCCCTGCAGCACCAGTTCATCGCGGACCAGATAGTATGGGCAAATAGGAAGTGGAGCGTGATATTTTTTATCCTTTCAGCCACTCCGGATGACAGAAGACAATTGCTGTATAGTTGTATCCGCAGCCAGATGCTCTGCCAGGTCACTTAGACATTCTGTGTGTACGTACAACGCCATCATTACTGTGAACTGGTAATATGCAGACGGCTGTTGTTCGCAGGTTGTTCGTGGGGTTCTTGATGTGTCAGCCAGATACATATCCTTGTCCCTTTTGTAGACGAGGGTGAAATCGAAACACTGTAGCTGCATCATCATCCGTTGCAGGCGAGCAGGAGCTGCAAGAATGGGTTTGTTCAGAAAAGTGAATAACCACGGACTTCCGAAAAATAAAGTCCTTGAATTTTGTGCAGGTAAAAACCACGGCTAGTAATTCTTCTTCGATCTTCAGTCTCAAACAAGGTACGGGAAGTGTAAGCAATAGGTCTGCCGTCTCCTTCGATGGAATTCTGTAGGCAAGCAGCTCCAAGTTCATATTGGGATCCATCACACGGTATGCTTAAATTGAAATAAGCTAGGGTTGGGGCACTGGGCAATAATAATTTAGGCATTTCGAATGCCCTCTGGTGTTGTGGGTACAAAGACCGTGTAGCGTCCTTGTGAGTTAGTTGCCGCAGAGGGGGAGATATTTTGCTGAGGTTGGGAATGAATTTCCCCAAGTAGTTAACCGTTCCCAGGAATCTCTGCAAACTTGTCACGTCAGTGGGAACTGGTGTCTCGTTGATGCCAATGGTCTTGGAGAGTTCAGGTCTGTGGCCGTTACTGGTGAATACGTGTCCGACATACAGGACCTCCTTGACCTGGAATCTGCACTTCAGAATGTTGAGCTTGCGGTGGCTGTCTTTTGCACGGTCCAGTACTTTTTTTAATTGGCATCATGTTCAGCCATGTCAATGTCATCAACAATGATGTCACGAGGATACCCAGTAAATAATTGCTCCATTGTACGCTGGAATACTTCTCTAGCAGATTTGATGGCAAAGGGCATCCGCAAGAATTTGTACCGGCCAAACGGGGTGCCGAAAATGGCGAGTTTGGACGAGTCGGGGTCCAGCGCGATCTCCCCGAACGAGCTGTTGGCATCCAGAAACGAAAACACAGAGGCACTGCCCAGCTGAGCAGCAACTTCCTCCATCGTGCGCATCGGGTAGTGCGGGCGTTTGATCGCTGAGTTCAGATCTCTACAAATTTGTATTTCTTCTTTAATTTTCTCCGTTGCGACCACGATGGTGGGAATCCAGTTGGATGGGTCAGTGACCATGGCAATTACACCCAGGGGCACCATCCGCTGGTGCTTATTGTGTACTCTGCCACGCATAGCAAGTGGCATGCGGTGTGGTGCTCGTACCACAGGTAAGACATTTGCATCATTGACGATGTTGCATCGGAGTGGTAGCTTCCAAAACGTATCGTCAAAATGTTACTTGTACTGGGAAGTATCTGCTGGGTGGAGCCCTCGGCAGGAGAGATTTGATGGACAGCAGGCCGAAAAGTTACCAGTCCAAGTTCCTGGCATGCGTTAATGCCATGCAGAGTTGAAACTTTCCCACGGACAATAAAAAAAGTTCAGCCTGTGAGGTTGTGACGCTAGGTGGTATTTCAGCTCAGCTTTTCCAATTGGGTGCACCTCCCACCCCTCCCCCATTGTAAATATTTGCTGTCCCAGCACCGAGTCGTGCGGTACCCCACAAGTCACTACCTGCCATTCTGAAATGGATCCGTTAATCCCTACTCTTTGTTTCCTGTCGGCCAACCAATTTTCTATCCATGTCAGTACCTTACACCAAATACCATGAGATCTAATTGTGCCCACTAATCTCCTATGTGGGACCTTATCAAAGGTTTTCTGAAAGTCCAGGTACACTACATTCACTGACTCTCCCTTGTCCATTTTCTAGTTACATCCTCAAAAATGTCCAGAAAATTAGTCAAGCATGATTTCCCCTTCATAAATCCATGATGACTCGGACCGATCCTGTTACTCCTACCCAAATGTGCCGCTTCTTCATCTTTTATAATTAACTCCAGCGTCTTCCCCACCACCAATGTTAGGTTAACTGGTCTTTATTTCCTTGTTTTCTCTCTCCCTACTTTCTTAAAAGGTGGGATGACATTAGATACCCTCCAATCCACAGGAACTAATCCTGAATCTATTGAACATTGGAAAATGTTCACCAATGCATTCACAACATCTAGAGCATCTTCCTTAAGTGTTCTGTGGTGCAGACCATCAGGCCCACGGGATCTATCACCTTTCAGTCCCATATACGCAACACCATTTCCTGCCTATGTGAATTTCCTTCACTTCCTCAGTCACCCGAGGCCCTCTGGCCGCTGGTACACAGTGGGTAATTGTTTGTCTCTTCCTTTAGTGAAGTCATATCCAAAGTACAAGTTCAACTCCTCTGCCATTTCCTTGTTCCCCATTATAAATTCACCTGTTTCTGTCTTCAAGGGACACACTTTTAATATCAAGTCCTATAAGCTCAACTGATTAACTATTTTTCCCTCTTCACATACCTAAAGAAGCTTTTACAACCCCCCTTCATATTCTTGGCTAGCTTACCTTCCTACCGCAACTTTTATCCCCGTATTGCCTTTTTAATTATCTTGTGATTATCTTTAAAGTTATCTTTAAACGTTTCCCAATCCTCTGGCTACCCGCTCATCTTTACTATGTTATACTTCTTCTCTTTTATTTTTATATTGTCCTTGAATTCACTTGTCAGCCACGGTCGCCTCTTACCCCCCTTTAGAATCTTTCTTCCTGTTTGGAATGAACTGATATTGCACCTTCTGTATTATTCCCAGAAATACCCTCCATTGTTGTTCCACTGTCATCCCTGCTAGGGTCTCTTTCAAATCAAACTTGGCAAGCTCCTCCCTCGTGCCCCCATCGTCCTCTTTGCTCAACTGTAATAATGACTCTTCCGATGTTCCCTTCTCCATCACAAATTGCAGATGAAAACGTATCATATTATGGTCACTACCTCCAAATGGCTCTTTTAGCTTGAGCCAAGATGTACTTACAAGAGCAACCACAGTTCTGGAAAAAGGTCTTGTGAACATATTAGGCGAACATTGGCGTATCAGAGTGAAAGCAAGATCAAAGTATGGAAGAGAGAAGGAACTGCCCAAGATCCAAAGCATACCACCTCATCTGTGAAACATGGTGGGGGGTGTGATGGCCTGGGCAAGTATGGCTACTGGCCATCTTCATTGATGATACAGCTGCCAATGGTAGTATTATAGTGAATTCTGAATGGTATAGACACATCCGATCTGTTCAAGTTCGAACAAATGCCTCAAAACTCATTGTTTAAGCATTGCAGATGCTGGAAAATCGAAGCTGGACAAAAATGCTGGAGAAACTCTGCGGGTGAGGCAACATCTATGTTTGGAGGGAGGAGGAGACCATTTTCAATTTGCTGCCCCACCCGCTGAGCTTCTCCAGCATTTATGTCTACCCTCAAAACTCATTGGCCGGAGGTTCATTCTGCAGCAACACAATGATCCTGAACATGCCGCTGAAGCAACAAAGGAGTTTTACAAAGGAAAAAATGGTCAATTCTTGCGTAGTCGTCAATCACCCAATCTGAAACCAACTGAGCATGCCTTCACAGATTTCAAACAGTCATTACATGCAAAGGATATGCAACACAATACAAAATATTACTACTTTCATTTACATGACATTGCTGTGTCCCAAATATTACGGTGCCCTGCAACAGGGGGACTATGTATAATCATTGCTGTAATCTCTACATGGTGAAACCAAATTGTATAAAAATGTCCTTTATTAAAATTATGGAGTATAGAGGCAAATACATAAATGATGTCCCAAACATTATGGAGTACACTGTTCCAGACCCGAACTTGAATCTGAATCAATATGAAGCCACAGCTCCTCTATTAAGAGTGCTCATATTGAAGGCTGGTGTGCCACGCGCAATCTTTACCACCGTGTCTGCTTGCATTGCAAATTTAAGGGAATAATGTACATATATTCATTGTTCTCGCTGCACTCACTTTTACAACATTCTGCGTGTCCCTATCATTCACAATGCAGGTCTTGCCATTGGTTATCTTCTAAAATAGGGACGCGACTCATTTGCAGGAGTTAAATTCCATCTGCCTTTCCTTAGCATACTTCCCAGGTATTTAGGTTCATTTTCTAACTTCATATAATTCGTCTTACGATATGAACCGATTGTTTCACACACGTGATCACAATTTTACAACAGTAAATGATCACAACTTTGTTCCTTGCCACATACTGTGTCGAAATTGGATACCTTAAACCACATAAGGTAAGCAGCCATGCTCTTTAAAATGATTTTGATCGTGTTCCTTAATCCTTCACCGTATTTTTTCCCTGACACGCTGCCTCACATTCCGTATCATTAGAAACATAGAAACATAGAAACATAGAAAATAGGTGCAGGAGTAGGCCATTCGGCCCTTCGAGCCTGCACGGCCATTCAATATAATCATGGCTGATCATCCAACTCAGTATCCTGTACCTGCCTTCTCCCCATACCCCCTGATCCCTCTAGCCACAAGGGCCACATCTTACTCCCTCTTAAATATAGCCAATGATCTGGCCTCAACTACCTTCTGTGGCCGGGAATTCCAGAGATTTACCACACTCTCTGTGAAAAATGTTTTTCTCATCTCGGTCCTAAAAGATTTCCCCTTTACCCTTAAACTGTGACCCCCTTGTTCTGGACTTCCCCATCATCGAGAACAATCTTCCTGCATCTAGTCTGTCCAACCCCTTAAGAACTTTGTAAGTTTCTATAAGATCCCCCCTCAATCTTCTAAATTCAAGCGAGTACACGCCGAGTCTATCCAGTCTTTCTTCATATGAAAGTCCTGACATCCCAGGAATCAGTCTGGTGAACTTTCTCTGTACTCCCTCTATGGCAAGAATGTCTTTCCTC
Source organism: Malacoraja senta (assembly GCA_038087875.1). NCBI lineage: Eukaryota > Metazoa > Chordata > Chondrichthyes > Rajiformes > Rajidae > Malacoraja > Malacoraja senta. The sequence goes on from CM075991.1 coordinate 5,665,566, forward strand.
AGATTTGGAGACCAAAACTGTACGCTGTTGTTTGGCCTGGTTGAGTGGCCGCAGGGATTTACTCTATAAAATGCCGGGGCCACGTTTTTTATTCTCCAGAAAAAAAAAGTTCGAGGCCCATTATCCAGCATTTGTTTCTCTGGACATGCCGTATTTCAATGTGTATGCAGCACAGTGATAGGGTGCGAATTTCGCATCAATGTGTTCAACTGTTCAATGTTCTGTCTCGCATCCTCAGTTAAATCTAAGATTGTTGTGAAAGGAAGATATTTACACTAAAATCATCGGTCTGAATTGCACATTGGTTACTTATACTGGACAGGCACAATGTTCCATACACCGATTGTGGGAAAAGGCTACGTCGCAGATTCCCATTATATCGTCTCCATTCACCTCAACCGTCCTTTGATTCTCGATTCCCCTGCTCAGGGATATAAACTCTGTGCATCCACCGTATATGTTCCACTCACGACTTTATACACATCTATAAGATCAGATCTCATCTTCCTGCGTTTCAAGGAATATTGTCCCAGCCAGCTTAACCTCTTTCTTCAGTTCAGACCCTCGCACCGTGTGAACATCCTCATAAAGCTTCCCTGTACGCTTTCCAACGGCATCTTCCCCATAAAAAGGTGCCCAGAACTAAACACGGTCTACATGCGGTATTATCAATTTCCTGCATAACTGCAGCATGACCTCCCAACTTCTATGTACCTGCATTCGCGGATCCCTCTGCTCTATAACACTCTGCAGAGCCCCGAGTAGGTCATGGCCATGTAAGACTTTCCAAAATGTGCCAACTCACAATTCTGTGTATTAATTTCCAACCACCATTCCTAATCGATTATGATCCCGCTGCAATATTTGACATCCATCTTCGCTATCTGCAATCCAACCCGCTTTTGTATCTGCAAACTTTCTAATCTTGCCATGTGCATTCTCATACTGTAATTTATATACTTGTGAAACAGTAATGGGCCAAGCATCGAACTCTGAGGCACACCACAGGCCTCCAGTCCGAGAAACAACCTTCCACCATTACCCTCAGCTTCCTTCCATGAAGCCAATATTCTATTTGAAATTCATTGTTCAGGTTAGAAATAATATTGTTCGCAGGAATAATTACATTTAAGAAACTCTAACCTCGTGTCATAGAAATAGAGTTTGCAACATTCCCTTTTATAAAATGTGACAAAATACATTAAAATTAACAGTTCGTGTAATCCCTTGAGGACAGAAATTCCTTGCGGAATGAGAAAAAAACATTTACGGTTGATGTTTGTTCAGTGGGCTGTGGCTGATGTGCCAGAGGTCACGCTAATTGTCTCAGAGGAATGTCCTCTTTTGTATAAATGTATGCTAAATCAATCACCAGTACAGATGGACAGTTGGAAAGTTATGTGTGATTGTTCGCTGCTTCACATAGAAAATGGAATATCCAGCAATTTACTACATAGCCGCCACTTTCTACCCTGTACTTGTGGCGGTTGGTATTCCTGGTAAGATACTGGGACGAGTAGGTTTAGTTTTGTACAGAAAAACTGCGCGGAAAGAGGCCCTTCGATCAACCGAGTCCGCGCCAACCAGCAATCCCCGCACACTGACGGCACACGCTAGGGACAATTTACAATTGTACCAAGCCAATCAGCCTACAAACCTGTGCATCTTTGGAGTGTGGGCGGATACCGGAGATCCCGGAGAAAAACCCAAGAAGATCACGGGGAGAATGTACAAACTCCGTGCAGGATCAAACCCGGGTGGTTGGCGCTGCCAGGCAGCACATTTAACGCTGCGCACCGTGCCGCCCTGCGTGCAGTTCTCCTTCCTTTCTGTATCTGCTGCTCTGAAGAATAGTCGCTTTGATACCCAGCCCAGATGCTGCCTCAGCTGACGAGTGTCTTCGGAAGGTTCAGGCTTCAGCGTCTGTTTTATTTCTGGCATTTTGTTCTTATTAATGTGTGGTTCTTTTGTCAATCAGGTCAGTTAATTTAGAGCTAATGTTTACATTTTTTCAGCATGTAACCGTATTCAAATTGGTTCTGGTGCATATTCTTCAAGCTCTGGGTCTCATTAATACAGACTTTTCCACCAAGAGTCAGCTAATGAGGAATGTATACATGTCTGTCAACATGCCTGTTGAATTATCACAACTAGCTGAAACACCTTCCGGGTTTTCGTTCTCTGATTCATTTGCCAGTTTTGATTTTATGACTGCGTTTCCACTTGCTACGTCTGATATGTCGGAGGAAGCAGTTCTCCCTGAGTCTAATGCTCTCTGATACAAGTTAATTTCGATTGACGCAACGACTCGAAATGACTGTGATCAGTGCGTCGTAGACTTTAGGAGGCCGACTGTAAATTGCTGCAAATTACCGACACATCTGCCTCTTCGATCAGCACCGCTCTAAGTATTTCTCCGAACGGAAATTTGGTAAACTGGATCAGGTATTTGCTCATTGAAACTAACGTTTTTTTTGGTTTCTTGCAGTTAATTTAACGGCGATTGTGATCCTCTCCCGGGGAAAATGTGGTCTCTCCAAATGCATCACCCGTTACCTAGTGGGAATGGCAACAGCGGATCTAATGGTAGTTGTCATTGTTGCTGCAATTGAACAAGTTAATTACATATACGTTTACGCTAGTTCCTTGTTCATTGCACCGGTTTGCGCTCTGAACCTAGTACTAAGGGTTGTAACAATCGACTGTTCTGTTTGGTTCACCGTCAGTTTCACTTGCGATCGTTTTATGGCGATCTGTTGTCAAAAGCTACGTGAGCGCTACAGCACCGAGAGGGCAGCGTGTGTGATTATGGTGACTGTGGCTGTCGTCAGCTGCGCCCGGTCCATTCCCTTTTACTTTGCCGTGGAGCCTTCTGTCATAATTGACAACGTGCCTTGGCGTTGCGCCTTCTCAAAGGAGTACGCCACTTTGTCGGTTTGGAAAGGCTATGAGTTACTTGACAGCATCTTAGCACCGTTGTTACCGATCGGTTTAATCCTGTTGTTCAATGGGTTAACTTGCAGACATATCATAGCGGCCAATAGAGTTCGCAGACGACTTCGGAACAGCCATGAGAACAAGAAGGATACAGAGGTGGAGAACCGGAGAAAATCGATGATTTTGCTCTTCGCTGTATCAGGCAATTTCATAATATTTTCGATACCCTATGTGGTTCATTCTCTGACATGGCAAGCATATAATTTCTTTTACACTGATAGATATTTGAGCAGCCCGGTATATATCCTGCAGCAGTTTGGATTTATGTTGCAGATTGTCAGTATGTGCACAAACACGTGTATCTATACACTGACACAGAGGAAATTCAGGGACCAGCTGAAGAGTGGAGTGAAATATCTACTCACATTGAATGGCCGATTATGTAGTTGACGTGTAACTCTGATAGCAACTTGGATGAAATTTCAAATAAATGTCTTTAACAATTCGTACGTTCGGTAAAATACCATAAAGTCAATGCAGGCCTGCGCTTGACAACCGAGAACTCGGTATACTCACGTCACGGTATTGGTCACGTTTGGAAAGTGTGGACACATGCTACCTGTTGCAGTTGTGATGTTGCATTGGTGGAATTATATTCCAAACCACTGGATCTTTTTCTTATTTTAATATTTAATTTTATTAGAAGTAAGTACAGTCATATGGCACCAAAGTGCCTAATATATATTTGCATAATACATTTTATGTACATCTTTTTTTTATTATAATAAAGAAGAATAAGAAAAATAAATTAGATAATAAAGAATAGAAAAACGTGAGGTATAGTGTGTGAAAAAGAAAAAAAGAGAATGAAAGAGGAAAGTTGAAGAAAAGAGAATAGGAAAAAGAGTAAAAAATACAAATAAAAAGAAATAAGGAGATCATTATTTATAATCGACCATCCCCCACCCAGTCCTGAAACAGTTCGTTTCTACAATTATGTTGTACTATATGATTCCAAAAAGACGACAAATGGAACTAACTCGTTAAGAATTGGTCTGATTTTTCTATTAGGAGGAATCACATTTCTTCAAGATGTGCGGTCCAACATGCTGGCGATCCACATTTTAAGCGTTGGTATTGGTGTATTTTTCCAAAATTTAAGTATTAGTTTTTTTTGCAATTATTAAACCATAATTAAAAAATAAATGTTGAGGTAAGTTCAATTTATTCCCATCTTCCATTACTCCAAATATAATAATTTCAGTATTAGGTTCCATTCCTATCTTGAATAATTTTGTAAATATATCAAAAATATCACTCGAAAATCTATAACGTTTTATGCACGAAACAAAAGAGTGTGTTATAGTTGCGTTTTGGGATATACATTTATCACAAATGGGGGATATATTTGGATAGAATTTGTGATTTGGATAGAACCCTATTTGGTTCATTCTCTGACATGGCAAACACGTAATTTCTTTTACATCGATAGATATTTGAGCAGCTCGGTATATATCCTGCAGAAGTTTGGATTTAAGTTGCAGATTGTCAGTATGTGCACAAACACGTGTATCTATACACTGACACAGAGGAAATTCAGGGATCAACTGAAGAGGGGAGTGAAATATCCACTCACATTGAATGGCCGATTATGTAGTTGACGTGTTACTCTGATAGCAACTTGGATGAAATTTCAAATAAATGTCTTTAACTATTCGTACGTTCGGTAAAATGCCACCAAGTCAATGAAGGTATGCACTTGATAACCGAGAACCCGGTATACTCACTTAAATTGGTCACGTTTGGAAAGTGTAAACACATGCTGCCTGTTGCAGTTGTGATGTTGCCTTGGTGGAATTATATTCCAAACCACTGGATCTTTGATCGCTGCAACATACTTTGAGATATCTGGAGAATATATTATAACTCAGAACTGGAACTCTGATGTCAGATGAATTGAACCGGAATATTTCGGTTTTCCATAGAATTACATCATTCCTGTGGACTAATGGTTCCTCAGTGAAACATTTCGCCGCTCATAACACAACTAAAATGTAGCAGCTGGTGAAAGAACACTCTAACGCGGAGATTGTAGTTTTTGCTTGTTTTAGTATAAACTTGACTAAGTGGGACCCGCTGGGTCCCATGTTCACACGGGAGGGCTGGTCCCCCAACGCAATATTTCACCTCTATCCACCAATTCCAATATTAATAAATGTCTCTGTAACCTTTTATCTTTGTCTTTCCCCAAAGCTAATTTTAAACTTACGTTTCTTGTTGTTTAGAAATCTCCCTCCCATATATCTAACATGTATTTACCATAAATGTCCAGATTGAGTCCGCTCGTAAAATAAGTCGTAAGTTAAACTTTGGGAGACTTGCCTGCTAAACACAATGACCAAAAGCACCTCTAATGCAAAATTGCAACGGATAAGAACGTAGACAGTACTAAAAAGGGCTATCATCCCCGACTGATAAGAATGCCCGCTCCTCAGCAGAATGTTTCATTTTTAGCTATTTTAACTACGTTCTATCTTGGCCATTTTCCCGTCATGCTCGCCAGTATGTGAGCTCCAGGGTTACTCAAACTATAACCTACTCATCTTCCTTATAATTCTCACAACTCTCTACCTTTCCCCCTTTTGGCAATTGGTCACACCCAATTAATCCATATTTAACAGCACCCACTAATACACCTACTGAAAATAATTGTTGTCTGTTAACCCCTCTTCCCACCTGCCTAACTAACATCAGGGTTTTCAACATCCTGTGAAACTAAAACAAGAACAAAGTAATCACTATCAATAACTGTACAAAAACTAATCAAACGGTGCACGTTAGTATTCAGTCCCCAGTTCCAGGCTCTTCCCCACCAAGTCCATTTTCTCAATATGTCCTCTGCTTCTCTGCCATGCATCCCAATAGGCTTAGTGCTCTCAGGCCAGTCAAGTATAACCATTTCACCCTCCTTGGTCAGTGTCTTCCAATCGGAATGGAAGTGTGGTATTTGTTGAAGTTGGTTTGCGATAAATCTTCTTAATGTCTCGTCCGAGTCATTCCGCACGACAAAGAAGCTTACTGTTATAGATTTTCCCACAGACAGTACCATTAATTTCTTGTCTCGGATAGCGATCTGTCTCGTTAAACCCCGGTTTACAATATTATGCCAACGTAGAGTACATTTCCGAGCAATCGTTCAATGCCACTTAGCAGAGGCAGCGACCTAATATTTTCCCATTTATAGGCAACACTAGCAAAATAAGAATTAGGTTTTACCTCAATCGAAAGCTTACCATTATATAGTGAATAAATCCACAACCATCATACTCATTATTTCTTATTTGATGACTCGGTCCAATATGATGCCCCTTGGTACTTTATCCATTATCACATTACTTTCAATAGCATTGTGCATTGTTATCGAAGCTCCTTGTTTATACTGCCCAATAATATGCAACTGGTGTAGGATAAATGTCTTATTCTTCAGCTGGCGTGGGACATGGAGAACAACTGCAAAAATAAATGTTTCCTGAGCATCTTGGTATATCCGATCCACTTGCCTCGCTATAGACAACGATCATACGTGACAGTCATATTGCATATGTTGACTCCAATTTTCCAGTTGATGATTCGATATAAAATTGGGGACTTGGTGGGTAGATACCATTAGAATGCCACCATGCACCTGACACATTAGCCAGTTGGAATAAATACCACATACCTGTTCCCTACGCGCATTCTGAGAAATATTACTCAGTAGATTACTCAGTCTATCGTTCTGTTTATTGTGTCCTCATAGGGTTTAAGAATTTTATCTCCCGTAAGAAAGATTTGCAATGCTAAGTGTCTCGGCATCTTTAAATCCCAGTACGGCCACTTTACACATCTTCTTTCAAACTGTTCTAATGTCACAATAAGTTCAGCTACATCCATCACATTAACCCGTGGATAACTCTGTTGCACATCCAGCGCCCATTATCTCTATAAATTCCCTTCATGTTCTATGTGTTTTATTCATTTCAACTTCACGTTCCTTTCCACTTCCACTTCCACTTCTCGAATCAATGACAAGGAAAGATTGACAATGGACAACAGAGTAAGGTCAGGTCCAATTGCGAGCGGTGCGAGGGTGGAAGTGAATACGGAGGTCAAAGTACTGTGTATGAATGCGCGAAGTATATGGAATAAAGCGGACGAGTTTGAGGCTCAGTTAGAAACTGGCAAGTTTGATGTTGTGGGAATTACTGAGACATGGCTGCAAGGGGGCCAGGGCTGGGAACTGAATATTCAATGGTATACCTCCTTACGAAAAGACAAACAGGTGGGCAGAGGGGGTGGGGTTGCCCTGTTGGTGAGGAATGGAATTCAGTCCCTTGCAAGGGTTGACATTGAAACACGAGATGTGGAGTCAGTATGGATAGAACTAAGGAATTGGAATGGTAAAAATACCCAAATGGGACTAATCTACAGGCCCCCAAACAGTAGCCTGGACATAGGGCGCAAGTTGAATCAGAAGTTAAAATTGGCATGCAGCAAAAGTAATGCTGTGGTTGTTATGGGAGATTTCAACGTGCAGGTAGACTGGGAAAATCAGGTTGGTACTGGACCCCAAGAAGGGGACTTTGTAGAGTGCCTTCGTGATGGATTCATCGAACAGCTTGTATTGGAGCCTACCAAGGAAAAGGCAATCTGGATTTAGTGTTATGTAATGAACCGGATTTGATAAAGGACCTCGAGGTTAATGAGCCATTTGGAGGCAGTGACCATAACATGGTCAGGTTTAATCCACAGTTGGAGAGGGCGAACAGTACATCGGAGGTGTCAGTGTTGCAGTTGTATAAAGGGGACTATGGGACCATGTGGGAGGAGCTGGCCAAAGTTGACTGGAAAGATACACTAGCAGGGATGACAGTGGAACAAAAATTGCAGGTGTTTCTAGGAATAATACAGAAGGTGCGGGATCAGTTCATTCCTAGGAGGAAGAATGATTCCAAGGGGAGAAAGGGACGACCATGGCTGATAACGGACGTCAGGGACAGTATAAAAATTAAAGCGAAGAAGTACAAGGTAGCAAAGATGAGCGGGAAGCAAGAGGATTGGGTAATGTTTAAAGAACAACAGAAGATAGCCAAAAAGGCAATACGGGGAGAAAAGATGAGGTACGAAGGGAAGCTAGCCAAGAATATAAAGCAGGATAGTAAAAGCTTCTTTAGGTATGTGAAGAGGAAAAAATTAGTTAAGACCAAAGTTGGACCCTTGAATACCGAAAAGGGTGAATTTATTATGGGGAACAAAGAAATGGCAGATCAGTTGAACAAGTACTTGGGATCTGTCTTCACTAAGGAGGACACAAACAATCTTCCTGATTTAATAGTCGCCAGAGGGTCTGGGGTGACAGTGGAACTGAAGGAAATCCACATTAGGCAGAAAATGGTGTTGGATAGGCTGATGGGACTGAAGGCTGATAAATCCCCAGGGCCTGATAGTCAGCATCCCAGGGTACTTAAGGAAGTGGCTCTAGAAATCGTGGATGCATTGGTGATAATTGTCCAATGTTCTATAGACTCGGGATCAGTTCCTGTGGATTGGACGGTAGCTAATGTTATCCCACTTTTTAAGAAAGGCGGGAGAGAGAAAACGGGTAATTATAGACCACTTAGCCTGACATCGGTGGTGAGGAAGATGCTGGAGTCAATTATAAAAAATGAGATAGCCGCACATTTGGATAGCAGTAACAGGATCGGTCCGAGTCAGCATGGATTTGCGAATGGGAAATCATGCTTTACTATTCTTCTGGAATTTTTTGAAGATGTAACGAGGAAAATGGACAATGGAGAGCCAGTGGATGTAGTGTACCTGGACTTTCCGAAAGCATTTGATTAGGTCCCACATAGGAGATTCAATTATGGCACATGGTATTGTGGGTAGAGTGTTGACATGGGTAGGGAAGTGATTAGCAGACAGGAAACAAAGAGTAGGGATTAACTGGTCCCTTTCAGAATGGCAGGCAGTGACAAGTGGGGTACCACAAAGCTCTGTACTGGGACCGAGGCTATTTACAATATACATCAATGATTTGGATGAAGGAATTCAAAGTAACATTAGCAAATTTGCAGATGACACAAAGCTGGGTGGCAGTGTGAAGGGTGGGGAGGATTTTATGAGAATGCAGGGTGACCTGGGCAGGTTGGGAGAGTGGGCAGATGCATGGCAGATGAAGTTTAATGCGGATAAATGTGAGGTTATCCACTTTGGTAGCAAAAACAGGAAGACAGATTACTATCTAAATGGTGTCAAGTTGGGAAAAGGGGAAGTACAACGGGATCTGAGGGTCCTTTTATATCAGTCTATGAAAGTAAGCATGCAGTTACAGCAGGCAGTGAAGAAAGCAAATGGCATGTTGGCCTTTATAACAGGAGGAATCGAATATAGGAGCAAAGAGGTCCGTCTGCAGTTGTACTGAGCCCTAGTGAGACCACATCTGGAGTATTGTGTGCAGTTTTGGTCCCCAATTTGAGGAAGTACATTCTTGCTATTGAGGGTGTGCAGCGTAGGATTACAAGATAAATTCCCGGGATGGCGGGACTGTCATATGCTGAGAGAATGGAGCAGCTGGGCTTGTGCACTATGGAGGATGTGCACACTGAGAAGGATGAGAGGGTATCTCATTGAAACATATAAGATTGTTAAGGGCTTGGACAAACTAGAGGCAGAAACATGTTCCCGATGTTGAGGAAGTCCAGAACCAGGGGCCACAGTTTAAGAATAAGAATGTTTAAGAATTATTTTCCTCTGCATTGGTCCACGCTTGCTTCTGACATATTCGAGTAGCGTGGCAAACAGTATCTGGTTTTTGTTCACTCGTATTCGGGCTGGTTCGAAATCGACCTGCTCCAAAGCCCAACATCCGCTGCAGTAATCCAAAAGCTGGCGCGCCATTTCGCCATACACAGTGCCCCCGCACGCCACTTGTCAGATAACGGCAGTCAGTCAACTAGCCAGTGTTTTAGAAATTTTGCTCAACGACGGGATTTTCGCCATGTCACCAGCAGTCCAGAATTCCCACAATCAAGCGTACTTGCAGAACGGGCTGTCCGGAGCGCCAAGCAATTGATGGAGCGCTCACACGTTGCTAAATCCGATGTTTCACCTGCGAAACCTGCGAAACATCGCCTGTGACCCAATACTCGGGTCTCCTGCCCAACGCCTGATGTCCCGACATCCCGTGCTATACTTCCTGTGCCCCAACATCTACTGCAGCCACAGGTTCGTTCACCAATTGCCATCAGAAACAACTCGAACTGAAACGCGATACCCAAACACGATGTTTTGACCACTTAAACCTCTATCCAGTGGCCAAGTCACTCGCCTTCAAACCAACAAGGATTGGGCCGTTTGGGCTTCATCCACAATTCCGAAAAAGAGTCGCGCTCATGCCTGGTGAGTGCAGAGGGGGGATCTACAGGCGCAACCGTCAACATCTCCTTCCTGTCAAGGAACCACGTCCTGCTGTCTCGTATCCGGATGCGACACGTTCGATCTACACATCTACTGACCGACTTTCTCCTCTCTCACGACGTGCAGCTGCAGACCAACCATTGATTGTGACTCCAGCTCCCTCACCACCACGCTCGGTGCTCCGCCTGCCTGCCTCGCCGTGTTTGTCCCCCGGGTCCCCAGTGCTCCCGCCGCACGGTGAAGGGAGGAGATGCGGATCTGTACCGATGCGCGCGGGATGGGTTTGTAGGCCGCCCCTTAGATATGGGGACTTTGTTTGTATCAATAGTACGTATGCGCTATTACCGTTTCGGTTACATTATTAATCAGTCAGCACCTAGTAACGTGCTTCTACATATATATCACTTTTTTGTAGATGTGTTTCACTTTATATTCTTACAAGAAAGATGTAGTTTTGTTACTTTACCTACTAACTAATGTAGTGCTTTATTATTTAAAGCCACACCTACTACCACGCCATTAATATTATGGCAACCCGACATGCGCTGTCAGTCAGTACTTCTGCATGATAGGAGTAACATGCTGAAGTGTTTTGTATACGTTTCTTAATAAACATTGTTAAACCAGATCTGTGAGTATGTGTGATTTACTCAACAAGCTTTTTGCCTGTTCCGCATCTCCTCCCGCTTACCTCAATGTTTTTCCGACTTGTTCCCGGAGCCGCGCTCCCATCGTTGTTGCCGCGGATCGCTCTCATGATCTCTGCCGGCCATGCTGGATCGGTGAATAAAGTGTCTACAAACAAATGGGTTATGCTAAAGTATAAGTTTAAAAGTGTTTTACGGTCGACGAGTGTTAGTGCTGATGTGCTAGTCTGAAAGATATTAAAAATATAACTGATAGTTTAAAAAACTCACAATCTCCACGGAGCTGCCATGACTGCAACTGGAGCAGGCCGCGCCATCTTGAGAGGGCGTTCCTTCAGGAGCTGACTGTGACTGGACCCGTCGCGCCATCTCTTATACTTCTTTTACTTCGCGCATTCATATATAATACTTTTAATCCATTACTCGCCTCACCTTTCACATCGATTCTTATTTCACTTGGTCATACCTATCCCTTCGTGAGCTTTCTGCCCCGTTAATTCTGGTGTCTTTCTAAACTTTTCCTATCCTTTCTATCCCTTTAACTCGATCCTTATATTTCCAATATGGCTGCCCCCCCCCCCCCCACACACACACACACACACACACCTCCCCCCACTATTTAGTTTACACCCACGTGTAGCAGTGGCAAACCGTCCTGGGATACTGAGTTGGATGAGGGATACTGAGTTGGATGAGGGATACTGAGTTGGATGAGGGATACTGAGTTGGATGAGGGATACTGAGTTGGATGAGGGATACTGTTGGATGAGGGATACTGAGTTGGATGAGGGATACTGAGTTGGATGATCAGCCATGATCATATTGAATGGCGGTGCAGGCTCGAAGGGCCGAATGGCCTACTCCTGCACCTATTTTCTATGTATCTATGTATCTATGTCCTGCCAGTATGCTGGTCCACCGCCTGTTAAGGTACAACAAGTGCGTTCTGTACAACTCACCCTTACCTCAAAACAGATACCTGTGGTCTAAGATTCTACATCCCTGCCTCCTGCATCAGCTCCTCAGCCACACATTCAGATCCCCTATCTCCCTGTTCCCGCCCTCACGAGCACAGGGAACTGGAAGCAAACCAGACATAACCACCCTGGAGGTCCTGTTTTCAGCCTTCTTCCGCGCTTTCTGAAGTCACGCTGCAGAATCTCTTTCCTCATTTCCCGCCGTCATTTGTGCCGACATGCACTACCACTTCCGGCTGCTCACTTTCCGCCATGAGGATGCTCTGTAATCGGTCCATGGCGACCTGGATCTTGGCACCAAGGAGGCAACACACCTTCCTTGAATCCCGCCTGTTATCGCAGAAACCCCTGTCTGTACCTTTCGCGATCGTTCCCGATTACTGCGGCTCTGCCTGACGTCTGTCACTTCGGCTTTGCTTCAGCGCTACGATTTGACTCGCAGGCCTATCCCCCACTCAGAATGGCTGTCTCTTCTGTCCCGACAGCTTCCAAGAGGGTGAACCTGTTTTTCAAGAGGTACATCCCCCGGGGTCTCCTATACTCTCCACCTTCCTTCCCTTCGTCATCGTCACCCACCTTCTCTCTTCAGGTACCTTCGGTGTAACGATCTCGCTGTATGCCCTGTCCAGCAAACCCTAGAGCAAGCCTTGCTTATATTGGCTGATAAATTGACCGATTAGCTAACTTACCATTTTTTGGTAATTACATTCCTCAGCCAATACCCTCACTCACTCTTTCACCTGCCGCTCCTCTGCCGACCTTGACTAACCTGCGCTTGGTCCCTATCCCTCCAAACCTGTATTAACCTTGCACCTGTCTAACTGTTTCATAAAGTATGGGATAGTCCCAGCCTCAACCACCTCTTCTGGCAGCTTGTACCACACACTCACTATCCTTTATGTGAAAAGGTTACCCCTCGGATTCCGATTCAATCATTTCCTTAAACCTAAGTCTTCTGGCAATCGATAGATCTATTCTGGGCCAGAGACTCTGTGCACCTACCCGATCTATTTCTCTCATGATTTTGTACACCTCTATAAGACCACCCGTCATCCTCCTGCTCTGCATGGAATAGACTACTCAACCTCTCCCTAAAGCTCACACCCTCCATTCCTAGCAACATCCTCATAAATCTTTTCTGAATATGACAATATCTTTCCTATAACATAGTGCCCAGAAATGGACACAATATTCTAGCTGCTCAGGTATAGGGTGGCATTCAAATGTTCGCTACCCACCAAGTCCCCAATTTGATATCGAATCAACAACTGGAAAAAATGAGTCAAGATATGCAATATGACTGTCACGTAAGATCGTTGTCTATAGCGAGCAAAATGGATCGGATATACCAAGATGCTCAGGGAACATATATTTTTGGGGTCGTTCTCCATGTCCCACGCCAGCTGAAGAATAAGACGTTTATCCTATACCAGTTGCATATTATTGGGCAGTATAAACAAGGAGCTTCGATAACAATGCACTATGCTCTTGAAAATAATGTGATAATTGATAAAGTATCAAGGGGCATCATAATGTACCGATGTCATCAAACAAGGAATAATGAGTAGGATGGAGTTTGGTTCATCATTTACTCATTATAATAACGGTAAGCTTTCGATTGATGTAAAACCTAATGCTTCTTTTGCTAGTGTTGCCCATAAATGGGAAAATATGAGGTCGCTGCCTCTGCTAAGTGGCATTGAACGAGTGGTCGGAAATGTACTCTACGTTGGCATAATATTGTAAACCGGAGTTTTACGAGACAGATCACTATACGAGACAAGAAATTAATGGTACCGTGGGTGGGAAAATCGATAACAGTAAGCTTCATTGTCGTACGGAATGACTCGGACGAGACATTAAGAAGATTTATCGCAAACAAATTTCAACCAATACCACACCTCCATGCTGATTGGAAGTTACTGACTAAGGAGGGTGAAATGGTTATACATGACTGGGATGAGAGCACTAAGCCTATTCGGATGCATGGCAGAGAAGCAGAGGACATATTGGAGAAAATGGACTTGGTGGGAAAGAGCCTGGAACTGGGGACTGAATACTAACGTGCATCCTTTGATTAGTTGTTGTACATAATCATTCATAGTGATTACTTTGTTCTTATTTTTGGTTTCACAGGATAAGTTGAAAACCCTGATGTTAGTTAGGCAGGTGGGAAGAGGGGATAACAGACAACAATTAGTTTCAGTAGGTGTATTAGTGGGTGCTGTTTAATATGGATTATACTTCGCAGTCACGTGAGTGACTACGTGAAGAACCCGCCAGCCCGCAGGCGCGTATTACGTCTAACGCATGGCGCAGCGACTAAGTTTAAAGACCTCCAGGTAAGTTCTCGAACTTAGCTTGCGGTTGTTTATCTTCGTTCTTATTACAGGTTAAGAACGAACAACTATGGACAAGGCGGGGGTGAAGTCCAGACGGGCCGCGAGAAAAACTGCTACGGAAGACCGCGGCAGTGCGATTAGCGGGCGGCCGTCGGTTTCACCATCACGGTCACTGACAGCACAGCCAGCGATTTCGGACGCGGTGCCCGTAGAAAGCACCTTGGCTACCCAGAGAGTTGGCAAGTCAAAAAATAGTCCGACAGACCGGTTGACTCGCACGAGCCCAGTCGGGAGGGTTCGCCTCCTTCAGCAGGGAACGTCCTCGGACATCTTTCCCGTATGGAGCATCTAATGGAGGAGATGCTCCAATATGATATACTCTTTGGACGGGATTCATGTCAGCGCGGGTCTCTAGCGCCCGCGGCTGCGCCTGGTGCAGGGCTGCATTGTATCTCCCTATCTAAGGAAGGGAGTGTAGGTCATCAGTCCTGGGTTGGCTCACACTACAGTGGTATGTCGAGGGAACGCTACAAGACACAAGATCTGCGTGAAGCAGAGATACCCACTATGGTGTCGACATTTGCATTGCCGGCGCAAATCGACGAGCCACTGGACGAATAACTAGCGGCCTGCATCAATTACCTGGCTTCTCACCAGCTACGGGAAGAGGTAATGATGGAGACGGCCACGAAATACCACACACCCAGCAACCGCGCTTCGCTAAGAGTTCTGGCCGTAAATAGCTCCATTTGTAGTTACATGGGTGGAGGCATAAAGATTCAGGAGGTTAAACTCCAAAGGATCCTGAGCCTTCTGGCATCCGGGGTCAAGGCCTTCGCCAGGTCAATGGACGGGAGCTCCCTGTCTGAGGTTCAACCGGACGCATTGGCACTGATGTGCAATGCACATTTTCAGATAAATTGCTTTTGCAAGAATGCCATTCGTCCTGTCCTCAATCCCAAGTTTGCTGGTTTATGCAGGTCGAGCAATGTGCAGCCGGCCAATTATTTATTTGGGGAAGACCTGTCCAAACAAGTCAAGGACCTGTAATCTACCAGCAACAGATGGTCTACAGGAGCCAGTACCAGCTCAAGGACCGAAAGAACCAGCCAAAGGTCTTTTATAGGACAAGGTTCAGGCCGGCCGACATCGATGATGCGCAGTTGGCGCACTCCAGTACCCTTACCCCTCAAACATCGAGGGCGGATATAAACATCGCAGATCCATCAATATCCATGGAGGTAGGTGGGTCTGGTTCTCTATGGAACATGCGGTGTGTGGGTCAATCACAAGTTGGTGGGAGATTACGTTTCTTTTTGAATGAATGGCGTTCGATAACATCGGATATGTTCATACTGCACAGTATAGATGATTTCCAAATTGAATTTTCTGATTCACTTCCACCCACACAGCATACTCCAAACCGTACTTTGGTCCTTCACAACAAGACGGTTTGGATGTACAAATTGAAATTCAATCATTATATCCAAAAGTGTAATTGAGAAGTCGAATCATGAATCTCACCAATTTGTGTCCAATATATTTACAAAACAAAAGAAAGATGGGGGATGCCGAGTCATCCTGGACTTGACCCGACTCAGCACCTTTGTGCAGTACAGACATTATAAAATGGAAAATGTTGTTACTGCCAAACAATTGATTTCCAAAGGACGTTATATGGCATGCATCGATCTTAAAGATGCATACTATTCGGTGCCTATTCATAAGGATCACCGGAAATACTTAAAATTCAACTGGATGGGGCAGCTTCGGCAGTTTAAAGCATTGCCTAATAGGTTAACTTCAGCTCCCAGATTATTCACGAAATTATTAAAACCAGTTCTTGCTTTTTTAAGAGCTCAAAAACACATAGTAATGGCGTACTTGGACGATATCCTTATTATAGGCAAGACTCTGGAATTGTTTTTTTCAGCGGTCTGAGCCACCAAGCTCTTATTTGAGCGATTGGGATTTCTCATCCATCCAGTTAAATCCAAGTTGACACCATCCAAAGTTATGGAATATTTGGGATTCACTATTAACTCTGTTCATATGTCTGCAACTCTGCCTTGAAGCAAGATATTGGAGTTAATAGAGTGCTGTAATTACCTCTTAACGAAGCAGCAGCCTTCCATCCGACAAGTGGCCAGTTTAATTGGAAAATTAAATAATTGTATAAGGGGTAAGAGTGTTGTAAAAACAAGCCTGAAGGCGTTGTGTCTCAATGCAAGGAGTATTTGTAATAAGGTGGATGATTTGAATGTGCTGATAGATATTAATGACTATGATATAGTTGGGATCACGGAGACATGGCTCCAGGGTAACCAAGGCTGGGAGCTGAACATCCAGGGATATTCAATATTCAGGAGGGATAGACAGATAGGAAAAGGAGGTGGGGTAGCATTGATGGTTAGAGAGCAGATTTACGCAATAGAAAGGAAGAACATTAGCTTGGAGGATGTGGAATCGATATGGGTAGAGCTGCGAAACACTAAGGGGCAGAAAATGCTAGTGGGAGTTGTGTACAGGCCACCTAACGGTAGTAGTGGAGTTGGGGATGGCATCAAACAGGAAATTAGAAATGCGTGCAACAAAGGTAAAACAGTTATAACGGGTGACTTAAATCTACATATAGATTGGGTGAATCAAATTGGCAAGGGTGATGAGAAAGAGGATTTCTTGGAATGTATGCGGGATAGTTTTCTAATCCAACATGTAGTGGAACCAACGAGAGAGCAGGCTATTCTAGATTGGGTATTGAGTAATGAGGAAGGGTTAGTTAGCAGTCTTGTTGTGCGTGGCCCCTTGGGCAAGAGTGACCACAATATGGTTGAGTTCTTCATTAGGATGGAGAGTGATATTGTTAATACAGAAACAAGGGTCCTGAACTTAAAGAAAGGTAACTCTGAGTGTATGAGAAGTGAGTTGGCCAAGATAGACTGGCAATTGATTCTTAATGGGTTGACGGTAGATATGCAATGAAAGGCATTTAAAGACCGTATGGATGACCTAAACAATTGTTCATCCCAGTTTGGCAAAAAAATAAATCTGGGAAGGTAGTGCATCCATGGATAACAAGGGAAATCAGGGATAGTTTCAAAACAAAAGATGAAGCGTACAAATTAGCCAGAAAAAGCAGCCTTCCTGAGGACGGGGAGAAATTCAGAGTCCAGCAGAGGAGGAGAAATGGCTTAGTTAGGAAAGGGAAAATAGGTTATGAAAGAAAACTGGCAGGGAACATAAAAACTGACTGCAAAAGCGTTTATAGATATGTGAAGAGAAAAAGATTAGTTATAACAAATGTAGGTCCCTTGCAGTTAGAAACAGGTGAATTGATCATGGGGAACAAGGACATGGCAGACCAATTGAATAACTACTTTGGTTCTGTCTTCACTAAGGAAGACATAAATAATCTGCCGGAAATAGCAGGTGACCGGTGGTCAAATGAGATGGAGGAACTGAGTGAAATCCAGGTTAGCCAAGAAGTGGTGTTAGGGAAATTGAATGGATTAAAGGCCGATAAATCCCCAGGGCCGGATAGGCTGCATCCCAGAGTAGTTAAGGAAGTAGCCCCAGAAATAGTGGATGCATTAGTGATAATTTTTCAAAACTCTTTAGATTCTGGAGTAGTTCCTGAGGATTGGAGGGTAGTTAATGTAACCCCACTTTTTTAAAAGGGAGAGAGAAAACGGGGAATTACAGACCAGTTAGTCTAACGTCGGTAGTGGGGAAACTGCTAGAATCAGTTATTAAAGATTGGGTAGCAGCACATTTGGAAAGTGGTGAAATCATTGGACAAAGTCAGCATGGATATATGAAAGGTAAATCATGTCTGACGAACCTTATAGAATTTTTCGAGGATGTAACTAGTAGAAAGGATAAGGGAGATCCAGTGGATGTGATATATCTGGACTTTCAGAAGGCTTTCCACAAGGTCCCACATAAGAGATTAGTATACAAAGTTAAAGCACACGGTATTGGGGGTTCAGTATTGATGTGGGTAGAGACTTGGCTGGCAGACAGGAAGCAAAGAGTAGGAGTAAACGGGTCCTTTTCACAATGGCAGGCAGTGACTAGTAGGGTACCGCAAGGCTCCGTGCTGGGACGCCAGCTATTTACGATATATATTAATGATTTGGACGAGGGAATTGAATGCAACATCTCCAAGTTTGCGTATGACACGAAGCTGGGGGGCAGTGTTAGCTGTGAGAAGGATGCTCGGAGGCTGCAAGGTGACTTGGATAGGCTTGGTGAGTGGGCAAATGCATGGCAGATGCAGTATAATGTGGATAAATGTGAGGTTATCCACTTTGGTGGCAAAAACTGGAAAGTAGACTATTATCTGAATGGTGGCCGATTAGGAAACGGGGAGATGCAACGAGACCTAGGTGTCATGGTACACAAGTCATTAAAAGTAGGCATGCAGGTGCAGCAGGCAGTGAAGAAGGCGAATGGTATGTTAGCATTCATAGCAAAAGGATTTGAGTATAGGAGCAGGGAGGTTCTACTGCAGTTGCACAGGGTCTTGTTGAGACCACATCTGGAATATTGCGTACAGTTTTGGTCTCCTAATCTGAGGAAAGATATTCTTGACATAGAGAGAGTACAGAGAAGGTTCACCAGACTAATTCCTGGGATGTCAGGACTTTCATATGAAGAAAGACTGGATAGACTCGGTTTGTACTCGCTAGAATTTAGAAGATTAAGGGGCGATCTTATAGAAACGTACAACATTTTTAAGGGGTTGGACAGGCTAGATGCAGGAAGATTGTTCCCGATGTTGGGGAAGTCCAGAACAAGGGGTCACAGTTTAAGGATAAGGGGGAAATCTTTTAGAACCGAGATGAGGAAAACATTTTTCACACAGAGAGTGGTGAATCTCTGGAATTCTCTGCCACAGAAGATAGTTGAGGCCAGTTCATTCGCTATATTTAAGAGGGAGTACGGTGTGGCCCTTGTGGCTAAAGGGACCAGGGGGTATGGAGAGAAAGCAGGTACAGGATACTGAGTTGGATGATCAGCCATGATCATATCGAATGGCGGTGCAGGCTCGAAGGGCCGAATGGCCTACTCCTGCACATATTTTCTATGTTTCTATGTTTCTAAATTAGTGGCTGCTTTCCCAGCTGTACAATTTGGACCTTTGTATTATCAACAATTACAATGAGAAATGGTGCAGGCACTCAAACATCATTTAGGTCACTTTGACAGGCCCATGCAATTGACGGCTGAAGCCATTTCTGAATTACAGTGGTAGAAGTCCAATATTCAGCATTGCTCTAGCAATATTTCGGTTGATAGTCGACCAGTTATTTTACAAACGGATGCCAGTGCTCTGGGATGGGGCGCTACTGACACCATCTCTAGCTGCGGTGGCAGATGGAACATGCATGAGCTATCATTATTTCAGTTACATGGTGTTAATTATTTGGAGTTACTGGCAGCTCTCTGTGGATTGAGGGCTTATTGCGGGTATATGCACATCTGCATGTTCGATTACAGATTGATAACACCACAGCGGTGGCATACATAAATCACATGGGTGGAATCAAGTCAGTATCCTGTGATAAATTGGCTAACCGCATTTGGCACTGGTGCATTGCAAGATATATTTGGGTTTCAGCTACCCACCTGCCAGGTAGGTTTAATACGGTGGCGGACAGTAGGTCATGCAAATTCAATGACAACACCGAATGGATGTTGAATCATAGGGTGTTTAAGGATATTATTTCTAAATATGGAACACAGGATATAACTTTGTTTGCATCCAGGCTAAATCATCCGTTACTGAAGTATGTTGCATGGGAACCAGACCCAGGGGCTGTAGCGGTAGATGCAATCCAAACCACTTTTGTCTCATCTGCAAACTTTCTAATCTTGCCATGTACATTCTCATACTGTAATGTATATACATGCGAAACAGAAATGGGCCAAGCATAGCACTCTGAGGCACACCACGGGCCTCCAGTCCGAGAAACAACCTTCCACTATTACCCTCTGTTTCCTTCCATGAAGCCAATTGTCTATACATCCGGTTATTTTTCCTTGAATCCCATGCGATCTAACCTTCCAAAGCAGCTTATCATGTGGAACTTTATCAAATGTTTTGCTGAAGTCCAAATACACTGTATACAACATCTGCAGCTCTGCCCTCGTCAACATTTTTGGTCGCATCTTAAAATATGAATATTTCCTATCCTGTGTAACCTATCCCTCAGAATGCTCTCTAGTAACTTTGCAACTGCAGATGTTAAGTTCACTGGCATGTAGTTCCCAGAATTTTCCATCTTTCCTTTCTTGAGAGCTAAACTCCCCACGTGATTTCTTTTAACAGCCGCTCCGTATTCCTCACAAGTGATTCCAATATCTGCTTGGATGTGTTGATATCATTGGAAGTCAGGAAATGCATCCATTGGTTAATTAGCATCGTCAGTGACTGTTGATCCTACGAATAATAACTTCCGAGTGGCAAGATGGTGGCGTGAATCATTCCTTTCAAGGAAGACGTATGTCGAACGTTACTTCCCAAACTAAGATCCTTATTGCTTGATTTGACTAAATCACACTGTGCAACTAATGTTATTAATGTTACATATTTGAAGTTCATTGTTCAGGTTAGAAATAATATTGTTCGCAGGAATAATTACATTTAAGAAACCTTTAACCTTGTGTCATAGAAATAGAGTTTTCAACATTCCCTTTTATAAAATGTGACAAAAACATTAAAATTAACAGTTCGTGTAATCCCTCGAAGACAGAAATTCCTTGCGCAATGGAAAAAAACAGTTACGGTTGATGTTTGTTAAGTGGGCTGAGGGTGATGTGCCAGAGGTCACGCTAATTGTCTCAGAGTAATGTCCTCTTTTGTATAAATCTGTGCTAAATCAATCACCACTACAGATGGACAGTTGGAAAGTTATGTGTGATTGTTCGCTGCTTCACATGGAAGATGGAATATCCAGCAATTTACTGCATAGCCGCCACTTTCTACCCTGTACTTGTGGCGGTCAGTATTCCTGGTAAGATACTGGGACCAGTACGTTTAGTTTTGTACAGAAAAACTGCGCGGAAAGAGGCCCTTCGATCAACCGAGTCCGCGCCAACCAGCAATCCCCGCACACTGACGGCACACGCTACGGACAATTTTCAATTGTACCAACCCAATCAGCCTACAAACCTGTGCATCTTTGGAGTGTGGGCGGATACCGGAGATCCCGGAGAAAACCCAATAAGATCGCGGGGAGAATGTACAAACTCCGTGCAGGATCAAACCCGGGTGGTTGGCGCTGTCAGGCAGCACATTTAATGCTGCGCACCGTGCCGTACTGCGTGCAGTTCTCCTTCCTTTCTGTATCTGCTGCTCTGAAGAATAGTCGCTTTGATACCCAGCCCACATGCTACCTCAGCTGACGAGTGTCTTCGGAAGGTTCAGGCTTCAGAGTCTGTTTTATTTCTGGCATTTTTTTCTTGTTAATGTGTGGTTCTTTTGTCAATCAGGTCAGTTAATTTAGAGCTTATGTTTACATTTTTTCAGCATGTAACCGTATTCATATTGTTTCTGGCGCATATTCTTCAAGCTCTGGGTCTGATTAATACAGACTTTTCCACCAAGAGTCAGCGAATGAGACATGTATACATGTCTGTCAACATGCCTGTTGAATTATCACAACTAGCTGAAAAACCTTCCGGGTTTTCGTTCTCTGATTCATTTGCCAGTTTTGATTTTAGGGCTGTGTTTCCACTTGCTAGGTCTGATATGCCTGAGGAGGCAGTTCTCCCTGAGTTTAATGCTCTGTGATACGAGTTCATTTCGATTGACGCAACGACTCGAAATGACTGAGGTGATCAGTGCATCGTAGACATTAGGAGGCCGGCTGTAAATTGCTGCAAATTACCGACACATCTGCCCCTTCGATCAGCACCGCTCTAAGTATTTCTCCGAACGGAAATTTAGTAAACTGGATCAGGTTTTTGCTCATTGAAACTAACGTTTTATTTTGTTTCTTGCAGTTAATTTAACGGCGATTGTGATCCTCTCCCGGGGAAAATATGGTCTCTCCAAATGCATCACCCGTTACCAAGTGGGAATGGCAACAGCGGATCTAATGGTAGTTGTCATTGTTGCTGCCATTGAACAAGTTAATAACATATACGTTTACGCTAGTTCCTTGCTCATTACACCGGTTTGCGCTCTGACACTAATACTAAGGGTTGTAACAATCGACTGTTCCATTTGGTTCACCGTCAGTTTCACTTGCGATCGTTTTATGGCGATCTGTTGTCAAAAGCCACGTGAGCGCTACAGCACCGAGAGAGCAGCGTGTGTGATTATGGTGACTGTGGCTGTCGTCAGCTGCGCCCGATCGTTTCCCTTTTACTTTGCCGTGGAGCCTTCTGTCATAATTGACAATGTGCCTTGGCGTTGCGTCTTCTCAGAGGAGTACGCCACTTTGTCGGTATGGAAAGGTTATGATTTACTTGACAGCATCTTAGCACCGTTGTTACTTATCGGTTTAATCCTGTTGTTCAATGGGTTAACTTCCAGACATATCATAGCGGCCAATAGAGTTCGCAGACGACTTCGGAACAGCCATGAGAACCAGAAGGATACAGAGGTGGAGAACCGGAGGAAATCGATGATTTTGTTCTTCGCTGTAGCAGGCAATTTCATATTATTTTCGATACCCAATGTGGTTCATTCTCTGACATGGTAAACACGTAATTTCTTTTACACGGATAGATATTTGAGCAGCTCGGTATATATCCTGCAGCAGTTTGGATTTATGTTGCAGATTGTCAGTATGTGCACAAACACGTGTATCTATACACTAACACAGAGGAAATTCAGGGACCAGCTGAAGAGTGGAGTGAAATATCTACTCACATTGAATGGCCAATTATGCAGTTGACGTGTAACTCTGATAGCAACTTGGATGAAATTTCAAATAAATATATTTTACAATTCGTACCTTCGGTAAAATACCATAAAGTCAATGCAGGCGTGCGCTTGACAACCGAGAATCGGTATACTCACGTCACGATATTGGTCACGTTTGGAAAGTGTGGACACATTCTACGTGTTGCAGTTGTGATGTTGCATTGGTGGAATTATATTCCAAACCACTGGATCTTTCTTAAATATTTTATTTTATTAGAAGTAAGTACAGTCATATGGCACCAAAGTGCCTAATATATATTTGCATAATACATTTTATGTACATCTTCTTATTTTTTAAAATTATAATAAAGAAGAACAAGAAAAAGAAATTAGATAATATAGAATAGAAAAACGTGAGATATATAGTGTCTGAAAAAGAATAAAATGAAAATGCAAGAAGAAAGTTGAAGAAAAGAGATTAGGAAAAAGAGAGTAAAAAATACAAATAAAAAAGAAATAAGGAGATCATTATTTATAATCTTGACCATCCCTCACCCAGTCCTGAAACAGTTCGTTTCTACAATTATGTTGCACCATATGATTCCAAAAAGACGACAAATGGAGACCAACTCATTAAGAATTGGTCTGATTTTTCTATTAGGAGGAATCGCATTTCTTCAAGATGTGCGGTGTCCAACATGCTTGCGATCCACATTTTAAGCATTGGTATTGGTGTATATTTCCAAAATTTAAGTATTCGTTATTTTGCTATTATTAAACCATAATTAAAAAAATAAATGTTGAGATAAGTTCAATTTATTCCCATCTTCCATTACTCCAAATATAATCATTTCAGTATTAGGTTCCATTCTTATTGTGAATAATTTTGCAAATATATCAAAAAATCACTCCAAAATCTATAAAGTTTTATGCAGGAAACAAAAGCGTATGTTATAGTTGCGTTTTGAGATAGACATTTATCACAAATGGGGGATATATTTGGATGGAATTTGTTCAAACTTGTTTTTGAATAATATAATCTATGTAAAATTTTAAATTGAATTAGATTATGTCTTGCATTAATCGAACATTTGTGTATATATATCAAATACTTATCCCATGTAACCTTCGTAATTTTTATCATTAATTCCCGTTCCCACTCTTCTCTAAGTACCTTTGTCGATGGTAAATCTATATTTAAAATACTATTATATAAATATGATATTAATTTTTGTGAGTCAGCTTTAATATTCATTGCTTCTTCCAATAAGTCAGAAGTTACTTTTTGATATCCTTGTATGTATTTCTTCATGAAATCGCAAATCTGAAGATATTTAAAATATTGGTTATTTTTCAATTAAAATTTTAATTGTAATTGTTGGAATGATAATAGATTTCCCATTTCATACATATCCCCGGTCCTTTTAATTCCTAAACTTTCCCATTGGTTATATATTTTATCAATAAGAGATGGTTTAAATAAAGTGTTTTTCGCTATAGGCGTTAACAATTATAAATTTCTTAATTTTAAGGATAATTTTATGTGTTTCCAAATTCTTATTGTATCGTGTATAATTGGGTTCTTCTTATATATTGTGTTGTTCAGTTTTTTCGGAGAGAAGAGGATCGTTCCTATATTACAAGGAAAACAATCCTCTTTCGCTATTGTTATCCATTCTGTCTGTTGGGTAGAACTGTCCAACCAATAAATTATATTCTTAATATGCGCTGCCCAATAATAATACAAAAAATTCGGGAGTGAGTATCCCCCGACATCTTTTGGTTTACATAAATGTTTGTTTTAAATTCTATGTGATCTATAATCCCAAATAAAATTGGTAATATTAGAGTCAAATTTTTTAAAGAAGTATTTTGGTATATATAATGGTATAGACTGAAATAGGTATAATAATTGTGGTAGAAAGATCATTTTTATAGCATTTATTCTACCTATTAATGATAAAGAAAGTGTTTTCCAAAATTTAATCAACATATTGAGTTTATTAGTAAAGGTATAAAATTAGCGTTGAATATTGCTTTATATTTTCTCGTAATTTGAATACCCAAATATTTATTTTTTTCTGTTGCAATTTTAAAGGGGAACTTCAGTAAAATTCCTCTATTAAATTTAATAAATTTGGTATGCTCGTTTGTGACTTTGTAACATATAAAAGTATATCATCTGCATATAATGAAATTTTATTATTTGAGTCCCTAGTGTTGTAGCCATGAATATTCGGATGAATTCTTATACTTTCAGCCAAAGGCTCTATCATAAGGGCAAATAGCAGGGGTGATAACGCACATCCCTGCGTACTGCCCATTGATAATTGAAAATTTTAAGATAACATATTATTAGTTAATATTCTTGCCATCGGGTTATCATATAATAGTTTTAACCGTGTAATAAAATTCTCTCCCATATTAATTTTTTGCAGTACTTTATATGAGTACTTCCACTCTACCTGATCAAATGCTGTCTCTGCCACCAGAGAAATAATTGATATATCTTCTTCCTCCCTTTTATGCGAGTACATTATGTTAAACAGGCGTCTCAAATTATTAAATAAGTATCTTTTCTGTATTAACCCCGTTTGATCAGGATTTATCAGTTTACTAATATATTTGCCTAATCTTCTTGCTAAAGTCTTCTCTAAAATTTTCTGGTCTGTATTTAAAAGTGATATAGCTCTTTATGAGCCCGGATCGTCTAAATCTTTATCTTTTTTGGAATAAGCGTAATAGTTGATTCTACTAATGTTTCAGGTAGTTTATTTTCTTTAAAAGCATGAGTATATAAATGAAATAAATAAGGAGTCGTTATCTCATGAATTTTTTAAATAAAATTCATTACTAAAACCACCTGGTCCCAATCTTTTACCATTTTTCAGCGATTTTATTGTTTCACCTATTTATTCAATTGCAATTTGAGCTCCAAGTTCCTCTTGTTCCAAAAGGACAAGTTTTGGAAGATTACAGTTATGAAAAAAAAATTGTTTTACTATCTTCTATTTTAGATTTAGATGCATATACATTTTTGATAAAATTGAGCAAATCTATTGATAATATCTTTAGGTAGTATTAATAATTCACCTTTCTATGATTTAATTTTAGTTATAGTATTTTCCTTTTCTTGTTTTTTCAATTGACGAGCTAAAAGCTTATGTGGTTTGTCACCAAACTCAAAATGTTCCTGTTGTGTAATTTGGAATAGTCTTATTACTCTTGCTGATAAAATTCGATTAAGTTTAAATTTCAGTAACATTATCTTATTATGTTTATCTGTAGTGGAATCTTTGGCATTATCTAACTCTAACTGTCTAATTTCTTGTTCTAACAGCATTTGTTCTGTCTTATTCTTTATATTTTGAAAAATTTGATATGAAATTATAATTCCTCTAATAAATGCCTTTAAAGTTTCCCATAATTAAGAAGGCGAAGGACCTGGTGTATCATTTGTCGCCAAAAAAAAATAATTTGTTGTTTTAAGTATTGATAACCTTGTAAGTCATTTAAAATATGTGTATTAAACCTCCAAAAAAAGATTTTACCCGACATTCCCTCAAATTTTACTGAAAATGTCAACGGAGAGTGATCAGAAATACTACTATTGTGGTATATTGGATTAATTGTATATGGCATTCATTTCATATCCACTAAAAAGTAATCAATTCTTGAATAAGTTTATGTACCGAAGAGTAAAACGAGTATTCCCTTCCTACTGGATTAGCAGATCTCCATACATCTGTTATATTAGTATTTTTTATATATGTATTTAGAAGTTCACTAGTCTTAGATTTTAAATTACTCCTCCTTTGTTTTACTGATTTGTCTAAGTATGGATCTAACACACAGTTGAAGTCACCCCTATTATCACATTTTGGTAATTAAACTCTAATATGATATCTATAATTTTACCAAAAAAATTGGGGGTTGTCAAAATTCGGAGCGTAAATATTTATCATAGTTAGTGGGGTTGCATAAATTTCTCCCGAATCTATAATATACCTTCCCTCTTTATCTGATATAGTATTCTTTAATTTGAAAGGTATACCTTTTCGAATATGAATAGCCGTACCTCTAGATGTGGAAGTAAATGACGAATAGTATGTTTGACCTATCCACTTCGCCTTTAATCTCATTTGTGTTTGTTGTTTCATGTGGGTTTCCTGTAAAAACATTATGTCGCTTTTCAAAGATTTTAGTTGAGCAAAAATGTTACCCCTCTTTATTGGTTCATTGGCACCCGTTAAATTCCAACTACAGAATGTGATTCCTCCATTCTTTATTTGTCTATCGTCTTGCATTATATATCAAAATAGTATTCCTGAATCATATGGTGCAAGCAAATACCTCAGAGTTATGGGTGTTGGGTGGTCATCCCAAGTTTTTAGATTTATATTACATCTCCTTCTTGAAAAGTACCTTAATAAAAGAGAGAAAAAATGTGATATAAAGTTGAATACAAACAAAATAAGCAAATACAAGTCTTTCTAGTGATTTAAAAAAAATAGTGATGTTAAGGTATCTAACAAAAGATACCTTAAAGGCAAGTAGCCACCTAAGGTGGCGAAACATTTATGGACTTCCGTTGATGTTGTTTTACATTGAGCTCCAATCCCTTAATAAAACCTCATAAAAAGCTACAGACCGTTTCATATCTTATTTATTCTTATTTAATTTTATCAAACTGGCACCAGTGAAAACCGAAAACATTCAGAAAAATATATTTTAAAGAATATATATATATATATAAATATAAGTATATATGCCTTTCCAATTTATCTAACCTTAATCTAGTCTAAACTTTACCATAAATGTCCACCCAAGATTCTTACGTAATTCTTACCCATCCTTTAACTGCCATATAAGCAGGTACCAAGGGGTTAAACAAAACCTAATTCCTGGATCTTTTCCAGGTTTATGCTGCGCCTAACTCCTTCCCACACCAGAAAAGTAGGTTAGTAATGTTATAAACATTTTGCTTGGTTACTATTTATAAGCATATATAATTTATAAGTATATATCATTAATATTAATTCATTTCCCTTTTTGAATATATAAAATCATAATTATATACACTCCCATTATCTCCTTCCCCGTCTCATGGTTTATTCATGATTTGTTCATTTTACTACATACATTCACGAGTAATTAGTATTATTAAATTTGTTAAAATAATTGGTTAATTATAATTAGAATATAATGGTTAGATATTTTCTTAAATCAACAGTTTTTATATTCCAATTAGTATTATCTCGTTCCATGTCCATTATACATTCCCTCATTACTTCTGTATCTTCAACGTCAATTCAACGTCAACGTCAATCTTCAATGAGATGTTTTTTGTAGCCTCTTCCTGACCCTCCAATTGAACTTGAACTAACTTATCAATGGACTTATCAAAACTTATCAAAAGACTTGGAATCTGATGAAGAATATTCAGATGAAGATCAGATGTAATGTAAACAAATAAATTGGGGAAATAAATGATTATATAAAGTTTTATTTTAATGTCGATGGTTTCACTGTTTATTTGGTCAAATTATTTAAACACTTGTGATCATGACGTGCTGGTGAATGACAGTGCGACAGTCCACCCACCCATCCACACATATAAACATACATGCATACATACACACATCCACACACATATCCATCCGTACGCACACTTCCGTGCATGCACACACATACACATACATTCACACATATATCCACACACACACACATCCACACATCCATCCGCACGCAGACGTACATGTACACATCCATGCATGCGCATACATCCACACACATACATCCATACATACATCCACACATCCATCCACACATCCATCCATCCACGTATACATACACACTTAAATCCACACATCCACAGATACACCTTTGATAGTTAATAATAATAATACATTTTATTTGTACAGCGCATTTCTTTTTTTAAATTTTTTTTATTTTATTAGAAGTTAATACAATATAAAACAATACAGTGGCACATAATTTGGGTGCCAACTATGTCATAACGTAATGCATTCTATGTACAACCTCTAGTTTTATGTTTTTGAAAAGGAGGTAAAAAATAAAAAATAAAAAATAAAAACATAGAGAAAAGAAAGTGGAAAAATAAATAGTAGAAAATAGAAAAACGTGAAGTGTGTATATAAGAAAAGAAAAAATAGAAAGTAGAAATAGTAGAAAAAGACCCTTAAAAAAGAAAATTTCAAATCTTTGTTTGGAGATGTAAATCTATCCACGACCTGACCTGAAATCAGTAATCTTTACGGTACTGCTGCATCACATGATTCCAAAAAGTCGATGAAAGGGGACCAACTCCTTAAGAATTGGTCATATTTATCTATTAGGCCGAGTCTCATTTCTTCAAGGTGTGCTATGTCCGTCATATTCCTAATCAACATTTTAATAGTTGGTATAGCTGTATTTTTCCAAAATTTATGTATCAATTTCTTTCCAATTATTAACCCATAATTAAAGAATACTTTTTGGTCTTTGTTTAAATTGATATCTTCTAATATTATTCCAAATATAATCCATTCCATATTAGGTTCTATTCTTGACTTGAAGAGCTTTGTAAATATATCAAATATATCGCTCCAATTCAACTTTGTACATCCTACAAATGAATGTGTTATATTGGCATTTTGAAACAAACATTTATCGCATCTGGGAGAGACATTTGGGTAAAATTCATTCAACCTCGTTTTTGAATAATATATTCTATGTAATAATTTAAATTGAATTAAATTATGTCTTGCATTAATGGAACAATTATGTGTATTCATCAGATACTTTTCCCATCTATCTTTCGGGATCTTTAATATTAGTTCATGTTCCCAATCTTCTCTTAGTGCCTCTGTTGAGGGTAATTCTCTATTTAATATACTATTATAAAAATATGACATTAGTTTTTCTGAATCAGCCTTAATATTCATTGCTTCTTCTAAAGGGTCTAAAAATATAGTTTGAAATCTATGTATATATTTCTTCATAAAGTCACATATCTGTATATATTTAAAATATTGATTATCATTCAGTTTAAATTTTAATTTTAATTGTTGAAATGATAACAATTTGCCCAGTTCATACATATCTCCTACTTTCCTAATCCCTAATCTATCCCATTGTTTATATGTATTGTCGATAAGAGATGGTTTGAATGCAGGATTATTCAGAATTGGGGTTAATACTGATAGATTATTTAATTTCAAGGATAATTTTATTTGTTTCCAAATTCTTATTGTATTGTGAATAATTGGGTTCTTCTTATATATTATACTATTCAATTTTATTGGTGAGAACAAGATCGTTCCTATATCGTACGGGAAACACTCGTCTTTTTCCATTCTTATCCACTCCGACGGGTGAGTTGAACTATCCAACCAGTACATTATGTTCTTAATATGCACTGCCCAGTAGTAATACGTAAAGTTAGGTAGTGATAAACCCCCAGCTTCTTTAGGTTTACACAAATGCTTTCGTTCAATTCTGTGTGCTCTATAATCCCATATAAAATTAGTGATATTAGAATCTAGTTTTTTGAAAAAATATTTCGGAATATATATTGGGATCGCTTGAAACAAATATATTAATTGTGGTAAGAAAGTCATTTTTATAGCGTTAATTCTACCTATCAATGAGAGTGGGAGCGTTTTCCAAAATTTAATCATAACATTCAATTTATTTAATAGTGGCATAAAATTGGCGCTAAATAATGATTTGTGTCTTCTCGTAATTTGAATACCTAAATACTTGAATTTTTCTGTTGCAATTTTGAAAGGGAATTTTAATAAGTGTCTCGCATCCTATGGTTTTAAAGACATGATTTCGCTTTTATTCCAATTTATTCTATATCCTGAAAAAGAACCAAATTCCTCAATTAGTGTTAATAAGGTGGGAATACTCGTTTGTGTATTAGTAATATATAAAAGAATATGATCAGCATATAATGAAATTTTATTCTTTGAGTCCTTGGTGTTATATCCGTGAATATTCGGATGATTTCTAATCCTTTCAGCCAGCGGTTCTATCATAAGGGCAAATAGCAATGGTGATAAGGCACAACCCTGCCTATTACCCCTTGATAAATAAAAATTTGAAGATAACATATTGTTAGTTAATATTCTTGCCGTAGGTTTATCATAAAGTAGTTTAACACATCTAATAAAATTTTCTCCCGTATTAAATTTTTCGAGTACCTTATATAAATACTGCCATTCTACCTGATCAAATGCCTTCTCTGCATCCAGCGTAACGACTGAAATATCTTCAATGTCCTCTTTGTGAGAGTTCATTATATTGAAAAGCCTTCTCAAGTTATTAAATGATTGTCTTTTGGGTATAAATCCCGTTTGATCCGGGTTTACCAATTTATTAATATAATTATTCAGTCTTCTTGCTAGAATCTTTGCTAAAATTTTCTGATCCGTATTTAAAAGTGATATAGCTCTGTAAGAACCCGGTTCATCTAAATCTTTATCTTTTTTGGGTACAAGCGTTATTGTTGATTCTGCTAAAGTTTCTGGTAGTTTATTTTCGGTATACGCCTGCGTGTATAAATTGAGTAATCTTGGTACAAGTGACTCCTGAAAGCGTTTATAAAATTCATTACTAATACCATCTGGTCCTGGGGTCTTCCCAATTTTCAATTAGTTTATTATTTGTTTTATTTCTTCACTAGTAATCCGTGCTCCTAATTCCTCTTGTTCTAAACGATCCAATTTAGGGAGGTTGCAAAGATCTAAACAATTTGTAATTTTACTATCATCTGTATTTATTTTAGTTGTGTATAAATTATGATAAAATTGGGCAAACCTTTTATTAATATCCTTTGGTAATGTTAGAAGCTCACCCTTATCAGATTTAATTTTAGTGATAGTATTTGCCTTTTCTTGTTGCTTCAGTTGCCTCGCTAATAATTTATGTGGCTTATCCCCAAATTCGAAGTGTGCCTGTTTTGTAATTTGGAATAGTCTTATTACTCTACCCGATAATATTCTATTGAGTTTATATTTCAATAAGGTTATCTTATTATGTTTATCTATAGTTGGGTCACTTGCATTGTCCAGTTCTAGTAATTTTATTTCCTGTTCTACCCTCTGAAGTTCACTTTTATTTTCTTTATTTTGATAACTTTGATAAGAGATTATAACACTGCGAATGTATGCCTTAAAGGTTTCCCATAATAGCGATACAGAAATACCCGGCGTATCATTTGTCTCGAAAGAAAATGGTGTTTCTTCTTTTATATACTCATAACCCTGCGGGTTATTTAATATTTGTGCGTTGAATTTCCAAAAAGATTTTATACCCGGCATTCCCTCGATTTTAAGTATAAAAGTCAGTGGTGAATGATCGGAAATAATACTATTATGATATGATGGTTTAATTGTATACGGGATTAATTTTGTATCCACTAAGAAATAGTCAATTCGTGAATAAGTTTTATGAGGCGACGAGTAAAACGAATATTCCCTTCCAATTGGGTTTGCTATTCTCCAAACGTCAGTTATGTTATTATTTTTTATATAAGTATTTAAAAATTCACAGGTCTTAGTTTTAACTAGACGCTTCCCTACCTTTATTGATTTATCTAAGTATGGGTCTATAACACAATTAAAATCTCCCCCCATTATAATATTTTGATAATTATGCTCTGCAATTATATCTAGTATTTTCATAAAAAATTGGGGATTATCAAAATTAGGCGCATAAATATTTATCATAGTTAATGGTGTATTGTAAATTTCTCCCGTGACTATAACGTATCTTCCCTCTTTATCAGATATGGACTTCTTTAATTTAAAAGGTATACCTTTCCGAATTATAATGACCGTGCCTCTTGCTTTAGAAGTGAATGAGGAGTAGTAGGTTTGACCTATCCAGTTTGCCCTTAATCTGATCTGCGTTTGTTGTTTCAAATGCGTTTCTTGTAGGAAAGCAATATCAATGTTTAATGATTTTAATTGTGCCAGAATTTTACCCCTCTTAATTGGCTCATTCGCACCTCTAATGTTCCAACTACAAAAAGTGAGACCTCCGGTGTTTATTCGACTATTATCTTGCATTGGCTATTATTACCAGAATGTATAATTCATGTGATGCAGCCAAGTACCTCGAAATCCCGAGTCCAGGGTTGTCCTTCATAATTTCTGCACTAGTTTTACATCTCCTGACACTATTAAACATAATTAAGGGAAAAAGAAAAACATAAAATGAAGTGTTCATAAAGATTGTTAAATCATACAACGCATAATAGTGAATAAACAAAAAAAGTGAATGTAAGTTATCAAAAAGGCGATATCTTACAAAAAAGCCACCTACGGTGGCTAAGATTTGTTTTAAATTGACCTCCGTCGATGGAATTATGCACTGGGCTTTGTCCCCCTAGTAAAATATCATCCAACATTAGTTGGTTTCCTCCACATAACCAAAATTATCATGTCAGGTCGATTAATAGCCAAAAAATTTAAAATAAAATAGAAGAAAAGCTAGAAGATTTACAATAAAATAAAATATAATTATTATCGTCATTAATCAGACTTTTCATTAGCCTGTATGTTAGTTGATTCGTAATTAGTATTTAGAATATCTGTCTAACCTCCCCCATCCTTCCTACTATATAGTTAGTCATGTTAGTATAATACATTAAACCTTTAGGGTTAATTTAGTTGATTGCGTATATATAATTAATTAGTTAGTTAGTTATATGCTGTATATCTAAATAATAGATCATATAGTACTAAGACAAAGGCAGACCAACAAGACTGTTATAAATTCAAAAAAGAACAGTCAATAAAACTCAGGGCTGAAAAACTTGGCGCAGAGCCTGCGACCTTGAACTTTCCATCTGTTGAGCCTCAGTTTTTCAATTCAAGATAAAGTTGGGACTCTGTTATTAAAAAACACATTCTGGCCAAATAAGTATGTCTGAAAACCGTCTAAACAAAGTAAAAAACAAGTTCAGCCGGCGTAGTGTCTCGTTATTCTTTTCCTTGAATTTTATTTAAAATCTCCTGGGCATATTTGCAAGCTGAATCCGGATCCGTGAATGAACGTTGCTTAGCATTGTACGTAATTAACATTTTAGCAGGGTAGATAACTCCGTAACGAACTTCAGAATGTCCTTGTACGATACTGCTTGCACTTTTAAACTGGCGTATTTTTGCCAGTATTTCCCGAGGGTAGTCTCTGTAAAATCTAACAATATTATCAGCGAATGTAAGATTTTCTCCATAAGATATCTTGTTTAATAAATTTTCCAAAGTCGAAATGTCTAAGAACTTTACAATAATTTGACGTGGTGGAGCATTCGCTCCTCTTTGGAAGCGACCAACACGATGAGCCACATCTATCTTTGGTTTTTCTGGCAGTTTGAAAACATCTTTACGTAAATTAGTGATAAAATCACCCATTTCAGAGCCGTGCTCTGCCCCCTCTTTAACTCCTATTATTCTCAAATTCTGCCTCCTTGACCTGGCTTCCAAATCTTGACATTTCTCATTCAGTTTATTCGTCAGCTCCCAATTCGCGTCGTGTTCTTTTTTCAAACCTGTTATTTCCTGGCCCATCTGCTGCATTTCACCCTCCATCTCTTCCATCAATTTTTCAGTCTTTGTTAATTGCTTCAGCAGGGAGTCATGTTTATTGTTATAATCTCTCTGCATTCTTTCCAATTCCTTAGCAGTCCTCGACTCCAAATCTTTGAACTGCTGGTTCAGGGATACGTAAAGTTCCTTTAATTCTCCACAGCTAGTGTCAATTTTCTCAGAGAGATTATCCTCCATTGAAGAAAAATTGTTCTGCATTCTGGAATTCATTTTAGCAAATTGCTTCTGAAGATCTTTAGTAATGTCTTTAGTAATATTAACTCTTACCGATGCTTCCCAGCTTTTCATTTCTTTCTCCCTTTCTTTTAACTCTTTTGTTTCAGCACTTGCAGCCATTTCGACTGTTGGTTGTTGAGATTCTAGCTCCTCTTCCAAACTTTCAAATGTAGATTCAGGAGTGGTTTCAAGCTCATCCAGAGCTTTTTGGAGCTGGAGCTGGAGACTGATTGTAGTCTTCTTGGGTCCTCTCTGACCTCTTCCCTTTTTCATCCGATTTTTACCGGTAAAATCGTTTTAAATCCCGATTCCACCGGCACCGTCTGATGACATCAGTACCCACGAGGTTCAGCAATCCCGGTAAGAGTTTTTAAATCGATCCTGGCGTAGGAACCGAGTTTATACACGATTTGTCGGGAGCAGAGCTCTGTGCAGCTGTCTTACTGCTTCATAGCAGCCACCGGAAGTCCGTACAGCGCATTTCAAGGACTCAAAGTCGCTTTACATGGAGAGTCAAGAACAAAATATAATAGAACAAAATAGGGCAATAAGACAGAGATGAAAAGGAGAGGGGGACATGGGACTAAGGGTATGCCGAGGTGAAGAGATGGGTCTTGAGGCGGGACTGGAGGATGGTGAGGGACTCAGAATTTCGGATCAATTGTGAGAGGGAGTTCCAGAGCCTGGGAACTGCCCTGGAGAAGGCTCTGTCTCCAAAAGTGCAGAGGGTGGATTTCGGAATGGAGAGGAGACCTACTGATATGGATCTGAGGGACCGAGAGGGTTGGTAGGGGGAGAGGAAGTCAGTGAGATAAGGGGGGGGGGGCAAGTGGTTGAGGGCTTTGTAAATGAGGACCAGGATTTTGTAGATGATCCGGTGGGAAATGGGAAGGCAGTGAATTTCTTTGAGAACTGGGGTGATGTGGTGCCAGGATTTGGTGTGGGTGATGAGTTGCGCGGCTACATTCTAGAACAGTTGGAGTCTGTTGATGTTGCTGGAATTAATGCGAAAGAGAAGAGAGTTACAGTAGTCCAGTCGGGAGGAGATGAAGGCATGGATGAGTCTTTCAGCAGCGGGGGGTGTGAGAGCGGGTCTGATTTTGGCAATGATGCGGAGGTGAAAAAATGATGTCTTGATAACATGGCCGATGTGAGGCTCAAGGGAGAGTGTTGAGTCAAAGATCACGCCAAGGTTGCGGGCCTGAGGAGATGGGGAGACATTGGTGCCGTCAAATGTGAGAGTGGTGTTGTGAATTTTGGTAAGTGTTGATTTGGAGCCAATGAGGAGAAATTCTGTTTTGTTACTGTTTAATTTAAGGAAGTTGAGTTGCATCCAAGATTTGATGGCTGACAGGCAGGAGTTGATATGGGAGAGAGGGGGTGGTGGGAGGACTTGGTGCTGAGATAGATCTGGGTGTCATCAGCATAGC
Organism: Malacoraja senta; assembly: GCA_038087875.1. Lineage (NCBI taxonomy): Eukaryota > Metazoa > Chordata > Chondrichthyes > Rajiformes > Rajidae > Malacoraja > Malacoraja senta. Next base: position 5,702,072 of record CM075991.1, read on the forward strand.
AATGGAAGTCCACATTGAAGTGACGGAGTATATGACCATGGGGGAGGATGTAATGATGAAGAGGAGGGGACCGAGAACGGAGCCTTGGGGAACGCCTTGAGTGACAGTGGCTGTGGCAGAGCTGTGGTTATGGAGAGAGATGAAGTGGGATCGGTTGGAAAGGTGAGGAACGGAGCCAGCTGAGAGCAGAACCTTCGTGCCAAGGTCTTTAAGTCTGGTAAGCACAGACACACACACAAACTAGATACTCAAACAAAGCAACACTTTTAGGGTTATTTTAGGTTAAAGGTAATAGCCCTCATTTGCAAAGGCACCATCGGTGGGTCTCTAACATAAATATAGGCTCATTGTAGCTTAAAATGAATACTCATCGAGAAAACATCAGAGCATTCGATTCTTGGTCAGGATTGACATTTATATCAGAAATCAGACAGGTCTCTTACAGGTCTGTCACCCAGCCTGGCACTGCCCCAGTCCCACTATGGCAGTTAACCCTACACTCCACACTATGGCAGTCAATGGGGTTCAGTAAACGGGGTAACACAGAGGATCTGCCCTGACCCTTAAATTAGGCAGGTTCATGAGCCCTTAAAACCTGGGACCTCTGCTGCAGTCTCATTAAATTTCCTATTAAAGCGACAGGAAGATGCCTTGCAGGACTGCCCCCCAGCCTGGAACTGCCCCAGTCCCACCATGGCCGCGACCCCACCTCTGCACAATGGCAGTCAGTGAGGTTCTGTAAAGAGAGGAAACCACAAGAACTGTGTTTTTATTCCTTTCCACTTCAACTGTTCTATTAAAAAGATATGGAATAATTCCCACGTGGGTGTTGAGCACCATTCCGCAATTTCCAACCCCGGAAGGTTCAACGTCACCAGAATGTGACGGGAATGGGGAACAGAAGTTACCTTTTCTTCCTTCGGGGGCATCACGTACCCGTGACAATCTACCACCTTAACATCCTCATCACAGAGGGTTGGGCTCACGGCAGTTGTGGCTCTGGATAAGGGAGTTGACCATCTATTTAACCACACCATGCCACCTTGATCTCCACATACTACAGTAATGGGGTCTTCGGAATTACTTTGATTTATAATAAACCGCATTTGTCTCTCTCTCCTTTGATCCCCAGGGAGCCCCAAACACTACAATTCCAGCAATTCCACGCAACATTTTTGCCCTTCACATTGCACCGCTTCCTCTTCCAATAATGTAGCTCAATTTGTGCAAGTGACTGTATTTACATCATTAACAACTGTATTCATTCCATCAATTTTCAGTTAGGGTTTCTGATGATTCAATGTTGTGCCGTTGGAGCACTCTTGACTCCAGCCTGATGCATGCATTATGTGAAACCCTGTGAAAATAAAAACAAATCCAGACCCTTGCCAGTTGTGGTAGTTCAATTCTTCCTTTATGGTTTATACTGTTTCTACTGAGTTCAATGTTTCCATTTAGCAGTCCTATTCATGTCAACGAGAAAAGATATTTCACCTTACAATTTAACACCATGTTGCCCACCCACCAGGGCTGGAGAGCAGCCCATTCCGGGAGAATTCTAACCATTACCTGATTTCCGTTCTTCGACCTTTTAGCTTAAATGCTTACTTTTCCTTTTCCTAATATTTGATCCTCTACTGAACAAATAACTCATAATGAAGTTGAAGACATTTATTTACTAACTCTTGGATGTACCCAATATTATTCCATTTCCATTGCAGGCATGTGCTCCTATCGTTTTTATATCTTCAGTAGGTGGATAACTCACTGATATACAGAGAATTGTGAGGTGTTGCATTTTGGGACGTCGAACAAGGGCAGGACATACACAGTAAATGGTAGGACTCCGGATAGTGTTGTAGAACAGAGGGATCTAGGAGTACGTGCATCGTTCCTTGAAGGTCGAGTCGCGGGTAGATAATTTGGTCAAAAAGGCTTTTGGCACTTTCGCCTTCATCAGTCAGAGTATTGAATATAGAAGTTGGGAGTTCATGTTGCAGTTGTATAAGACGTTGGTGCGACCGCATCTAGAATATTATGTTCAGTTCTGGGCACTATGTTATAGGGAAGATATTGTCAAGCTTGAAAGTGTTCAGAAAAGATTTACGAGGATGTTGCTAGGACTGGAGGGTGTGAGTTATAGGGAGAGGTTGAGTAGTCTATTCCATGCAGAGGAGGAGGATGAGGGGTGGTCTTATAGAGGTGTACAAAATCATGAGACAAATAGATCGGGTAGATGCACAGAGTCTCTGGCCCAGAATAAAGCTATCGATTGCCAGAAGACTTAGGTTCAATGAAATGATTTAATAGTAATCCGAGGGGCAACTTTTTCACACAAAAGGTGGTGAGTGTGTGGAGCAAGCTCGCAGAAGAGGTAGTTGTGGTTGGGACTATCCCATATTTTAAGAAACAGTTAGACAGGTTAGTACAGATTTGGAGGGATAGGGACCAAGCGCAGGTTAGTCAAATCGGCAGAGCGGTGGCAGGTGAAGGAGTGAGTGAGTTTATTGGCTGAGGAATGTAATTACCAAAAAATGGTAAGTTTGCGAATTGGTCAATTTATCAGCTAATATAAGCAAGGCTTGCTCTAGGGGAGCGGCCTGTCGGGAAGCCGCCTTGTCGAGCGAAGTACCTTGTGAGAAAAGTGCGAGACTTTTGGATCGTGAGCCTTGTGAGAAAAGTACGAGTTTTGGCTCGAGAGTCTTCATCGAGGAGGCTGAGTCGCAGAGAAGAAATGACAGGTACGCTGATTCAGTGCGATGCTTGCACGATGTAGGAGGATAGGGACACTGTTGGTACTTCTGGTTGTTACAAGTGTGGAAGTGTTCTGGTTCAGCTCCTGAAGGACCGTGTTGGGGTACTGGAGAGGCAACTGGATGAACTCAGGATCATCCGGGAAAACGAGAGTTTGCTGGACAGGATATCCAGCGAGATCGTTACACCGAAGGTACCGGAAGAGAGAAGGTGGGTGACGATGAGGAAGGGAAGGAAGCTGGAGAGTATAGGAAACCCCGGGGGATGTACCTCTTGAAAAAAGGTTCACCCTCTTGGAAGCTGTCGGGACAAAAGACACTGTCATTCTGAGTGTGGAACAGGTCTGCGAGTCAAAACGTAGCGCTGAAGCAAAGCCGAAGTGACAGACGTCAGGCAGAGTAGTCGGGGACGATCGCGAGAGGTGCCAAGAGAGCCAAATTGGAAATATAAGAATGGAATTAAGGAGAAAGAGAGTATAGGAAAAGTTAAGAAAGTCACCAGAATTAACGGGGCAGTGAGCACACAAAGGGATAGGAGAGTATGACCAAGTGAAATAGGAATCGATGTGACATGTGAGGTGAGTAATGGATTAAAAGTAGTATATATGAATGCGCGAAGTAAAATAAGTATAATAGATGGCGCGGCCGGTTCCAGTCGCCGGAACCTCCTGAAGAACCGCCCTCTCAAGATGGCGCGGCCTGGTCCTGTTGACGTCGTGGCAGCTCCGCGGAGATTGTGCGTTTTTTAAACTAGTACTTTTATTTTTAATATCTTTCAGACTAATAACACATCAGCACTAACACTCTCCGATCGTAAAACACGTTTAAACTTATACTTTAGAATAACCCATTTTTTTGTAGACACTTTATTGACCGATCCAGCATGGCCGGCAGAGATCATGAGAGCGATCCGCGGCAACAACGATGGGAGCGCGGCTCCGGGAACAAGTCGGAAAAAAACATTGAGGTAAGCGGGAGGAGATTCGGAACAGGGAAAAAGCTTGTTGAGTAAATCACACATACTCACAGATCTGGTTTAACAATATTTATTAAGACACGTATACAAAACACTTCAACATGTTACTCCTATCATGCAGAAGTACAGACTGACAGCGCATGTCGGGTTGCCATAATATTAATGGCGTGGTAGTAGGTGTGGCTTTAAATAATAAAGCACTACATTAGTTAGTAGGTAAAGTAACAAAACTACATCTTGTAAGGATATCAAGTGAAACACATCTACAATAAAGTGATATATATGTAGAAGCACGTTACTGGCAGCTGACTGATTAATAATGTAACCGAAACGCTAATAGCGCATACGTACTATTGATACAAACAAAGTCCCCGTATCTAAAGGGCGTCCTACAAACCCATCCCGCGAGCATCGGTACAGATCCGCATCTCCTCCCTTCACCGTGCGGCGGGAGCACTGGGGACCCGGGGGACAAACACGGCGATTAAGATGAGCGGAGCACCGAGCGTGGTGGCGAGGGAGCTGGAGTCACAATCAATGGTTGGTCTGCAGCTGCACGTCGTGACAGAGGAGAAAGTCCGTCAGTAGATGTGTAGATCGGAAGCGTCGCATCAGGATACGAGACAGCAGGACGTGGTTCCTTCACAGGAAGGAGATGTTGACGCCTGTAGATCCCTCCGTCTGCACTCACCGGGCATGAGCGCGGCTCTTTTTCGGAATTGTGAATGAAGTTCAAACGGTCCTAGCCCTTGTTGGTTTGAAGGCGAGCGACTTGGCCACTGGAGAGAGGTTTATGTGGTCAAATAATCGTGTTTGGTTATCGCGATTCAGTTGATGTTGTCACTGGATGGCTAGTGGTAAACGAACCTGTGGCTGCAGTAGTTGTTTGGGCACAGGAAGTGCAGCACGGGTCTGTCGGGACATCAGGCGTTGGACAGGAGACCCCAGTTTTGGGTCACAGGCGATGTTTCTCAGGTTTAGCAGGTGAGACATCGGATTTAGCAAAGTGTGAGCGCTCCATCAATTGCTTGGCGCTCCGGACAGACCGTTCTGCAAGTCCAATTGATTGTGGGAATTCTGGACTGCTGGTGAGAGGGTGAAAATCCCATCGTTGAGCAATGTTTCTAAAACACTGGCAAGTGAAATGACTGCCGTTGTCTGACAAGTGGCGTGAGGGGGCACCGTGCACGGTGAAATGGTCGCCAGCTTTTGGATTACTGCAGCGGATGTTGGACTTTGGAGCAGGTCGATTTCGAACCAGCCCGATTACGAGTCAACGAGAACCAGATACTGTTTGCCACGCCACTCGAATATGTCAGTAGCAGGCGTGGACCAAGGCAGAGGAGAAACAGGGAGTGAGAGCAGGGCATGCTTCTGTTCGTGTGGCATCAGGCTGCTTCAGATAGCACAGGCTTAAACTTTCTCACGCATGAATTTGGTCATTCCGGGATAGTAAAAGACGCTCTGTGCTCGGAGTATGGTTGCTTCCAGGACGGGGTGACCCCCTGAGAACGGCATCAAAATATGTATCTCATAGGGCAGTTGGGATGACAGCTCAGTGATCCTTGATTATGACACCGCCCTGCAGCACCAGTTCATCGCGGACCAGATAGTATGGGCAAATAGGAAGTGGAGCGTGATATTTTTTATCCTTTCAGCCACTCCGGATGACAGAAGACAATTGCTGTATAGTTGTATCCGCAGCCAGATGCTCTGCCAGGTCACTTAGACATTCTGTAGGTGCGTACAACACCATCATTACTGTGAACTGATAATATGCAGACGGCTGTTGTTCGCAGGTTGTTCGTGGGGTTCTTGGTGTGTCAGCCGGATACATGTCCCTTTTGTAGACGAGGGTGAAATCGAAACTCTGTAGCTGCATCATCATCCGTTGCAAGCGAGCAGGAGCTGCAAGAATGGGTTTGTTCAGAAAAGTGAATAACCACGGACTTCCGAAAAATAAAGTCCTTGTATTTTGTGCAGGTAAAAACCACGGCTAGTAATTCTTTTTCGATCTTCAGTCTCAGACAAGGTACGGGAGGAGTAAGCAATAGGTCTGCAGTCTCCTTCGATGGAATTCTGTAGGCAAGCAGCTCCAAGTTCATATTGGGATCCATCACACGGTATGTTTAAATTGAAATAAGCTAGGGTAGGGGCACTGGGCAATACTAATTTAGGCATTTCGAATCCCCTCTGGTGTTGTGGGCACCAAGACCATGTAGCGTCCTTGTGAGTTAGTTGCCGCAGAGGGGCAGATATTTTTTTCTGAGGTTGGGAATGAATTTCCCCAAGTAGTTAACCGTTCCCAGGAATCTCTGCAAACTTGTCACGTCAGTGCGAACTGGTATCTCGCTAATGCCAATGGTCTTGGAGAGTTCAGGTCTGTGGCCGTTACTGGTGAATACGTGTCCGACATACAGGACCTCCTTGACCTGGAATCTGCACTTCAGAATGTTGAGCTTGCGGTGGATGTCTTTTGCACGGTCCAGTACTTTTTTAAATTGGCATCATGTTCAGCCATGTCGCGTCCAGCAACGAGAATGTCATCAACAATGATGTCACGAGGATACCCAGTAAATAATTGTTCCATTGTACGCTGGAATACTTCTCTAGCAGAGTTGATGCCAAAGGGCATCCGCAAGAATTTGTACCGGCTTAACGGAGTGCCGAAAGTGGCGAATTTGGATGAGTCGGGGTCCAGCGGGATCTCCCCGAACGAGCTGTTGGCATCCAGAAACGAAAACACAGACGCACTGCCCAGCTGAGCAGCAACTTCCTCCATCGTGCGCATCGGGTAGTGCGGGCGTTTGATCGCTGAGTTCAAATCTCTACAAATTTGTATTTCTTCTTTAATTTTCTCCGTTGCGACCACCATGGTGGGAATCCAGTTGGATGGGTCAGTAACAGTGGCATTGACATCCAGGGGCACCACTCGCTGGTGCTTATTGTGTACTCTGCCACGCATAGCATGTGGCATGCGGTGTGGTGCTCGTACCACATGTAAGACATTTGCATCATTGACGACGTTGCATCTGAGTGGTAGCTTCCAAAACGTATCGTCAAAACGTTCCTTGTACTGGGAAGTATCTGTTGGGTGGAGCCCTCGGCAGGAGAGATTTGATGGACAGCAGGCCGAAAAGTTACCAGTCCAAGGTCCTGGCATGCGTTAATGCCATGCAGAGTTGCAACTTTCCCTCGGACAATAACAAAGTTCAGCCTCTGAGGTTGTGACGCTAGGTGGTATTTCAGCTCAGCTTTTCCAATTGGGTGCACCTCCCACCCCTCCCCCATTGTAAATATTTGCTGTCCCAGCAGCGAGTCGTGCGGTACCCCACAAGTCACTACCTGCCATTCTGAAATGGATCCGTTAATCCCTTCTCTTTGTTTCCTGTCTGCCAACCAATTTTCTATCCATGTCAGTACCTTACACCAAATACCATATGATCTAATTGTGCCCACTAATCTCCTATGTGGGACCTTATCAAATGTTTTCTGAAAGTCCAGGTACACTACATTCACTGACTCTCCCTTGTCCATTTTCTAGTTACATCCTCAAAAATGTCCAGAAAATTAGTCAAGCATGATTTCCCCTTCATAAATCCATGCTGACTCGGACCGATCCTGTTACTCCTACCCAAATGTGCCGCTTCTTCATCTTTTATAATTAATTCCAGCATCTTCCCCACCACCAATCTGAGGTTAATTGGTCTTTATTTCCTTGTTTTCTCTCTCCCTACTTTCTTAAAAGGTGGGATAACATTAGATACCCTCCAATCCACAGGAATTAATCCTGAATCTATTGAACATTGGAAAATGTTCACCAGTGCATTCACGATATCTAGAGCATCTTCCTTAAGTGCCCTGGGGTGCAGACCATCAGGCCCAGGGGATCTATCACCCTTCAGTCCCATATACGCAACACCATTTCCTGCCTATGTGAATTTCCTTCACTTCCTCGGTCACCCGAGGCCCTCTGGCCGCTGGTACACATTGGGTAATTGTTTGTGTCTTCCTTTAGTGCAGGCATATCCAAAGTACAAGTTCAACTCCTCTGCCATTTCCTTGTTCCCCATTATAAATTCACCTGTTTCTGTCTTCAAGTAACCCACTTTGAATATCAAGTCCTATAAGCTCAACTGATTAACTATGTTTCCCTCTTCACATACCTAAACAAGCTTTTACAATCCCCCTTCATATTCTTGGCTAGCTTACCTTTCTACCGCATCTTATCTCCCCGTATTGCCTTTTTAGTTATCTTGTGCTGCTCTTTAAACGTTTCCCAATCCTCTGGCTTCCGGCTCATCTTTACTATGTTATACTTCTTCTCTTTTATTTTTATACTGTCCTTGAATCCACTTGCCAGCCACGGTCGCCTCTTACCCCCCTTTAGAATCTTTCTTCCTGTTTGGAATGAACTGATATTGCACCTTCTGTATTATTCCCAGAAATACCCTCCATTGTTGTTCCACTGTCATCCCTGCTAGGGTCTCTTTCAAATCAAACTTGGCCAGCTCCTCCCTCGTGCCCCCATAGTCCTCTTTGCTCAACTGTAATAATGACTCTTCCGATGTTCCCTTCTCCATTTCAAATTGCAGATGAAAACGTATCATATTATGGTCACTACCTCCAAATGGCTCTTTTCGCTTGAGCCACGAAGTACTTACAAGAGCAACCGCAGTTCTGGAAAAAGGTCTTGTGGACATATTAGGCGAAGATTGTCATATCAGAGTGAAAGCAAGAGCAAAGTATGGAAGAGAGAAGGAACTGCCCAAGATCCAAAGCATACCACCTCATCTGTGAAACATGGTGGGGGGTGTGATGGCCTGGGCATGTATGGCTACTTGCTATCTTCATTGATGATACAGCTGCCAATGGTAGCAGTATAGTGAATTATGAATGGTATAGACACACCCGATCTGTTCAAGTTCGAACAAATGCCTCAAAACTCATTGTTTAAGAATTGCAGATGCTGGAAAATCGAAGCTGGACAAAAATGCTGGAGAAACTCTGCGGGTGGGGCAACATCTATGTTTGGAGGGAGGAGGAGAAGTTTTTCAAGTTGCTGCCTCACCCGCTGAGTTTCGCCAGCATTTTTGTCTACCCTCAAAACTCATTGGCCGGAGGTTCATTCTGCTGCAACACAATGATCCTGAACATGCCGCTGAAGCAACAAAGGAGTTTTACAAAGGATAAAAATGGTCAATTCTTGAGTTGTCAAGTCAATCACCCAATCTGAAACCAACTGAGCATGCCTTCACAGATTTCAAACAGTCATTACATGCAAAGGATATGCAACAAAATACAAAACATGACTACTTTCATTTACATGACATTGCTTTGTCCCAAATATTACGGTGCCCTGCAATAGGGGGACTATGTATAGTCATTTCTGTAATCTATACATGGTGAAGCCAAATTGTATAAAAATGTCCTTTAATAAAATTATGGAGTATAGAGGCAAATAAATAAATGATGTCCCAAACATTATGGAGGGCACTGTTCCAGACCCGAACTTGAATCTGATTCAATATGAAGCCACAGCTCCTCTATTAAGAGTGCTCATATTGAAGGCTGGTGTGCCACGCGCAATCTTTACCACCGTGTCTGCTTGCATTGCAAATTTAAGGGAATTATGTACACATATTCATTGTTCTCGCTGCACTCTCTTTTACAACACTCTGCGTGTCCCTATCATTCACAATGCAGGTCTTGCCATTGGTTATCTTGTAAAATAGGGACGCGACTCATTTGCAGGAATCAAATTCCATCTGCCTTTCCTTGGCCTACTTCCCAGGTCTTTCGGTTCATTTTCTAATTTCAAATAATTCGTCTTACTATATGAACCGATTGTTTCACACACGTGATCACAATTTTACAACAGTAAATGATCACCATTTTGTTCCTTGCCACATACTGTGTCGAAATTGGATACCTTAAACCACATAAGGTAAGCAGCCATGCTCTTTTAAATTACCTTTATCGTGTTCCTTAATCCTTCACCGTATTTTTTCCCTGACACGCTGCCTCACATTCCGTATCATTCGAAACATAGAAACATAGAAAATAGGTGCAGGAGTAGGCCATTCGGCCCTTCGAGCCTGCACGGCCATTCAATGTAATCATGGCTGATCATCCAACTCAGTATCCTGTACATGCCTTCTCTCCATACCCCCTGATCCCTCTAGCCACAAGGGCCACATCTAACTCCCTCTTAAATATAGCCAATGAACTGGCCTCAAATACCTTCTGTGGCAGAGAATTCCAGAGATTCACCACACTCTGTGTGAAAAATGTTTTTCTCATCTCGGTCCTAAAAGATTTCCCCTTTATCCTTAAACTGCGACCCCTTGTTCTGGACTTCCCCAACATCGAGAACAATCTTCCTGCATCTAGCCTGTCCAACCCCTTAAGAATTTTGTAAGTTTGTATAAGATCCCCCCTCAATCTTCTAAATTCTAGCGAGTACAAGCCGAGTCTATCCAGTCTTTCTTCATATGAAAGTCCTCACATCCCAGAAATCAATCTGGTGAACCTTCTCTGTACTCCCTCTATGGCAAGAATGTCTTTCCTCACATTTGGAGACCAAAACTGTACGCTGTTGTTTGGCCTGGTTGAGTGGCCGCAGGGATTCACTCTATAAAATGCCGGGGCCACATTGTTTATTCTCCAGAAGAAAAAAAGGTCGAGGCCCATTATCCAGCATTTGTTTCTCTGAACATGCAGTATTTCAATGTGTATGCAGCACAGTGATAGGGTGCGAATTTCGCATCAATGGGTTCAACTGTTCAATGTTCTGACTCGCAACCTCAGTTAAATCTAAGATTGTTGTGAAAGGAAGATATTTACACTAAAATCATCGGTCTGAATTGCACATGGGTTACTTATACTGGACTGGCAGAATGTTCCATACACCAATTGTGGGAAAAAGCTACGTCGCAGATTCCCATTATATCGTCCCCATTCACCTCAACCGTCCTTTGATTCTCGATTCCCCTGCTCAGGGATATAAACTCTGTGCATCCACCGGATATGTTCCTCTCATGACTTTATACACATCTATAAGATCAGATCTCATCTTCCTGCGTCCCAGCCATCTTAACCTCTTTATTCAGTTCAGACCCTCGCACCGTGTGAACATCCTCATAAAGCTTCCCTGTACGCTTTCCAACGGCATCTTCCCCATAAAAAGGTGCCCAGAACTAAACACGGTCTACATGCGGTATTATCAATTTCCTGCATAACTGCAGCATGACCTCCCAACTTCTATGTACCTGCATTCGCGGATCCCTCTGCTCTATAACACTCTGCAGAGCCCCGAGTAGGTCATGGCCATGTAAGACTTTCCAAAATGTGCCAACTCACAATTCTGTGTATTAATTTCCAACCACCATTCCTAATCGATTATGATCCCGCTGCAATATTTGACATCCATCTTCGCTATCTGCAATCCAACCCGCTTTTGTATCTGCAAACTTTCTAATCTTGCCATGTGCATTCTCATACTGTAATTTATATACTTGTGAAACAGTAATGGGCCAAGCATCGAACTCTGAGGCACACCACAGGCCTCCAGTCCGAGAAACAACCTTCCACCATTACCCTCAGCTTCCTTCCATGAAGCCAATATTCTATTTGAAATTCATTGTTCAGGTTAGAAATAATATTGTTCGCAGGAATAATTACATTTAAGAAACTCTAACCTCGTGTCATAGAAATAGAGTTTGCAACATTCCCTTTTATAAAATGTGACAAAATACAGTAAAATTAACAGTTCGTGTAATCCCTTGAGGACAGAAATTCCTTGCGGAATGAGAAAAAAACATTTACGGTTGATGTTTGTTCAGTGGGCTGTGGCTGATGTGCCAGAGGTCACGCTAATTGTCTCAGAGGAATGTCCTCTTTTGTATAAATGTATGCTAAATCAATCACCAGTACAGATGGACAGTTGGAAAGTTATGTGTGATTGTTCGCTGCTTCACATAGAAAATGGAATATCCAGCAATTTACTACATAGCCGCCACTTTCTACCCTGTACTTGTGGCGGTTGGTATTCCTGGTAAGATACTGGGACGAGTAGGTTTAGTTTTGTACAGAAAAACTGCGCGGAAAGAGGCCCTTCGATCAACCGAGTCCGCGCCAACCAGCAATCCCCGCACACTGACGGCACACGCTAGGGACAATTTACAATTGTACCAAGCCAATCAGCCTACAAACCTGTGCATCTTTGGAGTGTGGGCGGATACCGGAGATCCCGGAGAAAAACCCAAGAAGATCACGGGGAGAATGTACAAACTCCGTGCAGGATCAAACCCGGGTGGTTGGCGCTGCCAGGCAGCACATTTAACGCTGCGCACCGTGCCGCCCTGCGTGCAGTTCTCCTTCCTTTCTGTATCTGCTGCTCTGAAGAATAGTCGCTTTGATACCCAGCCCAGATGCTGCCTCAGCTGACGAGTGTCTTCGGAAGGTTCAGGCTTCAGCGTCTGTTTTATTTCTGGCATTTTGTTCTTATTAATGTGTGGTTCTTTTGTCAATCAGGTCAGTTAATTTAGAGCTAATGTTTACATTTTTTCAGCATGTAACCGTATTCAAATTGGTTCTGGTGCATATTCTTCAAGCTCTGGGTCTCATTAATACAGACTTTTCCACCAAGAGTCAGCTAATGAGGAATGTATACATGTCTGTCAACATGCCTGTTGAATTATCACAACTAGCTGAAACACCTTCCGGGTTTTCGTTCTCTGATTCATTTGCCAGTTTTGATTTTATGACTGCGTTTCCACTTGCTACGTCTGATATGTCGGAGGAAGCAGTTCTCCCTGAGTCTAATGCTCTCTGATACAAGTTAATTTCGATTGACGCAACGACTCGAAATGACTGTGATCAGTGCGTCGTAGACTTTAGGAGGCCGACTGTAAATTGCTGCAAATTACCGACACATCTGCCTCTTCGATCAGCACCGCTCTAAGTATTTCTCCGAACGGAAATTTGGTAAACTGGATCAGGTATTTGCTCATTGAAACTAACGTTTTTTTTGGTTTCTTGCAGTTAATTTAACGGCGATTGTGATCCTCTCCCGGGGAAAATGTGGTCTCTCCAAATGCATCACCCGTTACCTAGTGGGAATGGCAACAGCGGATCTAATGGTAGTTGTCATTGTTGCTGCAATTGAACAAGTTAATTACATATACGTTTACGCTAGTTCCTTGTTCATTGCACCGGTTTGCGCTCTGAACCTAGTACTAAGGGTTGTAACAATCGACTGTTCTGTTTGGTTCACCGTCAGTTTCACTTGCGATCGTTTTATGGCGATCTGTTGTCAAAAGCTACGTGAGCGCTACAGCACCGAGAGGGCAGCGTGTGTGATTATGGTGACTGTGGCTGTCGTCAGCTGCGCCCGGTCCATTCCCTTTTACTTTGCCGTGGAGCCTTCTGTCATAATTGACAACGTGCCTTGGCGTTGCGCCTTCTCAAAGGAGTACGCCACTTTGTCGGTTTGGAAAGGCTATGAGTTACTTGACAGCATCTTAGCACCGTTGTTACCGATCGGTTTAATCCTGTTGTTCAATGGGTTAACTTGCAGACATATCATAGCGGCCAATAGAGTTCGCAGACGACTTCGGAACAGCCATGAGAACAAGAAGGATACAGAGGTGGAGAACCGGAGAAAATCGATGATTTTGCTCTTCGCTGTATCAGGCAATTTCATAATATTTTCGATACCCTATGTGGTTCATTCTCTGACATGGCAAGCATATAATTTCTTTTACACTGATAGATATTTGAGCAGCCCGGTATATATCCTGCAGCAGTTTGGATTTATGTTGCAGATTGTCAGTATGTGCACAAACACGTGTATCTATACACTGACACAGAGGAAATTCAGGGACCAGCTGAAGAGTGGAGTGAAATATCTACTCACATTGAATGGCCGATTATGTAGTTGACGTGTAACTCTGATAGCAACTTGGATGAAATTTCAAATAAATGTCTTTAACAATTCGTACGTTCGGTAAAATACCATAAAGTCAATGCAGGCCTGCGCTTGACAACCGAGAACTCGGTATACTCACGTCACGGTATTGGTCACGTTTGGAAAGTGTGGACACATGCTACCTGTTGCAGTTGTGATGTTGCATTGGTGGAATTATATTCCAAACCACTGGATCTTTTTCTTATTTTAATATTTAATTTTATTAGAAGTAAGTACAGTCATATGGCACCAAAGTGCCTAATATATATTTGCATAATACATTTTATGTACATCTTTTTTTTATTATAATAAAGAAGAATAAGAAAAATAAATTAGATAATAAAGAATAGAAAAACGTGAGGTATAGTGTGTGAAAAAGAAAAAAAGAGAATGAAAGAGGAAAGTTGAAGAAAAGAGAATAGGAAAAAGAGTAAAAAATACAAATAAAAAGAAATAAGGAGATCATTATTTATAATCGACCATCCCCCACCCAGTCCTGAAACAGTTCGTTTCTACAATTATGTTGTACTATATGATTCCAAAAAGACGACAAATGGAACTAACTCGTTAAGAATTGGTCTGATTTTTCTATTAGGAGGAATCACATTTCTTCAAGATGTGCGGTCCAACATGCTGGCGATCCACATTTTAAGCGTTGGTATTGGTGTATTTTTCCAAAATTTAAGTATTAGTTTTTTTTGCAATTATTAAACCATAATTAAAAAATAAATGTTGAGGTAAGTTCAATTTATTCCCATCTTCCATTACTCCAAATATAATAATTTCAGTATTAGGTTCCATTCCTATCTTGAATAATTTTGTAAATATATCAAAAATATCACTCGAAAATCTATAACGTTTTATGCACGAAACAAAAGAGTGTGTTATAGTTGCGTTTTGGGATATACATTTATCACAAATGGGGGATATATTTGGATAGAATTTGTGATTTGGATAGAACCCTATTTGGTTCATTCTCTGACATGGCAAACACGTAATTTCTTTTACATCGATAGATATTTGAGCAGCTCGGTATATATCCTGCAGAAGTTTGGATTTAAGTTGCAGATTGTCAGTATGTGCACAAACACGTGTATCTATACACTGACACAGAGGAAATTCAGGGATCAACTGAAGAGGGGAGTGAAATATCCACTCACATTGAATGGCCGATTATGTAGTTGACGTGTTACTCTGATAGCAACTTGGATGAAATTTCAAATAAATGTCTTTAACTATTCGTACGTTCGGTAAAATGCCACCAAGTCAATGAAGGTATGCACTTGATAACCGAGAACCCGGTATACTCACTTAAATTGGTCACGTTTGGAAAGTGTAAACACATGCTGCCTGTTGCAGTTGTGATGTTGCCTTGGTGGAATTATATTCCAAACCACTGGATCTTTGATCGCTGCAACATACTTTGAGATATCTGGAGAATATATTATAACTCAGAACTGGAACTCTGATGTCAGATGAATTGAACCGGAATATTTCGGTTTTCCATAGAATTACATCATTCCTGTGGACTAATGGTTCCTCAGTGAAACATTTCGCCGCTCATAACACAACTAAAATGTAGCAGCTGGTGAAAGAACACTCTAACGCGGAGATTGTAGTTTTTGCTTGTTTTAGTATAAACTTGACTAAGTGGGAGCGGGTCCCATGTTCACACGGGAGGGCTGGTCCCCCAACGCAATATTTCACCTCTATCCACCAATTCCAATATTAATAAATGTCTCTGTAACCTTTTATCTTTGTCTTTCCCCAAAGCTAATTTTAAACTTACGTTTCTTGTTGTTTAGAAATCTCCCTCCCATATATCTAACATGTATTTACCATAAATGTCCAGATTGAGTCCGCTCGTAAAATAAGTCGTAAGTTAAACTTTGGGAGACTTGCCTGCTAAACACAATGACCAAAAGCACCTCTAATGCAAAATTGCAACGGATAAGAACGTAGACAGTACTAAAAAGGGCTATCATCCCCGACTGATAAGAATGCCCGCTCCTCAGCAGAATGTTTCATTTTTAGCTATTTTAACTACGTTCTATCTTGGCCATTTTCCCGTCATGCTCGCCAGTATGTGAGCTCCAGGGTTACTCAAACTATAACCTACTCATCTTCCTTATAATTCTCACAACTCTCTACCTTTCCCCCTTTTGGCAATTGGTCACACCCAATTAATCCATATTTAACAGCACCCACTAATACACCTACTGAAAATAATTGTTGTCTGTTAACCCCTCTTCCCACCTGCCTAACTAACATCAGGGTTTTCAACATCCTGTGAAACTAAAACAAGAACAAAGTAATCACTATCAATAACTGTACAAAAACTAATCAAACGGTGCACGTTAGTATTCAGTCCCCAGTTCCAGGCTCTTCCCCACCAAGTCCATTTTCTCAATATGTCCTCTGCTTCTCTGCCATGCATCCCAATAGGCTTAGTGCTCTCAGGCCAGTCAAGTATAACCATTTCACCCTCCTTGGTCAGTGTCTTCCAATCGGAATGGAAGTGTGGTATTTGTTGAAGTTGGTTTGCGATAAATCTTCTTAATGTCTCGTCCGAGTCATTCCGCACGACAAAGAAGCTTACTGTTATAGATTTTCCCACAGACAGTACCATTAATTTCTTGTCTCGGATAGCGATCTGTCTCGTTAAACCCCGGTTTACAATATTATGCCAACGTAGAGTACATTTCCGAGCAATCGTTCAATGCCACTTAGCAGAGGCAGCGACCTAATATTTTCCCATTTATAGGCAACACTAGCAAAATAAGAATTAGGTTTTACCTCAATCGAAAGCTTACCATTATATAGTGAATAAATCCACAACCATCATACTCATTATTTCTTATTTGATGACTCGGTCCAATATGATGCCCCTTGGTACTTTATCCATTATCACATTACTTTCAATAGCATTGTGCATTGTTATCGAAGCTCCTTGTTTATACTGCCCAATAATATGCAACTGGTGTAGGATAAATGTCTTATTCTTCAGCTGGCGTGGGACATGGAGAACAACTGCAAAAATAAATGTTTCCTGAGCATCTTGGTATATCCGATCCACTTGCCTCGCTATAGACAACGATCATACGTGACAGTCATATTGCATATGTTGACTCCAATTTTCCAGTTGATGATTCGATATAAAATTGGGGACTTGGTGGGTAGATACCATTAGAATGCCACCATGCACCTGACACATTAGCCAGTTGGAATAAATACCACATACCTGTTCCCTACGCGCATTCTGAGAAATATTACTCAGTAGATTACTCAGTCTATCGTTCTGTTTATTGTGTCCTCATAGGGTTTAAGAATTTTATCTCCCGTAAGAAAGATTTGCAATGCTAAGTGTCTCGGCATCTTTAAATCCCAGTACGGCCACTTTACACATCTTCTTTCAAACTGTTCTAATGTCACAATAAGTTCAGCTACATCCATCACATTAACCCGTGGATAACTCTGTTGCACATCCAGCGCCCATTATCTCTATAAATTCCCTTCATGTTCTATGTGTTTTATTCATTTCAACTTCACGTTCCTTTCCACTTCCACTTCCACTTCTCGAATCAATGACAAGGAAAGATTGACAATGGACAACAGAGTAAGGTCAGGTCCAATTGCGAGCGGTGCGAGGGTGGAAGTGAATACGGAGGTCAAAGTACTGTGTATGAATGCGCGAAGTATATGGAATAAAGCGGACGAGTTTGAGGCTCAGTTAGAAACTGGCAAGTTTGATGTTGTGGGAATTACTGAGACATGGCTGCAAGGGGGCCAGGGCTGGGAACTGAATATTCAATGGTATACCTCCTTACGAAAAGACAAACAGGTGGGCAGAGGGGGTGGGGTTGCCCTGTTGGTGAGGAATGGAATTCAGTCCCTTGCAAGGGTTGACATTGAAACACGAGATGTGGAGTCAGTATGGATAGAACTAAGGAATTGGAATGGTAAAAATACCCAAATGGGACTAATCTACAGGCCCCCAAACAGTAGCCTGGACATAGGGCGCAAGTTGAATCAGAAGTTAAAATTGGCATGCAGCAAAAGTAATGCTGTGGTTGTTATGGGAGATTTCAACGTGCAGGTAGACTGGGAAAATCAGGTTGGTACTGGACCCCAAGAAGGGGACTTTGTAGAGTGCCTTCGTGATGGATTCATCGAACAGCTTGTATTGGAGCCTACCAAGGAAAAGGCAATCTGGATTTAGTGTTATGTAATGAACCGGATTTGATAAAGGACCTCGAGGTTAATGAGCCATTTGGAGGCAGTGACCATAACATGGTCAGGTTTAATCCACAGTTGGAGAGGGCGAACAGTACATCGGAGGTGTCAGTGTTGCAGTTGTATAAAGGGGACTATGGGACCATGTGGGAGGAGCTGGCCAAAGTTGACTGGAAAGATACACTAGCAGGGATGACAGTGGAACAAAAATTGCAGGTGTTTCTAGGAATAATACAGAAGGTGCGGGATCAGTTCATTCCTAGGAGGAAGAATGATTCCAAGGGGAGAAAGGGACGACCATGGCTGATAACGGACGTCAGGGACAGTATAAAAATTAAAGCGAAGAAGTACAAGGTAGCAAAGATGAGCGGGAAGCAAGAGGATTGGGTAATGTTTAAAGAACAACAGAAGATAGCCAAAAAGGCAATACGGGGAGAAAAGATGAGGTACGAAGGGAAGCTAGCCAAGAATATAAAGCAGGATAGTAAAAGCTTCTTTAGGTATGTGAAGAGGAAAAAATTAGTTAAGACCAAAGTTGGACCCTTGAATACCGAAAAGGGTGAATTTATTATGGGGAACAAAGAAATGGCAGATGAGTTGAACAAGTACTTGGGATCTGTCTTCACTAAGGAGGACACAAACAATCTTCCTGATTTAATAGTCGCCAGAGGGTCTGGGGTGACAGTGGAACTGAAGGAAATCCACATTAGGCAGAAAATGGTGTTGGATAGGCTGATGGGACTGAAGGCTGATAAATCCCCAGGGCCTGATAGTCAGCATCCCAGGGTACTTAAGGAAGTGGCTCTAGAAATCGTGGATGCATTGGTGATAATTGTCCAATGTTCTATAGACTCGGGATCAGTTCCTGTGGATTGGACGGTAGCTAATGTTATCCCACTTTTTAAGAAAGGCGGGAGAGAGAAAACGGGTAATTATAGACCACTTAGCCTGACATCGGTGGTGAGGAAGATGCTGGAGTCAATTATAAAAAATGAGATAGCCGCACATTTGGATAGCAGTAACAGGATCGGTCCGAGTCAGCATGGATTTGCGAATGGGAAATCATGCTTTACTATTCTTCTGGAATTTTTTGAAGATGTAACGAGGAAAATGGACAATGGAGAGCCAGTGGATGTAGTGTACCTGGACTTTCCGAAAGCATTTGATTAGGTCCCACATAGGAGATTCAATTATGGCACATGGTATTGTGGGTAGAGTGTTGACATGGGTAGGGAAGTGATTAGCAGACAGGAAACAAAGAGTAGGGATTAACTGGTCCCTTTCAGAATGGCAGGCAGTGACAAGTGGGGTACCACAAAGCTCTGTACTGGGACCGAGGCTATTTACAATATACATCAATGATTTGGATGAAGGAATTCAAAGTAACATTAGCAAATTTGCAGATGACACAAAGCTGGGTGGCAGTGTGAAGGGTGGGGAGGATTTTATGAGAATGCAGGGTGACCTGGGCAGGTTGGGAGAGTGGGCAGATGCATGGCAGATGAAGTTTAATGCGGATAAATGTGAGGTTATCCACTTTGGTAGCAAAAACAGGAAGACAGATTACTATCTAAATGGTGTCAAGTTGGGAAAAGGGGAAGTACAACGGGATCTGAGGGTCCTTTTATATCAGTCTATGAAAGTAAGCATGCAGTTACAGCAGGCAGTGAAGAAAGCAAATGGCATGTTGGCCTTTATAACAGGAGGAATCGAATATAGGAGCAAAGAGGTCCGTCTGCAGTTGTACTGAGCCCTAGTGAGACCACATCTGGAGTATTGTGTGCAGTTTTGGTCCCCAATTTGAGGAAGTACATTCTTGCTATTGAGGGTGTGCAGCGTAGGATTACAAGATAAATTCCCGGGATGGCGGGACTGTCATATGCTGAGAGAATGGAGCAGCTGGGCTTGTGCACTATGGAGGATGTGCACACTGAGAAGGATGAGAGGGTATCTCATTGAAACATATAAGATTGTTAAGGGCTTGGACAAACTAGAGGCAGAAACATGTTCCCGATGTTGAGGAAGTCCAGAACCAGGGGCCACAGTTTAAGAATAAGAATGTTTAAGAATTATTTTCCTCTGCATTGGTCCACGCTTGCTTCTGACATATTCGAGTAGCGTGGCAAACAGTATCTGGTTTTTGTTCACTCGTATTCGGGCTGGTTCGAAATCGACCTGCTCCAAAGCCCAACATCCGCTGCAGTAATCCAAAAGCTGGCGCGCCATTTCGCCATACACAGTGCCCCCGCACGCCACTTGTCAGATAACGGCAGTCAGTCAACTAGCCAGTGTTTTAGAAATTTTGCTCAACGACGGGATTTTCGCCATGTCACCAGCAGTCCAGAATTCCCACAATCAAGCGTACTTGCAGAACGGGCTGTCCGGAGCGCCAAGCAATTGATGGAGCGCTCACACGTTGCTAAATCCGATGTTTCACCTGCGAAACCTGCGAAACATCGCCTGTGACCCAATACTCGGGTCTCCTGCCCAACGCCTGATGTCCCGACATCCCGTGCTATACTTCCTGTGCCCCAACATCTACTGCAGCCACAGGTTCGTTCACCAATTGCCATCAGAAACAACTCGAACTGAAACGCGATACCCAAACACGATGTTTTGACCACTTAAACCTCTATCCAGTGGCCAAGTCACTCGCCTTCAAACCAACAAGGATTGGGCCGTTTGGGCTTCATCCACAATTCCGAAAAAGAGTCGCGCTCATGCCTGGTGAGTGCAGAGGGGGGATCTACAGGCGCAACCGTCAACATCTCCTTCCTGTCAAGGAACCACGTCCTGCTGTCTCGTATCCGGATGCGACACGTTCGATCTACACATCTACTGACCGACTTTCTCCTCTCTCACGACGTGCAGCTGCAGACCAACCATTGATTGTGACTCCAGCTCCCTCACCACCACGCTCGGTGCTCCGCCTGCCTGCCTCGCCGTGTTTGTCCCCCGGGTCCCCAGTGCTCCCGCCGCACGGTGAAGGGAGGAGATGCGGATCTGTACCGATGCGCGCGGGATGGGTTTGTAGGCCGCCCCTTAGATATGGGGACTTTGTTTGTATCAATAGTACGTATGCGCTATTACCGTTTCGGTTACATTATTAATCAGTCAGCACCTAGTAACGTGCTTCTACATATATATCACTTTTTTGTAGATGTGTTTCACTTTATATTCTTACAAGAAAGATGTAGTTTTGTTACTTTACCTACTAACTAATGTAGTGCTTTATTATTTAAAGCCACACCTACTACCACGCCATTAATATTATGGCAACCCGACATGCGCTGTCAGTCAGTACTTCTGCATGATAGGAGTAACATGCTGAAGTGTTTTGTATACGTTTCTTAATAAACATTGTTAAACCAGATCTGTGAGTATGTGTGATTTACTCAACAAGCTTTTTGCCTGTTCCGCATCTCCTCCCGCTTACCTCAATGTTTTTCCGACTTGTTCCCGGAGCCGCGCTCCCATCGTTGTTGCCGCGGATCGCTCTCATGATCTCTGCCGGCCATGCTGGATCGGTGAATAAAGTGTCTACAAACAAATGGGTTATGCTAAAGTATAAGTTTAAAAGTGTTTTACGGTCGACGAGTGTTAGTGCTGATGTGCTAGTCTGAAAGATATTAAAAATATAACTGATAGTTTAAAAAACTCACAATCTCCACGGAGCTGCCATGACTGCAACTGGAGCAGGCCGCGCCATCTTGAGAGGGCGTTCCTTCAGGAGCTGACTGTGACTGGACCCGTCGCGCCATCTCTTATACTTCTTTTACTTCGCGCATTCATATATAATACTTTTAATCCATTACTCGCCTCACCTTTCACATCGATTCTTATTTCACTTGGTCATACCTATCCCTTCGTGAGCTTTCTGCCCCGTTAATTCTGGTGTCTTTCTAAACTTTTCCTATCCTTTCTATCCCTTTAACTCGATCCTTATATTTCCAATATGGCTGCCCCCCCCCCCCCCCACACACACACACACACACACCTCCCCCCACTATTTAGTTTACACCCACGTGTAGCAGTGGCAAACCGTCCTGGGATACTGAGTTGGATGAGGGATACTGAGTTGGATGAGGGATACTGAGTTGGATGAGGGATACTGAGTTGGATGAGGGATA
Organism: Malacoraja senta; assembly: GCA_038087875.1. NCBI lineage: Eukaryota > Metazoa > Chordata > Chondrichthyes > Rajiformes > Rajidae > Malacoraja > Malacoraja senta. The sequence goes on from CM075991.1 coordinate 5,724,134, forward strand.
CTGAGTTGGATGAGGGATACTGTTGGATGAGGGATACTGAGTTGGATGAGGGATACTGAGTTGGATGATCAGCCATGATCATATTGAATGGCGGTGCAGGCTCGAAGGGCCGAATGGCCTACTCCTGCACCTATTTTCTATGTATCTATGTATCTATGTCCTGCCAGTATGCTGGTCCACCGCCTGTTAAGGTACAACAAGTGCGTTCTGTACAACTCACCCTTACCTCAAAACAGATACCTGTGGTCTAAGATTCTACATCCCTGCCTCCTGCATCAGCTCCTCAGCCACACATTCAGATCCCCTATCTCCCTGTTCCCGCCCTCACGAGCACAGGGAACTGGAAGCAAACCAGACATAACCACCCTGGAGGTCCTGTTTTCAGCCTTCTTCCGCGCTTTCTGAAGTCACGCTGCAGAATCTCTTTCCTCATTTCCCGCCGTCATTTGTGCCGACATGCACTACCACTTCCGGCTGCTCACTTTCCGCCATGAGGATGCTCTGTAATCGGTCCATGGCGACCTGGATCTTGGCACCAAGGAGGCAACACACCTTCCTTGAATCCCGCCTGTTATCGCAGAAACCCCTGTCTGTACCTTTCGCGATCGTTCCCGATTACTGCGGCTCTGCCTGACGTCTGTCACTTCGGCTTTGCTTCAGCGCTACGATTTGACTCGCAGGCCTATCCCCCACTCAGAATGGCTGTCTCTTCTGTCCCGACAGCTTCCAAGAGGGTGAACCTGTTTTTCAAGAGGTACATCCCCCGGGGTCTCCTATACTCTCCACCTTCCTTCCCTTCGTCATCGTCACCCACCTTCTCTCTTCAGGTACCTTCGGTGTAACGATCTCGCTGTATGCCCTGTCCAGCAAACCCTAGAGCAAGCCTTGCTTATATTGGCTGATAAATTGACCGATTAGCTAACTTACCATTTTTTGGTAATTACATTCCTCAGCCAATACCCTCACTCACTCTTTCACCTGCCGCTCCTCTGCCGACCTTGACTAACCTGCGCTTGGTCCCTATCCCTCCAAACCTGTATTAACCTTGCACCTGTCTAACTGTTTCATAAAGTATGGGATAGTCCCAGCCTCAACCACCTCTTCTGGCAGCTTGTACCACACACTCACTATCCTTTATGTGAAAAGGTTACCCCTCGGATTCCGATTCAATCATTTCCTTAAACCTAAGTCTTCTGGCAATCGATAGATCTATTCTGGGCCAGAGACTCTGTGCACCTACCCGATCTATTTCTCTCATGATTTTGTACACCTCTATAAGACCACCCGTCATCCTCCTGCTCTGCATGGAATAGACTACTCAACCTCTCCCTAAAGCTCACACCCTCCATTCCTAGCAACATCCTCATAAATCTTTTCTGAATATGACAATATCTTTCCTATAACATAGTGCCCAGAAATGGACACAATATTCTAGCTGCTCAGGTATAGGGTGGCATTCAAATGTTCGCTACCCACCAAGTCCCCAATTTGATATCGAATCAACAACTGGAAAAAATGAGTCAAGATATGCAATATGACTGTCACGTAAGATCGTTGTCTATAGCGAGCAAAATGGATCGGATATACCAAGATGCTCAGGGAACATATATTTTTGGGGTCGTTCTCCATGTCCCACGCCAGCTGAAGAATAAGACGTTTATCCTATACCAGTTGCATATTATTGGGCAGTATAAACAAGGAGCTTCGATAACAATGCACTATGCTCTTGAAAATAATGTGATAATTGATAAAGTATCAAGGGGCATCATAATGTACCGATGTCATCAAACAAGGAATAATGAGTAGGATGGAGTTTGGTTCATCATTTACTCATTATAATAACGGTAAGCTTTCGATTGATGTAAAACCTAATGCTTCTTTTGCTAGTGTTGCCCATAAATGGGAAAATATGAGGTCGCTGCCTCTGCTAAGTGGCATTGAACGAGTGGTCGGAAATGTACTCTACGTTGGCATAATATTGTAAACCGGAGTTTTACGAGACAGATCACTATACGAGACAAGAAATTAATGGTACCGTGGGTGGGAAAATCGATAACAGTAAGCTTCATTGTCGTACGGAATGACTCGGACGAGACATTAAGAAGATTTATCGCAAACAAATTTCAACCAATACCACACCTCCATGCTGATTGGAAGTTACTGACTAAGGAGGGTGAAATGGTTATACATGACTGGGATGAGAGCACTAAGCCTATTCGGATGCATGGCAGAGAAGCAGAGGACATATTGGAGAAAATGGACTTGGTGGGAAAGAGCCTGGAACTGGGGACTGAATACTAACGTGCATCCTTTGATTAGTTGTTGTACATAATCATTCATAGTGATTACTTTGTTCTTATTTTTGGTTTCACAGGATAAGTTGAAAACCCTGATGTTAGTTAGGCAGGTGGGAAGAGGGGATAACAGACAACAATTAGTTTCAGTAGGTGTATTAGTGGGTGCTGTTTAATATGGATTATACTTCGCAGTCACGTGAGTGACTACGTGAAGAACCCGCCAGCCCGCAGGCGCGTATTACGTCTAACGCATGGCGCAGCGACTAAGTTTAAAGACCTCCAGGTAAGTTCTCGAACTTAGCTTGCGGTTGTTTATCTTCGTTCTTATTACAGGTTAAGAACGAACAACTATGGACAAGGCGGGGGTGAAGTCCAGACGGGCCGCGAGAAAAACTGCTACGGAAGACCGCGGCAGTGCGATTAGCGGGCGGCCGTCGGTTTCACCATCACGGTCACTGACAGCACAGCCAGCGATTTCGGACGCGGTGCCCGTAGAAAGCACCTTGGCTACCCAGAGAGTTGGCAAGTCAAAAAATAGTCCGACAGACCGGTTGACTCGCACGAGCCCAGTCGGGAGGGTTCGCCTCCTTCAGCAGGGAACGTCCTCGGACATCTTTCCCGTATGGAGCATCTAATGGAGGAGATGCTCCAATATGATATACTCTTTGGACGGGATTCATGTCAGCGCGGGTCTCTAGCGCCCGCGGCTGCGCCTGGTGCAGGGCTGCATTGTATCTCCCTATCTAAGGAAGGGAGTGTAGGTCATCAGTCCTGGGTTGGCTCACACTACAGTGGTATGTCGAGGGAACGCTACAAGACACAAGATCTGCGTGAAGCAGAGATACCCACTATGGTGTCGACATTTGCATTGCCGGCGCAAATCGACGAGCCACTGGACGAATAACTAGCGGCCTGCATCAATTACCTGGCTTCTCACCAGCTACGGGAAGAGGTAATGATGGAGACGGCCACGAAATACCACACACCCAGCAACCGCGCTTCGCTAAGAGTTCTGGCCGTAAATAGCTCCATTTGTAGTTACATGGGTGGAGGCATAAAGATTCAGGAGGTTAAACTCCAAAGGATCCTGAGCCTTCTGGCATCCGGGGTCAAGGCCTTCGCCAGGTCAATGGACGGGAGCTCCCTGTCTGAGGTTCAACCGGACGCATTGGCACTGATGTGCAATGCACATTTTCAGATAAATTGCTTTTGCAAGAATGCCATTCGTCCTGTCCTCAATCCCAAGTTTGCTGGTTTATGCAGGTCGAGCAATGTGCAGCCGGCCAATTATTTATTTGGGGAAGACCTGTCCAAACAAGTCAAGGACCTGTAATCTACCAGCAACAGATGGTCTACAGGAGCCAGTACCAGCTCAAGGACCGAAAGAACCAGCCAAAGGTCTTTTATAGGACAAGGTTCAGGCCGGCCGACATCGATGATGCGCAGTTGGCGCACTCCAGTACCCTTACCCCTCAAACATCGAGGGCGGATATAAACATCGCAGATCCATCAATATCCATGGAGGTAGGTGGGTCTGGTTCTCTATGGAACATGCGGTGTGTGGGTCAATCACAAGTTGGTGGGAGATTACGTTTCTTTTTGAATGAATGGCGTTCGATAACATCGGATATGTTCATACTGCACAGTATAGATGATTTCCAAATTGAATTTTCTGATTCACTTCCACCCACACAGCATACTCCAAACCGTACTTTGGTCCTTCACAACAAGACGGTTTGGATGTACAAATTGAAATTCAATCATTATATCCAAAAGTGTAATTGAGAAGTCGAATCATGAATCTCACCAATTTGTGTCCAATATATTTACAAAACAAAAGAAAGATGGGGGATGCCGAGTCATCCTGGACTTGACCCGACTCAGCACCTTTGTGCAGTACAGACATTATAAAATGGAAAATGTTGTTACTGCCAAACAATTGATTTCCAAAGGACGTTATATGGCATGCATCGATCTTAAAGATGCATACTATTCGGTGCCTATTCATAAGGATCACCGGAAATACTTAAAATTCAACTGGATGGGGCAGCTTCGGCAGTTTAAAGCATTGCCTAATAGGTTAACTTCAGCTCCCAGATTATTCACGAAATTATTAAAACCAGTTCTTGCTTTTTTAAGAGCTCAAAAACACATAGTAATGGCGTACTTGGACGATATCCTTATTATAGGCAAGACTCTGGAATTGTTTTTTTCAGCGGTCTGAGCCACCAAGCTCTTATTTGAGCGATTGGGATTTCTCATCCATCCAGTTAAATCCAAGTTGACACCATCCAAAGTTATGGAATATTTGGGATTCACTATTAACTCTGTTCATATGTCTGCAACTCTGCCTTGAAGCAAGATATTGGAGTTAATAGAGTGCTGTAATTACCTCTTAACGAAGCAGCAGCCTTCCATCCGACAAGTGGCCAGTTTAATTGGAAAATTAAATAATTGTATAAGGGGTAAGAGTGTTGTAAAAACAAGCCTGAAGGCGTTGTGTCTCAATGCAAGGAGTATTTGTAATAAGGTGGATGATTTGAATGTGCTGATAGATATTAATGACTATGATATAGTTGGGATCACGGAGACATGGCTCCAGGGTAACCAAGGCTGGGAGCTGAACATCCAGGGATATTCAATATTCAGGAGGGATAGACAGATAGGAAAAGGAGGTGGGGTAGCATTGATGGTTAGAGAGCAGATTTACGCAATAGAAAGGAAGAACATTAGCTTGGAGGATGTGGAATCGATATGGGTAGAGCTGCGAAACACTAAGGGGCAGAAAATGCTAGTGGGAGTTGTGTACAGGCCACCTAACGGTAGTAGTGGAGTTGGGGATGGCATCAAACAGGAAATTAGAAATGCGTGCAACAAAGGTAAAACAGTTATAACGGGTGACTTAAATCTACATATAGATTGGGTGAATCAAATTGGCAAGGGTGATGAGAAAGAGGATTTCTTGGAATGTATGCGGGATAGTTTTCTAATCCAACATGTAGTGGAACCAACGAGAGAGCAGGCTATTCTAGATTGGGTATTGAGTAATGAGGAAGGGTTAGTTAGCAGTCTTGTTGTGCGTGGCCCCTTGGGCAAGAGTGACCACAATATGGTTGAGTTCTTCATTAGGATGGAGAGTGATATTGTTAATACAGAAACAAGGGTCCTGAACTTAAAGAAAGGTAACTCTGAGTGTATGAGAAGTGAGTTGGCCAAGATAGACTGGCAATTGATTCTTAATGGGTTGACGGTAGATATGCAATGAAAGGCATTTAAAGACCGTATGGATGACCTAAACAATTGTTCATCCCAGTTTGGCAAAAAAATAAATCTGGGAAGGTAGTGCATCCATGGATAACAAGGGAAATCAGGGATAGTTTCAAAACAAAAGATGAAGCGTACAAATTAGCCAGAAAAAGCAGCCTTCCTGAGGACGGGGAGAAATTCAGAGTCCAGCAGAGGAGGAGAAATGGCTTAGTTAGGAAAGGGAAAATAGGTTATGAAAGAAAACTGGCAGGGAACATAAAAACTGACTGCAAAAGCGTTTATAGATATGTGAAGAGAAAAAGATTAGTTATAACAAATGTAGGTCCCTTGCAGTTAGAAACAGGTGAATTGATCATGGGGAACAAGGACATGGCAGACCAATTGAATAACTACTTTGGTTCTGTCTTCACTAAGGAAGACATAAATAATCTGCCGGAAATAGCAGGTGACCGGTGGTCAAATGAGATGGAGGAACTGAGTGAAATCCAGGTTAGCCAAGAAGTGGTGTTAGGGAAATTGAATGGATTAAAGGCCGATAAATCCCCAGGGCCGGATAGGCTGCATCCCAGAGTAGTTAAGGAAGTAGCCCCAGAAATAGTGGATGCATTAGTGATAATTTTTCAAAACTCTTTAGATTCTGGAGTAGTTCCTGAGGATTGGAGGGATAGTTAATGTAACCCCACTTTTTTAAAAGGGAGAGAGAAAACGGGGAATTACAGACCAGTTAGTCTAACGTCGGTAGTGGGGAAACTGCTAGAATCAGTTATTAAAGATTGGGTAGCAGCACATTTGGAAAGTGGTGAAATCATTGGACAAAGTCAGCATGGATATATGAAAGGTAAATCATGTCTGACGAACCTTATAGAATTTTTCGAGGATGTAACTAGTAGAAAGGATAAGGGAGAACCAGTGGATGTGATATATCTGGACTTTCAGAAGGCTTTCCACAAGGTCCCACATAAGAGATTAGTATACAAAGTTAAAGCACACGGTATTGGGGGTTCAGTATTGATGTGGGTAGAGACTTGGCTGGCAGACAGGAAGCAAAGAGTAGGAGTAAACGGGTCCTTTTCACAATGGCAGGCAGTGACTAGTAGGGTACCGCAAGGCTCCGTGCTGGGACGCCAGCTATTTACGATATATATTAATGATTTGGACGAGGGAATTGAATGCAACATCTCCAAGTTTGCGTATGACACGAAGCTGGGGGGCAGTGTTAGCTGTGAGAAGGATGCTCGGAGGCTGCAAGGTGACTTGGATAGGCTTGGTGAGTGGGCAAATGCATGGCAGATGCAGTATAATGTGGATAAATGTGAGGTTATCCACTTTGGTGGCAAAAACTGGAAAGTAGACTATTATCTGAATGGTGGCCGATTAGGAAACGGGGAGATGCAACGAGACCTAGGTGTCATGGTACACAAGTCATTAAAAGTAGGCATGCAGGTGCAGCAGGCAGTGAAGAAGGCGAATGGTATGTTAGCATTCATAGCAAAAGGATTTGAGTATAGGAGCAGGGAGGTTCTACTGCAGTTGCACAGGGTCTTGTTGAGACCACATCTGGAATATTGCGTACAGTTTTGGTCTCCTAATCTGAGGAAAGATATTCTTGACATAGAGAGAGTACAGAGAAGGTTCACCAGACTAATTCCTGGGATGTCAGGACTTTCATATGAAGAAAGACTGGATAGACTCGGTTTGTACTCGCTAGAATTTAGAAGATTAAGGGGCGATCTTATAGAAACGTACAACATTTTTAAGGGGTTGGACAGGCTAGATGCAGGAAGATTGTTCCCGATGTTGGGGAAGTCCAGAACAAGGGGTCACAGTTTAAGGATAAGGGGGAAATCTTTTAGAACCGAGATGAGGAAAACATTTTTCACACAGAGAGTGGTGAATCTCTGGAATTCTCTGCCACAGAAGATAGTTGAGGCCAGTTCATTCGCTATATTTAAGAGGGAGTACGGTGTGGCCCTTGTGGCTAAAGGGACCAGGGGGTATGGAGAGAAAGCAGGTACAGGATACTGAGTTGGATGATCAGCCATGATCATATCGAATGGCGGTGCAGGCTCGAAGGGCCGAATGGCCTACTCCTGCACATATTTTCTATGTTTCTATGTTTCTAAATTAGTGGCTGCTTTCCCAGCTGTACAATTTGGACCTTTGTATTATCAACAATTACAATGAGCAATGGTGCAGGCACTCAAACATCATTTAGGTCACTTTGACAGGCCCATGCAATTGACGGCTGAAGCCATTTCTGAATTACAGTGGTAGAAGTCCAATATTCAGCATTGCTCTAGCAATATTTCGGTTGATAGTCGACCAGTTATTTTACAAACGGATGCCAGTGCTCTGGGATGGGGCGCTACTGACACCATCTCTAGCTGCGGTGGCAGATGGAACATGCATGAGCTATCATTATTTCAGTTACATGGTGTTAATTATTTGGAGTTACTGGCAGCTCTCTGTGGATTGAGGGCTTATTGCGGGTATATGCACATCTGCATGTTCGATTACAGATTGATAACACCACAGCGGTGGCATACATAAATCACATGGGTGGAATCAAGTCAGTATCCTGTGATAAATTGGCTAACCGCATTTGGCACTGGTGCATTGCAAGATATATTTGGGTTTCAGCTACCCACCTGCCAGGTAGGTTTAATACGGTGGCGGACAGTAGGTCATGCAAATTCAATGACAACACCGAATGGATGTTGAATCATAGAGTGTTTAAGGATATTATTTCTAAATATGGAACACAGGATATAACTTTGTTTGCATCCAGGCTAAATCATCCGTTACTGAAGTATGTTGCATGGGAACCAGACCCAGGGGCTGTAGCGGTAGATGCAATCCAAACCACTTTTGTCTCATCTGCAAACTTTCTAATCTTGCCATGTACATTCTCATACTGTAATGTATATACATGCGAAACAGAAATGGGCCAAGCATAGCACTCTGAGGCACACCACGGGCCTCCAGTCCGAGAAACAACCTTCCACTATTACCCTCTGTTTCCTTCCATGAAGCCAATTGTCTATACATCCGGTTATTTTTCCTTGAATCCCATGCGATCTAACCTTCCAAAGCAGCTTATCATGTGGAACTTTATCAAATGTTTTGCTGAAGTCCAAATACACTGTATACAACATCTGCAGCTCTGCCCTCGTCAACATTTTTGGTCGCATCTTAAAATATGAATATTTCCTATCCTGTGTAACCTATCCCTCAGAATGCTCTCTAGTAACTTTGCAACTGCAGATGTTAAGTTCACTGGCATGTAGTTCCCAGAATTTTCCATCTTTCCTTTCTTGAGAGCTAAACTCCCCACGTGATTTCTTTTAACAGCCGCTCCGTATTCCTCACAAGTGATTCCAATATCTGCTTGGATGTGTTGATATCATTGGAAGTCAGGAAATGCATCCATTGGTTAATTAGCATCGTCAGTGACTGTTGATCCTACGAATAATAACTTCCGAGTGGCAAGATGGTGGCGTGAATCATTCCTTTCAAGGAAGACGTATGTCGAACGTTACTTCCCAAACTAAGATCCTTATTGCTTGATTTGACTAAATCACACTGTGCAACTAATGTTATTAATGTTACATATTTGAAGTTCATTGTTCAGGTTAGAAATAATATTGTTCGCAGGAATAATTACATTTAAGAAACCTTTAACCTTGTGTCATAGAAATAGAGTTTTCAACATTCCCTTTTATAAAATGTGACAAAAACATTAAAATTAACAGTTCGTGTAATCCCTCGAAGACAGAAATTCCTTGCGCAATGGAAAAAAACAGTTACGGTTGATGTTTGTTAAGTGGGCTGAGGGTGATGTGCCAGAGGTCACGCTAATTGTCTCAGAGTAATGTCCTCTTTTGTATAAATCTGTGCTAAATCAATCACCACTACAGATGGACAGTTGGAAAGTTATGTGTGATTGTTCGCTGCTTCACATGGAAGATGGAATATCCAGCAATTTACTGCATAGCCGCCACTTTCTACCCTGTACTTGTGGCGGTCAGTATTCCTGGTAAGATACTGGGACCAGTACGTTTAGTTTTGTACAGAAAAACTGCGCGGAAAGAGGCCCTTCGATCAACCGAGTCCGCGCCAACCAGCAATCCCCGCACACTGACGGCACACGCTACGGACAATTTTCAATTGTACCAACCCAATCAGCCTACAAACCTGTGCATCTTTGGAGTGTGGGCGGATACCGGAGATCCCGGAGAAAACCCAATAAGATCGCGGGGAGAATGTACAAACTCCGTGCAGGATCAAACCCGGGTGGTTGGCGCTGTCAGGCAGCACATTTAATGCTGCGCACCGTGCCGTACTGCGTGCAGTTCTCCTTCCTTTCTGTATCTGCTGCTCTGAAGAATAGTCGCTTTGATACCCAGCCCACATGCTACCTCAGCTGACGAGTGTCTTCGGAAGGTTCAGGCTTCAGAGTCTGTTTTATTTCTGGCATTTTTTTCTTGTTAATGTGTGGTTCTTTTGTCAATCAGGTCAGTTAATTTAGAGCTTATGTTTACATTTTTTCAGCATGTAACCGTATTCATATTGTTTCTGGCGCATATTCTTCAAGCTCTGGGTCTGATTAATACAGACTTTTCCACCAAGAGTCAGCGAATGAGACATGTATACATGTCTGTCAACATGCCTGTTGAATTATCACAACTAGCTGAAAAACCTTCCGGGTTTTCGTTCTCTGATTCATTTGCCAGTTTTGATTTTAGGGCTGTGTTTCCACTTGCTAGGTCTGATATGCCTGAGGAGGCAGTTCTCCCTGAGTTTAATGCTCTGTGATACGAGTTCATTTCGATTGACGCAACGACTCGAAATGACTGAGGTGATCAGTGCATCGTAGACATTAGGAGGCCGGCTGTAAATTGCTGCAAATTACCGACACATCTGCCCCTTCGATCAGCACCGCTCTAAGTATTTCTCCGAACGGAAATTTAGTAAACTGGATCAGGTTTTTGCTCATTGAAACTAACGTTTTATTTTGTTTCTTGCAGTTAATTTAACGGCGATTGTGATCCTCTCCCGGGGAAAATATGGTCTCTCCAAATGCATCACCCGTTACCAAGTGGGAATGGCAACAGCGGATCTAATGGTAGTTGTCATTGTTGCTGCCATTGAACAAGTTAATAACATATACGTTTACGCTAGTTCCTTGCTCATTACACCGGTTTGCGCTCTGACACTAATACTAAGGGTTGTAACAATCGACTGTTCCATTTGGTTCACCGTCAGTTTCACTTGCGATCGTTTTATGGCGATCTGTTGTCAAAAGCCACGTGAGCGCTACAGCACCGAGAGAGCAGCGTGTGTGATTATGGTGACTGTGGCTGTCGTCAGCTGCGCCCGATCGTTTCCCTTTTACTTTGCCGTGGAGCCTTCTGTCATAATTGACAATGTGCCTTGGCGTTGCGTCTTCTCAGAGGAGTACGCCACTTTGTCGGTATGGAAAGGTTATGATTTACTTGACAGCATCTTAGCACCGTTGTTACTTATCGGTTTAATCCTGTTGTTCAATGGGTTAACTTCCAGACATATCATAGCGGCCAATAGAGTTCGCAGACGACTTCGGAACAGCCATGAGAACCAGAAGGATACAGAGGTGGAGAACCGGAGGAAATCGATGATTTTGTTCTTCGCTGTAGCAGGCAATTTCATATTATTTTCGATACCCAATGTGGTTCATTCTCTGACATGGTAAACACGTAATTTCTTTTACACGGATAGATATTTGAGCAGCTCGGTATATATCCTGCAGCAGTTTGGATTTATGTTGCAGATTGTCAGTATGTGCACAAACACGTGTATCTATACACTAACACAGAGGAAATTCAGGGACCAGCTGAAGAGTGGAGTGAAATATCTACTCACATTGAATGGCCAATTATGCAGTTGACGTGTAACTCTGATAGCAACTTGGATGAAATTTCAAATAAATGTATTTTACAATTCGTACCTTCGGTAAAATACCATAAAGTCAATGCAGGCGTGCGCTTGACAACCGAGAATCGGTATACTCACGTCACGATATTGGTCACGTTTGGAAAGTGTGGACACATTCTACGTGTTGCAGTTGTGATGTTGCATTGGTGGAATTATATTCCAAACCACTGGATCTTTCTTAAATATTTTATTTTATTAGAAGTAAGTACAGTCATATGGCACCAAAGTGCCTAATATATATTTGCATAATACATTTTATGTACATCTTCTTATTTTTTAAAATTATAATAAAGAAGAACAAGAAAAAGAAATTAGATAATATAGAATAGAAAAACGTGAGATATATAGTGTCTGAAAAAGAATAAAATGAAAATGCAAGAAGAAAGTTGAAGAAAAGAGATTAGGAAAAAGAGAGTAAAAAATACAAATAAAAAAGAAATAAGGAGATCATTATTTATAATCTTGACCATCCCTCACCCAGTCCTGAAACAGTTCGTTTCTACAATTATGTTGCACCATATGATTCCAAAAAGACGACAAATGGAGACCAACTCGTTAAGAATTGGTCTGATTTTTCTATTAGGAGGAATCGCATTTCTTCAAGATGTGCGGTGTCCAACATGCTTGCGATCCACATTTTAAGCATTGGTATTGGTGTATATTTCCAAAATTTAAGTATTCGTTATTTTGCTATTATTAAACCATAATTAAAAAATAAATGTTGAGATAAGTTCAATTTATTCCCATCTTCCATTACTCCAAATATAATCATTTCAGTATTAGGTTCCATTCTTATTGTGAATAATTTTGCAAATATATCAAAAAATCACTCCAAAATCTATAAAGTTTTATGCAGGAAACAAAAGCGTATGTTATAGTTGCGTTTTGAGATAGACATTTATCACAAATGGGGGATATATTTGGATGGAATTTGTTCAAACTTGTTTTTGAATAATATAATCTATGTAAAATTTTAAATTGAATTAGATTATGTCTTGCATTAATCGAACATTTGTGTATATATATCAAATACTTATCCCATGTAACCTTCGTAATTTTTATCATTAATTCCCGTTCCCACTCTTCTCTAAGTACCTTTGTCGATGGTAAATCTATATTTAAAATACTATTATATAAATATGATATTAATTTTTGTGAGTCAGCTTTAATATTCATTGCTTCTTCCAATAAGTCAGAAGTTACTTTTTGATATCCTTGTATGTATTTCTTCATGAAATCGCAAATCTGAAGATATTTAAAATATTGGTTATTTTTCAATTAAAATTTTAATTGTAATTGTTGGAATGATAATAGATTTCCCATTTCATACATATCCCCGGTCCTTTTAATTCCTAAACTTTCCCATTGGTTATATATTTTATCAATAAGAGATGGTTTAAATATAGTGTTTTTCGCTATAGGCGTTAACAATTATAAATTTCTTAATTTTAAGGATAATTTTATGTGTTTCCAAATTCTTATTGTATCGTGTATAATTGGGTTCTTCTTATATATTGTGTTGTTCAGTTTTTTCGGAGAGAAGAGGATCGTTCCTATATTACAAGGAAAACAATCCTCTTTCGCTATTGTTATCCATTCTGTCTGTTGGGTAGAACTGTCCAACCAATAAATTATATTCTTAATATGCGCTGCCCAATAATAATACAAAAAATTCGGGAGTGAGTATCCCCCGACATCTTTTGGTTTACATAAATGTTTGTTTTAAATTCTATGTGATCTATAATCCCAAATAAAATTGGTAATATTAGAGTCAAATTTTTTAAAGAAGTATTTTGGTATATATAATGGTATAGACTGAAATAGGTATAATAATTGTGGTAGAAAGATCATTTTTATAGCATTTATTCTACCTATTAATGATAAAGAAAGTGTTTTCCAAAATTTAATCAACATATTGAGTTTATTAGTAAAGGTATAAAATTAGCGTTGAATATTGCTTTATATTTTCTCGTAATTTGAATACCCAAATATTTATTTTTTTCTGTTGCAATTTTAAAGGGGAACTTCAGTAAAATTCCTCTATTAAATTTAATAAATTTGGTATGCTCGTTTGTGACTTTGTAACATATAAAAGTATATCATCTGCATATAATGAAATTTTATTATTTGAGTCCCTAGTGTTGTAGCCATGAATATTCGGATGAATTCTTATACTTTCAGCCAAAGGCTCTATCATAAGGGCAAATGGCAGGGGTGATAACGCACATCCCTGCGTACTGCCCATTGATAATTGAAAATTTTAAGATAACATATTATTAGTTAATATTCTTGCCATCGGGTTATCATATAATAGTTTTAACCGTGTAATAAAATTCTCTCCCATATTAATTTTTTGCAGTACTTTATATGAGTACTTCCACTCTACCTGATCAAATGCTGTCTCTGCCACCAGAGAAATAATTGATATATCTTCTTCCTCCCTTTTATGCGAGTACATTATGTTAAACAGGCGTCTCAAATTATTAAATAAGTATCTTTTCTGTATTAACCCCGTTTGATCAGGATTTATCAGTTTACTAATATATTTGCCTAATCTTCTTGCTAAAGTCTTCTCTAAAATTTTCTGGTCTGTATTTAAAAGTGATATAGCTCTTTATGAGCCCGGATCGTCTAAATCTTTATCTTTTTTGGAATAAGCGTAATAGTTGATTCTACTAATGTTTCAGGTAGTTTATTTTCTTTAAAAGCATGAGTATATAAATGAAATAAATAAGGAGTCGTTATCTCATGAATTTTTTAAATAAAATTCATTACTAAAACCACCTGGTCCCAATCTTTTACCATTTTACAGCGATTTTATTGTTTCACCTATTTATTCAATTGCAATTTGAGCTCCAAGTTCCTCTTGTTCCAAAAGGACAAGTTTTGGAAGATTACAGTTATGAAAAAAAAATTGTTTTACTATCTTCTATTTTAGATTTAGATGCATATACATTTTTGATAAAATTGAGCAAATCTATTGATAATATCTTTAGGTAGTATTAATAATTCACCTTTCTATGATTTAATTTTAGTTATAGTATTTTCCTTTTCTTGTTTTTTCAATTGACGAGCTAAAAGCTTATGTGGTTTGTCACCAAACTCAAAATGTTCCTGTTGTGTAATTTGGAATAGTCTTATTACTCTTGCTGATAAAATTCGATTAAGTTTAAATTTCAGTAACATTATCTTATTATGTTTATCTGTAGTGGAATCTTTGGCATTATCTAACTCTAACTGTCTAATTTCTTGTTCTAACAGCATTTGTTCTGTCTTATTCTTTATATTTTGAAAAATTTGATATGAAATTATAATTCCTCTAATAAATGCCTTTAAAGTTTCCCATAATTAAGAAGGCGAAGGACCTGGTGTATCATTTGTCGCCAAAAAAAAAATAATTTGTTGTTTTAAGTATTGATAACCTTGTAAGTCATTTAAAATATGTGTATTAAACCTCCAAAAAAAGATTTTACACGACATTCCCTCAAATTTTACTGAAAATGTCAACGGAGAGTGATCAGAAATACTACTATTGTGGTATATTGGATTAATTGTATATGGCATTCATTTCATATCCACTAAAAAGTAATCAATTCTTGAATAAGTTTATGTACCGAAGAGTAAAACGAGTATTCCCTTCCTACTGGATTAGCAGATCTCCATACATCTGTTATATTAGTATTTTTTATATATGTATTTAGAAGTTCACTAGTCTTAGATTTTAAATTACTCCTCCTTTGTTTTACTGATTTGTCTAAGTATGGATCTAACACACAGTTGAAGTCACCCCTATTATCACATTTTGGTAATTAAACTCTAATATGATATCTATAATTTTACCAAAAAAATTGGGGGTTGTCAAAATTCGGAGCGTAAATATTTATCATAGTTAGTGGGGTTGCATAAATTTCTCCCGAATCTATAATATACCTTCCCTCTTTATCTGATATAGTATTCTTTAATTTGAAAGGTATACCTTTTCGAATATGAATAGCCGTACCTCTAGATGTGGAAGTAAATGACGAATAGTATGTTTGACCTATCCACTTCGCCTTTAATCTCATTTGTGTTTGTTGTTTCATGTGGGTTTCCTGTAAAAACATTATGTCGCTTTTCAAAGATTTTAGTTGAGCAAAAATGTTACCCCTCTTTATTGGTTCATTGGCACCCGTTAAATTCCAACTACAGAATGTGATTCCTCCATTCTTTATTTGTCTATCGTCTTGCATTATATATCAAAATAGTATTCCTGAATCATATGGTGCAAGCAAATACCTCAGAGTTATGGGTGTTGGGTGGTCATCCCAAGTTTTTAGATTTATATTACATCTCCTTCTTGAAAAGTACCTTAATAAAAGAGAGAAAAAATGTGATATAAAGTTGAATACAAACAAAATAAGCAAATACAAGTCTTTCTAGTGATTTAAAAAAAATAGTGATGTTAAGGTATCTAACAAAAGATACCTTAAAGGCAAGTAGCCACCTAAGGTGGCGAAACATTTATGGACTTCCGTTGATGTTGTTTTACATTGAGCTCCAATCCCTTAATAAAACCTCATAAAAAGCTACAGACCGTTTCATATCTTATTTATTCTTATTTAATTTTATCAAACTGGCACCAGTGAAAACCGAAAACATTCAGAAAAATATATTTTAAAGAATATATATATATATATAAATATAAGTATATATGCCTTTCCAATTTATCTAACCTTAATCTAGTCTAAACTTTACCATAAATGTCCACCCAAGATTCTTACGTAATTCTTACCCATCCTTTAACTGCCATATAAGCAGGTACCAAGGGGTTAAACAAAACCTAATTCCTGGATCTTTTCCAGGTTTATGCTGCGCCTAACTCCTTCCCACACCAGAAAAGTAGGTTAGTAATGTTATAAACATTTTGCTTGGTTACTATTTATAAGCATATATAATTTATAAGTATATATCATTAATATTAATTCATTTCCCTTTTTGAATATATAAAATCATAATTATATACACTCCCATTATCTCCTTCCCCGTCTCATGGTTTATTCATGATTTGTTCATTTTACTACATACATTCACGAGTAATTAGTATTATTAAATTTGTTAAAATAATTGGTTAATTATAATTAGAATATAATGGTTAGATATTTTCTTAAATCAACAGTTTTTATATTCCAATTAGTATTATCTCGTTCCATGTCCATTATACATTCCCTCATTACTTCTGTATCTTCAACGTCAATTCAACGTCAACGTCAATCTTCAATGAGATGTTTTTTGTAGCCTCTTCCTGACCCTCCAATTGAACTTGAACTAACTTATCAATGGACTTATCAAAACTTATCAAAAGACTTGGAATCTGATGAAGAATATTCAGATGAAGATCAGATGTAATGTAAACAAATAAATTGGGGAAATAAATGATTATATAAAGTTTTATTTTAATGTCGATGGTTTCACTGTTTATTTGGTCAAATTATTTAAACACTTGTGATCATGACGTGCTGGTGAATGACAGTGCGACAGTCCACCCACCCATCCACACATATAAACATACATGCATACATACACACATCCACACACATATCCATCCGTACGCACACTTCCGTGCATGCACACACATACACATACATTCACACATATATCCACACACACACACATCCACACATCCATCCGCACGCAGACGTACATGTACACATCCATGCATGCGCATACATCCACACACATACATCCATACATACATCCACACATCCATCCACACATCCATCCATCCACATATACATACACACTTAAATCCACACATCCACAGATACACCTTTGATAGTTAATAATAATAATACATTTTATTTGTACAGCGCATTTCTTTTTTTTAATTTTTTTTATTTTATTAGAAGTTAATACAATATAAAACAATACAGTGGCACATAATTTGGGTGCCAACTATGTCATAACGTAATGCATTCTATGTACAACCTCTAGTTTTATGTTTTTGAAAAGGAGGTAAAAAATAAAAAATAAAAAATAAAAACATAGAGAAAAGAAAGTGGAAAAATAAATAGTAGAAAATAGAAAAACGTGAAGTGTGTATATAAGAAAAGAAAAAATAGAAAGTAGAAATAGTAGAAAAAGACCCTTAAAAAAGAAAATTTCAAATCTTTGTTTGGAGATGTAAATCTATCCACGACCTGACCTGAAATCAGTAATCTTTACGGTACTGCTGCATCACATGATTCCAAAAAGTCGATGAAAGGGGACCAACTCCTTAAGAATTGGTCATATTTATCTATTAGGCCGAGTCTCATTTCTTCAAGGTGTGCTATGTCCGTCATATTCCTAATCAACATTTTAATAGTTGGTATAGCTGTATTTTTCCAAAATTTATGTATCAATTTCTTTCCAATTATTAACCCATAATTAAAGAATACTTTTTGGTCTTTGTTTAAATTGATATCTTCTAATATTATTCCAAATATAATCCATTCCATATTAGGTTCTATTCTTGACTTGAAGAGCTTTGTAAATATATCAAATATATCGCTCCAATTCAACTTTGTACATCCTACAAATGAATGTGTTATATTGGCATTTTGAAACAAACATTTATCGCATCTGGGAGAGACATTTGGGTAAAATTCATTCAACCTCGTTTTTGAATAATATATTCTATGTAATAATTTAAATTGAATTAAATTATGTCTTGCATTAATGGAACAATTATGTGTATTCATCAGATACTTTTCCCATCTATCTTTCGGGATCTTTAATATTAGTTCATGTTCCCAATCTTCTCTTAGTGCCTCTGTTGAGGGTAATTCTCTATTTAATATACTATTATAAAAATATGACATTAGTTTTTCTGAATCAGCCTTAATATTCATTGCTTCTTCTAAAGGGTCTAAAAATATAGTTTGAAATCTATGTATATATTTCTTCATAAAGTCACATATCTGTATATATTTAAAATATTGATTATCATTCAGTTTAAATTTTAATTTTAATTGTTGAAATGATAACAATTTGCCCAGTTCATACATATCTCCTACTTTCCTAATCCCTAATCTATCCCATTGTTTATATGTATTGTCGATAAGAGATGGTTTGAATGCAGGATTATTCAGAATTGGGGTTAATACTGATAGATTATTTAATTTCAAGGATAATTTTATTTGTTTCCAAATTCTTATTGTATTGTGAATAATTGGGTTCTTCTTATATATTATACTATTCAATTTTATTGGTGAGAACAAGATCGTTCCTATATCGTACGGGAAACACTCGTCTTTTTCCATTCTTATCCACTCCGACGGGTGAGTTGAACTATCCAACCAGTACATTATGTTCTTAATATGCACTGCCCAGTAGTAATACGTAAAGTTAGGTAGTGATAAACCCCCAGCTTCTTTAGGTTTACACAAATGCTTTCGTTCAATTCTGTGTGCTCTATAATCCCATATAAAATTAGTGATATTAGAATCTAGTTTTTTGAAAAAATATTTCGGAATATATATTGGGATCGCTTGAAACAAATATATTAATTGTGGTAAGAAAGTCATTTTTATAGCGTTAATTCTACCTATCAATGAGAGTGGGAGCGTTTTCCAAAATTTAATCATAACATTCAATTTATTTAATAGTGGCATAAAATTGGCGCTAAATAATGATTTGTGTCTTCTCGTAATTTGAATACCTAAATACTTGAATTTTTCTGTTGCAATTTTGAAAGGGAATTTTAATAAGTGTCTCGCATCCTATGGTTTTAAAGACATGATTTCGCTTTTATTCCAATTTATTCTATATCCTGAAAAAGAACCAAATTCCTCAATTAGTGTTAATAAGGTGGGAATACTCGTTTGTGTATTAGTAATATATAAAAGAATATGATCAGCATATAATGAAATTTTATTCTTTGAGTCCTTGGTGTTATATCCGTGAATATTCGGATGATTTCTAATCCTTTCAGCCAGCGGTTCTATCATAAGGGCAAATAGCAATGGTGATAAGGCACAACCCTGCCTATTACCCCTTGATAAATAAAAATTTGAAGATAACATATTGTTAGTTAATATTCTTGCCGTAGGTTTATCATAAAGTAGTTTAACACATCTAATAAAATTTTCTCCCGTATTAAATTTTTCGAGTACCTTATATAAATACTGCCATTCTACCTGATCAAATGCCTTCTCTGCATCCAGCGTAACGACTGAAATATCTTCAATGTCCTCTTTGTGAGAGTTCATTATATTGAAAAGCCTTCTCAAGTTATTAAATGATTGTCTTTTGGGTATAAATCCCGTTTGATCCGGGTTTACCAATTTATTAATATAATTATTCAGTCTTCTTGCTAGAATCTTTGCTAAAATTTTCTGATCCGTATTTAAAAGTGATATAGCTCTGTAAGAACCCGGTTCATCTAAATCTTTATCTTTTTTGGGTACAAGCGTTATTGTTGATTCTGCTAAAGTTTCTGGTAGTTTATTTTCGGTATACGCCTGCGTGTATAAATTGAGTAATCTTGGTACAAGTGACTCCTGAAAGCGTTTATAAAATTCATTACTAATACCATCTGGTCCTGGGGTCTTCCCAATTTTCAATTAGTTTATTATTTGTTTTATTTCTTCACTAGTAATCCGTGCTCCTAATTCCTCTTGTTCTAAACGATCCAATTTAGGGAGGTTGCAAAGATCTAAACAATTTGTAATTTTACTATCATCTGTATTTATTTTAGTTGTGTATAAATTATGATAAAATTGGGCAAACCTTTTATTAATATCCTTTGGTAATGTTAGAAGCTCACCCTTATCAGATTTAATTTTAGTGATAGTATTTGCCTTTTCTTGTTGCTTCAGTTGCCTCGCTAATAATTTATGTGGCTTATCCCCAAATTCGAAGTGTGCCTGTTTTGTAATTTGGAATAGTCTTATTACTCTACCCGATAATATTCTATTGAGTTTATATTTCAATAAGGTTATCTTATTATGTTTATCTATAGTTGGGTCACTTGCATTGTCCAGTTCTAGTAATTTTATTTCCTGTTCTACCCTCTGAAGTTCACTTTTATTTTCTTTATTTTGATAACTTTGATAAGAGATTATAACACTGCGAATGTATGCCTTAAAGGTTTCCCATAATAGCGATACAGAAATACCCGGCGTATCATTTGTCTCGAAAGAAAATGGTGTTTCTTCTTTTATATACTCATAACCCTGCGGGTTATTTAATATTTGTGCGTTGAATTTCCAAAAAGATTTTATACCCGGCATTCCCTCGATTTTAAGTATAAAAGTCAGTGGTGAATGATCGGAAATAATACTATTATGATATGATGGTTTAATTGTATACGGGATTAATTTTGTATCCACTAAGAAATAGTCAATTCGTGAATAAGTTTTATGAGGCGACGAGTAAAACGAATATTCCCTTCCAATTGGGTTTGCTATTCTCCAAACGTCAGTTATGTTATTATTTTTTATATAAGTATTTAAAAATTCACAGGTCTTAGTTTTAACTAGACGCTTCCCTACCTTTATTGATTTATCTAAGTATGGGTCTATAACACAATTAAAATCTCCCCCCATTATAATATTTTGATAATTATGCTCTGCAATTATATCTAGTATTTTCATAAAAAATTGGGGATTATCAAAATTAGGCGCATAAATATTTATCATAGTTAATGGTGTATTGTAAATTTCTCCCGTGACTATAACGTATCTTCCCTCTTTATCAGATATGGACTTCTTTAATTTAAAAGGTATACCTTTCCGAATTATAATGACCGTGCCTCTTGCTTTAGAAGTGAATGAGGAGTAGTAGGTTTGACCTATCCAGTTTGCCCTTAATCTGATCTGCGTTTGTTGTTTCAAATGCGTTTCTTGTAGGAAAGCAATATCAATGTTTAATGATTTTAATTGTGCCAGAATTTTACCCCTCTTAATTGGCTCATTCGCACCTCTAATGTTCCAACTACAAAAAGTGAGACCTCCGGTGTTTATTCGACTATTATCTTGCATTGGCTATTATTACCAGAATGTATAATTCATGTGATGCAGCCAAGTACCTCGAAATCCCGAGTCCAGGGTTGTCCTTCATAATTTCTGCACTAGTTTTACATCTCCTGACACTATTAAACATAATTAAGGGAAAAAGAAAAACATAAAATGAAGTGTTCATAAAGATTGTTAAATCATACAACGCATAATAGTGAATAAACAAAAAAAGTGAATGTAAGTTATCAAAAAGGCGATATCTTACAAAAAAGCCACCTACGGTGGCTAAGATTTGTTTTAAATTGACCTCCGTCGATGGAATTATGCACTGGGCTTTGTCCCCCTAGTAAAATATCATCCAACATTAGTTGGTTTCCTCCACATAACCAAAATTATCATGTCAGGTCGATTAATAGCCAAAAAATTTAAAATAAAATAGAAGAAAAGCTAGAAGATTTACAATAAAATAAAATAGAATTATTATCGTCATTAATCAGACTTTTCATTAGCCTGTATGTTAGTTGATTCGTAATTAGTATTTAGAATATCTGTCTAACCTCCCCCATCCTTCCTACTATATAGTTAGTCATGTTAGTATAATACATTAAACCTTTAGGGTTAATTTAGTTGATTGCGTATATATAATTAATTAGTTAGTTAGTTATATGCTGTATATCTAAATAATAGATCATATAGTACTAAGACAAAGGCAGACCAACAAGACTGTTATAAATTCAAAAAAGAACAGTCAATAAAACTCAGGGCTGAAAAACTTGGCGCAGAGCCTGCGACCTTGAACTTTCCATCTGTTGAGCCTCAGTTTTTCAATTCAAGATAAAGTTGGGACTCTGTTATTAAAAAACACATTCTGGCCAAATAAGTATGTCTGAAAACCGTCTAAACAAAGTAAAAAACAAGTTCAGCCGGCGTAGTGTCTCGTTATTCTTTTCCTTGAATTTTATTTAAAATCTCCTGGGCATATTTGCAAGCTGAATCCGGATCCGTGAATGAACGTTGCTTAGCATTGTACGTAATTAACATTTTAGCAGGGTAGATAACTCCGTAACGAACTTCAGAATGTCCTTGTACGATACTGCTTGCACTTTTAAACTGGCGTATTTTTGCCAGTATTTCCCGAGGGTAGTCTCTGTAAAATCTAACAATATTATCAGCGAATGTAAGATTTTCTCCATAAGATATCTTGTTTAATAAATTTTCCAAAGTCGAAATGTCTAAGAACTTTACAATAATTTGACGTGGTGGAGCATTCGCTCCTCTTTGGAAGCGACCAACACGATGAGCCACATCTATCTTTGGTTTTTCTGGCAGTTTGAAAACATCTTTACGTAAATTAGTGATAAAATCACCCATTTCAGAGCCGTGCTCTGCCCCCTCTTTAACTCCTATTATTCTCAAATTCTGCCTCCTTGACCTGGCTTCCAAATCTTGACATTTCTCATTCAGTTTATTCGTCAGCTCCCAATTCGCGTCGTGTTCTTTTTTCAAACCTGTTATTTCCTGGCCCATCTGCTGCATTTCACCCTCCATCTCTTCCATCAATTTTTCAGTCTTTGTTAATTGCTTCAGCAGGGAGTCATGTTTATTGTTATAATCTCTCTGCATTCTTTCCAATTCCTTAGCAGTCCTCGACTCCAAATCTTTGAACTGCTGGTTCAGGGATACGTAAAGTTCCTTTAATTCTCCACAGCTAGTGTCAATTTTCTCAGAGAGATTATCCTCCATTGAAGAAAAATTGTTCTGCATTCTGGAATTCATTTTAGCAAATTGCTTCTGAAGATCTTTAGTAATGTCTTTAGTAATATTAACTCTTACCGATGCTTCCCAGCTTTTCATTTCTTTCTCCCTTTCTTTTAACTCTTTTGTTTCAGCACTTGCAGCCATTTCGACTGTTGGTTGTTGAGATTCTAGCTCCTCTTCCAAACTTTCAAATGTAGATTCAGGAGTGGTTTCAAGCTCATCCAGAGCTTTTTGGAGCTGGAGCTGGAGACTGATTGTAGTCTTCTTGGGTCCTCTCTGACCTCTTCCCTTTTTCATCCGATTTTTACCGGTAAAATCGTTTTAAATCCCGATTCCACCGGCACCGTCTGATGACATCAGTACCCACGAGGTTCAGCAATCCCGGTAAGAGTTTTTAAATCGATCCTGGCGTAGGAACCGAGTTTATACACGATTTGTCGGGAGCAGAGCTCTGTGCAGCTGTCTTACTGCTTCATAGCAGCCACCGGAAGTCCGTACAGCGCATTTCAAGGACTCAAAGTCGCTTTACATGGAGAGTCAAGAACAAAATATAATAGAACAAAATAGGGCAATAAGACAGAGATGAAAAGGAGAGGGGGACATGGGACTAAGGGTATGCCGAGGTGAAGAGATGGGTCTTGAGGCGGGACTGGAGGATGGTGAGGGACTCAGAATTTCGGATCAATTGTGAGAGGGAGTTCCAGAGCCTGGGAACTGCCCTGGAGAAGGCTCTGTCTCCAAAAGTGCAGAGGTTGGATTTCGGAATGGAGAGGAGACCTACTGATATGGATCTGAGGGACCGAGAGGGTTGGTAGGGGGAGAGGAAGTCAGTGAGATAAGGGGGGGGGGGCAAGTGGTTGAGGGCTTTGTAAATGAGGACCAGGATTTTGTAGATGATCCGGTGGGAAATGGGAAGGCAGTGAATTTCTTTGAGAACTGGGGTGATGTGGTGCCAGGATTTGGTGTGGGTGATGAGTTGCGCGGCTACATTCTAGAACAGTTGGAGTCTGTTGATGTTGCTGGAATTAATGCGAAAGAGAAGAGAGTTACAGTAGTCCAGTCGGGAGGAGATGAAGGCATGGATGAGTCTTTCAGCAGCGGGGGGTGTGAGAGCGGGTCTGATTTTGGCAATGATGCGGAGGTGAAAAAATGATGTTTTGATAACATGGCCGATGTGAGGCTCAAGGGAGAGTGTTGAGTCAAAGATCACGCCAAGGTTGCGGGCCTGAGGAGATGGGGAGACATTGGTGCCGTCAAATGTGAGAGTGGTGTTGTGAATTTTGGTAAGTGTTGATTTGGAGCCAATGAGGAGAAATTCTGTTTTGTTACTGTTTAATTTAAGGAAGTTGAGTTGCATCCAAGATTTGATGGCTGACAGGCAGGAGTTGATATGGGAGAGAGGGGGTGGTGGGAGGACTTGGTGCTGAGATAGATCTGGGTGTCATCAGCATAGCAATGGAAGTCCACATTGAAGTGACGGAGTATATGACCATGGGGGAGGATGTAATGATGAAGAGGAGGGGACCGAGAACGGAGCCTTGGGGAACGCCTTGAGTGACAGTGGCTGTGGCAGAGCTGTGGTTATGGAGAGAGATGAAGTGGGATCGGTTGGAAAGGTGAGGAACGGAGCCAGCTGAGAGCAGAACCTTCGTGCCAAGGTCTTTAAGTCTGGTAAGCACAGACACACACACAAACTAGATACTCAAACAAAGCAACACTTTTAGGGTTATTTTAGGTTAAAGGTAATAGCCCTCATTTGCAAAGGCACCATCGGTGGGTCTCTAACATAAATATAGGCTCATTGTAGCTTAAAATGAATACTCATCGAGAAAACATCAGAGCATTCGATTCTTGGTCAGGATTGACATTTATATCAGAAATCAGACAGGTCTCTTACAGGTCTGTCACCCAGCCTGGCACTGCCCCAGTCCCACTATGGCAGTTAACCCTACACTCCACACTATGGCAGTCAATGGGGTTCAGTAAACGGGGTAACACAGAGGATCTGCCCTGACCCTTAAATTAGGCAGGTTCATGAGCCCTTAAAACCTGGGACCTCTGCTGCAGTCTCATTAAATTTCCTATTAAAGCGACAGGAAGATGCCTTGCAGGACTGCCCCCCAGCCTGGAACTGCCCCAGTCCCACCATGGCCGCGACCCCACCTCTGCACAATGGCAGTCAGTGAGGTTCTGTAAAGAGAGGAAACCACAAGAACTGTGTTTTTATTCCTTTCCACTTCAACTGTTCTATTAAAAAGATATGGAATAATTCCCACGTGGGTGTTGAGCACCATTCCGCAATTTCCAACCCCGGAAGGTTCAACGTCACCAGAATGTGACGGGAATGGGGAACAGAAGTTACCTTTTCTTCCTTCGGGGGCATCACGTACCCGTGACAATCTACCACCTTAACATCCTCATCACAGAGGGTTGGGCTCACGGCAGTTGTGGCTCTGGATAAGGGAGTTGACCATCTATTTAACCACACCATGCCACCTTGATCTCCACATACTACAGTAATGGGGTCTTCGGAATTACTTTGATTTATAATAAACCGCATTTGTCTCTCTCTCCTTTGATCCCCAGGGAGCCCCAAACACTACAATTCCAGCAATTCCACGCAACATTTTTGCCCTTCACATTGCACCGCTTCCTCTTCCAATAATGTAGCTCAATTTGTGCAAGTGACTGTATTTACATCATTAACAACTGTATTCATTCCATCAATTTTCAGTTAGGGTTTCTGATGATTCAATGTTGTGCCGTTGGAGCACTCTTGACTCCAGCCTGATGCATGCATTATGTGAAACCCTGTGAAAATAAAAACAAATCCAGACCCTTGCCAGTTGTGGTAGTTCAATTCTTCCTTTATGGTTTATACTGTTTCTACTGAGTTCAATGTTTCCATTTAGCAGTCCTATTCATGTCAACGAGAAAAGATATTTCACCTTACAATTTAACACCATGTTGCCCACCCACCAGGGCTGGAGAGCAGCCCATTCCGGGAGAATTCTAACCATTACCTGATTTCCGTTCTTCGACCTTTTAGCTTAAATGCTTACTTTTCCTTTTCCTAATATTTGATCCTCTACTGAACAAATAACTCATAATGAAGTTGAAGACATTTATTTACTAACTCTTGGATGTACCCAATATTATTCCATTTCCATTGCAGGCATGTGCTCCTATCGTTTTTATATCTTCAGTAGGTGGATAACTCACTGATATACAGAGAATTGTGAGGTGTTGCATTTTGGGACGTCGAACAAGGGCAGGACATACACAGTAAATGGTAGGACTCCGGATAGTGTTGTAGAACAGAGGGATCTAGGAGTACGTGCATCGTTCCTTGAAGGTTGAGTCGCGGGTAGATAATTTGGTCAAAAAGGCTTTTGGCACTTTCGCCTTCATCAGTCAGAGTATTGAATATAGAAGTTGGGAGTTCATGTTGCAGTTGTATAAGACGTTGGTGCGACCGCATCTAGAATATTATGTTCAGTTCTGGGCACTATGTTATAGGGAAGATATTGTCAAGCTTGAAAGTGTTCAGAAAAGATTTACGAGGATGTTGCTAGGACTGGAGGGTGTGAGTTATAGGGAGAGGTTGAGTAGTCTATTCCATGCAGAGGAGGAGGATGAGGGGTGGTCTTATAGAGGTGTACAAAATCATGAGACAAATAGATCGGGTAGATGCACAGAGTCTCTGGCCCAGAATAAAGCTATCGATTGCCAGAAGACTTAGGTTCAATGAAATGATTTAATAGTAATCCGAGGGGCAACTTTTTCACACAAAAGGTGGTGAGTGTGTGGAGCAAGCTCGCAGAAGAGGTAGTTGTGGTTGGGACTATCCCATATTTTAAGAAACAGTTAGACAGGTTAGTACAGATTTGGAGGGATAGGGACCAAGCGCAGGTTAGTCAAATCGGCAGAGCGGTGGCAGGTGAAGGAGTGAGTGAGTTTATTGGCTGAGGAATGTAATTACCAAAAAATGGTAAGTTTGCGAATTGGTCAATTTATCAGCTAATATAAGCAAGGCTTGCTCTAGGGGAGCGGCCTGTCGGGAAGCCGCCTTGTCGAGCGAAGTACCTTGTGAGAAAAGTGCGAGACTTTTGGATCGTGAGCCTTGTGAGAAAAGTACGAGTTTTGGCTCGAGAGTCTTCATCGAGGAGGCTGAGTCGCAGAGAAGAAATGACAGGTACGCTGATTCAGTGCGATGCTTGCACGATGTAGGAGGATAGGGACACTGTTGGTACTTCTGGTTGTTACAAGTGTGGAAGTGTTCTGGTTCAGCTCCTGAAGGACCGTGTTGGGGTACTGGAGAGGCAACTGGATGAACTCAGGATCATCCGGGAAAACGAGAGTTTGCTGGACAGGATATCCAGCGAGATCGTTACACCGAAGGTACCGGAAGAGAGAAGGTGGGTGACGATGAGGAAGGGAAGGAAGCTGGAGAGTATAGGAAACCCCGGGGGATGTACCTCTTGAAAAAAGGTTCACCCTCTTGGAAGCTGTCGGGACAAAAGACACTGTCATTCTGAGTGTGGAACAGGTCTGCGAGTCAAAACGTAGCGCTGAAGCAAAGCCGAAGTGACAGACGTCAGGCAGAGTAGTCGGGGACGATCGCGAGAGGTGCCAAGAGAGCCAAATTGGAAATATAAGAATGGAATTAAGGAGAAAGAGAGTATAGGAAAAGTTAAGAAAGTCACCAGAATTAACGGGGCAGTGAGCACACAAAGGGATAGGAGAGTATGACCAAGTGAAATAGGAATCGATGTGACATGTGAGGTGAGTAATGGATTAAAAGTAGTATATATGAATGCGCGAAGTAAAATAAGTATAATAGATGGCGCGGCCGGTTCCAGTCGCCGGAACCTCCTGAAGAACCGCCCTCTCAAGATGGCGCGGCCTGGTCCTGTTGACGTCGTGGCAGCTCCGCGGAGATTGTGCGTTTTTTAAACTAGTACTTTTATTTTTAATATCTTTCAGACTAATAACACATCAGCACTAACACTCTCCGATCGTAAAACACGTTTAAACTTATACTTTAGAATAACCCATTTTTTTGTAGACACTTTATTGACCGATCCAGCATGGCCGGCAGAGATCATGAGAGCGATCCGCGGCAACAACGATGGGAGCGCGGCTCCGGGAACAAGTCGGAAAAAAACATTGAGGTAAGCGGGAGGAGATTCGGAACAGGGAAAAAGCTTGTTGAGTAAATCACACATACTCACAGATCTGGTTTAACAATATTTATTAAGACACGTATACAAAACACTTCAGCATGTTACTCCTATCATGCAGAAGTACAGACTGACAGCGCATGTCGGGTTGCCATAATATTAATGGCGTGGTAGTAGGTGTGGCTTTAAATAATAAAGCACTACATTAGTTAGTAGGTAAAGTAACAAAACTACATCTTGTAAGGATATCAAGTGAAACACATCTACAATAAAGTGATATATATGTAGAAGCACGTTACTGGCAGCTGACTGATTAATAATGTAACCGAAACGCTAATAGCGCATACGTACTATTGATACAAACAAAGTCCCCGTATCTAAAGGGCGTCCTACAAACCCATCCCGCGAGCATCGGTACAGATCCGCATCTCCTCCCTTCACCGTGCGGCGGGAGCACTGGGGACCCGGGGGACAAACACGGCGATTAAGATGAGCGGAGCACCGAGCGTGGTGGCGAGGGAGCTGGAGTCACAATCAATGGTTGGTCTGCAGCTGCACGTCGTGACAGAGGAGAAAGTCCGTCAGTAGATGTGTAGATCGGAAGCGTCGCATCAGGATACGAGACAGCAGGACGTGGTTCCTTCACAGGAAGGAGATGTTGACGCCTGTAGATCCCTCCGTCTGCACTCACCGGGCATGAGCGCGGCTCTTTTTCGGAATTGTGAATGAAGTTCAAACGGTCCTAGCCCTTGTTGGTTTGAAGGCGAGCGACTTGGCCACTGGAGAGAGGTTTATGTGGTCAAATAATCGTGTTTGGTTATCGCGATTCAGTTGATGTTGTCACTGGATGGCTAGTGGTAAACGAACCTGTGGCTGCAGTAGTTGTTTGGGCACAGGAAGTGCAGCACGGGTCTGTCGGGACATCAGGCGTTGGACAGGAGACCCCAGTTTTGGGTCACAGGCGATGTTTCTCAGGTTTAGCAGGTGAGACATCGGATTTAGCAAAGTGTGAGCGCTCCATCAATTGCTTGGCGCTCCGGACAGACCGTTCTGCAAGTCCAATTGATTGTGGGAATTCTGGACTGCTGGTGAGAGGGTGAAAATCCCATCGTTGAGCAATGTTTCTAAAACACTGGCAAGTGAAATGACTGCCGTTGTCTGACAAGTGGCGTGAGGGGGCACCGTGCACGGTGAAATGGTCGCCAGCTTTTGGATTACTGCAGCGGATGTTGGACTTTGGAGCAGGTCGATTTCGAACCAGCCCGATTACGAGTCAACGAGAACCAGATACTGTTTGCCACGCCACTCGAATATGTCAGTAGCAGGCGTGGACCAAGGCAGAGGAGAAACAGGGAGTGAGAGCAGGGCATGCTTCTGTTCGTGTGGCATCAGGCTGCTTCAGATAGCACAGGCTTAAACTTTCTCACGCATGAATTTGGTCATTCCGGGATAGTAAAAGACGCTCTGTGCTCGGAGTATGGTTGCTTCCAGGACGGGGTGACCCCCTGAGAACGGCATCAAAATATGTATCTCATAGGGCAGTTGGGATGACAGCTCAGTGATCCTTGATTATGACACCGCCCTGCAGCACCAGTTCATCGCGGACCAGATAGTATGGGCAAATAGGAAGTGGAGCGTGATATTTTTTATCCTTTCAGCCACTCCGGATGACAGAAGACAATTGCTGTATAGTTGTATCCGCAGCCAGATGCTCTGCCAGGTCACTTAGACATTCTGTAGGTGCGTACAACACCATCATTACTGTGAACTGATAATATGCAGACGGCTGTTGTTCGCAGGTTGTTCGTGGGGTTCTTGGTGTGTCAGCCGGATACATGTCCCTTTTGTAGACGAGGGTGAAATCGAAACTCTGTAGCTGCATCATCATCCGTTGCAAGCGAGCAGGAGCTGCAAGAATGGGTTTGTTCAGAAAAGTGAATAACCACGGACTTCCGAAAAATAAAGTCCTTGTATTTTGTGCAGGTAAAAACCACGGCTAGTAATTCTTTTTCGATCTTCAGTCTCAGACAAGGTACGGGAGGAGTAAGCAATAGGTCTGCAGTCTCCTTCGATGGAATTCTGTAGGCAAGCAGCTCCAAGTTCATATTGGGATCCATCACACGGTATGTTTAAATTGAAATAAGCTAGGGTAGGGGCACTGGGCAATACTAATTTAGGCATTTCGAATCCCCTCTGGTGTTGTGGGCACCAAGACCATGTAGCGTCCTTGTGAGTTAGTTGCCGCAGAGGGGCAGATATTTTTTTCTGAGGTTGGGAATGAATTTCCCCAAGTAGTTAACCGTTCCCAGGAATCTCTGCAAACTTGTCACGTCAGTGCGAACTGGTATCTCGCTAATGCCAATGGTCTTGGAGAGTTCAGGTCTGTGGCCGTTACTGGTGAATACGTGTCCGACATACAGGACCTCCTTGACCTGGAATCTGCACTTCAGAATGTTGAGCTTGCGGTGGATGTCTTTTGCACGGTCCAGTACTTTTTTAAATTGGCATCATGTTCAGCCATGTCGCGTCCAGCAACGAGAATGTCATCAACAATGATGTCACGAGGATACCCAGTAAATAATTGTTCCATTGTACGCTGGAATACTTCTCTAGCAGAGTTGATGCCAAAGGGCATCCGCAAGAATTTGTACCGGCTTAACGGAGTGCCGAAAGTGGCGAATTTGGATGAGTCGGGGTCCAGCGGGATCTCCCCGAACGAGCTGTTGGCATCCAGAAACGAAAACACAGACGCACTGCCCAGCTGAGCAGCAACTTCCTCCATCGTGCGCATCGGGTAGTGCGGGCGTTTGATCGCTGAGTTCAAATCTCTACAAATTTGTATTTCTTCTTTAATTTTCTCCGTTGCGACCACCATGGTGGGAATCCAGTTGGATGGGTCAGTAACAGTGGCATTGACATCCAGGGGCACCACTCGCTGGTGCTTATTGTGTACTCTGCCACGCATAGCATGTGGCATGCGGTGTGGTGCTCGTACCACATGTAAGACATTTGCATCATTGACGACGTTGCATCTGAGTGGTAGCTTCCAAAACGTATCGTCAAAACGTTCCTTGTACTGGGAAGTATCTGTTGGGTGGAGCCCTCGGCAGGAGAGATTTGATGGACAGCAGGCCGAAAAGTTACCAGTCCAAGGTCCTGGCA
Organism: Malacoraja senta; assembly: GCA_038087875.1. NCBI lineage: Eukaryota > Metazoa > Chordata > Chondrichthyes > Rajiformes > Rajidae > Malacoraja > Malacoraja senta. The sequence continues at coordinate 5,755,751 of CM075991.1, forward strand.
TGCGTTAATGCCATGCAGAGTTGCAACTTTCCCTCGGACAATAACAAAGTTCAGCCTCTGAGGTTGTGACGCTAGGTGGTATTTCAGCTCAGCTTTTCCAATTGGGTGCACCTCCCACCCCTCCCCCATTGTAAATATTTGCTGTCCCAGCAGCGAGTCGTGCGGTACCCCACAAGTCACTACCTGCCATTCTGAAATGGATCCGTTAATCCCTTCTCTTTGTTTCCTGTCTGCCAACCAATTTTCTATCCATGTCAGTACCTTACACCAAATACCATATGATCTAATTGTGCCCACTAATCTCCTATGTGGGACCTTATCAAATGTTTTCTGAAAGTCCAGGTACACTACATTCACTGACTCTCCCTTGTCCATTTTCTAGTTACATCCTCAAAAATGTCCAGAAAATTAGTCAAGCATGATTTCCCCTTCATAAATCCATGCTGACTCGGACCGATCCTGTTACTCCTACCCAAATGTGCCGCTTCTTCATCTTTTATAATTAATTCCAGCATCTTCCCCACCACCAATCTGAGGTTAATTGGTCTTTATTTCCTTGTTTTCTCTCTCCCTCCTTTCTTAAAAGGTGGGATAACATTAGATACCCTCCAATCCACAGGAATTAATCCTGAATCTATTGAACATTGGAAAATGTTCACCAGTGCATTCACGATATCTAGAGCATCTTCCTTAAGTGCCCTGGGGTGCAGACCATCAGGCCCAGGGGATCTATCACCCTTCAGTCCCATATACGCAACACCATTTCCTGCCTATGTGAATTTCCTTCACTTCCTCGGTCACCCGAGGCCCTCTGGCCGCTGGTACACATTGGGTAATTGTTTGTGTCTTCCTTTAGTGCAGGCATATCCAAAGTACAAGTTCAACTCCTCTGCCATTTCCTTGTTCCCCATTATAAATTCACCTGTTTCTGTCTTCAAGTAACCCACTTTGAATATCAAGTCCTATAAGCTCAACTGATTAACTATGTTTCCCTCTTCACATACCTAAACAAGCTTTTACAATCCCCCTTCATATTCTTGGCTAGCTTACCTTTCTACCGCATCTTATCTCCCCGTATTGCCTTTTTAGTTATCTTGTGCTGCTCTTTAAACGTTTCCCAATCCTCTGGCTTCCGGCTCATCTTTACTATGTTATACTTCTTCTCTTTTATTTTTATACTGTCCTTGAATCCACTTGCCAGCCACGGTCGCCTCTTACCCCCCTTTAGAATCTTTCTTCCTGTTTGGAATGAACTGATATTGCACCTTCTGTATTATTCCCAGAAATACCCTCCATTGTTGTTCCACTGTCATCCCTGCTAGGGTCTCTTTCAAATCAAACTTGGCCAGCTCCTCCCTCGTGCCCCCATAGTCCTCTTTGCTCAACTGTAATAATGACTCTTCCGATGTTCCCTTCTCCATTTCAAATTGCAGATGAAAACGTATCATATTATGGTCACTACCTCCAAATGGCTCTTTTCGCTTGATCCACGAAGTACTTACAAGAGCAACCGCAGTTCTGGAAAAAGGTCTTGTGGACATATTAGGCGAAGATTGTCATATCAGAGTGAAAGCAAGAGCAAAGTATGGAAGAGAGAAGGAACTGCCCAAGATCCAAAGCATACCACCTCATCTGTGAAACATGGTGGGGGGTGTGATGGCCTGGGCATGTATGGCTACTTGCTATCTTCATTGATGATACAGCTGCCAATGGTAGCAGTATAGTGAATTATGAATGGTATAGACACACCCGATCTGTTCAAGTTCGAACAAATGCCTCAAAACTCATTGTTTAAGAATTGCAGATGCTGGAAAATCGAAGCTGGACAAAAATGCTGGAGAAACTCTGCGGGTGGGGCAACATCTATGTTTGGAGGGAGGAGGAGAAGTTTTTCAAGTTGCTGCCTCACCCGCTGAGTTTCGCCAGCATTTTTGTCTACCCTCAAAACTCATTGGCCGGAGGTTCATTCTGCTGCAACACAATGATCCTGAACATGCCGCTGAAGCAACAAAGGAGTTTTACAAAGGATAAAAATGGTCAATTCTTGAGTTGTCAAGTCAATCACCCAATCTGAAACCAACTGAGCATGCCTTCACAGATTTCAAACAGTCATTACATGCAAAGGATATGCAACAAAATACAAAACATGACTACTTTCATTTACATGACATTGCTTTGTCCCAAATATTACGGTGCCCTGCAATAGGGGGACTATGTATAGTCATTTCTGTAATCTATACATGGTGAAGCCAAATTGTATAAAAATGTCCTTTAATAAAATTATGGAGTACAGAGGCAAATAAATAAATGATGTCCCAAACATTATGGAGGGCACTGTTCCAGACCCGAACTTGAATCTGATTCAATATGAAGCCACAGCTCCTCTATTAAGAGTGCTCATATTGAAGGCTGGTGTGCCACGCGCAATCTTTACCACCGTGTCTGCTTGCATTGCAAATTTAAGGGAATTATGTACACATATTCATTGTTCTCGCTGCACTCTCTTTTACAACACTCTGCGTGTCCCTATCATTCACAATGCAGGTCTTGCCATTGGTTATCTTGTAAAATAGGGACGCGACTCATTTGCAGGAATCAAATTCCATCTGCCTTTCCTTGGCCTACTTCCCAGGTCTTTCGGTTCATTTTCTAATTTCAAATAATTCGTCTTACTATATGAACCGATTGTTTCACACACGTGATCACAATTTTACAACAGTAAATGATCACCATTTTGTTCCTTGCCACATACTGTGTCGAAATTGGATACCTTAAACCACATAAGGTAAGCAGCCATGCTCTTTTAAATTACCTTTATCGTGTTCCTTAATCCTTCACCGTATTTTTTCCCTGACACGCTGCCTCACATTCCGTATCATTCGAAACATAGAAACATAGAAAATAGGTGCAGGAGTAGGCCATTCGGCCCTTCGAGCCTGCACGGCCATTCAATGTAATCATGGCTGATCATCCAACTCAGTATCCTGTACATGCCTTCTCTCCATACCCCCTGATCCCTCTAGCCACAAGGGCCACATCTAACTCCCTCTTAAATATAGCCAATGAACTGGCCTCAAATACCTTCTGTGGCAGAGAATTCCAGAGATTCACCACACTCTGTGTGAAAAATGTTTTTCTCATCTCGGTCCTAAAAGATTTCCCCTTTATCCTTAAACTGCGACCCCTTGTTCTGGACTTCCCCAACATCGAGAACAATCTTCCTGCATCTAGCCTGTCCAACCCCTTAAGAATTTTGTAAGTTTGTATAAGATCCCCCCTCAATCTTCTAAATTCTAGCGAGTACAAGCCGAGTCTATCCAGTCTTTCTTCATATGAAAGTCCTCACATCCCAGAAATCAATCTGGTGAACCTTCTCTGTACTCCCTCTATGGCAAGAATGTCTTTCCTCACATTTGGAGACCAAAACTGTACGCTGTTGTTTGGCCTGGTTGAGTGGCCGCAGGGATTCACTCTATAAAATGCCGGGGCCACATTGTTTATTCTCCAGAAGAAAAAAAGGTCGAGGCCCATTATCCAGCATTTGTTTCTCTGAACATGCAGTATTTCAATGTGTATGCAGCACAGTGATAGGGTGCGAATTTCGCATCAATGGGTTCAACTGTTCAATGTTCTGACTCGCAACCTCAGTTAAATCTAAGATTGTTGTGAAAGGAAGATATTTACACTAAAATCATCGGTCTGAATTGCACATGGGTTACTTATACTGGACTGGCAGAATGTTCCATACACCAATTGTGGGAAAAAGCTACGTCGCAGATTCCCATTATATCGTCCCCATTCACCTCAACCGTCCTTTGATTCTCGATTCCCCTGCTCAGGGATATAAACTCTGTGCATCCACCGGATATGTTCCTCTCATGACTTTATACACATCTATAAGATCAGATCTCATCTTCCTGCGTCCCAGCCATCTTAACCTCTTTATTCAGTTCAGACCCTCGCACCGTGTGAACATCCTCATAAAGCTTCCCTGTACGCTTTCCAACGGCATCTTCCCCATAAAAAGGTGCCCAGAACTAAACACGGTCTACATGCGGTATTATCAATTTCCTGCATAACTGCAGCATGACCTCCCAACTTCTATGTACCTGCATTCGCGGATCCCTCTGCTCTATAACACTCTGCAGAGCCCCGAGTAGGTCATGGCCATGTAAGACTTTCCAAAATGTGCCAACTCACAATTCTGTGTATTAATTTCCAACCACCATTCCTAATCGATTATGATCCCGCTGCAATATTTGACATCCATCTTCGCTATCTGCAATCCAACCCGCTTTTGTATCTGCAAACTTTCTAATCTTGCCATGTGCATTCTCATACTGTAATTTATATACTTGTGAAACAGTAATGGGCCAAGCATCGAACTCTGAGGCACACCACAGGCCTCCAGTCCGAGAAACAACCTTCCACCATTACCCTCAGCTTCCTTCCATGAAGCCAATATTCTATTTGAAATTCATTGTTCAGGTTAGAAATAATATTGTTCGCAGGAATAATTACATTTAAGAAACTCTAACCTCGTGTCATAGAAATAGAGTTTGCAACATTCCCTTTTATAAAATGTGACAAAATACATTAAAATTAACAGTTCGTGTAATCCCTTGAGGACAGAAATTCCTTGCGGAATGAGAAAAAAACATTTACGGTTGATGTTTGTTCAGTGGGCTGTGGCTGATGTGCCAGAGGTCACGCTAATTGTCTCAGAGGAATGTCCTCTTTTGTATAAATGTATGCTAAATCAATCACCAGTACAGATGGACAGTTGGAAAGTTATGTGTGATTGTTCGCTGCTTCACATAGAAAATGGAATATCCAGCAATTTACTACATAGCCGCCACTTTCTACCCTGTACTTGTGGCGGTTGGTATTCCTGGTAAGATACTGGGACGAGTAGGTTTAGTTTTGTACAGAAAAACTGCGCGGAAAGAGGCCCTTCGATCAACCGAGTCCGCGCCAACCAGCAATCCCCGCACACTGACGGCACACGCTAGGGACAATTTACAATTGTACCAAGCCAATCAGCCTACAAACCTGTGCATCTTTGGAGTGTGGGCGGATACCGGAGATCCCGGAGAAAAACCCAAGAAGATCACGGGGAGAATGTACAAACTCCGTGCAGGATCAAACCCGGGTGGTTGGCGCTGTCAGGCAGCACATTTAACGCTGCGCACCGTGCCGCCCTGTGTGCAGTTCTCCTTCCATTCTGTATCTGCTGCTCTGAAGAATAGTCGCTTTGATACCCAGCCCAGATGCTGCCTCAGCTCACGAGTGTCTTCGGAAGGTTCAGGCTTCAGCGTCTGTTTTATTTCTGGCATTTTGTTCTTATTAATGTGTGGTTCTTTTGTCAATCAGGTCAGTTAATTTAGAGCTAATGTTTACATTTTGCAGCATGTAACCATATTCAGATTGTTTCTGGCGCATATTCTTCAAGCTCTGGGTCTTATTAATACAGACTTTTCCACCAAGAGTCAGCGAATGAGAAATGTATACATGTCTGTCAACATGCCTGTTGAATTATCACAACTAGCTGAAACACCTTCCGGGTTTTCGTTCTCTGATTCATTTGCCAGTTTTGATTTTATGACTGCGTTTCCACTTGCTACGTCTGATATGTCGGAGGAAGCAGTTCTCCCTGAGTCTAATGCTCTCTGATACAAGTTAATTTCGATTGACGCAACGACTCGAAATGACTGAGGTGATCAGTGCGTCGTAGACTTTAGGAGGCCGACTGTAAATTGCTGCAAATTACCGACACACCTGCCTCTTCGATCAGCACCGCTCTAAGTATTTCTCCGAACGGAAATTTAGTAAACTGGATCAGGTTTTTGCTCATTGAAACTAACGTTCTATTTTGTTTCTTGCAGTTAATTTAACGGCGATTGTGATCCTCTCCCGGGGAAAATGTGGTCTCTCCAAATGCATCACCCGTTACCTAGTGGGAATGGCAACAGCGGATCTAATGGTAGTTGTCATTGTTGCTGCAATTGAACAAGTTAATAACATACACGTTTACGCTCGTTCCTTGCTCATTACACCGGTTTGCGCTCTGGCACTAATACTAAATGTAATAACAATCGACTGTTCCGTTTGGTTCACCGTCAGTTTCACTTGCGATCGTTTTATGGCGATCTGTTGTCAAAAGCTACGTGAGCGCTACAGCACCGAGAGAGCAGCGTGTGTGATTATGGTGACTGTGGCTGTCGTCAGCTGCGCCCGATCGTTTCCCTTTTACTTTGCCGTGGAGCCTGCTGTCATAATTGACAATGTGCCTTGGCGTTGCGTCTTCTCAGAGGAGTACGCCACTTTGTCGGTATGGAAAGGTTATGAGTTACTTGACAGCATCTTAGCACCGTTGTTACCTATCGGTTTAATCCTGTTGTTCAATGGGTTAACTTGCAGACATATCATAGCGGCCAATAGAGTTCGCAGACGACTTCGGAACAGCCATGAGAACCAGAAAGATACAGAGGTGGAGAACCGGAGAAAATCGATGATTTTGCTCTTCGCTGTATCAGGCAATTTCATATTATTTTGGATACCCTATGTGGTTCATTCTCTGACATGGCAAGCACGTAATTTCTTTTACATCGATAGATATTTGAGCAACCCGGTATTTATCCTGCAGCAGTTTGGATATATGTTTCAGGTTCTCAGTATGTGCACAAACACGTGTATCTATACACTGACACAGAGGAAATTCAGGGAGGAGCTGAAGAGTGGAGTGAAATATCTACTCACATTGAATGGCCGATTATGTAGTTGACGTGTAACTCTGATAGCAACTTGGATGAAATTTCAAATAAATGTCTTTAACAATTCGTACGTTCGGTAAAATGCCACAAAGTCAGTGCAGGTATGCGCTTGACAACCGAGAACCCGGTATACTCACTTAAATTGGTCACGTTTGGAAAGTGTAGACACATGCTACCTGTTGCAGTTGTGATGTTGCATTGGTGGAATTATATTCCAAACCACTGGATCTTTGATCGCTGCAACATACTTTGTAATATCTGGAGAATATAATAGAACTCAGAACTGCAAGTCTGGTGTCAGATGAATTGAACCGAAATATTTCGGTTTTCCATAGAAATACATCATTCCTGTGGACTAATGGTTCACCAGCGAAACATTTCGCCGCTCGTAACACAACTAAAATGTAGCAGCTGGTGAAAGAACACTGTAAAGCGGAGATTGTAGTTTTTACTAGTTTTAGTATAAACTAGACTAATTGTGACGCGTTGGGTCCCATGTTCACACGGGAGGGCTGGTCCCCCAACGCAATATTCCACCTCTCCACCAATTCCAATATTAATTAATGTCTCTGTAACCTTTCATCTTTATCTTTCCCCAAAGCTAACTTGAAACGTAAGTTTCTTGCTGTTTAGAAATCTCCCTCCTATATATCTAAAATGTATTTACCATAAATGTCCAGATTGAGTCCGCTCGTAAATTAAGTCGTATGTTGAACTTTGGGATACTTGCCTGCTAAACACAGTGACCAAGAGCAACTCTAATGCAAAATTGCTTAGAGGAAGGAAGGAAAGCTTGACAATGGACAACAGAGTAAGGTCAGGGCCAATTGCGAGCGGTGCGAGGGGGGGTGTGAATACGGAGGTCAAAGTACTGTATATGAATGCGCGAACTATATGGAATAAAGTGGAAGAGATTGAGGCTCAGTTAGAAACTGGCAAGTATGTTTTTGTGGGAATTACTGAGACATGGCTGCAAGAGAGCCAGGGCTGGGAACTGAATATTCAATGGTATACCTCCTGTCGAAAAGACAGACAGGTGGGCAGAGGGGGTGGGGTTGACCTGTTGGTGAGGAATTAAATTCAGTCCCTTGCAAGGGGTGACATTGAAACAGGAGATGTGGAGTCAGTATGGATAGAACTAAGGAATTGTAAGGGTAAAAAGACCCCAATGGGACTAATCTACAGGCCCCCAAACAGTAGCCTGGACATAGGGTGTAAGTTGAATCAGGTCTTAAAATTGGCATGCAGCAAAAATAATGCTGTGGCTTTTATGGGAGATTTCAACATGCAGGTAGACTGGGAAAATCAGGTTGGTACTGGCCCCCTAGAATGGGACATTGTAGAGTGCCTTCGTGATTGATTCTTCAGGCTTCTATTGGAGCCTACCAAGGAGACGGCAATTCTGGATTTAGTGTTATGTAATGAACCGGATTTGATAAAGGACCTCGAGGTTAATGAGCCATTTGGAGGCAGTGACCATAACATGGTCGGGTTTAATCTACAATTGGAGAAGGCGAACAGTACATCGGAGGTGTCAGTGTTGCAGTTGGATAAAGGGGACTATGGGACCATGAGGGAGGAGCTGGCCAAAGTTGACTGGAAAGATACACTAGCAGGGATGACAGGGGAACAAAAATTGCAGGTGTTTCTAGGAATAATACAAAAGGTGCGGGATCAGTTCATTCCAAGGAGGAAGAATGATTCCAAGGGGAGAAAGGGACGACCATGGCTGATAACGGACGTCAGGGACAGTATAAAAATTAAAGAGAAGAAGTACAAGGTAGCAAAGATGAGCGGGAAGCAAGAGGATTGGGTAATGTTTAAAGAACAACAGAAGATAACCAAAAAGGCAATACGGGGAGAAAAGATGAGGTACGAAGGGAAGCTAGCCAAGAATATAAAGCAGGATAGTAAAAGCTTCTTTAGGTATGTGAAGAGGAAAAAATTAGTTAAGACCAAAGTTGGACCCTTGAATACCGAAAAGGGTGAATTTATTATGGGGAACAAAGAAATGGCAGATGAGTTGAACAAGTACTTGGGATCTGTCTTCACTAAGGAGGACACAAACAATCTTCCTGATTTAATAGTCGCCAGAGGATCTGGGGTGACAGTGGAACTGAAGGAAATCCACATTAGGCAGAAAATGGTGTTGGATAGGCTGATGGGACTGAAGGCTGATAAATCCCCAGGGCCTGATAGTCAGCATCCCAGGGTACTTAAGGAAGTGGCTCTAGAAATCGTGGATGCATTGGTGATAATTGTCCAATGTTCTATAGACTCGGGATCAGTTCCTGTGGATTGGACGGTAGCTAATGTTATCCCACTTTTTAAGAAAGGCGGGAGAGAGAAAACGGGTAATTATAGACCACTTAGCCTGACATCGGTGGTGAGGAAGATGCTGGAGTCAATTATAAAAAATGAGATAGCCGCACATTTGGATAGCAGTAACAGGATCGGTCCGAGTCAGCATGGATTTGCGAATGGGAAATCATGCTTTACTATTCTTCTGGAATTTTTTGAAGATGTAACGAGGAAAATGGACAATGGAGAGCCAGTGGATGTAGTGTACCTGGACTTTCCGAAAGCATTTGATTAGGTCCCACATAGGAGATTCAATTATGGCACATGGTATTGTGGGTAGAGTGTTGACATGGGTAGGGAAGTGATTAGCAGACAGGAAACAAAGAGTAGGGATTAACTGGTCCCTTTCAGAATGGCAGGCAGTGACAAGTGGGGTACCGCAAGGCTCTGTACTGGGACCGAGGCTATTTACAATATACATCAATGATTTGGATGAAGGAATTCAAAGTAACATTAGCAAATTTGCAGATGACACAAAGCTGGGTGGCAGTGTGAAGGGTGGGGAGGATTCTATGAGAATGCAGGGTGACTTGGGCAGGTTGGGAGAGTGGGCAGATGCATGGCAGATGAAGTTTAATGCGGATAAATGTGAGGTTATCCACTTTGGTAGCAAAAACAGGAAGACAGATTACTATCTAAATGGTGTCAAGTTGGGAAAAGGGGAAGTACAACGGGATCTGAGGGTCCTTTTATATCAGTCTATGAAAGTAAGCATGCAGTTACAGCAGGCAGTGAAGAAAGCAAATGGCATGTTGGCCTTTATAACAGGAGGAATCGAATATAGGAGCAAAGAGGTCCGTCTGCAGTTGTACTGAGCCCTAGTGAGACCACATCTGGAGTATTGTGTGCAGTTTTGGTCCCCAATTTGAGGAAGTACATTCTTGCTATTGAGGGTGTGCAGCGTAGGATTACAAGATAAATTCCCGGGATGGCGGGACTGTCATATGCTGAGAGAATGGAGCAGCTGGGCTTCTGCACTCTGGAGGATGTGCACACTGAGAAGGATGAGAGGGATTCTCATTGAAACATATAAGATTGTTAAGGGCTTGGACAAACTAGAGGCAGAAACATGTTCCCGATGTTGGGGAAGTCCAGAACCAGGGGCCACAGTTTAAGAATAAGAATGTTTAAGAATTATTTTCCTCTGCATTGGTCCACGCTTGCTTCTGGCATATTCGAGTAGCGTGGCAAACAGTATCTGGTTTTTGTTGACTCGTATTCGGGCTGGTTCGAAATCGACCTGCTCCAAAGCCCAACATCCGCTGCAGTAATCCAAAAGCTGGCGCGCCATTTCGCCATACACGGTGCCCCCGCACGCCACTTGTCAGATAACGGCAGTCAGTCAACTAGCCAGTGTTTTAGAAATTTTGCTCAACGACGGGATTTTCGCCATGTCACCAGCAGTCCAGAATTCCCACAATCAAGCGTACTTGCAGAACGGGCTGTCCGGAGCGCCAAGCAATTGATGGAGCGCTCACACTTTGCTAAATCCGATGTTTCACCTGCGAAACCTGCGAAACATCGCCTGTGACCCAATACTCGGGTCTCCTGCCCAACGCCTGATGTCCCGACATCCCGTGGTATACTTCCTGTGCCCCAACATCTACTGCAGCCACAGGTTCGTTCACCAATTGCCATCAGAAACAACTCGAACTGAAACGCGATACCCAAACACGATTTTTTGACCACTTAAACCTCTATCCAGTGGCCAAGTCACTCGCCTTCAAACCAACAAGGATTGGGCCGTTTGGGCTTCATCCACAATTCCGAAAAAGAGTCGCGCTCATGCCTGGTAAGTGCAGAGGGGGGATCTACAGGCGCAACCGTCAACATCTCCTTCCTGTCAAGGAACCACGTCCTGCTGTCTCGTATCCGGATGCGACACGTTCGATCTACACATCTACTGACCGACTTTCTCCTCTCTCACGACGTGCAGCTGCAGACCAACCATTGATTGTGACTCCAGCTCCCTCACCACCACGCTCGGTGCTCCGCCTGCCTGCCTCGCCGTGTTTGTCCCCCGGGTCCCCAGTGCTCCCGCCGCACGGTGAAGGGAGGAGATGCGGATCTGTACCGATGCGCGCGGGATGGGTTTGTAGGCCGCCCCTTAGATATGGGGACTTTGTTTGTATCAATAGTACGTATGCGCTATTACCGTTTCGGTTACATTATTAATCAGTCAGCACCTAGTAACGTGCTTCTACATATATATCACTTTTTTGTAGATGTGTTTCACTTTATATTCTTACAAGAAAGATGTAGTTTTGTTACTTTACCTGCTAACTAATGTAGTGCTTTATTATTTAAAGCCACACCTACTACCACGCCATTAATATTATGGCAACCCGACATGCGCTGTCAGTCAGTACTTCTGCATGATAGGAGTAACATGCTGAAGTGTTTTGTATACGTTTCTTAATAAATATTGTTAAACCAGATCTGTGAGTATGTGTGATTTACTCAACAAGCTTTTTGCCTGTTCCGCATCTCCTCCCGCTTACCTCAATGTTTTTCCGACTTGTTCCCGGAGCCGCGCTCCCATCGTTGTTGCCGCGGATCGCTCTCATGATCTCTGCCGGCCATGCTGGATCGGTGAATAAAGTGTCTACAAACAAATGGGTTATGCTAAAGTATAAGTTTAAAAGTGTTTTACGGTCGACGAGTGTTAGTGCTGATGTGCTAGTCTGAAAGATATTAAAAATATAACTGATAGTTTAAAAAACTCACAATCTCCACGGAGCTGCCATGACTGCAACTGGAGCAGGCCGCGCCATCTTGAGAGGGCGTTCCTTCAGGAGCTGACTGTGACTGGACCCGTCGCGCCATCTCTTATACTTCTTTTACTTCGCGCATTCATATATAATACTTTTAATCCATTACTCGCCTCACCTTTCACATCGATTCTTATTTCACTTGGTTATACCTATCCCTTCGTGAGCTTTCTGCCCCGTTAATTCTGGTGTCTTTCTAAACTTTTCCTATCCTTTCTATCCCTTTAACTCGATCCTTATATTTCCAATATGGCTGCCCCCCCCACACACACACACACACACACACCTCCCCCCACTATTTAGTTTACACCCACGTGTAGCAGTGGCAAACCGTCCTGGGATACTGAGTTGGATGAGGGATACTGAGTTGGATGAGGGATACTGAGTTGGATGAGGGATACTGAGTTGGATGAGGGATACTGAGTTGGATGAGGGATACTGTTGGATGAGGGATACTGAGTTGGATGAGGGATACCGAGTTGGATGATCAGCCATGATCATATTGAATGGCGGTGCAGGCTCGAAGGGCCGAATGGCCTATTCCTGCACCTATTTTCTATGTATCTATGTATCTATGTCCTGCCAGTATGCTGGTCCACCGCCTGTTAAGGTACAACAAGTGCGTTCTGTACAACTCACCCTTACCTCAAAACAGATACCTGTGGTCTAAGATTCTACATCCCTGCCTCCTGCATCAGCTCCTCAGCCACACATTCAGATCCCCTATCTCCCTGTTCCCGCCCTCACGAGCACAGGGAACTGGAAGCAAACCAGACATAACCACCCTGGAGGTCCTGTTTTCAGCCTTCTTCCGCGCTTTCTGAAGTCACGCTGCAGAATCTCTTTCCTCATTTCCCGCCGTCATTTGTGCCGACATGCACTACCACTTCCGGCTGCTCACTTTCCGCCATGAGGATGCTCTGTAATCGGTCCATGGCGACCTGGATCTTGGCACCAAGGAGGCAACACACCTTCCTTGAATCCCGCCTGTTATCGCAGAAACCCCTGTCTGTACCTTTCGCGATCGTTCCCGATTACTACGGCTCTGCCTGACGTCTGTCACTTCGGCTTTGCTTCAGCGCTACGATTTGACTCGCAGGCCTATCCCCCACTCAGAATGGCTGTCTCTTCTGTCCCGACAGCTTCCAAGAGGGTGAACCTGTTTTTCAAGAGGTACATCCCCCGGGGTCTCCTATACTCTCCACCTTCCTTCCCTTCGTCATCGTCACCCACCTTCTCTCTTCAGGTACCTTCGGTGTAACGATCTCGCTGTATGTCCTGTCCAGCAAACCCTAGAGCAAGCCTTGCTTATATTGGCTGATAAATTGACCGATTAGCTAACTTACCATTTTTTGGTAATTACATTCCTCAGCCAATACCCTCACTCACTCTTTCACCTGCCGCTCCTCTGCCGACCTTGACTAACCTGCGCTTGGTCCCTATCCCTCCAAACCTGTATTAACCTTGCACCTGTCTAACTGTTTCTTAAAGTATGGGATAGTCCCAGCCTCAACCACCTCTTCTGGCAGCTTGTACCACACACTCACTATCCTTTATGTGAAAAGGTTACCCCTCGGATTCCGATTCAATCATTTCCTTAAACCTAAGTCTTCTGGCAATCGATAGATCTATTCTGGGCCAGAGACTCTGTGCACCTACCCGATCTATTTCTCTCATGATTTTGTACACCTCTATAAGACCACCCGTCATCCTCCTGCTCTGCATGGAATAGACTACTCAACCTCTCCCTAAAGCTCACACCCTCCATTCCTAGTAACATCCTCATAAATCTTTTCTGAATATGACAATATCTTTCCTATAACATAGTGCCCAGAAATGGACACAATATTCTAGCTGCTCAGGTATAGGGTGGCATTCAAATGTTCGCTACCCACCAAGTCCCCAATTTGATATCGAATCAACAACTGGAAAAAATGAGTCAAGATATGCAATATGACTGTCACGTAAGATCGTTGTCTATAGCGAGCAAAATGGATCGGATATACCAAGATGCTCAGGGAACATATATTTTTGGGGTCGTTCTCCATGTCCCACGCCAGCTGAAGAATAAGACGTTTATCCTATACCAGTTGCATATTATTGGGCAGTATAAACAAGGAGCTTCGATAACAATGCACTATGCTCTTGAAAATAATGTGATAATTGATAAAGTATCAAGGGGCATCATAATGTACCGATGTCATCAAACAAGGAATAATGAGTAGGATGGAGTTTGGTTCATCATTTACTCATTATAATAACGGTAAGCTTTCGATTGATGTAAAACCCAATGCTTCTTTTGCCAGTGTTGCCCATCAATGGGAAAATATGAGGTCGCTGCCTCTGCTAAGTGGCATTGAACGAGTGGTCGGAAATGTACTCTACGTTGGCATAATATTGTAAACCGGAGTCTTACGAGACAGATCACTATACGAGACAAGAAATTAATGGTACCGTGGGTGGGAAAATCGATAACAGTAAGCTTCATTGTCGTACGGAATGACTCGGACGAGACATTAAGAAGATTTATCGCAAACATATTTCAACCAATACCACACCTCCATGCTGATTGGAAGTTACTGACTAAGGAGGGTGAAATGGTTATACATGACTGGGATGAGAGCACTAAGCCTATTCGGATGCATGGCAGAGAAGCAGAGGACATATTGGAGAAAATGGACTTGGTGGGAAAGAGCCTGGAACTGGGGACTGAATACTAACGTGCATCCTTTGATTAGTTGTTGTACATAATCATTCATAGCGATTACTTTGTTCTTATTTTTGGTTTCACAGGATAAGTTGAAAACCCTGATGTTAGTTAGGCAGGTGGGAAGAGGGGATAACAGACAACAATTAGTTTCAGTAGGTGTATTAGTGGGTGCTGTTTAATATGGATTATACTTCGCAGTCACGTGAGTGACTACGTGAAGAACCCGCCAGCCCGCAGGCGCGTATTACGTCTAACGCATGGCGCAGCGACTAAGTTTAAAGACCTCCAGGTAAGTTCTCGAACTTAGCTTGCGGTTGTTTATCTTCGTTCTTATTACAGGTTAAGAACGAACAACTATGGACAAGGCGGGGGTGAAGTCCAGACGGGCCGCGAGGAAAACTGCTACGGAAGACCGCGGCAGTGCGATTAGCGGGCGGTCGTCGGTTTCACCATCACGGTCACTGACAGCACACACCCAGCAACCGCGCCTCGCTAAGAGTTCTGGCCGTAAATAGCTCCATTTGTAGTTACATGGGTGGAGGCATAAAGATTCAGGAGGTTAAACTCCAAAGGATCCTGAGCCTTCTGGCATCCGGGGTCAAGGCCTTCGCCAGGTCAATGGACGGGAGCTCCCTGTCTGAGGTTCAACCGGACGCATTGGCACTGATGTGCAATGCACATTTTCAGATAAATTGCTTTTGCAAGAATGCCATTCGTCCTGTCCTCAATCCCAAGTTTGCTGGTCGAGCAATGTGCAGCCGGCCAATTATTTATTTGGGGAAGACCTGTCCAAACAAGTCAAGGACCTGTAATCTACCAGCAACAGATGGTCTACAGGAGCCAGTACCAGCTCAAGGACCGAAAGAACCAGCCAAAGGTCTTTTATAGGACAAGGTTCAGGCCGGCCGACATCGAAGATGCGCAGTTGGCGCACTCCAGTACCCTTACCCCTCAAACATCGAGGGCGGATATAAACATCGCAGATCCATCAATATCCATGGAGGTAGGTGGGTCTGGTTCTCTATGGAACATGCGGTGTGTGGGTCAATCACATGTTGGTGGGAGATTACGTTTCTTTTTGAATGAATGGCGTTCGATAACATCGGATATGTTCATACTGCACAGTATAGATGATTTCCAAATTGAATTTTCTGATTCACTTCCACCCACACAGCATACTCCAAACCGTACTTTGGTCCGTCACAACAAGACGGTTTGGATGTACAAATTGAAATTCAATCATTATATCCAAAAGTGTAATTGAGAAGTCGAATCATGAATCTCACCAATTTGTGTCCAATATATTTACAAAACAAAAGAAAGATGGGGGATGCCGAGTCATCCTGGACTTGACCCGACTCAGCACCTTTGTGCAGTACAGACATTATAAAATGGAAAATGTTGTTACTGCCAAACAATTGATTTCCAAAGGATGTTATATGGCATGCATCGATCTTAAAGATGCATACTATTCGGTGCCTATTCATAAGGATCACCGGAAATACTTAAAATTCAACTGGACGGGGCAGCTTCGGCAGTTTAAAGCATTGCCTAATAGGTTAACTTCAGCTCCCAGATTATTCACGAAATTATTAAAACCAGTTCTTGCTTTTTTAAGAGCTCAAAAACACATAGTAATGGCGTACTTGGACGATATCCTTATTATAGGCAAGACTCTGGAATTGTTTTTTTCAGCGGTCTGAGCCACCAAGCTCTTATTTGAGCGATTGGGATTTCTCATCCATCCAGTTAAATCCAAGTTGACACCATCCAAAGTTATGGAATATTTGGGATTCACTATTAACTCTGTTCATATGTCTGCAACTCTGCCTTGAAGCAAGATATTGGAGTTAATAGAGTGCTGTAATTACATCTTTACGAAGCAGCAGCCTTCCATCCGACAAGTGGCCAGTTTAATTGGAAAATTAAATAATTGTATAAGGGGTAAGAGTGTTGTAAAAACAAGCCTGAAGGCTTTGTGTCTCAATGCAAGGAGTATTTGTAATAAGGTGGATGATTTGAATGTGCTGATAGATATTAATGACTATGATATAGTTGGGATCACGGAGACATGGCTCCAGTGTAACCAAGGCTGGGAGCTGAACATCCAGGGATATTCAATATTCAGGAGGGATAGACGGATAGGAAAAGGAGGTGGGGTAGCATTGATGGTTAGAGAGCAGATTTACGCAATAGAAAGGAAGAACATTAGCTTGGAGGATGTGGAATCGATATGGGTAGAGCTGCGAAACACTAAGGGGCAGAAAATGCTAGTGGGAGTTGTGTACAGGCCACCTAACGGTAGTAGTGGAGTTGGGGATGGCATCAAACAGGAAATTAGAAATGCGTGCAACAAAGGTAAAACAGTTATAACGGGTGACTTAAATCTACATATAGATTGGGTGAATCAAATTGGCAAGGGTGATGAGAAAGAGGATTTCTTGGAATGTATGCGGGATAGTTTTCTAATCCAACATGTAGTGGAACCAACGAGAGAGCAGGCTATTCTAGATTGGGTATTGAGTAATGAGGAAGGGTTAGTTAGCAGTCTTGTTGTGCGTGGCCCCTTGGGCAAGAGTGACCACAATATGGTTGAGTTCTTCATTAGGATGGAGAGTGATATTGTTAATACAGAAACAAGGGTCCTGAACTTAAAGAAAGGTAACTCTGAGTGTATGAGAAGTGAATTGGCCAAGATAGACTGGCAATTGATTCTTAATGGGTTGACGGTAGATATGCAATGAAAGGCATTTAAAGACTGTATGGATGACCTAAACAATTGTTCATCCCAGTTTGGCAAAAAAATAAATCAGGGAAGGTAGTGCATCCATGGATAACAAGGGAAATCAGGGATAGTTTCAAAACAAAAGATGAAGCGTACAAATTAGCCAGAAAAAGCAGCCTTCCTGAGGACGGGGAGAAATTCAGAGTCCAGCAGAGGAGGAGAAATGGCTTAGTTAGGAAAGGGAAAATAGGTTATGAAAGAAAACTGGCAGGGAACATAAAAACTGACTGCAAAAGCTTTTATAGATATGTGAAGAGAAAAAGATTAGTTATAACAAATGTAGGTCCCTTGCAGTTAGAAACGGGTGAATTGATCATGGGGAACAGGGACATGGCAGACCAATTGAATAACTACTTTGGTTCTGTCTTCACTAAGGAAGACATAAATAATCTGCCGGAAATAGCAGGTGACCGGTGGTCAAATGAGATGGAGGAACTGAGTGAAATCCAGGTTAGCCGAGAAGTGGTGTTAGGGAAATTGAATGGATTAAAGGCCGATAAATCCCCAGGGCCGGATAGGCTGCATCCCAGAGTACTTAAGGAAGTAGCCCCAGAAATAGTGGATGCATTAGTGATATTTTTTCAAAACTCTTTAGATTCTGGAGTAGTTCCTGAGGATTGGAGGGTAGTTAATGTAACCCCACTTTTTTAAAAGGGAGAGAGAAAACGGGGAATTACAGACAAGTTAGTCTAACGTCGGTAGTGGGGAAACTGCTAGAATCAGTTATTAAAGATTGGGTAGCAGCACATTTGGAAAGTGGTGAAATCATTGGACAAAGTCAGCATGGATATATGAAAGGTAAATCATGTCTGACGAATCTTATAGAATTTTTCGAGGATGTAACTAGTAGAAAGGATAAGGGAGAACCAGTGGATGTGATATATCTGGACTTTCAGAAGGCTTTCCACAAGGTCCCACATAAGAGATTAGTATACAAAGTTAAAGCACACGGTATTGGGGGTTCAGTATTGATGTGGGTAGAGACTTGGCTGGCAGACAGGAAGCAAAGAGTAGGAGTAAACGGGTCCTTTTCACAATGGCAGGCAGTGACTAGTAGGGTACCGCAAGGCTCCGTGCTGGGACGCCAGCTATTTACGATATATATTAATGATTTGGACGAGGGAATTGAATGCAACATCTCCAAGTTTGCGTATGACACGAAGCTGGGGGGGCAGTGTTAGCTGTGAGGAGGATGCTCGGAGGCTGCAAGGTGACTTGGATAGGCTGGGTGAGTGGGCAAATGCATGGCAGATGCAGTATAATGTGGATAAATGTGAGGTTATCCACTTTGGTGGCAAACACTGGAAAGTAGACTATTATCTGAATGGTGGCCGATTAGGAAACGGGGAGATGCAACGAGACCTAGGTGTCATGGTACACAAGTCATTAAAAGTAGGCATGCAGGTGCAGCAGGCAGTGAAGAAGGCGAATGGTATGTTAGCATTCATAGCAAAAGGATTTGAGTATAGGAGCAGGGAGGTTCTACTGCAGTTGCACAGGGTCTTGTTGATACCACATCTGGAATATTGCGTACAGTTTTGGTCTCCTAATCTGAGGAAAGATATTCTTGACATAGAGAGAGTACAGAGAAGGTTCACCAGACTGATTCCTGGGATGTCAGGACTTTCATATGAAGAAAGACTGGATAGACTCGGTTTGTACTCGCTAGAATTTAGAAGATTAAGGGGCGATCTTATAGAAACGTACAACATTTTTAAGGGGTTGGACAGGCTAGATGCAGGAAGATTGTTCCCGATGATGGGGAAGTCCAGAACAAGGGGTCACAGTTTAAGGATAAGGGGGAAATCTTTTAGGACCGAGATGAGGAAAACATTTTTCACACAGAGAGTGGTGAATCTCTGGAATTCTCTGCCACAGAAGATAGTTGAGGCCAGTTCATTCGCTATATTTAAGAGGGAGTACGGTGTGGCCCTTGTGGCTAAAGGGACCAGGGGGTATGGAGAGAAAGCAGGTACAGGATACTGAGTTGGATGATCAGCCATGATCATATCGAATGGCGGTGCAGGCTCGAAGGGCCGAATGGCCTACTCCTGCACATATTTTCTATGTTTCTATGTTTCTAAATTAGTGGCTGCTTTCCCAGCTGTACAATTTGGACCTTTGTATTATCAACAATTACAATGAGCAATGGTGCAGGCACTCAAACATCATTTAGGTCACTTTGACAGGCCCATGCAATTGACGGCTGAAGCCATTTCTGAATTACAGTGGTAGAAGTCCAATATTCAGCATTGCTCTAGCAATATTTCGGTTGATAGTCGACCAGTTATTTTACAAACGGATGCCAGTGCTCTGGGATGGGGCGCTACTGACACCATCTCTAGCTGCGGTGGCAGATGGAACATGCATGAGCTATCATTATTTCAGTTACATGGTGTTAATTATTTGGAGTTACTGGCAGCTCTCTGTGGATTGAGGGCTTATTGCGGGTATATGCACATCTGCATGTTCGATTACAGATTGATAACACCACAGCGGTGGCATACATAAATCACATGGGTGGAATCAAGTCAGTATCCTGTGATAAATTGGCTAACCGCATTTGGCACTGGTGCATTGCAAGATATATTTGGGTTTCAGCTACCCACCTGCCAGGTAGGTTTAATACGGTGGCGGACAGTAGGTCATGCAAATTCAATGACAACACCGAATGGATGTTGAATCATAGAGTGTTTAAGGATATTATTTCTAAGTATGGAACACAGGATATAACTTTGTTTGCATCCAGGCTAAATCATCCGTTACTGAAGTATGTTGCATGGGAACCAGACCCAGGGGCTGTAGCGGTAGATGCAATCCAAACCACTTTTGTCTCATCTGCAAACTTTCTAATCTTGCCATGTACATTCTCATACTGTAATGTATATACATGCGAAACAGAAATGGGCCAAGCATAGCACTCTGAGGCACACCACGGGCCTCCAGTCCGAGAAACAACCTTCCACTATTACCCTCTGTTTCCTTCCATGAAGCCAATTGTCTATACATCCGGTTATTTTTCCTTGAATCCCATGCGATCTAACCTTCCAAAGCAGCTTATCATGTGGAACTTTGTCAAATGTTTTGCTGAAGTCCAAATACACTGTATACAACATCTGCAGCTCTGCCCTCGTCAACATTTTTGGTCGCATCTTAAAATATGAATATTTCCTATCCTGTGTAACCTATCCCTCAGAATGCTCTCTAGTAACTTTGCAACTGCAGATGTTAAGTTCACTGGCATGTAGTTCCCAGAATTTTCCATCTTTCCTTTCTTGAGAGCTAAACTCCCCACGTGATTTCTTTTAACAGCCGCTCCGTATTCCTCACAAGTGATTCCAATATCTGCTTGGATGTGTTGATATCATTGGAAGTCAGGAAATGCATCCATTGGTTAATTAGCATCGTCAGTGACTGTTGATCCTACGAATAATAACTTCCGAGTGGCAAGATGGTGGCGTGAATCATTCCTTTCAAGGAAGACGTATGTCTAACGTTACTTCCCAAACTAAGATCCTTATTGTTAAAGAAGGAACTGCAGATGCTGGAAAATCGAAGGTACACAAAAATGCTGGAGAAACTCAGCGGGTGCAGCAGCATCTATGGAGCGAAGGAAATAGGTAACGTTTCGGGCCGAAACCCTTCTTCAGACTGATAGGGGGTGGGGAGAAGAAAGGAAAAAAGGAAAAGGAGGAGGAGGAGCCCGAGGGCTGGGGGAGGGGAGGAGACAACCAGATGGCTGATGAAGGGGAGGGGACAGCCAGGGCTAGCAGAATTGGGAGAATTCAACGTTCAGGCCAACAGGATGTAGACTGCCCAAGCGGAATATGAGGTGCATTTCCTCCAATTTACGGTGTTGCTCGCTGTGGCCATGGAGGAGAAAGTCTACATCCTGTTGGCCTGAACGTTGAATTCTCCCAATTCTGCTAGCCCTGGCTGTCCCCTCCCCTTCATCAGCCATCTGGTTGTCTCCTCCCCTCCCCCAGCCCTCGGGCTCCTCCTCCTCCTTTTCCTTTTTTCCTTTCTTCTCCCCACCCCCTATCAGTCTGAAGAAGGGTTTCGGCCCGAAACGTTACCTATTTCCTTCGCTCCATAGATGCTGCTGCACCCGCTGAGTTTCTCCAGCATTTTTGTGTACCTAAGATCCTTATTGCTTGATTTGACTAAATCACACTGTGCAACTAATGCTATTAATGTTACATATTTGAAGTTCATTGTTCAGGTTAGAAATAATATTGTTCGCAGGAATAATTACATTTAAGAAACCTTTAACCTTGTGTCACAGAAATAGAGTTTTCAACATTCCCTTTTATAAAATGTGACAAAAACATTAAAATTAACAGTTCGTGTAATCCCTCGAAGACAGAAATTCCTTGCGCAATGAAAAAAAACAGTTACGGTTGATGTTTGTTAAGTGGGCTGAGGGTGATGTGCCAGAGGTCACGCTAATTGTCTCAGAGTAATGTCCTCTTTTGTATAAATCTGTGCTAAATCAATCACCACTACAGATGGACAGTTGGAAAGTTATGTGTGATTGTTCGCTGCTTCACATGGAAGATGGAATATCCAGCAATTTACTGCATAGCCGCCACTTTCTACCCTGTACTTGTGGCGGTCAGTATTCCTGGTAAGATACTGGGACCAGTACGTTTAGTTTTGTACAGAAAAACTGCGCGGAAAGAGGCCCTTCGATCAACCGAGTCCGCGCCAACCAGCAATCCCCGCACACTGACGGCACACGCTACGGACAATTTTCAATTGTACCATCCCAATCAGCCTACAAACCTGTGCATCTTTGGAGTGTGGGCGGATACCGGAGATCCCGGAGAAAACCCAATAAGATCGCGGGGAGAATGTACAAACTCCGTGCAGGATCAAACCCGGGTGGTTGGCGCTGTCAGGCAGCACATTTAATGCTGCGCACCGTGCCGTACTGCGTGCAGTTCTCCTTCCTTTCTGTATCTGCTACTCTGAAGAATAGTCGCTTTGATACCCAGCCCACATGCTACCTCAGCTGACGAGTGTCTTCGGAAGGTTCAGGCTTCAGAGTCTGTTTTATTTCTGGCATTTTTTTCTTGTTAATGTGTGGTTCTTTTGTCAATCAGGTCAGTTAATTTAGAGCTTATGTTTACATTTTTTCAGCATGTAACCGTATTCATATTGTTTCTGGCGCATATTCTTCAAGCTCTGGGTCTGATTAATACAGACTTTTCCACCAAGAGTCAGCGAATGAGACATGTATACATGTCTGTCAACATGCCTGTTGAATTATCACAACTAGCTGAAAAACCTTCCGGGTTTTCGTTCTCTGATTCATTTGCCAGTTTTGATTTTAGGGCTGTGTTTCCACTTGCTAGGTCTGATATGCCTGAGGAGGCAGTTCTTTCTGAGTTTAATGCTCTCTGATACGAGTTCATTTCGATTGACGCAACGACTCGAAATGACTGAGGTGATCAGTGCATCGTAGACATTAGGAGGCCGGCTGTAAATTGCTGCAAATTACCGACACATCTGCCTCTTCGATCAGCACCGCTCTAAGTATTTCTCCGAACGGAAATTTAGTAAACTGGATCAGGTTTTTGCTCATTGAAACTAACGTTTTATTTTGTTTCTTGCAGTTAATTTAACGGCGATTGTGATCCTCTCCCGGGGAAAATATGGTCTCTCCAAATGCATCACCCGTTACCAAGTGGGAATGGCAACAGCGGATCTAATGGTAGTTGTCATTGTTGCTGCCATTGAACAAGTTAATAACATATACGTTTACGCTAGTTCCTTGCTCATTACACCGGTTTGCGCTCTGACACTAATACTAAGGGTTGTAACAATCGACTGTTCCATTTGGTTCACCGTCAGTTTCACTTGCGATCGTTTTATGGCGATCTGTTGTCAAAAGCTACGTGAGCGCTACAGCACCGAGAGAGCAGCCTGTGTGATTATGGTGACTGTGGCTGTCGTCAGCTGCGCCCGATCGTTTCCCTTTTACTTTGCCGTGGAGCCTTCTGTCATAATTGACAATGTGCCTTGGCGTTGCGTCTTCTCAGAGGAGTACGCCACTTTGTCGGTATGGAAAGGTTATGATTTACTTGACAGCATCTTAGCACCGTTGTTACTTATCGGTTTAATCCTGTTGTTCAATGGGTTAACTTCCAGACATATCATAGCGGCCAATAGAGTTCGCAGACGACTTCGGAACAGCCATGAGAACCAGAAGGATACAGAGGTGGAGAACCGGAGGAAAGCGATGATTTTGCTCTTCGCTGTATCAGGCAATTTCATATTATTTTCGATACCCAATGTGGTTCATTCTCTGACATGGTAAACACGTAATTTCTTTTACACGGATAGATATTTGAGCAGCTCGGTATATATCCTGCAGCAGTTTGGATTTATGTTGCAGATTGGCAGTATGTGCACAAACACGTGTATCTATACACTGACACAGAGGAAATTCAGGGACCAGCTGAAGAGTGGAGTGAAATATCTACTCACATTGAATGGCCAATTATGTAGTTGACGTGTAACTCTGATAGCAACTTGGATGAAATTTCAAATAAATGTATTTTACAATTCGTACCTTCGGTAAAATACCATAAAGTCAATGCAGGCGTGCGCTTGAGAACCGAGAGCTCGGTATACTCACGTCACGATATTGGTCACGTTTGGAAAGTGTGGACACATTCAACGTGTTGCAGTTGTGATGTTGCAT
The DNA here is from genome assembly GCA_038087875.1 of Malacoraja senta. Taxonomy (NCBI): domain Eukaryota; kingdom Metazoa; phylum Chordata; class Chondrichthyes; order Rajiformes; family Rajidae; genus Malacoraja; species Malacoraja senta. The sequence goes on from CM075991.1 coordinate 5,779,860, forward strand.
TGGTGGAATTATATTCCAAACCACTGGATCTTTCTTAAATATTTTATTTTATTAGAAGTAAGTACAGTCATATGGCACCAAAGTGCCTAATATATATTTGCATAATACATTTTATGTACATCTTCTTATTTTTTTAAATTATAATAAAGAAGAACAAGAAAAAGAAATTAGATAATAAAGAATAGAAAAACGTGAGATATATAGTGTCTGAAAAAGAATAAAATGAGAATGCAAGAAGAAAGTTGAAGAAAAGAGAATAGGAAAAAGAGAGTAAAAAATACAAATAAAAAAGAAATAAGGAGATCATTATTTATAATCTTGACCATCCCTCACCCAGTCCTGAAACAGTTCGTTTCTACAATTATGTTGCACCATATGATTCCAAAAGGACGACAAATGGAGACCAACTCGTTAAGAATTGGTCTGATTTTTCTATTAGGAGGAATCGCATTTCTTCAAGATGTGCGGTGTCCAACATGCTTGCGATCCACATTTTAAGCATTGGTATTGGTGTATATTTCCAAAATTTAAGTATTCGTTATTTTGCTATTATTAAACCATAATTAAAAAATAAATGTTGAGATAAGTTCAATTTATTCCCATCTTCCATTACTCCAAATATAATCATTTCAGTATTAGGTTCCATTCTTATTGTGAATAATTTTGTAAATATATCAAAAAATCACTCCAAAATCTATAAAGTTTTATGCAGGAAACAAAAGAGTATGTTATAGTTGCGTTTTGAGATAGACATTTATCACAAATGGGGGATATATTTGGATGGAATTTGTTCAAACTTGTTTTTGAATAATATAATCTATGTAAAATGTTTAATTGAATTAGATTATGTCTTGCATTAATCGAACATTTGTGTATATATATCAAATACTTATCCCATGTAACCTTCGTAATTTTTATCATTAATTCCCGTTCCCACTCTTCTCTAAGTACCTTTGTCGATGGTAAATCTATATTTAAAATACTATTATATAAATATGATATTAATTTTTGTGAGTCAGCTTTAATATTCATTGCTTCTTCCAATAAGTCAGAAGTTACTTTTTGATATCCTTGTATGTATTTCTTCATGAAATCGCAAATCTGAAGATATTTAAAATATTGGTTATTTTTCAATTAAAATTTTAATTGTAATTGTTGGAATGATAATAGATTTCCCATTTCATACATATCCCCGGTCCTTTTAATTCCTAAACTTTCCCATTGGTTATATATTTTATCAATAAGAGATGGTTTAAATAAAGTGTTTTTCGCTATAGGCGTTAACAATTATAAATTTCTTAATTTTAAGGATAATTTTATGTGTTTCCAAATTCTTATTGTATCGTGTATAATTGGGTTCTTCTTATATATTGTGTTGTTCAGTTTTTTCGGAGAGAAGAGGATCGTTCCTATATTACAAGGAAAACAATCCTCTTTCGCCATTGTTATCCATTCTGTCTGTTGGGTAGAACTGTCCAACCAATAAATTATATTCTTAATATGCGCTGCCCAATAATAATACAAAAAATTCGGGAGTGAGTATCCCCCGACATCTTTTGGTTTACATAAATGTTTGTTTTAAATTCTATGTGATCTATAATCCCAAATAAAATTGGTAATATTAGAGTCAAATTTTTTAAAGAAGTATTTTGGTATATATAATGGTATAGACTGAAATAGGTATAATAATTGTGGTAGAAAGATCATTTTTATAGCATTTATTCTACCTATTAATGATAAAGAAAGTGTTTTCCAAAATTTAATCAACATATTGAGTTTATTAGTAAAGGTATAAAATTAGCGTTGAATATTGCTTTATATTTTCTCGTAATTTGAATACCCAAATATTTATTTTTTTCTGTTGCAATTTTAAAGGGGAACTTCAGTAAAATTCCTCTATTAAATTTAATAAATTTGGTATTCTCGTTTGTGACTTTGTAACATATAAAATTATATCATCTGCATATAATGAAATTTTATTATTTGAGTCCCTAGTGTTGTAGCCATGAATATTCGGATGAATTCTTATACTTTCAGCCAAAGGCTCTATCATAAGGGCAAATAGCAGGGGTGATAACGCACATCCCTGCGTACTGCCCATTGATAATTGAAAATTTTAAGATAACATATTATTAGTTAATATTCTTGCCATCGGGTTATCATATAATAGTTTTAACCGTGTAATAAAATTCTCTCCCATATTAATTTTTTGCAGTACTTTATATAAGTACTGCCACTCTACCTGATCAAATGCTGTCTCTGCCACCAGAGAAATAATTGATATATCTTCTTCCTCCCTTTTATGCGAGTACATTATGTTAAACAGGCGTCTCAAATTATTAAATGAGTATCTTTTCTGTATTAACCCCGTTTGATCAGGATTTATCAGTTTACTAATATATTTGCATAATCTTCTTGCTAAAGTCTTCTCTAAAATTTTCTGGTCTGTATTTAAAAGTGATATAGCTCTATATGAGCCCGGATCGTCTAAATCTTTATCTTTTTTGGAATAAGCGTAATAGTTGATTCTACTAATGTTTCAGGTAGTTTATTTTCTTTAAAAGCATGAGTATATAAATGAAATAAATAAGGAGTCGTTATCTCATGAATTTTTTTATAAAATTCATTACTAAAACCACCTGGTCCCAATCTTTTACCATTTTTCAGCGATTTTATTGTTTCACCTATTTATTCAATTGCAATTTGAGCTCCAAGTTCTTCTTGTTCCAAAAGGACAAGTGTTGGAAGATTACAGTTATGAAAAAAAAATTGTTTTACTATCTTCTATTTTAGATTTAGATGCATATAAATTTTTGATAAAATTGAGCAAATCTATTGATAATATCTTTAGGTAGTATTAATAATTCACCTTTCTATGATTTAATTTTAGTTATAGTATTTTCCTTTTCTTGTTTTTTCAATTGACGAGCTAAAAGTTTATGTGGTTTGTCACCAAACTCAAAATGTTCCTGTTGTGTATTTTGGAATAGTCTTATTACTCTTGCTGATAAAATTCGATTAAGTTTAAATTTCAGTAACATTATCTTATTATGTTTATCTGTAGTGGAATCTTTGGCATTATCTAACTCTAACTGTCTAATTTCTTGTTCTAACAGCATTTGTTCTGTCTTATTCTTTATATTTTGAAAAATTTGATATGAAATTATAATTCCTCTAATAAATGCCTTTAAAGTTTCCCATAATAAAGAAGGCGAAGGACCTGGTGTATCATTTGTCGCCAAAAAAAAAATAATTGTTGTTTTAAGAATTGATAACCTTGTAAGTCATTTAAAATATGTGTATTAAACCTCCAAAAAAAGATTTTACCCGGCATTCCCTCAAATTTTACTGAAAATGTCAACGGAGAGTGATCAGAAATACCACTAATGTGGTATATTGGATTAATTGTATATGGCATTCATTTCATATCCACTAAAAAGTAATCAATTCTTGAATAAGTTTATGTACCGAAGAGTAAAACGAGTATTCCCTTCCTACTGGATTAGCAGATCTTCATACATCTGTTATATTAGTATTTTTTATATATGTATTTAGAAGTTCACTAGTCTTAGATTTTAAATTACTCCTCCTTTGTTTTACTGATTTGTCTAAGTATGGATCTAACACACAGTTGAAGTCACCCCTATTATCACATTTTGGTAATTAAACTCTAATATGATATCTATAATTTTACCAAAAAAATTGGGGGTTGTCAAAATTCGGAGCGTAAATATTTATCATAGTTAGTGGGGTTGCATAAATTTCTCCCGAATCTATAATATACCTTCCCTCTTTATCTGATATAGTATTCTTTAATTTGAAAGGTATACCTTTTCGAATATGAATAGCCGTACCTCTAGATGTGGAAGTAAATGACGAATAGTATGTTTGACCTATCCACTTCGCCTTTAATCTCATTTGTGTTTGTTGTTTCATGTGGGTTTCCTGTAAAAACATTATGTCGCTTTTCAAAGATTTTAGTTGAGCAAAAATGTTACCCCTCTTTATTGGTTCATTGGCACCCGTTAAATTCCAACTACAGAATGTGATTCCTCCATTCTTTATTTGTCTATCGTCTTGCATTATATATCAAAATAGTATTCCTGAATCATATGGTGCAAGCAAATACCTCAGAGTTATGGGTGTTGGGTGGTCATCCCAAGTTTTTAGATTTATATTACATCTCCTTCTTGAAAAGTACCTTAATAAAAGAGAGAAAAAATGTGATATAAAGTTGAATACAAACAAAATAAGCAAATACAAGTCTTTCTAGTGATTTAAAAAAAATAGTGATGTTAAGGTATCTAACAAAAGATACCTTAAAGGCAAGTAGCCACCTAAGGTGGCGAAACATTTATGGACTTCCGTTGATGTTGTTTTACATTGAGCTCCAATCCCTTAATAAAACCTCATAAAAAGCTACAGACCGTTTCATATCTTATTTATTCTTATTTAATTTTATCAAACTGGCACCAGTGAAAACAGAAAACATTCAGACAAAAATATTTTAAAGAATATATATATATATAAATATAAGTATATATGCCTTTCCAATTTATCTAACCTTAATCTAGTCTAAACTTTACCATAAATGTCCACCCAAGATTCTTACGTAATTCTTACCCATCCTTTAACTACCATACAAGCAGGTACCAAGGGGTTAAACAAAACCTAATTCCTGGATCTTTTCCAGGTTTATGCTGCGCCTAACTCCTTCCCACACCAGAAAAGTAGGTTAGTAATGTTATAAACATTTTGCTTGGTTACTATTTATAAGCATATATAATTTATAAGTATATATCATTAATATTAATTCATTTCCCTTTTTGAATATATAAAATCATAATTATATACACTCCCATTATCTCCTTCCCCGTCTCATGGTTTATTCATGATTTGTTCATTTTACTACATACATTCACGAGTAATTAGTATTATTAAATTTGTTAAAATAATTGGTTAATTATAATTAGAATATAATGGTTAGATATTTTCTTAAATCAACAGTTTTTATATTCCAATTAGTATTATCTCGTTCCATGTCCATTATACATTCCCTCATTACTTCTGTATCTTCAACGTCAATTCAACGTCAACGTCAATCTTCAATGAGATGTTTTTTGTAGCCTCTTCCTGACCCTCCAATTGAACTTGAACTAACTTATCAATGGACTTATCAAAACTTATCAAAAGACTTGGAATCTGATGAAGAATATTCAGATGAAGATCAGATGTAATGTAAACAAATAAATTGGGGAAATAAATGATTATATAAAGTTTTATTTTAATGTCGATGGTTTCACTGTTTATTTGGTCAAATTATTTAAACAATTAGTGAATTACTTGTGATCATGACGTGCTGGTGAATGACAGTGCGACAGTCCACCCACCCATCCATACATGCATACATACACACATCCACACACATATCCATCCGTACGTACACTTCCGTACATGCACACACACATACATTCATACATACATCCACACATCCATCCACACATCCATCCATCCACATATACATACACACTTAAATCCACACATCCACAGATACACCTTTGATAGTTAATAATAATAATACATTTTATTTGTACAGCGCATTTCTTTTTTTTATTTTTTTTTATTTTATTAGAAGTTAATACAATACAAAACAATACAGTGGCACCTAATTTGGGTGCCAACTATGTCATAACGTAATGCATTCTATGTACAACCTCTAGTTTTATGTTTTTGAAAAGGAGGTAAAAAATAAAAAATAAAAAATAAAAAAATAGAGAAAAGAAAGTGGAAAAATAAATAGTAGAAAATAGAAAAACGTGAAGTGTGTATATAAGAAAAGAAAAAATAGAAAGTAGAAATAGTAGAAAAAGACCCTTAAAAAAGAAAATTTCAAATCTTTGTTTGGAGATGTAAATCTATCCACGACCTGACCTGAAATCAGTAATCTTTACGGTACTGCTGCATCACATGATTCCAAAAAGTCGATGAAAGGGGACCAACTCCTTAAGAATTGGTCATATTTATCTATTAGGCCGAGTCTCATTTCTTCAAGGTGTGCTATGTCCGTCATATTCCTAATCAACATTTTAATAGTTGGTATAGCTGTATTTTTCCAAAATTTATGTATCAATTTATTTCCAATTATTAACCCATAATTAAAGAATACTTTTTGGTCTTTGTTTAAATTGATATCTTCTAATATTATTCCAAATATAATCCATTCCATATTAGGTTCTATTCTTGACTTGAAGAGCTTTGTAAATATATCAAATATATCGCTCCAATTCAACTTTGTACATCCTACAAATGAATGTGTTATATTGGCATTTTGAAACAAACATTTATCGCATCTGGGAGAGACATTTGGGTAAAATTCATTCAACCTCGTTTTTGAATAATATATTCTATGTAATAATTTAAATTGAATTAAATTATGTCTTGCATTAATGGAACAATTATGTGTATTCATCAGATACTTTTCCCATCTATCTTTCGGGATCTTTAACATTAGTTCATGTTCCCAATCTTCTCTTAGTGCCTCTGTTGAGGGTAATTCTCTATTTAATATACTATTATAAAAATATGACATTCGTTTTTCTGAATCAGCCTTAATATTCATTGCTTCTTCTAAAGGGTCTAAAAATATAGTTTGAAATCTATATATATATTTCTTCATAAAGTCACATATCTGTATATATTTAAAATATTGATTATCATTCAGTTTAAATTTTAATTTTAATTGTTGAAATGATAACAATTTGCCCAGTTCATACATATCTCCTACTTTCCTAATCCCCAATCTATCCCATTGTTTATATGTTTTGTCGATAAGAGATGGTTTGAATGCAGGATTATTCAGAATTGGGGTTAATACTGATAGGTTATTTAATTTCAAGGATAATTTTATTTGTTTCCAAATTCTTATTGTATTGTGAATAATTGGGTTCTTCTTATATATTATACTATTCAATTTTATTGGTGAGAACAAGATCGTTCCTATATCATACGGGAAACACTCCTCTTTTTCCATTCTTATCCACTCCGACGGGTGAGTTGAACTATCCAACCAGTACATTATGTTCTTAATATGCACTGCCCAGTAGTAATACGTAAAGTTAGGCAGTGATAAACCCCCAGCTTCTTTAGGTTTACACAAATGCTTTCGTTCAATTCTGTGTGCTCTATAATCCCATATAAAATTAGTGATATTAGAATCTAGTTTTTTGAAAAAATATTTCGGAATATATATTGGGATCGCTTGAAACAAATATATTAATTGTGGTAAGAAAGTCATTTTTATAGCGTTAATTCTACCTATCAATGAGAGTGGGAGCGTTTTCCAAAATTTAATCATAACATTCAATTTATTTAATAGTGGCATAAAATTGGCGCTAAATAATGATTTGTGTCTTCTCGTAATTTGAATACCTAAATACTTGAATTTTTCTGTTGCAATTTTGAAAGGGAATTTTAATAAGTGTCTCGCATCCTATGGTTTTAAAGACATGATTTCGCTTTTATTCCAATTTATTCTATATCCTGAAAAAGAACCAAATTCCTCAATTAGTGTTAATAAGGTGGGAATACTCGTTTGTGTATTAGTAATATATAAAAGAATATGATCAGCATATAATGAAATTTTATTCTTTGAGTCCTTGGTGTTATAACCATGAATATTCGGATGATTTCTAATCCTTTCAGCCAGCGGTTCTATCATAAGGGCAAATAGCAATGGTGATAAGGCACAACCCTGCCTATTACCCCTTGATAAATAAAAATTTGAAGATAACATATTGTTAGTTAATATTCTTGCCGTAGGTTTATCATAAAGTAGTTTAACCCATCTAATAAAATTTTCTCCCGTATTAAATTTTTCGAGTACCTTATATAAATACTGCCATTCTACCTGATCAAATGCCTTCTCTGCATCCAGCGTAACGACTGAAATATCTTCAATGTCCTCTTTGTGAGAGTTCATTATATTGAAAAGCCTTCTCAAGTTATTAAATGGTTGTCTTTTGGGTATAAATCCCGTTTGATCCGGGTTTACCAATTTATTAATATAATTATTCAGTCTTCTTGCTAGAATCTTTGCTAAAATTTTCTGATCCGTATTTAAAAGTGATATAGCTCTGTAAGAACCCGGTTCATCTAAATCTTTATCTTTTTTTGGTACAAGCGTTATTGTTGATTCTGCTAAAGTTTCTGGTAGTTTATTTTCGGTATAAGCCTGCGTGTATAAGTTGAGTAATCTTGGTACAAGTGACTCCTGAAAGCGTTTATAAAATTCATTACTAATACCATCTGGTCCTGGGGTCTTCCCAATTTTCAATTAGTTTATTATTTGTTTTATTTCTTCACTAGTAATCCGTGCTCCTAATTCCTCTTGTTCTAAACTATCCAATTTAGGGAGGTTGCAAATATCTAAACAATTTGTAATTTTACTATCATCTGTATTTATTTTAGTTGTGTATAAATTATGATAAAATTGGGCAAACATTTTATTAATATCCTTTGGTAATGTTAGAAGCTCACCCTTATCAGATTTAATTTTAGTGATAGTATTTGCCTTTTCTTGTTGCTTCAGTTGCCTCGCTAATAATTTATGTGGCTTATCCCCAAATTCGAAGTGTGCCTGTTTTGTAATTTGGAATAGCCTTATTACTCTACCCGATAATATTCTATTGAGTTTATATTTCAATAAGGTTATCTTATTATGTTTATCTATAGTTGGGTCACTTGCATTGTCCAGTTCTAGTAATTTTATTTCCTGTTCTACCCTCTGAAGTTCACTTTTATTTTCTTTATTTTGATAACTTTCATAAGAGATTATAACACTGCGAATGTATGCCTTAAAGGTTTCCCATAATAGCGATACAGAAATACCCGGCGTATCATTTGTCTCGAAAAAAAATGGTGTTTCTTCTTTTATATACTCATAACCCTGCGGGTTATTTAATATTTGTGCGTTGAATTTCCAAAAAGATTTTATACCCGGCATTCCCTCGATTTTAAGTATAAAAGTCAGTGGTGAATGATCGGAAATAATACTATTATGATATGATGGTTTAATTGTATACGGGATTAATTTTGTATCCACTAAGAAATAGTCAATTCGTGAATAAGTTTTATGAGGCGACGAGTAAAACGAATATTCCCTTCCAATTGAGTTTGCTATTCTCCAAACGTCAGTTATGTTATTATTTTTTATATAAGTATTTAAAAATTCACAGGTCTTAGTTTTAACTAGACGCTTCCCTACCTTTATTGATTTATCTAAGTATGGATCTATAACACAATTAAAATCTCCCCCCATTATAATATTTTGATAATTATGCTCTGCAATTATATCTAGTATTTTCTTAAAAAATTGGGGATTATCAAAATTAGGCGCATAAATATTTATCATAGTTAATGGTGTATTGTAAATTTCTCCCGTGACTATAACGTATCTTCCCTCTTTATCAGATATGGACTTCTTTAATTTAAAAGGTATACCTTTCCGAATTATAATGACCGTGCCTCTTGCTTTAGAAGTGAATGAGGAGTAGTAGGTTTGACCTATCCAGTTTGCCCTTAATCTGATCTGCGTTTGTTGTTTCAAATGCGTTTCTTGTAGGAAAGCAATATCAATGTTTAATGATTTTAATTGTGCCAGAATTTTACCCCTCTTAATTGGCTCATTCGCACCTCTAATGTTCCAACTACAAAAAGTGAGACCTCCGGTGTTTATTCGACTATTATCTTGCATTGGCTATTATTACCAGAATGTATAATTCATGTGATGCAGCCAAGTACCTCGAAATCCCGAGTCCAGGGTTGTCCTTCATAATTTCTGCACTAGTTTTACATCTCCTGACACTATTAAACATAATTAAGGGAAAAAGAAAAACATAAAATGAAGTGTTCATAAAGATTGTTAAATCATACAACGCATAATAGTGAATAAACAAAAAAAGTGAATGTAAGTTATCAAAAAGGCGATATCTTACAAAAAAGCTACCTACGGTGGCTAAGATTTGTTTTAAATTGACCTCCGTCGATGGAATTATGCACTGGGCTTTGTCCCCCTAGTAAAATATCATCCAACATTAGTTGGTTTCCTCCACATAACCAAAATTATCATGTCAGGTCGATTAATAGCCAAAAAATTTAAAATAAAATAGAAGAAAAGCTAGAAGATTTACAATAAAATAAAATAGAATTATTATCGTCATTAATCAGACTTTTCATTAGCCTGTATGTTAGTTGATTCGTAATTAGTATTTAGAATATCTGTCTAACCTCCCCCATCCTTCCTACTATATAGTTAGTCATGTTAGTATAATACATTAAACCTTTAGGGTTAATTTAGTTTATTGCGTATATATAATTAATTAGTTAGTTAGTTATATGCTGTATATCTAAATAATAGATCATATAGTACTAAGACAAAGGCAGACCAACAAGACTGTTATAAATTCAAAAAAGAACAGTCAATAAAACTCAGGGCTGAAAAACTTGGCGCAGAGCCTGCGACCTTGAACTTTCCATCTGTTGAGCCTCAGTTTTTCAATTCAAGATAAAGTTGGGACTCTGTTATTAAAAAACACATTCTGGCCAAATAAGTATGTCTGAAAACCGTCTAAACAAAGTAAAAAACAAGTTCAGCCGGCGTAGTGTCTCGTTATTCTTTTCCTTGAATTTTATTTAAAATCTCCTGGGCATATTTGCAAGCTGAATCCGGATCCGTGAATGAACGTTGCTTAGCATTGTACGTAATTAACATTTTAGCAGGGTAGATAACTCCGTAACGAACTTCAGAATGTCCTTGTACGATACTGCTTGCACTTTTAAACTGGCGTATTTTTGCCAGTATTTCCCGAGGGTAGTCTCTGTAAAATCTAACAATATTATCAGCGAATGTAAGATTTTCTCCATAAGATATCTTGTTTAATAAATTTTCCAAAGTCGAAATGTCTAAGAACTTTACAATAATTTGACGTGGTGGAGCATTCGCTCCTCTTTGGAAGCGACCAACACGATGAGCCACATCTATCTTTGGTTTTTCTGGCAGTTTGAAAACATCTTTACGTAAATTAGTGATAAAATCACCCATTTCAGAGCCGTGCTCTGCCCCCTCTTTAACTCCTATTATTCTCAAATTCTGCCTCCTTGACCTGGCTTCCAAATCTTGACATTTCTCATTCAGTTTATTCGTCAGCTCCCAATTCGCGTCGTGTTCTTTTTTCAAACCTGTTATTTCCTGGCCCATCTGCTGCATTTCACCCTCCATCTCTTCCATCAATGTTTCAGTCTTTGTTAATTGCTTCAGCAGGGAGTCATGTTTATTGTTATAATCTCTCTGCATTCTTTCCAATTCCTTAGCAGTCCTCGACTCCAAATCTTTGAACTGCTGGTTCAGGGATACGTAAAGTTCCTTTAATTCTCCACAGCTAGTGTCAATTTTCTCAGAGAGATTATCCTCCATTGAAGAAAAATTGTTCTGCATTCTGGAATTCATTTTAGCAAATTGCTTCTGAAGATCTTTAGTAATGTCTTTAGTAATATTAACTCTTACCGATGCTTCCCAGCTTTTCATTTCTTTCTCCCTTTCTTTTAACTCTTTTGTTTCAGCACTTGCAGCCATTTCGACTGTTGGTTGTTGAGATTCTAGCTCCTCTTCCAAACTTTCAAATGTAGATTCAGGAGTGGTTTCAAGCTCATCCAGAGCTTTTTGGAGCTGGAGCTGGAGACTGATTGTAGTCTTCTTGGGTCCTCTCTGACCTCTTCCCTTTTTCATCCGATTTTTACCGGTAAAATCGTTTTAAATCCCGATTCCACCGGCACCGTCTGATGACATCAGTACCCACGAGGTTCAGCAATCCCGGTAAGAGTTTTTAAATCGATCCTGGCGTAGGAACCGAGTTTATACACGATTTGTCGGGAGCAGAGCTCTGTGCAGCTGTCTTACTGCTTCATAGCAGCCACCGGAAGTCCGTACAGCGCATTTCAAGGACTCAAAGTCGCTTTACATGGAGAGTCAAGAACAAAATATAATAGAACAAAATAGGGCAATAAGACAGAGATGAAAAGGAGAGGGGGACATGGGACTAAGGGTATGCCGAGGTGAAGAGATGGGTCTTGAGGCGGGACTGGAGGATGGTGAGGGACTCAGAATTTCGGATCAATTGTGAGAGGGAGTTCCAGAGCCTGGGAACTGCCCTGGAGAAGGCTCTGTCTCCAAAAGTGCAGAGGTTGGATTTCGGAATGGAGAGGAGACCTACTGATATGGATCTGAGGGACCGAGAGGGTTGGTAGGGGGAGAGGAAGTCAGTGAGATAAGGGGGGGGGGCAAGTGGTTGAGGGCTTTGTAAATGAGGACCAGGATTTTGTAGATGATCCGGTGGGAAATGGGAAGGCAGTGAAGTTCTTTGAGAACTGGGGTGATGTGGTGCCATGATTTGGTGTGGGTGATGAGTTGCGCGGCTACATTCTAGAACAGTTGGAGTCTGTTGATGTTGCTGGAATTAATGCGAAAGAGAAGAGAGTTACAGTAGTCCAGTCGGGAGGAGATGAAGGCATGGATGAGTCTTTCAGCAGCGGGGGGTGTGAGAGCGGGTCTGATTTTGGCAATGATGCGGAGGTGAAAAAATGATGTTTTGATAACATGGCGGATGTGAGGCTCAAGGGAGAGTGTTGAGTCAAAGATCACGCCAAGGTTGCGGGCCTGAGGAGATGGGGAGACAGTGGTGCCGTCAAATGTGAGAGTGGTGTTGTGAATTTTGGTAAGTGTTGATTTGGAGCCAATGAGGAGAAATTCTGTTTTGTTACTGTTTAATTTAAGGAAGTTGAGTTGCATCCAAGATTTGATGGCTGACAGGCAGGAGTTGATATGGGAGAGAGGGGGTAGTGGGAGGACTTGGTGCTGAGATAGATCTGGGTGTCATCAGCATAGCAATGGAAGTCCACATTGAAGTGACGGAGTATATGACCATGGGGGAGGATGTAATGATGAAGAGGAGGGGACCGAGAACGGAGCCTTGGGGAACGCCTTGAGTGACAGTGGCTGTGGCAGAGCTGTGGTTATGGAGAGAGATGAAGTGGGATCGGTTGGAAAGGTGAGGAACGGAGCCAGCTGAGAGCAGAACCTTCGTGCCAAGGTCTTTAAGTCTGGTAAGCACAGACACACACACAAACTAGATACTCAAACAAAGCAACACTTTTAGGGTTATTTTAGGTTAAAGGTAATAGCCCTCATTTGCAAAGGCACCATCGGTGGGTCTCTAACATAAATATAGGCTCATTTTAGCTTAAAATGAATACTCATCGAGAAAACATCAGAGCATTCGATTCTTGGTCAGGATTGACAATTATATCAGAAATCAGACAGGTCTCTTACAGGTCTGTCACCCAGCCTGGCACTGCCCCAGTCCCACTATGGCAGTTAACCCTACACTCCACACTATGGCAGTCAATGGGGTTCAGTAAACGGGGTAACACAGAGGATCTGCCCTGACCCTTAAATTAGGCAGGTTCATGAACCCTTAAAACCTGGGACCTCTGCTGCAGTCTCATTAAATCTCCTATTAAAGCGACAGGAAGATGCCTTGCAGGACTGCCCCCCAGCCTGGAACTGCCGCAGTCCCATCATGGCCGCGACCCCACCTCTGCACAATGGCAGTCAGTGAGGTTCTGTAAAGAGAGGAAACCACAAGAACTGCCCTCACCCATTAATTAGGCTGGTTCAGGAGCAGGACCTCTGCGACAGTGTCATTAAAAAAGTACTCACAATTATATTCATCATATTATTTTTATATTATATTATTATACTTAATTATATATTATTACAGTCATATTTGTCATATATATATATATATAGGTATAATAATATATAGTTTAAATGGACTGCAACACGGAAATAGGCTGCCCATGGTGTAATATGGGCATTGGCTACTAGATGGCGCTTACTTTGCCGATCATATTTTCTATTTAGTTTAATTAATTAATGTGCAACATTTGGCACTGACGAGTTATGGCATCCTTCTCAATTATATTTCATCTAAATCTGTGGAAAATTCCATGTAGTTCCGTGAGGTGGGTCACGAAAATCGATTTCTAGACACATTTTTGATGCTCGGCCCACAGCCTATATGTGTTTTTATTCCTTTCCACTTCAACTGTTCTATTAAAAAGATATGGAATAATTCCCACGTGGGTGTTGAGCACCATTCCGCAATTTCCAACCCCGGAAGGTTCAACGTCACCAGAATGTGACGGGAATGGGGAACAGAAGTTACCTTTTCTTCCTTCGGGGGCATCACGTACCCGTGACCATCTACCACCTTAACATCCTCATCATAGAGGGTTGGGCGTACGGCAGTTGTGGCTCTGGATAAGGGAGTTGACCATCTATTTAACCACACCATGCCACCTTGATCTCCACATACTACAGTAATGGGGTCTTTGGAATTACTTCGATGTATAATAAACCGCATTTGACTCTCTCTCCTTTGATCCCCAGGGAGCCCCAAACACTACAATTCCAAAAATTCCACGCATCATTTTTGCCATTCGCAACGCACCGCTTGCTCTGTCAATAATGTAGCTCAATTTGTGCAAGTGACTGTATTTACATCATTAACAACCGTACTCATTCCATCAATTTTCAGTTAGGGTTTCTGATGATTAAATGTTGTGCCGTTGACTCTTAACTCCAGCCTGATGCATGCATTATTTGAATCCCTGTGGAAATAAAAACAAATCCAGCCCCTTGCCAGTTGTGTTAGTTCAATTCTTCCTTTATGGTTTATACTGTTTCTACTGAGTTCAATGTTTCCGTTTAGCAGTCCTTTTCATGTCCATGAGAAAACATATTTCAACTTCCAATTTTACACCATGTAGCCCACCCACCAGGGCTGGAGACCAGCCCATTCCGGGAGAATTCTAACCATTACCTGATTTCCGTTCTTCCACATTTTAGCTTAAATTCTTACTTTTCCTTTTCCTAATATTTGATCCTCTACTGAACAAATAACTCATAATTAAGTTGAAGACATTTATTTACTAACTCTTGTATGTACCCAATATTTTTCCATTTCCATTGCAGGCATGTGCTCCTATTGTTTTTACATCTTCAGTAGGTGGATAACTCACTGATATACAGAGAATTGTGAGCTGTTGCATTTTGGGACGTCGAACAAGGGAAGGACATACACAGTAAATGGTAGGACTCCGGATAGTGTTGTAGAACAGAGGGATCTAGGAGTACGTGCATCGTTCCTTGAAGGTCGAGTCGCAGGTAGATAATGTGGTCAAATAGGCTTTTGGCACTTTGGCCTTCATCAGTCAGAGTATTGAATATAGAAGTTGGGAGTTCATGTTGCAGTTGTATAAGACGTTGGTGCGACCGCATCTAGAATATTATGTTCAGTTCTGGGCACTATGTTATAGGAAAGATATTGTCAAGCTTGAAAATGTTCAGAAAAGATTTACGAGGATGTTGCTAGGACTGGAGGGTGTGAGTTATAGGGAGAGGTTGAGTAGTCTATTCCATGCAGAGGAGGAGGATGAGGGGTGGTCTTGTAGAGGTGTACAAAATCATGAGAGAAATAGATCGGGTAGATGCAGAGAGTCTCTGGCCCAGAATAAAGCTATCGATTGCCAGAAGACTTAGGTTCAAGGAAATGATTTAATAGGAATCCGAGGGGCAACTTTTTCACACAAAGAGTGGTGAGTGTGTGGAACAAGCTGCCAGAAGAGGTAGTTGAGGTTGGGACTATCCCATATTTTAAGAAACAGTTAGACAGGTTTGGAGGGATAGGGACCAAGCGCAGGTTAGTCAAGTCGGCAGAGGAGCGGCAGGTGAAGGAGTGAGTGAGGGTATTGGCTGAGGAATGTAATTACCAAAAAACGGTAAGTTAGCGAATTGGTCAATTTATCAGCTAATATAAGCAAGGCTTGCTGTAGGGTAGCGGCCTGTCGGGGAGCGGCTTTCAATAGCGAATAACCTTGTGAGAAAAGTGGGAGTCGTTTGATCGTGAGTCTTGTGAGAAAAGTACGAGTCTTTGGCTCGAGAGTCTTCATCGAGGAGGCTGAGTCGCAGAGAAGAAATGTCAGGTACGCTGATTCAGTGCGATGCTTGCACGATGTAGGAGGATAGGGACACTGCTGGTACTTCTGGCTGTTACAAGTGTGGAAATGTTCTGGTTCAGCTCCTGAAGGACCGTGTTGGGGCACTGGAGAGGCAACTGGATGACCTCAGGATCATCCAGGAAAACGAGAGTTTGCTGGACAGGATATACAGCGAGATCGTTACACCGAAAGTACCAGAAGAGAGAAGGTGGGTGACGACGAGGAAGGAAAGGAAGCTGGAGAGTATAGGAAACCCCGGGGGATGTACCTCTTGAAAACAGGTTCACCCTCTTGGAAGCTGTCGGGACAAAAGACACTGCCATTCTGAGTGGGGAACAGGTCTGCGAGTCAAAACGTAGCGCTGAAGCAAAGCCGAAGTGACAGACGTCAGGCAGAGTAGTCGGGGACGATCGCGAGAGGTGCCAAGAGAGCCAAATTGGAAATATAACAGTGGAATTAAGGAGAAAGATAGGAAAAGTTAAGAAAGTCACCAGAATTAACGGGGCAGGGGCCACACAAAGGGATAGGAGAGTATGACCACGTGAAATAGGAATCGATGTGACAGGTGAGGTGAGTAATGGATTAAAAGTAATATATATGAATGCGCGAAGTAAAATAAGTATAATGGATGGCGAGGCCGGTTCCAGTCGCCGTCAGCTCCTGAAGAAGCGCCCTCTCAAGATGGCGCGGCCTGGTCCTGTTGCCGTCGTGGCAGTTCCGCGATGATTGTGCGTTTTTTAAACTATTACTTTTATTTTTAATATCTTTCAGACTAACACATCAGCACTAACACTCTCCGATCGTAAAACACTTTAAAACTTTTAAAGCATAACCAATTTTTTTGTAGACACTTTATTCACCGATCCAGCATGGCCGGCAGAGATCATTTGAGCGATCCGCGGCAACAAAGATGGGAGCACGGCTCCGGGAACAAGTCGGAAAAAAACATTGAGGTAAGCGGGAGGAGATGCGGAACAGGGAAAAAGCTTATTGAGTAAATCACACATACTCACAGATCTGGTTTAACAATATTTATTAAGACACGTATACAAAACACTTCAGCATGTTACTCCTATCATGCAGAAGTTCTGACTGACAGCGCTGGTCGGGTTGCCATAATATTAATGGCGTGGTAGTAGGTGTGGCTTTAAATAATAAAGCTACATTAGTTAGTAGGTAAAGTAACAAAACTACATCTTTCTTGTAAGAATATAAAGTGAAACACATCTACAATAAAGTGATATATATGTAGAAGAACGTTACTAGCAGCTGACTGATTAATAATGTAACCGAAACGCTAATAGCGCATACGTACTATTGATACAAACAAAGTCCCCATATCTAAAGGGCGGCCTACAAACCCATCCCGCGCGCATCGGTACAGATCCGCATCTCCTCCCTTCACCGTGCGGCGGGAGCACTGGGGACCCGGGGGACAAACACGGCGAGTAAGATGAGCGGAGCACCGAGCGCGGTGGCGAGGGAGCTGTAGTCACAATCAATGGTTGGTCTGCAGCTGCACGTCGTGACAGAGGAGAAATTCCGTCAGTAGATGTGTAGATCGGAATCGTCGCATCAGGATACGAGACAGCAGGACGTGGTTCCTTCACAGGAAGGAGATGTTGACGCCTGTAGATCCCTCCGTCTGCACTCACCGGGCATGAGCGCGGCTCTTTTTCGAAATTGTGAATGGAGTTCAAACGGTCCTAGCCCTTTTTGGTTTGAACGCGAGCGACTTGGCCACTGGAGAGAGGTTTATGTGGTCAAAAAAATCGTGTTTGGTTATCGCGATTCAATTGATGTTGTTACCGAATGGCTAGTGGTGAACGAACCTGTGGCTGCAGTAGTTGTTTGGGCACAGGAAGTTCAGCACGGGTCTGTCGGGACATCAGGCGTTGGGCAGGAGACCCCAGTTTTGGGTCACAGGCGATGTTTCTCAGGTTTAGCAGGTGAGACATCGGATTTAGCGAAGTGTGAGCGCTCCATCAATTGCTTGGCGCTCCGGACAGCCCGTTCTGCAAGTCCACTTGATTGTGGGAATTCTGGACTGCTGGTGACATGGCGAAAATCCCATCGTTGAGCAAAGTTTCTAAAACACTGGCTAGTGAAATGACTCCGTTGTCTGACAAGTGGCGTGCGGGGGCACCGTGCACGGTGAAATGGTCGCCAGCTTTTCGATTACTGCAGCGGATGTTGGACTTTGGAGCAGGTCGATTTCGAACCAGCCCGAATACGAGTCAACGAGAACCAGATACTGTTTGCCATGCCACTCGAATATGTCAGTAGCAGGCGTGGACCAAGGCAGAGGAGAAACAGGGTGTGAGAGCAGGGGATGCTTCTGTTCGTGTGGCATCAGGCTGCTGCAGATAGCACAGGCTTAAACTTCCTCACGCATGAATTTGGTAATTCCGGGATAGTAAAAGATGCTCTGTGCTCGGAGTATGGTTGCTTACAAGCCGGGGTGACCCCCTGTGAACGACATCAAATGATTTATCTCATATGGCAGTTGGGATGACAGCTCAGTGACCCTTGATTATGACACCGCCCTGCAGCACCAGTTCATCGCGGACCAGGTAGTATGGGCAAATAGGAAGTGGAGCGTGATATGGTTTATCCTGCCAGCCACGCCGGATGACAGAAGACAATAGCTGTAAAGTTGTATCCGCAGCCAGATGCTCTGCCAGGTCACTTAAACATTCTGTAGGTGCGTACAACACCATCATTACTGTGAAATGGTAATTTTCAGACAGCTGTTGTTCGCAGGTTGTTCGTGGGGTTGTTGATGTGTCAGCCAGATACATATCCTTGTCCCTTTTGTAGACTAGGGTGAAATCGAAACTCTGTAGCTGCATCATCATCCGTTGCAGGTGAGCAGGAGCTGCAAGAATGGATTAATTCTGAATAGTGAGAAACCGTTGGTGGTCTGTTTCGACAACCACGGACTTCCGAAAAATTAAGTCCTTGAATTTTGTGCGGGTAAAAACCACGGCTAGTAATTATTCTTTCGATCTTCAGTCCCAGACAAGGTACGGGAGGCGTAAGCAATAGGTCTGCAGTCTCCTTCGACGGAATTCTGTGGGCAAGCACCTCCAAGTCCATATTGGGAAGCATCACACGTGAGTGTCACCGGTAGGTTTAAGGGTAGGGGCACAGGACAATAGTAATTTAAGCATTTCGAATGCCCTCTGGTGTTGTGGGTACCAAGACCATGTAGCGTCCTTGTGAGTTAGTTGTCGCAGAGGGGCAGATATTTTGTTGAGGTTGGGAATTAATTTCCCCAAGTAGTTAACCGTTCCCAGGAATCTCTGCAAACTTGTCACGTCAGTGAGAACTGGTATCTCATTGATGCCAATGGTCTTGGAGAGGTCAGGTCTGTGGCCGTCACTGGTGAATACGTGTCCGACATACAGGACCTCCTTGACCTGGAATCTGCTCTTCAGAGTGTTGAGCTTGCGGTGGATGTCTTTTGCACGGTCCAGTACTTTTTTTAATTTGCATCATGTTCAGCCATGTCGCGTCCAGCAACGAGAATGTCATCAAAAATGATGCCACGAGGATACCCAGTAAATAATTGCTCCATTGTACGCTGGAATACTTCGCTAGCAGAGTTGAAGTCAAAGGGCACCGCAAGAATTTGTACCGGCCAAACGGGGTGCCGAACGTGGCGAGTTTGGACTAATCGGGGTCCAGCGGGATCTCCCCGAACGAGCTGTTGGCATCCATAAAAGAAAACGCAGAGGCATTGCCCAGTTGAGCAGCGAATTCCTCCATCGTGCGCATTGGGTAGTGCGGGCGTTTGATCGCTGAGTTCAGGTCTCTGGTGTTGATACAAATTTGGATTTCTTCTTTAATTTTCTCCGTTGCGACCACCATGGTGGAAATCCAGTTGGTTGGGTCAGTAACCGTGGCAATGACACCCAGGGGCACCACCATCTGGTGCTTATTGTGTACTCTGCCACGCATAGCATGTGGCATGCGGTGCGGTGCTCGTACCACAGGTAAGACATTTGCATCATTGACGATGTTGCCTCTGATGGGTAGCTTCCTAAACTTATCGTCAAAATGTTCCTTGCACTGGGAAGTATCTGCTGGGTGGTGCCCTCGGCAGGAGAGATTTGATGGACAGCAGGCCCAAAAGTTACCAGTCCAAGGTCCTGGCATGCGTTAATGCCATGCAGAGTTTCCCACAGAGTTGCAACTTTCCCACAGCCTGTGAAGTTGTGACGCTAGGTGGTATTTCAGCTCAGCTTTTCCAATTGGGTGCACCTCCCCCCCATCCCCCATTGTAAATATTTGCTGTCCCAGCAGCGAGTCATGCGGTACCCCACAAGTCACTGCCTGCCATTCTGAATTGGATCCGTTAATCCCTACTCTTTGTTTCCTGTCTGCCAACCAATTTTCTATCCATGTCAGTACCTTACACCAAATAACATGTGATCTAATTGTGCCCACTAATCTCCTATGTGGGACCTTATCAAAGGTTTTCTGAAAGTCTACGTACACTACATTCACTGACTCTCCCTTGTCCATATTTCTAGTTACATCCTCAAAAATGTCCTGAAGATTAGTCAAGCATGATTTCCCCTTCATAAATCCATGCTGACTCGGACCGATCCTGTTACTCCTACCCAAATGTGCCGCTTCTTCATCTTTTATAATTAACTCCAGCATCTTCCCCACCACCAATGTGAGGTTAACTGGTCTTTAATTCCTTGTTTTCTCTCTCCCTACTTTCTTAAAAGGTGGGATAACATTAGATACCTTCCAATCCACAGGAACTGATCCTGAATCTATTGAACATTGGAAAATGATCACCAATGCATTCACGATATCTAGAACATCTTCCTTAAGTGCCCTGGGGTGCAGACCATCAGGCCCAGGGGATCTATCACCCTTCAGTCCCATATACGCAACACAATTTCCTGCCTATGTGAATTTCCTTCACTTCCTCAGTCACCCGAGGCCATCTGGCCGCTGGTACACAGTGGATAATTGTTTGTGTCTTCCTTAGTGAAGTCATATCCAAAGTACAAGTTCAACTCGTCTGCCATTTCCTTGTTCCCCATTATAAATTCACCTGTTTCTGTGTTCAAGGGACCCACTTTTAATATCAAGTCCTACAAGCTCAACTTATTAACTATTTTTCCCTCTTCACATACCCAAAGAAGCTTTTGTAATCCCCCTTCATATTCTTGGCTAGCTTACCTTCCTACCGCATCTTTTCTCCCCGTATTGCCTTTTTAGTTATCTTTTGCTGCTCTTTAAACGTTTCCCAATCCTCTGGCTTCCCGCTCATCTTTACTATGTTATACTTCTTCTCTTTTATTTTTATACTGTCCTTGAATTCACTTGTCAGCCACGGTCGCCTCTTACCACCCTTTAGAATCTTTCTTCCTGTTTGGAATGAACTGATATTGCACCTTCTGTATTATTCCTAGAAATACCCTCCATTGTTGTTCCACTGTCATCCCTGCTAGGGTCTCTTTCAAATAAACTTTGGCCAGCTCCTCCCTCATGCCGCCATAGTCCCCTTTCCTCAACTGTAATAATGACTCTTCCGATGTTCCCTTCTCCCTCTCAAATTGCAGATGAAAACGTATCATATTATGGTCACTACCTCCAAATGGCTCTTTTAGCTTGAGCCAAGAAGTACTTACAAGAGCAACCGCAGTTCTGGAAAAAGGTCTTGTGGACATATTAGGCGAAGATTGGCATATCAGAGTGATAGCAAGAGCAAAGTATTGAGGAGAGAAGGAACTGCCCAAGATCCAAAGCATACCACCTCATCTGTGAAACGTGGTGGGGGGTGTGATGACCTGGGCATGTATGGCTCCTGGCTCTCTTATCTGCATTGATGATACAGCTGCCAATGGTAGTTGTATAGTGAATTCTGAATGGTATAGACACATCCGATCTGTTCAAGTTCGAACAAATGCCTCAAAGAATTGCAGATGCTGGAAAATCGAAGCTAGACAAAAATGCTGGAGAAACTCTCCGGGTGAGGCAACATCTATGTTCGGAGGGAGGAGGAGAACTTTTTCAAGTTGCTGCCTCACCCGCTAAGTTTCTCCAGCATTTTTGTCTACCCTCAAAACTCATTGGCCGGAGGTTCATTCTGCAGCAACACAATGATCCTGAACATGCCGCTGAAGCAAGAAATGAGTTTTACAAAGGAAAAAACGGCCAATTCTTGAGTAGTCAAGTCAATCACCCAATCTGAAACCAACTGAGCATGCCTTCACAGATTTCAAACAGTCATTACATGCAAAGGATATGCAACATAATACAAAACATTACTACTTTCATTTACATGACATTGCTGTGTCCCAAATATTACAGTGCCCTGCAATAGGGGGACTATGTATAATCATTGCTGTAATCTCTACATGGTGAAACCAAATTGTATAAAAATGTCCTTTATTAAAATTATGGAGTACAGAGGCAAATAAATAAATGATGTCCCAAACATTATGGAGGGCACTGTTCCAGACCCGAACTTAAATCTGAATCAATATGAAACCACATCTCCTCAATTAAGAGTGCTCATATTGAAGGCTGATGTGCCACGCGCAATCTTCACCACTGTGTCTCCTTGCATTGCAACTTTAAGGGAATTATGTACATATATTAATTGTTCTCGCTGCACTTTCTTTTACAACACTCTGTGTGTCCCTATCATTCACAATGCAGGTCTTGCCATTGGTTATCTTGTAAAATAGCGACGCGACTCATTTGCAGGAGTTAAATTCCATCTGCCTTTCCTTGGCCTACTTCCCAGGTCTTTCGGTTCATTTTCTAATTTCAGATAATTCGTCTTACGATATGAACCGATTGTTTCACACACGTGATCACAATTTTACAACAGTAAATGATCACAACTTTGTTCCTTGCCACATACTGTGTCGAAATTGGATACCTTAAACCACATAAGGTAAGCAGCAATGCTCTTCAAAATTATCTTTATCGTGTTCCTTAATCCCTCACCATATGTTTTCCTTGACACGCTGCCTCACATTCCGTATCATTAGAAACATAGAAACATAGAAACATAGAAAATAGGTGCAGGAGTAGGCCATTCGGCCCTTACCGCCATTCAATATAATCATGGCTGATCATCCAACTCAGTATCCTGTACCTGCCTTCTCTCCATACCCCCTGATCCCTCTAGCCACAAGGGCCACATCTAACTCCCTCATAAATATAGCCAATGAACTGGCCTCAACTACCTTCTGTGGCAGAGAATTCCAGAGATTCACCACACTACGCTTTCCAACGACATCTTCCCCATAAAAAGGTGCCCAGAACTAAACACGGTCTAAATGCGGTGTTATCAATGTCCTGCATAACTGCAACATGACCTCTCAACTTCTATGTACCTGCATTCCCAGATCCCTCTGCTCTATAACACTCTGCTGAGCCCTGAGTAGGTCATGGCCATGTAAGACTTTCCAAAATATACCAACTCACATTTCTGTGTATTAATTTCCATCCACCATTCCTAATCGATTATGATCCCGCTGCAATGTTTGACATCCATCTTCGCTATCTGCAATCCAACCTACTTTTGTATCTGCAAACTTTCTAATCTTGCCATGTACATTCTCATACTGTAATTTATATACTTGTGAAACAGTAATGGGCCAAGCATCGAACTCTGAGGCACACCACAGGCCTCCAGTCCGAGAAACAACCTTCCACCATTACCCTCAGCTTCCTTCCATGAAGCCAATATTCTATTTGAAATTCATTGTTCAGGTTAGAAATAATATTGTTCGCAGGAATAATTACATTTAAGAAACTCTAACCTCGTGTCATAGAAATAGAGTTTGCAACATTCCCTTTTATAAAATGTGACAAAATACATTAAAATTAACAGTTCGTGTAATCCCTTGAGGACAGAAATTGCTTGCGCAATGAGAAAAAAACATTTACGGTTGATGTTTGTTCAGTGGGCTGTGGCTGATGTGCCAGAGGTCACGCTAATTGTCTCAGAGGAATGTCCTCTTTTGTATAAATGTATGCTAAATCAATCACCAGTACAGATGGACAGTTGGAAAGTTATGTGTGATTGTTCGCTGCTTCACATAGAAAATGGAATATCCAGCAATTTACTACATAGCCGCCACTTTCTACCCTGTACTTGTGGCGGTTGGTATTCCTGGTAAGATACTGGGACGAGTAGGTTTAGTTTTGTACAGAAAAACTGCGCGGAAAGAGGCCCTTCGATCAACCGAGTCCGCGATAACCAGCAATTCACGCACACTGACGGCACACGCTAGCGACAATTTACAATTGTACCAAGCCAATCAGCCTACAAACCTGTGCATCTTTGGAGTGTGGGCGGATACCGGAGATCCCGGAGAAAAACCCAAGAAGATCACGGGGAGAATGTACAAACTCCGTGCAGGATCAAACCCGGGTGGTTAGCGCTGCCAGGCAGCACATTTAACGCTGCGCACCGTGCCGCCCTGCGTGCAGTTCTCCTTCCTTTCTGTATCTGCTGCACTGAAGAATAGTCGCTTTGATACCCAGCCCAGATGCTGCCTCAGCTGACGAGTGTCTTCGGAAGGTTCAGGCTTCAGCGTCTGTTTTATTTCTGGCATTTTGTTCTTATTAATGTGTGGTTCTTTTGTCAATCAGGTCAGTTAATTTAGAGCTAATGTTTACATTTTTTCAGCATGTAACCGTATTCAAATTGGTTCTGGTGCATATTCTTCAAGCTCTGGGTCTCATTAATACAGACTTTTCCACCAAGAGTCAGCTAATGAGGAATGTATACATGTCTGTCAACATGCCTGTTGAATTATCACAACTAGCTGAAACACCTTCCGGGTTTTCGTTCTCTGATTCATTTGCCAGTTTTGATTTTATGACTGCGTTTCCACTTGCTACGTCTGATATGTCGGAGGAAGCAGTTCTCCCTGAGTCTAATGCTCTCTGATACAAGTTAATTTCGATTGACGCAACGACTCGAAATGACTGTGATCAGTGCGTCGTAGACTTTAGGAGGCCGACTGTAAATTGCTGCAAATTACCGACACATCTGCCTCTTCGATCAGCACCGCTCTAAGTATTTCTCCGAACGGAAATTTGGTAAACTGGATCAGGTATTTGCTCATTGAAACTAACGTTTTTTTTGGTTTCTTGCAGTTAATTTAACGGCGATTGTGATCCTCTCCCGGGGAAAATGTGGTCTCTCCAAATGCATCACCCGTTACCTAGTGGGAATGGCAACAGCGGATCTAATGGTAGTTGTCATTGTTGCTGCAATTGAACAAGTTAATTACATATACGTTTACGCTAGTTCCTTGTTCATTGCACCGGTTTGCGCTCTGAACCTAGTACTAAGGGTTGTAACAATCGACTGTTCTGTTTGGTTCACCGTCAGTTTCACTTGCGATCGTTTTATGGCGATCTGTTGTCAAAAGCTACGTGAGCGCTACAGCACCGAGAGGGCAGCGTGTGTGATTATGGTGACTGTGGCTGTCGTCAGCTGCGCCCGGTCCATTCCCTTTTACTTTGCCGTGGAGCCTTCTGTCATAATTGACAACGTGCCTTGGCGTTGCGCCTTCTCAAAGGAGTACGCCACTTTGTCGGTTTGGAAAGGCTATGAGTTACTTGACAGCATCTTAGCACCGTTGTTACCGATCGGTTTAATCCTGTTGTTCAATGGGTTAACTTGCAGACATATCATAGCGGCCAATAGAGTTCGCAGACGACTTCGGAACAGCCATGAGAACAAGAAGGATACAGAGGTGGAGAACCGGAGAAAATCGATGATTTTGCTCTTCGCTGTATCAGGCAATTTCATAATATTTTCGATACCCTATGTGGTTCATTCTCTGACATGGCAAGCATATAATTTCTTTTACACTGATAGATATTTGAGCAGCCCGGTATATATCCTGCAGCAGTTTGGATTTATGTTGCAGATTGTCAGTATGTGCACAAACACGTGTATCTATACACTGACACAGAGGAAATTCAGGGACCAGCTGAAGAGTGGAGTGAAATATCTACTCACATTGAATGGCCGATTATGTAGTTGACGTGTAACTCTGATAGCAACTTGGATGAAATTTCAAATAAATGTCTTTAACAATTCGTACGTTCGGTAAAATACCATAAAGTCAATGCAGGCCTGCGCTTGACAACCGAGAACTCGGTATACTCACGTCACGGTATTGGTCACGTTTGGAAAGTGTGGACACATGCTACCTGTTGCAGTTGTGATGTTGCATTGGTGGAATTATATTCCAAACCACTGGATCTTTTTCTTATTTTAATATTTAATTTTATTAGAAGTAAGTACAGTCATATGGCACCAAAGTGCCTAATATATATTTGCATAATACATTTTATGTACATCTTTTTTTTATTATAATAAAGAAGAATAAGAAAAATAAATTAGATAATAAAGAATAGAAAAACGTGAGGTATAGTGTGTGAAAAAGAAAAAAAGAGAATGAAAGAGGAAAGTTGAAGAAAAGAGAATAGGAAAAAGAGTAAAAAATACAAATAAAAAGAAATAAGGAGATCATTATTTATAATCGACCATCCCCCACCCAGTCCTGAAACAGTTCGTTTCTACAATTATGTTGTACTATATGATTCCAAAAAGACGACAAATGGAACTAACTCGTTAAGAATTGGTCTGATTTTTCTATTAGGAGGAATCACATTTCTTCAAGATGTGCGGTCCAACATGCTGGCGATCCACATTTTAAGCGTTGGTATTGGTGTATTTTTCCAAAATTTAAGTATTAGTTTTTTTTGCAATTATTAAACCATAATTAAAAAATAAATGTTGAGGTAAGTTCAATTTATTCCCATCTTCCATTACTCCAAATATAATAATTTCAGTATTAGGTTCCATTCCTATCTTGAATAATTTTGTAAATATATCAAAAATATCACTCGAAAATCTATAACGTTTTATGCACGAAACAAAAGAGTGTGTTATAGTTGCGTTTTGGGATATACATTTATCACAAATGGGGGATATATTTGGATAGAATTTGTGATTTGGATAGAACCCTATTTGGTTCATTCTCTGACATGGCAAACACGTAATTTCTTTTACATCGATAGATATTTGAGCAGCTCGGTATATATCCTGCAGAAGTTTGGATTTAAGTTGCAGATTGTCAGTATGTGCACAAACACGTGTATCTATACACTGACACAGAGGAAATTCAGGGATCAACTGAAGAGGGGAGTGAAATATCCACTCACATTGAATGGCCGATTATGTAGTTGACGTGTTACTCTGATAGCAACTTGGATGAAATTTCAAATAAATGTCTTTAACTATTCGTACGTTCGGTAAAATGCCACCAAGTCAATGAAGGTATGCACTTGATAACCGAGAACCCGGTATACTCACTTAAATTGGTCACGTTTGGAAAGTGTAAACACATGCTGCCTGTTGCAGTTGTGATGTTGCCTTGGTGGAATTATATTCCAAACCACTGGATCTTTGATCGCTGCAACATACTTTGAGATATCTGGAGAATATATTATAACTCAGAACTGGAACTCTGATGTCAGATGAATTGAACCGGAATATTTCGGTTTTCCATAGAATTACATCATTCCTGTGGACTAATGGTTCCTCAGTGAAACATTTCGCCGCTCATAACACAACTAAAATGTAGCAGCTGGTGAAAGAACACTCTAACGCGGAGATTGTAGTTTTTGCTTGTTTTAGTATAAACTTGACTAAGTGGGACCCGCTGGGTCCCATGTTCACACGGGAGGGCTGGTCCCCCAACGCAATATTTCACCTCTATCCACCAATTCCAATATTAATAAATGTCTCTGTAACCTTTTATCTTTGTCTTTCCCCAAAGCTAAT
Organism: Malacoraja senta; assembly: GCA_038087875.1. Lineage (NCBI taxonomy): Eukaryota > Metazoa > Chordata > Chondrichthyes > Rajiformes > Rajidae > Malacoraja > Malacoraja senta. Next base: position 5,807,830 of record CM075991.1, read on the forward strand.
TTTAAACTTACGTTTCTTGTTGTTTAGAAATCTCCCTCCCATATATCTAACATGTATTTACCATAAATGTCCAGATTGAGTCCGCTCGTAAAATAAGTCGTAAGTTAAACTTTGGGAGACTTGCCTGCTAAACACAATGACCAAAAGCACCTCTAATGCAAAATTGCAACGGATAAGAACGTAGACAGTACTAAAAAGGGCTATCATCCCCGACTGATAAGAATGCCCGCTCCTCAGCAGAATGTTTCATTTTTAGCTATTTTAACTACGTTCTATCTTGGCCATTTTCCCGTCATGCTCGCCAGTATGTGAGCTCCAGGGTTACTCAAACTATAACCTACTCATCTTCCTTATAATTCTCACAACTCTCTACCTTTCCCCCTTTTGGCAATTGGTCACACCCAATTAATCCATATTTAACAGCACCCACTAATACACCTACTGAAAATAATTGTTGTCTGTTAACCCCTCTTCCCACCTGCCTAACTAACATCAGGGTTTTCAACATCCTGTGAAACTAAAACAAGAACAAAGTAATCACTATCAATAACTGTACAAAAACTAATCAAACGGTGCACGTTAGTATTCAGTCCCCAGTTCCAGGCTCTTCCCCACCAAGTCCATTTTCTCAATATGTCCTCTGCTTCTCTGCCATGCATCCCAATAGGCTTAGTGCTCTCAGGCCAGTCAAGTATAACCATTTCACCCTCCTTGGTCAGTGTCTTCCAATCGGAATGGAAGTGTGGTATTTGTTGAAGTTGGTTTGCGATAAATCTTCTTAATGTCTCGTCCGAGTCATTCCGCACGACAAAGAAGCTTACTGTTATAGATTTTCCCACAGACAGTACCATTAATTTCTTGTCTCGGATAGCGATCTGTCTCGTTAAACCCCGGTTTACAATATTATGCCAACGTAGAGTACATTTCCGAGCAATCGTTCAATGCCACTTAGCAGAGGCAGCGACCTAATATTTTCCCATTTATAGGCAACACTAGCAAAATAAGAATTAGGTTTTACCTCAATCGAAAGCTTACCATTATATAGTGAATAAATCCACAACCATCATACTCATTATTTCTTATTTGATGACTCGGTCCAATATGATGCCCCTTGGTACTTTATCCATTATCACATTACTTTCAATAGCATTGTGCATTGTTATCGAAGCTCCTTGTTTATACTGCCCAATAATATGCAACTGGTGTAGGATAAATGTCTTATTCTTCAGCTGGCGTGGGACATGGAGAACAACTGCAAAAATAAATGTTTCCTGAGCATCTTGGTATATCCGATCCACTTGCCTCGCTATAGACAACGATCATACGTGACAGTCATATTGCATATGTTGACTCCAATTTTCCAGTTGATGATTCGATATAAAATTGGGGACTTGGTGGGTAGATACCATTAGAATGCCACCATGCACCTGACACATTAGCCAGTTGGAATAAATACCACATACCTGTTCCCTACGCGCATTCTGAGAAATATTACTCAGTAGATTACTCAGTCTATCGTTCTGTTTATTGTGTCCTCATAGGGTTTAAGAATTTTATCTCCCGTAAGAAAGATTTGCAATGCTAAGTGTCTCGGCATCTTTAAATCCCAGTACGGCCACTTTACACATCTTCTTTCAAACTGTTCTAATGTCACAATAAGTTCAGCTACATCCATCACATTAACCCGTGGATAACTCTGTTGCACATCCAGCGCCCATTATCTCTATAAATTCCCTTCATGTTCTATGTGTTTTATTCATTTCAACTTCACGTTCCTTTCCACTTCCACTTCCACTTCTCGAATCAATGACAAGGAAAGATTGACAATGGACAACAGAGTAAGGTCAGGTCCAATTGCGAGCGGTGCGAGGGTGGAAGTGAATACGGAGGTCAAAGTACTGTGTATGAATGCGCGAAGTATATGGAATAAAGCGGACGAGTTTGAGGCTCAGTTAGAAACTGGCAAGTTTGATGTTGTGGGAATTACTGAGACATGGCTGCAAGGGGGCCAGGGCTGGGAACTGAATATTCAATGGTATACCTCCTTACGAAAAGACAAACAGGTGGGCAGAGGGGGTGGGGTTGCCCTGTTGGTGAGGAATGGAATTCAGTCCCTTGCAAGGGTTGACATTGAAACACGAGATGTGGAGTCAGTATGGATAGAACTAAGGAATTGGAATGGTAAAAATACCCAAATGGGACTAATCTACAGGCCCCCAAACAGTAGCCTGGACATAGGGCGCAAGTTGAATCAGAAGTTAAAATTGGCATGCAGCAAAAGTAATGCTGTGGTTGTTATGGGAGATTTCAACGTGCAGGTAGACTGGGAAAATCAGGTTGGTACTGGACCCCAAGAAGGGGACTTTGTAGAGTGCCTTCGTGATGGATTCATCGAACAGCTTGTATTGGAGCCTACCAAGGAAAAGGCAATCTGGATTTAGTGTTATGTAATGAACCGGATTTGATAAAGGACCTCGAGGTTAATGAGCCATTTGGAGGCAGTGACCATAACATGGTCAGGTTTAATCCACAGTTGGAGAGGGCGAACAGTACATCGGAGGTGTCAGTGTTGCAGTTGTATAAAGGGGACTATGGGACCATGTGGGAGGAGCTGGCCAAAGTTGACTGGAAAGATACACTAGCAGGGATGACAGTGGAACAAAAATTGCAGGTGTTTCTAGGAATAATACAGAAGGTGCGGGATCAGTTCATTCCTAGGAGGAAGAATGATTCCAAGGGGAGAAAGGGACGACCATGGCTGATAACGGACGTCAGGGACAGTATAAAAATTAAAGCGAAGAAGTACAAGGTAGCAAAGATGAGCGGGAAGCAAGAGGATTGGGTAATGTTTAAAGAACAACAGAAGATAGCCAAAAAGGCAATACGGGGAGAAAAGATGAGGTACGAAGGGAAGCTAGCCAAGAATATAAAGCAGGATAGTAAAAGCTTCTTTAGGTATGTGAAGAGGAAAAAATTAGTTAAGACCAAAGTTGGACCCTTGAATACCGAAAAGGGTGAATTTATTATGGGGAACAAAGAAATGGCAGATGAGTTGAACAAGTACTTGGGATCTGTCTTCACTAAGGAGGACACAAACAATCTTCCTGATTTAATAGTCGCCAGAGGGTCTGGGGTGACAGTGGAACTGAAGGAAATCCACATTAGGCAGAAAATGGTGTTGGATAGGCTGATGGGACTGAAGGCTGATAAATCCCCAGGGCCTGATAGTCAGCATCCCAGGGTACTTAAGGAAGTGGCTCTAGAAATCGTGGATGCATTGGTGATAATTGTCCAATGTTCTATAGACTCGGGATCAGTTCCTGTGGATTGGACGGTAGCTAATGTTATCCCACTTTTTAAGAAAGGCGGGAGAGAGAAAACGGGTAATTATAGACCACTTAGCCTGACATCGGTGGTGAGGAAGATGCTGGAGTCAATTATAAAAAATGAGATAGCCGCACATTTGGATAGCAGTAACAGGATCGGTCCGAGTCAGCATGGATTTGCGAATGGGAAATCATGCTTTACTATTCTTCTGGAATTTTTTGAAGATGTAACGAGGAAAATGGACAATGGAGAGCCAGTGGATGTAGTGTACCTGGACTTTCCGAAAGCATTTGATTAGGTCCCACATAGGAGATTCAATTATGGCACATGGTATTGTGGGTAGAGTGTTGACATGGGTAGGGAAGTGATTAGCAGACAGGAAACAAAGAGTAGGGATTAACTGGTCCCTTTCAGAATGGCAGGCAGTGACAAGTGGGGTACCACAAAGCTCTGTACTGGGACCGAGGCTATTTACAATATACATCAATGATTTGGATGAAGGAATTCAAAGTAACATTAGCAAATTTGCAGATGACACAAAGCTGGGTGGCAGTGTGAAGGGTGGGGAGGATTTTATGAGAATGCAGGGTGACCTGGGCAGGTTGGGAGAGTGGGCAGATGCATGGCAGATGAAGTTTAATGCGGATAAATGTGAGGTTATCCACTTTGGTAGCAAAAACAGGAAGACAGATTACTATCTAAATGGTGTCAAGTTGGGAAAAGGGGAAGTACAACGGGATCTGAGGGTCCTTTTATATCAGTCTATGAAAGTAAGCATGCAGTTACAGCAGGCAGTGAAGAAAGCAAATGGCATGTTGGCCTTTATAACAGGAGGAATCGAATATAGGAGCAAAGAGGTCCGTCTGCAGTTGTACTGAGCCCTAGTGAGACCACATCTGGAGTATTGTGTGCAGTTTTGGTCCCCAATTTGAGGAAGTACATTCTTGCTATTGAGGGTGTGCAGCGTAGGATTACAAGATAAATTCCCGGGATGGCGGGACTGTCATATGCTGAGAGAATGGAGCAGCTGGGCTTGTGCACTATGGAGGATGTGCACACTGAGAAGGATGAGAGGGTATCTCATTGAAACATATAAGATTGTTAAGGGCTTGGACAAACTAGAGGCAGAAACATGTTCCCGATGTTGAGGAAGTCCAGAACCAGGGGCCACAGTTTAAGAATAAGAATGTTTAAGAATTATTTTCCTCTGCATTGGTCCACGCTTGCTTCTGACATATTCGAGTAGCGTGGCAAACAGTATCTGGTTTTTGTTCACTCGTATTCGGGCTGGTTCGAAATCGACCTGCTCCAAAGCCCAACATCCGCTGCAGTAATCCAAAAGCTGGCGCGCCATTTCGCCATACACAGTGCCCCCGCACGCCACTTGTCAGATAACGGCAGTCAGTCAACTAGCCAGTGTTTTAGAAATTTTGCTCAACGACGGGATTTTCGCCATGTCACCAGCAGTCCAGAATTCCCACAATCAAGCGTACTTGCAGAACGGGCTGTCCGGAGCGCCAAGCAATTGATGGAGCGCTCACACGTTGCTAAATCCGATGTTTCACCTGCGAAACCTGCGAAACATCGCCTGTGACCCAATACTCGGGTCTCCTGCCCAACGCCTGATGTCCCGACATCCCGTGCTATACTTCCTGTGCCCCAACATCTACTGCAGCCACAGGTTCGTTCACCAATTGCCATCAGAAACAACTCGAACTGAAACGCGATACCCAAACACGATGTTTTGACCACTTAAACCTCTATCCAGTGGCCAAGTCACTCGCCTTCAAACCAACAAGGATTGGGCCGTTTGGGCTTCATCCACAATTCCGAAAAAGAGTCGCGCTCATGCCTGGTGAGTGCAGAGGGGGGATCTACAGGCGCAACCGTCAACATCTCCTTCCTGTCAAGGAACCACGTCCTGCTGTCTCGTATCCGGATGCGACACGTTCGATCTACACATCTACTGACCGACTTTCTCCTCTCTCACGACGTGCAGCTGCAGACCAACCATTGATTGTGACTCCAGCTCCCTCACCACCACGCTCGGTGCTCCGCCTGCCTGCCTCGCCGTGTTTGTCCCCCGGGTCCCCAGTGCTCCCGCCGCACGGTGAAGGGAGGAGATGCGGATCTGTACCGATGCGCGCGGGATGGGTTTGTAGGCCGCCCCTTAGATATGGGGACTTTGTTTGTATCAATAGTACGTATGCGCTATTACCGTTTCGGTTACATTATTAATCAGTCAGCACCTAGTAACGTGCTTCTACATATATATCACTTTTTTGTAGATGTGTTTCACTTTATATTCTTACAAGAAAGATGTAGTTTTGTTACTTTACCTACTAACTAATGTAGTGCTTTATTATTTAAAGCCACACCTACTACCACGCCATTAATATTATGGCAACCCGACATGCGCTGTCAGTCAGTACTTCTGCATGATAGGAGTAACATGCTGAAGTGTTTTGTATACGTTTCTTAATAAACATTGTTAAACCAGATCTGTGAGTATGTGTGATTTACTCAACAAGCTTTTTGCCTGTTCCGCATCTCCTCCCGCTTACCTCAATGTTTTTCCGACTTGTTCCCGGAGCCGCGCTCCCATCGTTGTTGCCGCGGATCGCTCTCATGATCTCTGCCGGCCATGCTGGATCGGTGAATAAAGTGTCTACAAACAAATGGGTTATGCTAAAGTATAAGTTTAAAAGTGTTTTACGGTCGACGAGTGTTAGTGCTGATGTGCTAGTCTGAAAGATATTAAAAATATAACTGATAGTTTAAAAAACTCACAATCTCCACGGAGCTGCCATGACTGCAACTGGAGCAGGCCGCGCCATCTTGAGAGGGCGTTCCTTCAGGAGCTGACTGTGACTGGACCCGTCGCGCCATCTCTTATACTTCTTTTACTTCGCGCATTCATATATAATACTTTTAATCCATTACTCGCCTCACCTTTCACATCGATTCTTATTTCACTTGGTCATACCTATCCCTTCGTGAGCTTTCTGCCCCGTTAATTCTGGTGTCTTTCTAAACTTTTCCTATCCTTTCTATCCCTTTAACTCGATCCTTATATTTCCAATATGGCTGCCCCCCCCCCCCCCACACACACACACACACACACACCTCCCCCCACTATTTAGTTTACACCCACGTGTAGCAGTGGCAAACCGTCCTGGGATACTGAGTTGGATGAGGGATACTGAGTTGGATGAGGGATACTGAGTTGGATGAGGGATACTGAGTTGGATGAGGGATACTGAGTTGGATGAGGGATACTGTTGGATGAGGGATACTGAGTTGGATAAGGGATACTGAGTTGGATGATCAGCCATGATCATATTGAATGGCGGTGCAGGCTCGAAGGGCCGAATGGCCTACTCCTGCACCTATTTTCTATGTATCTATGTATCTATGTCCTGCCAGTATGCTGGTCCACCGCCTGTTAAGGTACAACAAGTGCGTTCTGTACAACTCACCCTTACCTCAAAACAGATACCTGTGGTCTAAGATTCTACATCCCTGCCTCCTGCATCAGCTCCTCAGCCACACATTCAGATCCCCTATCTCCCTGTTCCCGCCCTCACGAGCACAGGGAACTGGAAGCAAACCAGACATAACCACCCTGGAGGTCCTGTTTTCAGCCTTCTTCCGCGCTTTCTGAAGTCACGCTGCAGAATCTCTTTCCTCATTTCCCGCCGTCATTTGTGCCGACATGCACTACCACTTCCGGCTGCTCACTTTCCGCCATGAGGATGCTCTGTAATCGGTCCATGGCGACCTGGATCTTGGCACCAAGGAGGCAACACACCTTCCTTGAATCCCGCCTGTTATCGCAGAAACCCCTGTCTGTACCTTTCGCGATCGTTCCCGATTACTGCGGCTCTGCCTGACGTCTGTCACTTCGGCTTTGCTTCAGCGCTACGATTTGACTCGCAGGCCTATCCCCCACTCAGAATGGCTGTCTCTTCTGTCCCGACAGCTTCCAAGAGGGTGAACCTGTTTTTCAAGAGGTACATCCCCCGGGGTCTCCTATACTCTCCACCTTCCTTCCCTTCGTCATCGTCACCCACCTTCTCTCTTCAGGTACCTTCGGTGTAACGATCTCGCTGTATGCCCTGTCCAGCAAACCCTAGAGCAAGCCTTGCTTATATTGGCTGATAAATTGACCGATTAGCTAACTTACCATTTTTTGGTAATTACATTCCTCAGCCAATACCCTCACTCACTCTTTCACCTGCCGCTCCTCTGCCGACCTTGACTAACCTGCGCTTGGTCCCTATCCCTCCAAACCTGTATTAACCTTGCACCTGTCTAACTGTTTCATAAAGTATGGGATAGTCCCAGCCTCAACCACCTCTTCTGGCAGCTTGTACCACACACTCACTATCCTTTATGTGAAAAGGTTACCCCTCGGATTCCGATTCAATCATTTCCTTAAACCTAAGTCTTCTGGCAATCGATAGATCTATTCTGGGCCAGAGACTCTGTGCACCTACCCGATCTATTTCTCTCATGATTTTGTACACCTCTATAAGACCACCCGTCATCCTCCTGCTCTGCATGGAATAGACTACTCAACCTCTCCCTAAAGCTCACACCCTCCATTCCTAGCAACATCCTCATAAATCTTTTCTGAATATGACAATATCTTTCCTATAACATAGTGCCCAGAAATGGACACAATATTCTAGCTGCTCAGGTATAGGGTGGCATTCAAATGTTCGCTACCCACCAAGTCCCCAATTTGATATCGAATCAACAACTGGAAAAAATGAGTCAAGATATGCAATATGACTGTCACGTAAGATCGTTGTCTATAGCGAGCAAAATGGATCGGATATACCAAGATGCTCAGGGAACATATATTTTTGGGGTCGTTCTCCATGTCCCACGCCAGCTGAAGAATAAGACGTTTATCCTATACCAGTTGCATATTATTGGGCAGTATAAACAAGGAGCTTCGATAACAATGCACTATGCTCTTGAAAATAATGTGATAATTGATAAAGTATCAAGGGGCATCATAATGTACCGATGTCATCAAACAAGGAATAATGAGTAGGATGGAGTTTGGTTCATCATTTACTCATTATAATAACGGTAAGCTTTCGATTGATGTAAAACCTAATGCTTCTTTTGCTAGTGTTGCCCATAAATGGGAAAATATGAGGTCGCTGCCTCTGCTAAGTGGCATTGAACGAGTGGTCGGAAATGTACTCTACGTTGGCATAATATTGTAAACCGGAGTTTTACGAGACAGATCACTATACGAGACAAGAAATTAATGGTACCGTGGGTGGGAAAATCGATAACAGTAAGCTTCATTGTCGTACGGAATGACTCGGACGAGACATTAAGAAGATTTATCGCAAACAAATTTCAACCAATACCACACCTCCATGCTGATTGGAAGTTACTGACTAAGGAGGGTGAAATGGTTATACATGACTGGGATGAGAGCACTAAGCCTATTCGGATGCATGGCAGAGAAGCAGAAGACATATTGGAGAAAATGGACTTGGTGGGAAAGAGCCTGGAACTGGGGACTGAATACTAACGTGCATCCTTTGATTAGTTGTTGTACATAATCATTCATAGTGATTACTTTGTTCTTATTTTTGGTTTCACAGGATAAGTTGAAAACCCTGATGTTAGTTAGGCAGGTGGGAAGAGGGGATAACAGACAACAATTAGTTTCAGTAGGTGTATTAGTGGGTGCTGTTTAATATGGATTATACTTCGCAGTCACGTGAGTGACTACGTGAAGAACCCGCCAGCCCGCAGGCGCGTATTACGTCTAACGCATGGCGCAGCGACTAAGTTTAAAGACCTCCAGGTAAGTTCTCGAACTTAGCTTGCGGTTGTTTATCTTCGTTCTTATTACAGGTTAAGAACGAACAACTATGGACAAGGCGGGGGTGAAGTCCAGACGGGCCGCGAGAAAAACTGCTACGGAAGACCGCGGCAGTGCGATTAGCGGGCGGCCGTCGGTTTCACCATCACGGTCACTGACAGCACAGCCAGCGATTTCGGACGCGGTGCCCGTAGAAAGCACCTTGGCTACCCAGAGAGTTGGCAAGTCAAAAAATAGTCCGACAGACCGGTTGACTCGCACGAGCCCAGTCGGGAGGGTTCGCCTCCTTCAGCAGGGAACGTCCTCGGACATCTTTCCCGTATGGAGCATCTAATGGAGGAGATGCTCCAATATGATATACTCTTTGGACGGGATTCATGTCAGCGCGGGTCTCTAGCGCCCGCGGCTGCGCCTGGTGCAGGGCTGCATTGTATCTCCCTATCTAAGGAAGGGAGTGTAGGTCATCAGTCCTGGGTTGGCTCACACTACAGTGGTATGTCGAGGGAACGCTACAAGACACAAGATCTGCGTGAAGCAGAGATACCCACTATGGTGTCGACATTTGCATTGCCGGCGCAAATCGACGAGCCACTGGACGAATAACTAGCGGCCTGCATCAATTACCTGGCTTCTCACCAGCTACGGGAAGAGGTAATGATGGAGACGGCCACGAAATACCACACACCCAGCAACCGCGCTTCGCTAAGAGTTCTGGCCGTAAATAGCTCCATTTGTAGTTACATGGGTGGAGGCATAAAGATTCAGGAGGTTAAACTCCAAAGGATCCTGAGCCTTCTGGCATCCGGGGTCAAGGCCTTCGCCAGGTCAATGGACGGGAGCTCCCTGTCTGAGGTTCAACCGGACGCATTGGCACTGATGTGCAATGCACATTTTCAGATAAATTGCTTTTGCAAGAATGCCATTCGTCCTGTCCTCAATCCCAAGTTTGCTGGTTTATGCAGGTCGAGCAATGTGCAGCCGGCCAATTATTTATTTGGGGAAGACCTGTCCAAACAAGTCAAGGACCTGTAATCTACCAGCAACAGATGGTCTACAGGAGCCAGTACCAGCTCAAGGACCGAAAGAACCAGCCAAAGGTCTTTTATAGGACAAGGTTCAGGCCGGCCGACATCGATGATGCGCAGTTGGCGCACTCCAGTACCCTTACCCCTCAAACATCGAGGGCGGATATAAACATCGCAGATCCATCAATATCCATGGAGGTAGGTGGGTCTGGTTCTCTATGGAACATGCGGTGTGTGGGTCAATCACAAGTTGGTGGGAGATTACGTTTCTTTTTGAATGAATGGCGTTCGATAACATCGGATATGTTCATACTGCACAGTATAGATGATTTCCAAATTGAATTTTCTGATTCACTTCCACCCACACAGCATACTCCAAACCGTACTTTGGTCCTTCACAACAAGACGGTTTGGATGTACAAATTGAAATTCAATCATTATATCCAAAAGTGTAATTGAGAAGTCGAATCATGAATCTCACCAATTTGTGTCCAATATATTTACAAAACAAAAGAAAGATGGGGGATGCCGAGTCATCCTGGACTTGACCCGACTCAGCACCTTTGTGCAGTACAGACATTATAAAATGGAAAATGTTGTTACTGCCAAACAATTGATTTCCAAAGGATGTTATATGGCATGCATCGATCTTAAAGATGCATACTATTCGGTGCCTATTCATAAGGATCACCGGAAATACTTAAAATTCAACTGGATGGGGCAGCTTCGGCAGTTTAAAGCATTGCCTAATAGGTTAACTTCAGCTCCCAGATTATTCACGAAATTATTAAAACCAGTTCTTGCTTTTTTAAGAGCTCAAAAACACATAGTAATGGCGTACTTGGACGATATCCTTATTATAGGCAAGACTCTGGAATTGTTTTTTTCAGCGGTCTGAGCCACCAAGCTCTTATTTGAGCGATTGGGATTTCTCATCCATCCAGTTAAATCCAAGTTGACACCATCCAAAGTTATGGAATATTTGGGATTCACTATTAACTCTGTTCATATGTCTGCAACTCTGCCTTGAAGCAAGATATTGGAGTTAATAGAGTGCTGTAATTACCTCTTAACGAAGCAGCAGCCTTCCATCCGACAAGTGGCCAGTTTAATTGGAAAATTAAATAATTGTATAAGGGGTAAGAGTGTTGTAAAAACAAGCCTGAAGGCGTTGTGTCTCAATGCAAGGAGTATTTGTAATAAGGTGGATGATTTGAATGTGCTGATAGATATTAATGACTATGATATAGTTGGGATCACGGAGACATGGCTCCAGGGTAACCAAGGCTGGGAGCTGAACATCCAGGGATATTCAATATTCAGGAGGGATAGACAGATAGGAAAAGGAGGTGGGGTAGCATTGATGGTTAGAGAGCAGATTTACGCAATAGAAAGGAAGAACATTAGCTTGGAGGATGTGGAATCGATATGGGTAGAGCTGCGAAACACTAAGGGGCAGAAAATGCTAGTGGGAGTTGTGTACAGGCCACCTAACGGTAGTAGTGGAGTTGGGGATGGCATCAAACAGGAAATTAGAAATGCGTGCAACAAAGGTAAAACAGTTATAACGGGTGACTTAAATCTACATATAGATTGGGTGAATCAAATTGGCAAGGGTGATGAGAAAGAGGATTTCTTGGAATGTATGCGGGATAGTTTTCTAATCCAACATGTAGTGGAACCAACGAGAGAGCAGGCTATTCTAGATTGGGTATTGAGTAATGAGGAAGGGTTAGTTAGCAGTCTTGTTGTGCGTGGCCCCTTGGGCAAGAGTGACCACAATATGGTTGAGTTCTTCATTAGGATGGAGAGTGATATTGTTAATACAGAAACAAGGGTCCTGAACTTAAAGAAAGGTAACTCTGAGTGTATGAGAAGTGAGTTGGCCAAGATAGACTGGCAATTGATTCTTAATGGGTTGACGGTAGATATGCAATGAAAGGCATTTAAAGACCGTATGGATGACCTAAACAATTGTTCATCCCAGTTTGGCAAAAAAATAAATCTGGGAAGGTAGTGCATCCATGGATAACAAGGGAAATCAGGGATAGTTTCAAAACAAAAGATGAAGCGTACAAATTAGCCAGAAAAAGCAGCCTTCCTGAGGACGGGGAGAAATTCAGAGTCCAGCAGAGGAGGAGAAATGGCTTAGTTAGGAAAGGGAAAATAGGTTATGAAAGAAAACTGGCAGGGAACATAAAAACTGACTGCAAAAGCGTTTATAGATATGTGAAGAGAAAAAGATTAGTTATAACAAATGTAGGTCCCTTGCAGTTAGAAACAGGTGAATTGATCATGGGGAACAAGGACATGGCAGACCAATTGAATAACTACTTTGGTTCTGTCTTCACTAAGGAAGACATAAATAATCTGCCGGAAATAGCAGGTGACCGGTGGTCAAATGAGATGGAGGAACTGAGTGAAATCCAGGTTAGCCAAGAAGTGGTGTTAGGGAAATTGAATGGATTAAAGGCCGATAAATCCCCAGGGCCGGATAGGCTGCATCCCAGAGTAGTTAAGGAAGTAGCCCCAGAAATAGTGGATGCATTAGTGATAATTTTTCAAAACTCTTTAGATTCTGGAGTAGTTCCTGAGGATTGGAGGGTAGTTAATGTAACCCCACTTTTTTAAAAGGGAGAGAGAAAACGGGGAATTACAGACCAGTTAGTCTAACGTCGGTAGTGGGGAAACTGCTAGAATCAGTTATTAAAGATTGGGTAGCAGCACATTTGGAAAGTGGTGAAATCATTGGACAAAGTCAGCATGGATATATGAAAGGTAAATCATGTCTGACGAACCTTATAGAATTTTTCGAGGATGTAACTAGTAGAAAGGATAAGGGAGAACCAGTGGATGTGATATATCTGGACTTTCAGAAGGCTTTCCACAAGGTCCCACATAAGAGATTAGTATACAAAGTTAAAGCACACGGTATTGGGGGTTCAGTATTGATGTGGGTAGAGACTTGGCTGGCAGACAGGAAGCAAAGAGTAGGAGTAAACGGGTCCTTTTCACAATGGCAGGCAGTGACTAGTAGGGTACCGCAAGGCTCCGTGCTGGGACGCCAGCTATTTACGATATATATTAATGATTTGGACGAGGGAATTGAATGCAACATCTCCAAGTTTGCGTATGACACGAAGCTGGGGGGCAGTGTTAGCTGTGAGAAGGATGCTCGGAGGCTGCAAGGTGACTTGGATAGGCTTGGTGAGTGGGCAAATGCATGGCAGATGCAGTATAATGTGGATAAATGTGAGGTTATCCACTTTGGTGGCAAAAACTGGAAAGTAGACTATTATCTGAATGGTGGCCGATTAGGAAACGGGGAGATGCAACGAGACCTAGGTGTCATGGTACACAAGTCATTAAAAGTAGGCATGCAGGTGCAGCAGGCAGTGAAGAAGGCGAATGGTATGTTAGCATTCATAGCAAAAGGATTTGAGTATAGGAGCAGGGAGGTTCTACTGCAGTTGCACAGGGTCTTGTTGAGACCACATCTGGAATATTGCGTACAGTTTTGGTCTCCTAATCTGAGGAAAGATATTCTTGACATAGAGAGAGTACAGAGAAGGTTCACCAGACTAATTCCTGGGATGTCAGGACTTTCATATGAAGAAAGACTGGATAGACTCGGTTTGTACTCGCTAGAATTTAGAAGATTAAGGGGCGATCTTATAGAAACGTACAACATTTTTAAGGGGTTGGACAGGCTAGATGCAGGAAGATTGTTCCCGATGTTGGGGAAGTCCAGAACAAGGGGTCACAGTTTAAGGATAAGGGGGAAATCTTTTAGAACCGAGATGAGGAAAACATTTTTCACACAGAGAGTGGTGAATCTCTGGAATTCTCTGCCACAGAAGATAGTTGAGGCCAGTTCATTCGCTATATTTAAGAGGGAGTACGGTGTGGCCCTTGTGGCTAAAGGGACCAGGGGGTATGGAGAGAAAGCAGGTACAGGATACTGAGTTGGATGATCAGCCATGATCATATCGAATGGCGGTGCAGGCTCGAAGGGCCGAATGGCCTACTCCTGCACATATTTTCTATGTTTCTATGTTTCTAAATTAGTGGCTGCTTTCCCAGCTGTACAATTTGGACCTTTGTATTATCAACAATTACAATGAGAAATGGTGCAGGCACTCAAACATCATTTAGGTCACTTTGACAGGCCCATGCAATTGACGGCTGAAGCCATTTCTGAATTACAGTGGTAGAAGTCCAATATTCAGCATTGCTCTAGCAATATTTCGGTTGATAGTCGACCAGTTATTTTACAAACGGATGCCAGTGCTCTGGGATGGGGCGCTACTGACACCATCTCTAGCTGCGGTGGCAGATGGAACATGCATGAGCTATCATTATTTCAGTTACATGGTGTTAATTATTTGGAGTTACTGGCAGCTCTCTGTGGATTGAGGGCTTATTGCGGGTATATGCACATCTGCATGTTCGATTACAGATTGATAACACCACAGCGGTGGCATACATAAATCACATGGGTGGAATCAAGTCAGTATCCTGTGATAAATTGGCTAACCGCATTTGGCACTGGTGCATTGCAAGATATATTTGGGTTTCAGCTACCCACCTGCCAGGTAGGTTTAATACGGTGGCGGACAGTAGGTCATGCAAATTCAATGACAACACCGAATGGATGTTGAATCATAGGGTGTTTAAGGATATTATTTCTAAATATGGAACACAGGATATAACTTTGTTTGCATCCAGGCTAAATCATCCGTTACTGAAGTATGTTGCATGGGAACCAGACCCAGGGGCTGTAGCGGTAGATGCAATCCAAACCACTTTTGTCTCATCTGCAAACTTTCTAATCTTGCCATGTACATTCTCATACTGTAATGTATATACATGCGAAACAGAAATGGGCCAAGCATAGCACTCTGAGGCACACCACGGGCCTCCAGTCCGAGAAACAACCTTCCACTATTACCCTCTGTTTCCTTCCATGAAGCCAATTGTCTATACATCCGGTTATTTTTCCTTGAATCCCATGCGATCTAACCTTCCAAAGCAGCTTATCATGTGGAACTTTATCAAATGTTTTGCTGAAGTCCAAATACACTGTATACAACATCTGCAGCTCTGCCCTCGTCAACATTTTTGGTCGCATCTTAAAATATGAATATTTCCTATCCTGTGTAACCTATCCCTCAGAATGCTCTCTAGTAACTTTGCAACTGCAGATGTTAAGTTCACTGGCATGTAGTTCCCAGAATTTTCCATCTTTCCTTTCTTGAGAGCTAAACTCCCCACGTGATTTCTTTTAACAGCCGCTCCGTATTCCTCACAAGTGATTCCAATATCTGCTTGGATGTGTTGATATCATTGGAAGTCAGGAAATGCATCCATTGGTTAATTAGCATCGTCAGTGACTGTTGATCCTACGAATAATAACTTCCGAGTGGCAAGATGGTGGCGTGAATCATTCCTTTCAAGGAAGACGTATGTCGAACGTTACTTCCCAAACTAAGATCCTTATTGCTTGATTTGACTAAATCACACTGTGCAACTAATGTTATTAATGTTACATATTTGAAGTTCATTGTTCAGGTTAGAAATAATATTGTTCGCAGGAATAATTACATTTAAGAAACCTTTAACCTTGTGTCACAGAAATAGAGTTTTCAACATTCCCTTTTATAAAATGTGACAAAAACATTAAAATTAACAGTTCGTGTAATCCCTCGAAGACAGAAATTCCTTGCGCAATGGAAAAAAACAGTTACGGTTGATGTTTGTTAAGTGGGCTGAGGGTGATGTGCCAGAGGTCACGCTAATTGTCTCAGAGTAATGTCCTCTTTTGTATAAATCTGTGCTAAATCAATCACCACTACAGATGGACAGTTGGAAAGTTATGTGTGATTGTTCGCTGCTTCACATGGAAGATGGAATATCCAGCAATTTACTGTATAGCCGCCACTTTCTACCCTGTACTTGTGGCGGTCAGTATTCCTGGTAAGATACTGGGACCAGTACGTTTAGTTTTGTACAGAAAAACTGCGCGGAAAGAGGCCCTTCGATCAACCGAGTCCGCGCCAACCAGCAATCCCCGCACACTGACGGCACACGCTACGGACAATTTTCAATTGTACCAACCCAATCAGCCTACAAACCTGTGCATCTTTGGAGTGTGGGCGGATACCGGAGATCCCGGAGAAAACCCAATAAGATCGCGGGGAGAATGTACAAACTCCGTGCAGGATCAAACCCGGGTGGTTGGCGCTGTCAGGCAGCACATTTAATGCTGCGCACCGTGCCGTACTGCGTGCAGTTCTCCTTCCTTTCTGTATCTGCTGCTCTGAAGTATAGTCGCTTTGATACCCAGCCCACATGCTACCTCAGCTGACGAGTGTCTTCGGAAGGTTCAGGCTTCAGAGTCTGTTTTATTTCTGGCATTTTTTTCTTGTTAATGTGTGGTTCTTTTGTCAATCAGGTCAGTTAATTTAGAGCTTATGTTTACATTTTTTCAGCATGTAACCGTATTCATATTGTTTCTGGCGCATATTCTTCAAGCTCTGGGTCTGATTAATACAGACTTTTCCACCAAGAGTCAGCGAATGAGACATGTATACATGTCTGTCAACATGCCTGTTGAATTATCACAACTAGCTGAAAAACCTTCCGGGTTTTCGTTCTCTGATTCATTTGCCAGTTTTGATTTTAGGGCTGTGTTTCCACTTGCTGGGTCTGATATGCCTGAGGAGGCAGTTCTCCCTGAGTTTAATGCTCTGTGATACGAGTTCATTTCGATTGACGCAACGACTCGAAATGACTGAGGTGATCAGTGCATCGTAGACATTAGGAGGCCGGCTGTAAATTGCTGCAAATTACCGACACATCTGCCCCTTCGATCAGCACCGCTCTAAGTATTTCTCCGAACGGAAATTTAGTAAACTGGATCAGGTTTTGGCTCATTGAAACTAACGTTTTATTTTGTTTCTTGCAGTTAATTTAACGGCGATTGTGATCCTCTCCCGGGGAAAATATGGTCTCTCCAAATGCATCACCCGTTACCAAGTGGGAATGGCAACAGCGGATCTAATGGTAGTTGTCATTGTTGCTGCCATTGAACAAGTTAATAACATATACGTTTACGCTAGTTCCTTGCTCATTACACCGGTTTGCGCTCTGACACTAATACTAAGGGTTGTAACAATCGACTGTTCCATTTGGTTCACCGTCAGTTTCACTTGTGATCGTATTATGGCGATCTGTTGTCAAAAGCCACGTGAGCGCTACAGCACCGAGAGAGCAGCGTGTGTGATTATGGTGACTGTGGCTGTCGTGAGCTGCGCCCGATCGTTTCCCTTTTACTTTGCCGTGGAGCCTTCTGTCATAATTGACAATGTGCCTTGGCGTTGCGTCTTCTCAGAGGAGTACGCCACTTTGTCGGTATGGAAAGGTTATGATTTACTTGACAGCATCTTAGCACCGTTGTTACTTATCGGTTTAATCCTGTTGTTCAATGGGTTAACTTCCAGACATATCATAGCGGCCAATAGAGTTCGCAGACGACTTCGGAACAGCCATGAGAACCAGAAGGATACAGAGGTGGAGAACCGGAGGAAATCGATGATTTTGTTCTTCGCTGTAGCAGGCAATTTCATATTATTTTCGATACCCAATGTGGTTCATTCTCTGACATGGTAAACACGTAATTTCTTTTACACGGATAGATATTTGAGCAGCTCGGTATATATCCTGCAGCAGTTTGGATTTATGTTGCAGATTGTCAGTATGTGCACAAACACGTGTATCTATACACTGACACAGAGGAAATTCAGGGACCAGCTGAAGAGTGGAGTGAAATATCTACTCACATTGAATGGCCAATTATGTAGTTGACGTGTAACTCTGATAGCAACTTGGATGAAATTTCAAATAAATGTATTTTACAATTCGTACCTTCGGTAAAATACCATAAAGTCAATGCAGGCGTGCGCTTGACAACCGAGAATCGGTATACTCACGTCACGATATTGGTCACGTTTGGAAAGTGTGGACACATTCTACGTGTTGCAGTTGTGATGTTGCATTGGTGGAATTATATTCCAAACCACTGGATCTTTCTTAAATATTTTATTTTATTAGAAGTAAGTACCAAAGTGCCTAATATATATTTGCATAATACATTTTATGTACATCTTCTTATTTTTTAAAATTATAATAAAGAAGAACAAGAAAAAGAAATTAGATAATAAAGAATAGAAAAACGTGAGATATATAGTGCCTGAAAAAGAATAAAATGAAAATGCAAGAAGAAAGTTGAAGAAAAGAGAATAGGAAAAAGAGAGTAAAAAATACAAATAAAAAAGAAATAAGGAGATCATTATTTATAATCTTGACCATCCCTCACCCAGTCCTGAAAAAGTTCGTTTCTACAATTATGTTGCACCATATGATTCCAAAAAGACGACAAATGGAGACCAACTCGTTAAGAATTGGTCTGATTTTTCTATTAGGAGGAATCGCATTTCTTCAAGATGTGCGGTGTCCAACATGCTTGCGATCCACATTTTAAGCATTGGTATTGGTGTATATTTCCAAAATTTAAGTATTCGTTATTTTGCTATTATTAAACCATAATTAAAAAATAAATGTTGAGATAAGTTCAATTTATTCCCATCTTCCATTACTCCAAATATAATCATTTCAGTATTAGGTTCCATTCTTATTGTGAATAATTTTGCAAATATATCAAAAAATCACTCCAAAATCTATAAAGTTTTATGCAGGAAACAAAAGAGTATGTTATAGTTGCGTTTTGAGATAGACATTTATCACAAATGGGGGATATATTTGGATGGAATTTGTTCAAACTTGTTTTTGAATAATATAATCTATGTAAAATTTTAAATTGAATTAGATTATGTCTTGCATTAATCGAACATTTGTGTATATATATCAAATACTTATCCCATGTAACCTTCGTAATTTTTATCATTAATTCCCGTTCCCACTCTTCTCTAAGTACCTTTGTCGATGGTAAATCTATATTTAAAATACTATTATATAAATATGATATTAATTTTTGTGAGTCAGCTTTAATATTCATTGCTTCTTCCAATAAGTCAGAAGTTACTTTTTGATATCCTTGTATGTATTTCTTCATGAAATCGCAAATCTGAAGATATTTAAAATATTGGTTATTTTTCAATTAAAATTTTAATTGTAATTGTTGGAATGATAATAGATTTCCCATTTCATACATATCCCCGGTCCTTTTAATTCCTAAACTTTCCCATTGGTTATATATTTTATCAATAAGAGATGGTTTAAATAAAGTGTTTTTCGCTATAGGCGTTAACAATTATAAATTTCTTAATTTTAAGGATAATTTTATGTGTTTCCAAATTCTTATTGTATCGTGTATAATTGGGTTCTTCTTATATATTGTGTTGTTCAGTTTTTTCGGAGAGAAGAGGATCGTTCCTATATTACAAGGAAAACAATCCTCTTTCGCTATTGTTATCCATTCTGTCTGTTGGGTAGAACTGTCCAACCAATAAATTATATTCTTAATATGCGCTGCCCAAAAATAATACAAAAAATTCGGGAGTGAGTATCCCCCGACATCTTTTGGTTTACATAAATGTTTGTTTTAAATTCTATGTGATCTATAATCCCAAATAAAATTGGTAATATTAGAGTCAAATTTTTTAAAGAAGTATTTTGGTATATATAATGGTATAGACTGAAATAGGTATAATAATTGTGGTAGAAAGATCATTTTTATAGCATTTATTCTACCTATTAATGATAAAGAAAGTGTTTTCCAAAATTTAATCAACATATTGAGTTTATTAGTAAAGGTATAAAATTAGCGTTGAATATTGCTTTATATTTTCTCGTAATTTGAACACCCAAATATTTATTTTTTTCTGTTGCAATTTTAAAGGGGAACTTCAGTAAAATTCCTCTATTAAATTTAATAAATTTGGTATGCTCGTTTGTGACTTTGTAACATATAAAATTATATCATCTGCATATAATGAAATTTTATTATTTGAGTCCCTAGTGTTGTAGCCATGAATATTCGGATGAATTCTTATACTTTCAGCCAAAGGCTCTATCATAAGGGCAAATAGCAGGGGTGATAACGCACATCCCTGCGTACTGCCCATTGATAATTGAAAATTTTAAGATAACATATTATTAGTTAATATTCTTGCCATCGGGTTATCATATAATAGTTTTAACCGTGTAATAAAATTCTCTCCCATATTAATTTTTTGCAGTACTTTATATGAGTACTTCCACTCTACCTGATCAAATGCTGTCTCTGCCACCAGAGAAATAATTGATATATCTTCTTCCTCCCTTTTATGCGAGTACATTATGTTAAACAGGCGTCTCAAATTATTAAATAAGTATCTTTTCTGTATTAACCCCGTTTGATCAGGATTTATCAGTTTACTAATATATTTGCCTAATCTTCTTGCTAAAGTCTTCTCTAAAATTTTCTGGTCTGTATTTAAAAGTGATATAGCTCTATATGAGCCCGGATCGTCTAAATCTTTATCTTTTTTGGAATAAGCGTAATAGTTGATTCTACTAATGTTTCAGGTAGTTTATTTTCTTTAAAAGCATGAGTATATAAATGAAATAAATAAGGAGTCGTTATCTCATGAATTTTTTTAATAAAATTCATTACTAAAACCACCTGGTCCCAATCTTTTACCATTTTTCAGCGATTTTATTGTTTCACCTATTTATTCAATTGCAATTTGAGCTCCAAGTTCCTCTTGTTCCAAAAGGACAAGTTTTGGAAGATTACAGTTATGAAAAAAAAATTGTTTTACTATCTTCTATTTTAGATTTAGATGCATATAAAGTTTTGATAAAATTGAGCAAATCTATTGATAATATCTTTAGGTAGTATTAATAATTCACCTTTCTATGATTTAATTTTAGTTATAGTATTTTCCTTTTCTTGTTTTTTCAATTGACGAGCTAAAAGCTTATGTGGTTTGTCACCAAACTCAAAATGTTCCTGTTGTGTAATTTGGAATAGTCTTATTACTCTTGCTGATAAAATTCGATTAAGTTTAAATTTCAGTAACATTATCTTATTATGTTTATCTGTAGTGGAATCTTTGGCATTATCTAACTCTAACTGTCTAATTTCTTGTTCTAACAGCATTTGTTCTGTCTTATTCTTTATATTTTGAAAAATTTGATATGAAATTATAATTCCTCTAATAAATGCCTTTAAAGTTTCCCATAATTAAGAAGGCGAAGGACCTGGTGTATCATTTGTCGCCAAATAAAAAATAATTTGTTGTTTTAAGTATTGATAACATTGTAAGTCATTTAAAATATGTGTATTAAACCTCCAAAAAAAGATTTTACCCGACATTCCCTCAAATTTTACTGAAAATGTCAACGGAGAGTGATCAGAAATACTACTAATGTGGTATATTGGATTAATTGTATATGGCATTCATTTCATATCCACTAAAAAGTAATCAATTCTTGAATAAGTTTATGTACCGAAGAGTAAAACGTGTATTCCCTTCCTACTGGAGTAGCAGATCTCCATACATCTGTTATATTAGTATTTTTTATATATGTATTTAGAAGTTCACTAGTCTTAGATTTTAAATTACTCCTCCTTTGTTTTACTGATTTGTCTAAGTAGGATCTAACACACAGTTGAAGTCACCCCTATTATCACATTTTGGTAATTAAACTCTAATATGATATCTATAATTTTACCAAACAAATTGGGGGTTGTCAAAATTCGGAGCGTAAATATTTATCATAGTTAGTGGGGTTGCATAAATTTCTCCCGAATCTATAATATACCTTCCCTCTTTATCTGATATAGTATTCTTTAATTTGAAAGGTATACCTTTTCGAATATGAATAGCCGTACCTCTAGATGTGGAAGTAAATGACGAATAGTATGTTTGACCTATCCACTTCGCCTTTAATCTCATTTGTGTTTGTTGTTTCATGTGGGTTTCCTGTAAAAACATTATGTCGCTTTTCAAAGATTTTAGTTGAGCAAAAATGTTACCCCTCTTTATTGGTTCATTGGCACCCGTTATATTCCAACTACAGAATGTGATTCCTCCATTCTTTATTTGTCTATCGTCTTGCATTATATATCAAAATAGTATTCCTGAATCATATGGTGCAAGCAAATACCTCAGAGTTATGGGTGTTGGGTGGTCATCCCAAGTTTTTAGATTTATATTACATCTCCTTCTTGAAAAGTACCTTAATAAAAGAGAGAAAAAATGTGATATAAAGTTGAATACAAACAAAATAAGCAAATACAAGTCTTTCTAGTGATTTAAAAAAAATAGTGATGTTAAGGTATCTAACAAAAGATACCTTAAAGGCAAGTAGCCACCTAAGGTGGCGAAACATTTATGGACTTCCGTTGATGTTGTTTTACATTGAGCTCCAATCCCTTAATAAAACCTCATAAAAAGCTACAGACCGTTTCATATCTTATTTATTCTTATTTAATTTTATCAAACTGGCACCAGTGAAAACCGAAAACATTCAGAAAAATATATTTTAAAGAATATATATATATATATATAAATATAAGTATATATGCCTTTCCAATTAATCTAACCTTAATCTAGTCTAAACTTTACCATAAATGTCCACCCAAGATTCTTACGTAATTCTTACCCATCCTTTAACTGCCATATAAGCAGGTACCAAGGGGTTAAACAAAACCTAATTCCTGGATCTTTTCCAGGTTTATGCTGCGCCTAACTATTTCCCACACCAGAAAAGTAGGTTAGTAATGTTATAAACATTTTGCTTGGTTACTATTTATAAGCATATATAATTTATAAGTATATATCATTAATATTAATTCATTTCCCTTTTTGAATATATAAAATCATAATTATATACACTCCCATTATCTCCTTCCCCGTCTCATGGTTTATTCATGATTTGTTCATTTTACTACATACATTCACGAGTAATTAGTATTATTAAATTTGTTAAAATAATTGGTTAATTATAATTAGAATATAATGGTTAGATATTTTCTTAAATCAACAGTTTTTATATTCCAATTAGTATTATCTCGTTCCATGTCCATTATACATTCCCTCATTACTTCTGTATCTTCAACGTCAATTCAACGTCAACGTCAATCTTCAATGAGATGTTTTTTGTAGCCTCTTCCTGACCCTCCAATTGAACTTGAACTAACTTATCAATGGACTTATCAAAACTTATCAAAAGACTTGGAATCTGATGAAGAATATTCAGATGAAGATCAGATGTAATGTAAACAAATAAATTGGGGAAATAAATGATTATATAAAGTTTTATTTTAATGTCGATGGTTTCACTGTTTATTTGGTCAAATTATTTAAACACTTGTGATCATGACGTGCTGGTGAATGACAGTGCGACAGTCCACCCACCCATCCACACATATAAACATACATGCATACATACACACATCCACACACATATCCATCCGTACGCACACTTCCGTGCATGCACACACATACACATACATTCACACATATATCCACACACACACACATCCACACATCCATCCGCACGCAGACGTACATGTACACATCCATGCATGCGCATACATCCACACACATACATCCATACATACATCCACACATCCATCCACACATCCATCCATCCACATATACATACACACTTAAATCCACACATCCACAGATACACCTTTGATAGTTAATAATAATAATACATTTTATTTGTACAGCGCATTTCTTTTTTTAAATTTTTTTTATTTTATTAGAAGTTAATACAATACAAAACAATACAGTGGCACATAATTTGGGTGCCAACTATGTCATAACGTAATGCATTCTATGTACAACCTCTAGTTTTATGTTTTTGAAAAGGAGGTAAAAAATAAAAAATAAAAAATAAAAACATAGAGAAAAGAAAGTGGAAAAATAAATAGTAGAAAATAGAAAAACGTGAAGTGTGTATATAAGAAAAGAAAAAATAGAAAGTAGAAATAGTAGAAAAAGACCCTTAAAAAAGAAAATTTCAAATCTTTGTTTGGAGATGTAAATCTATCCACGACCTGACCTGAAATCAGTATTCTTTACGGTACTGCTGCATCACATGATTCCAAAAAGTCGATGAAAGGGGACCAACTCCTTAAGAATTGGTCATATTTATCTATTAGGCCGAGTCTCATTTCTTCAAGGTGTGCTATGTCCGTCATATTCCTAATCAACATTTTAATAGTTGGTATAGCTGTATTTTTCCAAAATTTATGTATCAATTTCTTTCCAATTATTAACCCATAATTAAAGAATACTTTTTGGTCTTTGTTTAAATTGATATCTTCTAATATTATTCCAAATATAATCCATTCCATATTAGGTTCTATTCTTGACTTGAAGAGCTTTGTAAATATATCAAATATATCGCTCCAATTCAACTTTGTACATCCTACAAATGAATGTGTTATATTGGCATTTTGAAACAAACATTTATCGCATCTGGGAGAGACATTTGGGTAAAATTCATTCAACCTGGTTTTTGAATAATATATTCTATGTAATAATTTAAATTGAATTAAATTATGTCTTGCATTAATGGAACAATTATGTGTATTCATCAGATACTTTTCCCATCTATCTTTCGGGATCTTTAATATTAGTTCATGTTCCCAATCTTCTCTTAGTGCCTCTGTTGAGGGTAATTCTCTATTTAATATACTATTATAAAAATATGACATTAGTTTTTCTGAATCAGCCTTAATATTCATTGCTTCTTCTAAAGGGTCTAAAAATATAGTTTGAAATCTATGTATATATTTCTTCATAAAGTCACATATCTGTATATATTTAAAATATTGATTATCATTCAGTTTAAATTTTAATTTTAATTGTTGAAATGATAACAATTTGCCCAGTTCATACATATCTCCTACTTTCCTAATCTCTAATCTATCCCATTGTTTATATGTATTGTCGATAAGAGATGGTTTGAATGCAGGATTATTCAGAATTGGGGTTAATACTGATAGATTATTTAATTTCAAGGATAATTTTATTTGTTTCCAAATTCTTATTGTATTGTGAATAATTGGGTTCTTCTTATATATTATACTATTCAATTTTATTGGTGAGAACAAGATCGTTCCTATATCGTACGGGAAACACTCGTCTTTTTCCATTCTTATCCACTCCGACGGGTGAGTTGAACTATCCAACCAGTACATTATGTTCTTAATATGCACTGCCCAGTAGTAATACGTAAAGTTAGGTAGTGATAAACCCCCAGCTTCTTTAGGTTTACACAAATGCTTTCGTTCAATTCTGTGTGCTCTATAATCCCATATAAAATTAGTGATATTAGAATCTAGTTTTTTTTAAAAATATTTCGGAATATATATTGGGATCGCTTGAAACAAATATATTAATTGTGGTAAGAAAGTCATTTTTATAGCTTTAATTCTACCTATCAATGAGAGTGGGAGCGTTTTCCAAAATTTAATCATAACATTCAATTTATTTAATAGTGGCATAAAATTGGCGCTAAATAATGATTTGTGTCTTCTCGTAATTTGAATACCTAAATACTTGAATTTTTCTGTTGCAATTTTGAAAGGGAATTTTAATAAGTGTCTCGCATCCTATGGTTTTAAAGACATGATTTCGCTTTTATTCCAATTTATTCTATATCCTGAAAAAGAACCAAATTCCTCAATTAGTGTTAATAAGGTGGGAATACTCGTTTGTGTATTAGTAATATATAAAAGAATATGATCAGCATATAATGAAATTTTATTCTTTGAGTCCTTGGTGTTATATCCGTGAATATTCGGATGATTTCTAATCCTTTCAGCCAGCGGTTCTATCATAAGGGCAAATAGCAATGGTGATAAGGCACAACCCTGCCTATTACCCCTTGATAAATAAAAATTTGAAGATAACATATTGTTAGTTAATATTCTTGCCGTAGGTTTATCATAAAGTAGTTTAACACATCTAATAAAATTTTCTCCCGTATTAAATTTTTCGAGTACCTTATATAAATACTGCCATTCTACCTGATCAAATGCCTTCTCTGCATCCAGCGTAACGACTGAAATATCTTCAATGTCCTCTTTGTGAGAGTTCATTATATTGAAAAGCCTTCTCAAGTTATTAAATGATTGTCTTTTGGGTATAAATCCCGTTTGATCCGGGTTTACCAATTTATTAATATAATTATTCAGTCTTCTTGCTAGAATCTTTGCTAAAATTTTCTGATCCGTATTTAAAAGTGATATAGCTCTGTAAGAACCCGGTTCATCTAAATCTTTATCTTTTTTTGGTACAAGCGTTATTGTTGATTCTGCTAAAGTTTCTGGTAGTTTATTTTCGGTATAAGCCTGCGTGTATAAGTTGAGTAATCTTGGTACAAGTGACTCCTGAAAGCGTTTATAAAATTCATTACTAATACCATCTGGTCCTGGGGTCTTCCCAATTTTCAATTAGTTTATTATTTGTTTTATTTCTTCACTAGTAATCCTTGCTCCTAATTCCTCTTGTTCTAAACGATCCAATTTAGGGAGGTTGCAAATATCTAAACAATTTGTAATTTTACTATCATCTGTATTTATTTTAGTTGTGTATAAATTATGATAAAATTGGGCAAACCTTTTATTAATATCCTTTGGTAATGTTAGAAGCTCACCCTTATCAGATTTAATTTTAGTGATAGTATTTGCCTTTTCTTGTTGCTTCAGTTGCCTCGCTAATAATTTATGTGGCTTATCCCCAAATTCGAAGTGTGCCTGTTTTGTAATTTGGAATAGTCTTATTACTCTACCCGATAATATTCTATTGAGTTTATATTTCAATAAGGTTATCTTATTATGTTTATCTATAGTTGGGTCACTTGCATTGTCCAGTTCTAGCAATTTTATTTCCTGTTCTACCCTCTGAAGTTCACTTTTATTTTCTTTATTTTGATAACTTTGATAAGAGATTATAACACTGCGAATGTATGCCTTAAAGGTTTCCCATAATAGCGATACAGAAATACCCGGCGTATCATTTGTCTCGAAAGAAAATGGTGTTTCTTCTTTTATATACTCATAACCCTGCGGGTTATTTAATATTTGTGCGTTGAATTTCCAAAAAGATTTTATACCCGGCATTCCCTCGATTTTAAGTATAAAAGTCAGTGGTGAATGATCGGAAATAATACTATTATGATATGATGGTTTAATTGTATACGGGATTAATTTTGTATCCACTAAGAAATAGTCAATTCGTGAATAAGTTTTATGAGGCGACGAGTAAAACGAATATTCCCTTCCAATTGGGTTTGCTATTCTCCAAACGTCAGTTATGTTATTATTTTTTATATAAGTATTTAAAAATTAACAGGTCTTAGTTTTAACTAGACGCTTCCCTACCTTTATTGATTTATCTAAGTATGGGTCTATAACACAATTAAAATCTCCCCCCATTATAATATTTTGATAATTATGCTCTGCAATTATATCTAGTATTTTCTTAAAAAATTGGGGATTATCAAAATTAGGCGCATAAATATTTATCATAGTTAATGGTGTATTGTAAATTTCTCCCGTGACTATAACGTATCTTCCCTCTTTATCAGATATGGACTTCTTTAATTTAAAAGGTATACCTTTCCGAATTATAATGACCGTGCCTCTTGCTTTAGAAGTGAATGAGGAGTAGTAGGTTTGACCTATCCTGTTTGCCCTTAATCTGATCTGCGTTTGTTGTTTCAAATGCGTTTCTTGTAGGAAAGCAATATCAATGTTTAATGATTTTAATTGTGCCAGAATTTTACCCCTCTTAATTGGCTCATTCGCACCTCTAATGTTCCAACTACAAAAAGTGAGACCTCCGGTGTTTATTCGACTATTATCTTGCATTGGCTATTATTACCAGAATGTATAATTCATGTGATGCAGCCAAGTACCTCGAAATCCCGAGTCCAGGGTTGTCCTTCATAATTTCTGCACTAGTTTTACATCTCCTGACCCTATTAAACATAATTAAGGGAAAAAGAAAAACATAAAATGAAGTGTTCATAAAGATTGTTAAATCATACAACGCATAATAGTGAATAAACAAAAAAAGTGAATGTAAGTTATCAAAAAGGCGATATCTTACAAAAAAGCCACCTATGGTGGCTAAGATTTGTTTTAAATTGACCTCCGTCAATGGAATTATGCACTGGGCTTTGTCCCCCTAGTAAAATATCATCCAACATTAGTTGGTTTCCTCCACATAACCAAAATTATCATGTCAGGTCGATTAATAGCCAAAAAATTTAAAATAAAATAGAAGAAAAGCTAGAAGATTTACAATAAAATAAAACAGAATTATTATCGTCATTAATCAGACTTTTCATTAGCCTGTATGTTAGTTGATTCGTAATTAGTATTTAGAATATCTGTCTAACCTCCCCCATCCTTCCTACTATATAGTTAGTCATGTTAGTATAATACATTAAACCTTTAGGGTTAATTTAGTTTATTGCGTATATATAATTAATTAATTAATTAGTTAGTTATATGCTGTATATCTAAATAATAGATCATATAGTACTAAGACAAAGGCAGACCAACAAGACTGTTATAAATTCAAAAAAGAACAGTCAATAAAACTCAGGGCTGAAAAACTTGGCGCAGAGCCTGCGACCTTGAACTTTCCATCTGTTGAGCCTCAGTTTTTCAATTCAAGATAAAGTTAGGACTCTGTTATTAAAAAACACATTCTGGCCAAATAAGTATGTCTGAAAACCGTCTAAACAAAGTAAAAAACAAGTTCAGCCGGCGTAGTGTCTCGTTATTCTTGTCCTTGAATTTTATTTAAAATCTCCTGGGCATATTTGCAAGCTGAATCCGGATCCGTCAATGAACGTTGCTTAGCATTGTACGTAATTAACATTTTAGCAGGGTAGATAACTCCGTAACGAACTTCAGAATGTCCTTGTAAGATACTGCTTGCACTTTTAAACTGGCGTCTTTTAGCTAGTATTTCCCGAGGGTAGTCTCTGTAAAATCTAACAATATTATCAGCGAATGTAAGATTTTCTCCATAAGATATCTTCTTTAATAAATTTTCCAAAGTCGAAATGTCTAAGAACTTTACAATAATTTGACGTGGTGGAGCATTCGCTCCTCTTTGGAAGCGACCAACACGATGAGCCACATCTATCTTTGGTTTTTCTGGCAGTTTGAAAACATCTTTACGTAAATTATTGATAAAATCACCCATTTCAGAGCCGTGCTCTGCCCCCTCTTTAACTCCTATTATTCTCAAATTCTGCCTCCTTGACCTGGCTTCCAAATCTTGACATTTCTCATTCAGTTTATTCGTCAGCTCCCAATTCGCGTCGTGTTCTCTTTTCAAACCTGTTATTTCCTGGCCCATCTGCTGCATTTCACCCTCCATCTCTTCCATCAATGTTTCCGTCTTTGTTAATTGCTTCAGCAGGGAGTCATGTTTATTGTTATAATCTCTCTGCATTCTTTCCAATTCCTTAGCAGTCCTCGACTCCAAATCTTTGAACTGCTGGTTCAGGGATACGTAAAGTTCCTTTAATTCTCCACAGCTAGTGTCAATTTTCTTAGAGAGATTATCCTCCATTGAAGAAAAATTGTTCTGCATTCTGGAATTCATTTTAGCAAATTGCTTCTGAAGATCTTTAGTAATGTCTTTAGTAATATTAACTCTTACCGATTCTTCCCAGCTTTTCATTTCTTTCTCCCTTTCTTTTAACTCTTTTGTTTCAGCACTTGCAGCCATTTCGACTGTTGGTTGTTGAGATTCTAGCTCCTCTTCCAAACTTTCAAATGTAGATTCAGGAGTGGTTTCAAGCTCATCCAGAGCTTTTTGGAGCTGGAGCTGGAGACTGATTGTAGTCTTCTTGGGTCCTCTCTGACCTCTTCCCTTTTTCATCCGATTTTTACCGGTAAAATCGTTTTAAATCCCGATTCCACCGGCACCGTCTGATGACATCAGTACCCACGAGGTTCAGCAATCCCGGTAAGAGTTTTTAAATCGATCCTGGCGTAGGAACCGAGTTTATACACGATTTGTCGGGAGCAGAGCTCTGTGCAGCTGTCTTACTGCTTCATAGCAGCCACCGGAAGTCCGTACAGCGCATTTCAAGGACTCAAAGTCGGTTTACATGGAGAGTCAAGAACAAAATATAATAGAACAAAATAGGGCAATAAGACAGAGATGAAAAGGAGAGGGGGACATGGGACTAAGGGTATGCCGAGGTGAAGAGATGGGTCTTGAGGCGGGACTGGAGGATGGTGAGGGACTCAGAATTTCGGATCAATTGTGAGAGGGAGTTCCAGAGCCTGGGAACTGCCCTGGAGAAGGCTCTGTCTCCAAAAGTGCAGAGGTTGGATTTCGGAATGGAGAGGAGACCTACTGATATGGATCTGAGGGACCGTGAGGGTTGGTAGGGGGAGAGGAAGTCAGTGAGATAAGGGGGGGGGCAAGTGGTTGAGGGCTTTGTAAATGAGGACCAGGATTTTGTAGATGATCCGGTGGGAAATGGGAAGGCAGTGAAGTTCTTTGAGAACTGGGGTGATGTGGTGCCAGGATTTGGTGTGGGTGATGAGTTGCGCGGCTACATTCTAGAACAGTTGGAGTCTGTTGATGTTGCTGGAATTAATGCGAAAGAGAAGAGAGTTACAGTAGTCCAGTCGGGAGGAGATGAAGGCATGGATGAGTCTTTCAGCAGCGGGGGGTGTGAGAGCGGGTCTGATTTTGGCAATGATGCGGAGGTGAAAAAATGATGTTTTGATAACATGGCGGATGTGAGGCTCAAGGGAGAGTGTTGAGTCAAAGATCACGCCAAGGTTGCGGGCCCGAGGAGATGGGGAGACATTGGTGCCGTCAAATGTGAGAGTGGTGTTGTGAATTTTGGTAAGTGTTGATTTGGAGCCAATGAGGAGAAATTCTGTTTTGTTACTGTTTAATTTAAGGAAGTTGAGTTGCATCCAAGATTTGATGGCTGACAGGCAGGAGTTGATATGGGAGAGAGGGGGTGGTGGGAGGACTTGGTGCTGAGATCGATCTGGGTGTCATCAGCATAGCAATGGAAGTCCACATTGAAGTGACGGAGTATATGACCATGGGGGAGGATGTAATGATGAAGAGGAGGGGACCGAGAACGGAGCCTTGGGGAACGCCTTGAGTGACAGTGGCTGTGGCAGAGCTGTGGTTATGGAGAGAGATGAAGTGGGATCGGTTGGAAAGGTGAGGAACGGAGCCAGCTGAGAGCAGAACCTTCGTGCCAAGGTCTTTAAGTCTGGTAAGCACAGACACACACACAAACTAGATACTCAAACAAAGCAACAATTTTAGGGTTATTTTAGGTTAAAGGTAATAGCCCTCATTTGCAAAGGCACCATCGGTGGGTCTCTAACATAAATGTAGGCTCATTGTAGCTTAAAATGAATACTCATCGAGAAAACATCAGAGCATTCGATTCTTGGTCAGGATTGACATTTATATCAGAAATCAGACAGGTCTCTTACAGGTCTGTCACCCAGCCTGGCACTGCCCCAGTCCCACTATGGCAGTTAACCCTACACTCCACACTATGGCAGTCAATGGGGTTCAGTAAACGGGGTAACACAGAGGATCTGCCCTGACCCTTAAATTAGGCAGGTTCATGAGCCCTTAAAACCTGGGACCTCTGCTGCAGTCTCATTAAATTTCCTATTAAAGCGACAGGAAGATGCCTTGCAGGACTGCCCCCCAGCCTGGAACTGCCCCAGTCCCACCATGGCCGCGACCCCACCTCTGCACAATGGCAGTCAGTGAGGTTCTGTAAAGAGAGGAAACCACAAGAACTGTGTTTTTATTCCTTTCCACTTCAACTGTTCTATTAAAAAGATATGGAATAATTCCCACGTGGGTGTTGAGCACCATTCCGCAATTTCCAACCCCGGAAGGTTCAACGTCACCAGAATGTGACGGGAATGGGGAACAGAAGTTACCTTTTCTTCCTTCGGGGGCATCACGTACCCGTGACCATCTACCACCTTAACATCCTCATCACAGAGGGTTGGGCTCACGGCAGTTGTGGCTCTGGATAAGGGAGTTGACCATCTATTTAACCACACCATGCCACCTTGATCTCCACATACTACAGTAATGGGGTCTTCGGAATTACTTTGATTTATAATAAACCGCATTTGTCTCTCTCTCCTTTGATCCCCAGGGAGCCCCAAACACTACAATTCCAGCAATTCCACGCAACATTTTTGCCCTTCACATTGCACCGCTTCCTCTTTCAATAATGTAGCTCAATTTGTGCAAGTGACTGTATTTACATCATTAACAACTGTATTCATTCCATCAATTTTCAGTTAGGGTTTCTGATGATTCAATGTTGTGCCGTTGGAGCACTCTTGACTCCAGCCTGATGCATGCATTATGTGAAACCCTGTGAAAATAAAAACAAATCCAGACCCTTGCTAGTTGTGGTAGTTCAATTCTTCCTTTATGGTTTATACTGTTTCTACTGAGTTCAATGTTTCCATTTAGCAGTCCTATTCATGTCAACGAGAAAAGATATTTCACCTTACAATTTAACACCATGTTGCCCACCCACCAGGGCTGGAGAGCAGCCCATTCCGGGAGAATTCTAACCATTACCTGATTTCCGTTCTTCGACCTTTTAGCTTAAATGCTTACTTTTCCTTTTCCTAATATTTGATCCTCTACTGAACAAATAACTCATAATGAAGTTGAAGACATTTATTTACTAACTCTAGGATGTACCCAATATTATTCCATTTCCATTGCAGGCATGTGCTCCTATCGTTTTTACATCTTCAGTAGGTGGATAACTCACTGATATACAGAGAATTGTGAGGTGTTGCATTTTGGGACGTCGAACAAGGGCAGGACATACACAGTAAATGGTAGGACTCTGGATAGTGTTGTAGAACAGAGGGATCTAGGAGTACGTGCATCGTTCCTTGAAGGTCGAGTCGCGGGTAGATAATTTGGTCAAAAAGGCTTTTGGCACTTTCGCCTTCATCAGTCAGAGTATTGAATATAGAAGTTGGGAGTTCATGTTGCAGTTGTATAAGACGTTGGTGCGACCGCATCTAGAATAATATGTTCAGTTCTGGGCACTATGTTATAGGGAAGATATTGTCAAGCTTGAAAGTGTTCAGAAAAGATTTACGAGGATGTTGCTAGGACTGGAGGGTGTGAGTTATAGGGAGAGGTTGAGTAGTCTATTCCATGCAGAGGAGGAGGATGAGGGGTGGTCTTATAGAGGTGTACAAAATCATGAGACAAATAGATCGGGTAGATGCACAGAGTCTCTGGCCCAGAATAAAGCTATCGATTGCCAGAAGACTTAGGTTCAAGGAAATGATTTAATAGTAATCCGAGGGGCAACTTTTTCACACAAAAGGTGGTGAGTGTGTGGAGCAAGCTCGCAGAAGAGGTAGTTGTGGTTGGGACTATCCCATATTCTAAGAAACAGTTAGACAGGTTAGTACAGATTTGGAGGGATAGGGACCAAGCGCAGGTTAGTCAAATCGGCAGAGCAGTGGCAGGTGAAGGAGTGAGTGAGTTTATTGGCTGAGGAATGTAATTACCAAAAAATGGTAAGTTTGCGAATTGGTCAATTTATCAGCTAATATAAGCAAGGCTTGCTCTAGGGGAGCGGCCTGTCGGGAAGCGGCCTTGTTGAGCGAAGTACCTTGTGAGAAAAGTGCGAGACTTTTGGATCGTGAGCCTTGTGAGAAAAGTACGAGTTTTGGCTCGAGAGTCTTCATCGAGGAGGCTGAGTCGCAGAGAAGACATGACAGGTACGCTGATTCAGTGCGATGCTTGCACGATGTAGGAGGATAGGGACACTGTTGGTACTTCTGGTTGTTACAAGTGTGGAAGTGTTCTGGTTCAGCTCCTGAAGGACCGTGTTGGGGTACTGGAGAGGCAACTGGATGAACTCAGGATCATCCGGGAAAACGAGAGTTTGCTGGACAGGATATACAGCGAGATCGTTACACCGAAGGTACCGGAAGAGAGAAGGTGGGTGACGATGAGGAAGGGAAGGAAGCTGGAGAGTATAGGAAACCCCGGGGGATGTACCTCTTGAAAAAAGGTTCACCCTCTTGGAAGCTGTCGGGACAAAAGACACTGTCATTCTGAGTGTGGAACAGGTCTGGGAGTCAAAACGTAGCGCTGAAGCAAAGCCGAAGTGACAGACGTCAGGCAGAGTAGTCGGGGACGATCGCGAGAGGTGCCAAGAGAGCCAAATTGGAAATATAAGAATGGAATTAAGGAGAAAGAGAGTATAGGAAAAGTTAAGAAAGTCACCAGAATTAACGGGGCAGTGAGCACACAAAGGGATAGGAGAGTATGACCAAGTGAAATAGGAATCGATGTGACATGTGAGGTGAGTAATGGATTAAAAGTAGTATATATGAATGCGCGAAGTAAAATAAGTATAATAGATGGCGCGGCCGGTTCCAGTCGCCGGAACCTCCTGAAGAACCGCCCTCTCAAGATGGCGCGGCCTGGTCCTGTTGACGTCGTGGCAGCTCCGCGGAGATTGTGCGTTTTTTAAACTAGTACTTTTATTTTTAATATCTTTCAGACTAATAACACATCAGCACTAACACTCTCCGATCGTAAAACACGTTTAAACTTATACTTTAGAATAACCCATTTTTTTGTAGACACTTTATTGACCGATCCAGCATGGCCGGCAGAGATCATGAGAGCGATCCGCGGCAACAACGATGGGAGCGCGGCTCCGGGAACAAGTCGGAAAAAAACATTGAGGTTAGCGGGAGGAGATTCGGAACAGGGAAAAAGCTTGTTGAGTAAATCACACATACTCACAGATCTGGTTTAACAATATTTATTAAGACACGTATACAAAACACTTCAACATGTTACTCCTATCATGCAGAAGTACAGACTGACAGCGCATGTCGGGTTGCCATAATATTAATGGCGTGGTAGTAGGTGTGGCTTTAAATAATAAAGCACTACATTAGTTAGTAGGTAAAGTAACAAAACTACATCTTGTAAGGATATCAAGTGAAACACATCTACAATAAAGTGATATATATGTAGAAGCACGTTACTGGCAGCTGACTGATTAATAATGTAACCGAAACGCTAATAGCGCATACGTACTATTGATACAAACAAAGTCCCCGTATCTAAAGGGCGTCCTACAAACCCATCCCGCGAGCATCGGTACAGATCCGCATCTCCTCCCTTCACCGTGCGGCGGGAGCACTGGGGACCCGGGGGACAAACACGGCGATTAAGATGAGCGGAGCACCGAGCGTGGTGGCGAGGGAGCTGGAGTCACAATCAATGGTTGGTCTGCAGCTGCACGTCGTGACAGAGGAGAAAGTCCGTCAGTAGATGTGTAGATCGGAAGCGTCGCATCAGGATACGAGACAGCAGGACGTGGTTCCTTCACAGGAAGGAGATGTTGACGCCTGTAGATCCCTCCGTCTGCACTCACCGGGCATGAGCGCGGCTCTTTTTCGGAATTGTGAATGAAGTTCAAACGGTCCTAGCCCTTGTTGGTTTGAAGGCGAGCGACTTGGCCACTGGAGAGAGGTTTATGTGGTCAAAAAATCGTGTTTGGTTATCGCGATTCAGTTGATGTTGTCACTGGATGGCTAGTGGTAAACGAACCTGTGGCTGCAGTAGTTGTTTGGGCACAGGAAGTGCAGCACGGGTCTGTCGGGACATCAGGCGTTGGACAGGAGACCCCAGTTTTGGGTCACAGGCGATGTTTCTCAGGTTTAGCAGGTGAGACATCGGATTTAGCAAAGTGTGAGCGCTCCATCAATTGCTTGGCGCTCCGGACAGACCGTTCTGCAAGTCCAATTGATTGTGGGAATTCTGGACTGCTGGTGAGAGGGTGAAAATCCCATCGTTGAGCAATGTTTCTAAAACACTGGCAAGTGAAATGACTGCCGTTGTCTGACAAGTGGCGTGAGGGGGCACCGTGCACGGTGAAATGGTCGCCAGCTTTTGGATTACTGCAGCGGATGTTGGACTTTGGAGCAGGTCGATTTCGAACCAGCCCGATTACGAGTCAACGAGAACCAGATACTGTTTGCCACGCCACTCGAATATGTCAGTAGCAGGCGTGGACCAAGGCAGAGGAGAAACAGGGAGTGAGAGCAGGGCATGCTTCTGTTCGTGTGGCATCAGGCTGCTTCAGATAGCACAGGCTTAAACTTTCTCACGCATGAATTTGGTCATTCCGGGATAGTAAAAGACGCTCTGTGCTCGGAGTATGGTTGCTTCCAGGACGGGGTGACCCCCTGAGAACGGCATCAAAATATGTATCTCATAGGGCAGTTGGGATGACAGCTCAGTGATCCTTGATTATGACACCGCCCTGCAGCACCAGTTCATCGCGGACCAGATAGTATGGGCAAATAGGAAGTGGAGCGTGATATTTTTTATCCTTTCAGCCACTCCGGATGACAGAAGACAATTGCTGTATAGTTGTATCCGCAGCCAGATGCTCTGCCAGGTCACTTAGACATTCTGTAGGTGCGTACAACACCATCATTACTGTGAACTGATAATATGCAGACGGCTGTTGTTCGCAGGTTGTTCGTGGGGTTCTTGGTGTGTCAGCCGGATACATGTCCCTTTTGTAGACGAGGGTGAAATCGAAACTCTGTAGCTGCATCATCATCCGTTGCAAGCGAGCAGGAGCTGCAAGAATGGGTTTGTTCAG
The DNA here is from genome assembly GCA_038087875.1 of Malacoraja senta. NCBI lineage: Eukaryota > Metazoa > Chordata > Chondrichthyes > Rajiformes > Rajidae > Malacoraja > Malacoraja senta. Next base: position 5,844,790 of record CM075991.1, read on the forward strand.
AAAAGTGAATAACCACGGACTTCCGAAAAATAAAGTCCTTGTATTTTGTGCAGGTAAAAACCACGGCTAGTAATTCTTTTTCGATCTTCAGTCTCAGACAAGGTACGGGAGGAGTAAGCAATAGGTCTGCAGTCTCCTTCGATGGAATTCTGTAGGCAAGCAGCTCCAAGTTCATATTGGGATCCATCACACGGTATGTTTAAATTGAAATAAGCTAGGGTAGGGGCACTGGGCAATACTAATTTAGGCATTTCGAATCCCCTCTGGTGTTGTGGGCACCAAGACCATGTAGCGTCCTTGTGAGTTAGTTGCCGCAGAGGGGCAGATATTTTTTTCTGAGGTTGGGAATGAATTTCCCCAAGTAGTTAACCGTTCCCAGGAATCTCTGCAAACTTGTCACGTCAGTGCGAACTGGTATCTCGCTAATGCCAATGGTCTTGGAGAGTTCAGGTCTGTGGCCGTTACTGGTGAATACGTGTCCGACATACAGGACCTCCTTGACCTGGAATCTGCACTTCAGAATGTTGAGCTTGCGGTGGATGTCTTTTGCACGGTCCAGTACTTTTTTAAATTGGCATCATGTTCAGCCATGTCGCGTCCAGCAACGAGAATGTCATCAACAATGATGTCACGAGGATACCCAGTAAATAATTGTTCCATTGTACGCTGGAATACTTCTCTAGCAGAGTTGATGCCAAAGGGCATCCGCAAGAATTTGTACCGGCTTAACGGAGTGCCGAAAGTGGCGAATTTGGATGAGTCGGGGTCCAGCGGGATCTCCCCGAACGAGCTGTTGGCATCCAGAAACGAAAACACAGACGCACTGCCCAGCTGAGCAGCAACTTCCTCCATCGTGCGCATCGGGTAGTGCGGGCGTTTGATCGCTGAGTTCAAATCTCTACAAATTTGTATTTCTTCTTTAATTTTCTCCGTTGCGACCACCATGGTGGGAATCCAGTTGGATGGGTCAGTAACAGTGGCATTGACATCCAGGGGCACCACTCGCTGGTGCTTATTGTGTACTCTGCCACGCATAGCATGTGGCATGCGGTGTGGTGCTCGTACCACATGTAAGACATTTGCATCATTGACGACGTTGCATCTGAGTGGTAGCTTCCAAAACGTATCGTCAAAACGTTCCTTGTACTGGGAAGTATCTGTTGGGTGGAGCCCTCGGCAGGAGAGATTTGATGGACAGCAGGCCGAAAAGTTACCAGTCCAAGGTCCTGGCATGCGTTAATGCCATGCAGAGTTGCAACTTTCCCTCGGACAATAACAAAGTTCAGCCTCTGAGGTTGTGACGCTAGGTGGTATTTCAGCTCAGCTTTTCCAATTGGGTGCACCTCCCACCCCTCCCCCATTGTAAATATTTGCTGTCCCAGCAGCGAGTCGTGCGGTACCCCACAAGTCACTACCTGCCATTCTGAAATGGATCCGTTAATCCCTTCTCTTTGTTTCCTGTCTGCCAACCAATTTTCTATCCATGTCAGTACCTTACACCAAATACCATATGATCTAATTGTGCCCACTAATCTCCTATGTGGGACCTTATCAAATGTTTTCTGAAAGTCCAGGTACACTACATTCACTGACTCTCCCTTGTCCATTTTCTAGTTACATCCTCAAAAATGTCCAGAAAATTAGTCAAGCATGATTTCCCCTTCATAGATCCATGCTGACTCGGACCGATCCTGTTACTCCTACCCAAATGTGCCGCTTCTTCATCTTTTATAATTAATTCCAGCATCTTCCCCACCACCAATCTGAGGTTAATTGGTCTTTATTTCCTTGTTTTCTCTCTCCCTACTTTCTTAAAAGGTGGGATAACATTAGATACCCTCCAATCCACAGGAATTAATCCTGAATCTATTGAACATTGGAAAATGTTCACCAATGCATTCACGATATCTAGAGCATCTTCCTTAAGTGCCCTGGGGTGCAGACCATCAGGCCCAGGGGATCTATCACCCTTCAGTCCCATATACGCAACACCATTTCCTGCCTATGTGAATTTCCTTCACTTCCTCGGTCACCCGAGGCCCTCTGGCCGCTGGTACACATTGGGTAATTGTTTGTGTCTTCCTTTAGTGCAGGCATATCCAAAGTACAAGTTCAACTCCTCTGCCATTTCCTTGTTCCCCATTATAAATTCACCTGTTTCTGTCTTCAAGTAACCCACTTTGAATATCAAGTCCTATAAGCTCAACTGATTAACTATGTTTCCCTCTTCACATACCTAAACAAGCTTTTACAATCCCCCTTCATATTCTTGGCTAGCTTACCTTTCTACCGCATCTTATCTCCCCGTATTGCCTTTTTAGTTATCTTGTGCTGCTCTTTAAACGTTTCCCAATCCTCTGGCTTCCGGCTCATCTTTACTATGTTATACTTCTTCTCTTTTATTTTTATACTGTCCTTGAATCCACTTGCCAGCCACGGTCGCCTCTTACCCCCCTTTAGAATCTTTCTTCCTGTTTGGAATGAACTGATATTGCACCTTCTGTATTATTCCCAGAAATACCCTCCATTGTTGTTCCACTGTCATCCCTGCTAGGGTCTCTTTCAAATCAAACTTGGCCAGCTCCTCCCTCGTGCCCCCATAGTCCTCTTTGCTCAACTGTAATAATGACTCTTCCGATGTTCCCTTCTCCATTTCAAATTGCAGATGAAAACGTATCATATTATGGTCACTACCTCCAAATGGCTCTTTTCGCTTGAGCCACGAAGTACTTACAAGAGCAACCGCAGTTCTGGAAAAAGGTCTTGTGGACATATTAGGCGAAGATTGTCATATCAGAGTGAAAGCAAGAGCAAAGTATGGAAGAGAGAAGGAACTGCCCAAGATCCAAAGCATACCACCTCATCTGTGAAACATGGTGGGGGGTGTGATGGCCTGGGCATGTATGGCTACTTGCTATCTTCATTGATGATACAGCTGCCAATGGTAGCAGTATAGTGAATTATGAATGGTATAGACACACCCGATCTGTTCAAGTTCGAACAAATGCCTCAAAACTCATTGTTTAAGAATTGCAGATGCTGGAAAATCGAAGCTGGACAAAAATGCTGGAGAAACTCTGCGGGTGGGGCAACATCTATGTTTGGAGGGAGGAGGAGAAGTTTTTCAAGTTGCTGCCTCACCCGCTGAGTTTCGCCAGCATTTTTGTCTACCCTCAAAACTCATTGGCCGGAGGTTCATTCTGCTGCAACACAATGATCCTGAACATGCCGCTGAAGCAACAAAGGAGTTTTACAAAGGATAAAAATGGTCAATTCTTGAGTTGTCAAGTCAATCACCCAATCTGAAACCAACTGAGCATGCCTTCACAGATTTCAAACAGTCATTACATGCAAAGGATATGCAACAAAATACAAAACATGACTACTTTCATTTACATGACATTGCTTTGTCCCAAATATTACGGTGCCCTGCAATAGGGGGACTATGTATAGTCATTTCTGTAATCTATACATGGTGAAGCCAAATTGTATAAAAATGTCCTTTAATAAAATTATGGAGTACAGAGGCAAATAAATAAATGATGTCCCAAACATTATGGAGGGCACTGTTCCAGACCCGAACTTGAATCTGATTCAATATGAAGCCACAGCTCCTCTATTAAGAGTGCTCATATTGAAGGCTGGTGTGCCACGCGCAATCTTTACCACCGTGTCTGCTTGCATTGCAAATTTAAGGGAATTATGTACACATATTCATTGTTCTCGCTGCACTCTCTTTTACAACACTCTGCGTGTCCCTATCATTCACAATGCAGGTCTTGCCATTGGTTATCTTGTAAAATAGGGACGCGACTCATTTGCAGGAATCAAATTCCATCTGCCTTTCCTTGGCCTACTTCCCAGGTCTTTCGGTTCATTTTCTAATTTCAAATAATTCGTCTTACTATATGAACCGATTGTTTCACACACGTGATCACAATTTTACAACAGTAAATGATCACCATTTTGTTCCTTGCCACATACTGTGTCGAAATTGGATACCTTAAACCACATAAGGTAAGCAGCCATGCTCTTTTAAATTACCTTTATCGTGTTCCTTAATCCTTCACCGTATTTTTTCCCTGACACGCTGCCTCACATTCCGTATCATTCGAAACATAGAAACATAGAAAATAGGTGCAGGAGTAGGCCATTCGGCCCTTCGAGCCTGCACGGCCATTCAATGTAATCATGGCTGATCATCCAACTCAGTATCCTGTACATGCCTTCTCTCCATACCCCCTGATCCCTCTAGCCACAAGGGCCACATCTAACTCCCTCTTAAATATAGCCAATGAACTGGCCTCAAATACCTTCTGTGGCAGAGAATTCCAGAGATTCACCACACTCTGTGTGAAAAATGTTTTTCTCATCTCGGTCCTAAAAGATTTCCCCTTTATCCTTAAACTGCGACCCCTTGTTCTGGACTTCCCCAACATCGAGAACAATCTTCCTGCATCTAGCCTGTCCAACCCCTTAAGAATTTTGTAAGTTTGTATAAGATCCCCCCTCAATCTTCTAAATTCTAGCGAGTACAAGCCGAGTCTATCCAGTCTTTCTTCATATGAAAGTCCTGACATCCCAGAAATCAATCTGGTGAACCTTCTCTGTACTCCCTCTATGGCAAGAATGTCTTTCCTCACATTTGGAGACCAAAACTGTACGCTGTTGTTTGGCCTGGTTGAGTGGCCGCAGGGATTCACTCTATAAAATGCCGGGGCCACATTGTTTATTCTCCAGAAGAAAAAAAGGTCGAGGCCCATTATCCAGCATTTGTTTCTCTGAACATGCAGTATTTCAATGTGTATGCAGCACAGTGATAGGGTGCGAATTTCGCATCAATGGGTTCAACTGTTCAATGTTCTGACTCGCAACCTCAGTTAAATCTAAGATTGTTGTGAAAGGAAGATATTTACACTAAAATCATCGGTCTGAATTGCACATGGGTTACTTATACTGGACTGGCAGAATGTTCCATACACCAATTGTGGGAAAAAGCTACGTCGCAGATTCCCATTATATCGTCCCCATTCACCTCAACCGTCCTTTGATTCTCGATTCCCCTGCTCAGGGATATAAACTCTGTGCATCCACCGGATATGTTCCTCTCATGACTTTATACACATCTATAAGATCAGATCTCATCTTCCTGCGTCCCAGCCATCTTAACCTCTTTCTTCAGTTCAGACCCTCGCACCGTGTGAACATCCTCATAAAGCTTCCCTGTACGCTTTCCAACGGCATCTTCCCCATAAAAAGGTGCCCAGAACTAAACACGGTCTACATGCGGTATTATCAATTTCCTGCATAACTGCAGCATGACCTCCCAACTTCTATGTACCTGCATTCGCGGATCCCTCTGCTCTATAACACTCTGCAGAGCCCCGAGTAGGTCATGGCCATGTAAGACTTTCCAAAATGTGCCAACTCACAATTCTGTGTATTAATTTCCATCCACCATTCCTAATCGATTATGATCCCGCTGCAATATTTGACATCCATCTTCGCTATCTGCAATCCAACCCGCTTTTGTATCTGCAAACTTTCTAATCTTGCCATGTGCATTCTCATACTGTAATTTATATACTTGTGAAACAGTAATGGGCCAAGCATCGAACTCTGAGGCACACCACAGGCCTCCAGTCCGAGAAACAACCTTCCACCATTACCCTCAGCTTCCTTCCATGAAGCCAATATTCTATTTGAAATTCATTGTTCAGGTTAGAAATAATATTGTTCGCAGGAATAATTACATTTAAGAAACTCTAACCTCGTGTCATAGAAATAGAGTTTGCAACATTCCCTTTTATAAAATGTGACAAAATACATTAAAATTAACAGTTCGTGTAATCCCTTGAGGACAGAAATTCCTTGCGGAATGAGAAAAAAACATTTACGGTTGATGTTTGTTCAGTGGGCTGTGGCTGATGTGCCAGAGGTCACGCTAATTGTCTCAGAGGAATGTCCTCTTTTGTATAAATGTATGCTAAATCAATCACCAGTACAGATGGACAGTTGGAAAGTTATGTGTGATTGTTCGCTGCTTCACATAGAAAATGGAATATCCAGCAATTTACTACATAGCCGCCACTTTCTACCCTGTACTTGTGGCGGTTGGTATTCCTGGTAAGATACTGGGACGAGTAGGTTTAGTTTTGTACAGAAAAACTGCGCGGAAAGAGGCCCTTCGATCAACCGAGTCCGCGCCAACCAGCAATCCCCGCACACTGACGGCACACGCTAGGGACAATTTACAATTGTACCGAGCCAATCAGCCTACAAACCTGTGCATCTTTGGAGTGTGAGCGAATACCGGAGATCCCGGAGAAAAACCCAAGAAGATCACGGGGAGAATGTACAAACTCCGTGCAGGATCAAACCCGGGTGGTTGGCGCTGTCAGGCAGCACATTTAACGCTGCGCACCGTGCCGCCCTGCGTGCAGTTCTCCTTCCATTCTGTATCTGCTGCTCTGAAGAATAGTCGCTTTGATACCCAGCCCAGATGCTGCCTCAGCTCACGAGTGTCTTCGGAAGGTTCAGGCTTCAGCGTCTGTTTTATTTCTGGCATTTTGTTCTTATTAATGTGTGGTTCTTTTGTCAATCTGGTCAGTTAATTTAGAGCTAATGTTTACATTTTGCAGCATGTAACCATATTCAGATTGTTTCTGGCGCATATTCTTCAAGCTCTGGGTCTTATTAATACAGACTTTTCCACCAAGAGTCAGCGAATGAGAAATGTATACATGTCTGTCAACATGCCTGTTGAATTATCACAACTAGCTGAAACACCTTCCGGGTTTTCGTTCTCTGATTCATTTGCCAGTTTTGATTTTATGACTGCGTTTCCACTTGCTACGTCTGATATGTCGGAGGAAGCAGTTCTCCCTGAGTCTAATGCTCTCTGATACAAGTTAATTTCGATTGACGCAACGACTCGAAATGACTGAGGTGATCAGTGCGTCGTAGACTTTAGGAGGCCGACTGTAAATTGCTGCAAATTACCGACACACCTGCCTCTTCGATCAGCACCGCTCTAAGTATTTCTCCGAACGGAAATTTAGTAAACTGGATCAGGTTTTTGCTCATTGAAACTAACGTTCTATTTTGTTTCTTGCAGTTAATTTAACGGCGATTGTGATCCTCTCCCGGGGAAAATGTGGTCTCTCCAAATGCATCACCCGTTACCTAGTGGGAATGGCAACAGCGGATCTAATGGTAGTTGTCATTGTTGCTGCAATTGAACAAGTTAATAACATACACGTTTACGCTCGTTCCTTGCTCATTACACCGGTTTGCGCTCTGGCACTAATACTAAATGTAATAACAATCGACTGTTCCGTTTGGTTCACCGTCAGTTTCACTTGCGATCGTTTTATGGCGATCTGTTGTCAAAAGCTACGTGAGCGCTACAGCACCGAGAGAGCAGCGTGTGTGATTATGGTGACTGTGGCTGTGGTCAGCTGCGCCCGATCGTTTCCCTTTTACTTTGCCGTGGAGCCTGCTGTCATAATTGACAATGTGCCTTGGCGTTGCGTCTTCTCAGAGGAGTACGCCACTTTGTCGGTATGGAAAGGTTATGAGTTACTTGACAGCATCTTAGCACCGTTGTTACCTATCGGTTTAATCCTGTTGTTCAATGGGTTAACTTGCAGACATATCATAGCGGCCAATAGAGTTCGCAGACGACTTCGGAACAGCCATGAGAACCAGAAAGATACAGAGGTGGAGAACCGGAGAAAATCGATGATTTTGCTCTTCGCTGTATCAGGCAATTTCATATTATTTTGGATACCCTATGTGGTTCATTCTCTGACATGGCAAGCACGTAATTTCTTTTACATCGATAGATATTTGAGCAACCCGGTATTTATCCTGCAGCAGTTTGGATATATGTTTCAGGTTCTCAGTATGTGCACAAACACGTGTATCTATACACTGACACAGAGGAAATTCAGGGAGGAGCTGAAGAGTGGAGTGAAATATCTACTCACATTGAATGGCCGATTATGTAGTTGACGTGTAACTCTGATAGCAACTTGGATGAAATTTCAAATAAATGTCTTTAACAATTCGTACGTTCGGTAAAATGCCACAAAGTCAGTGCAGGTATGCGCTTGACAACCGAGAACCCGGTATACTCACTTAAATTGGTCACGTTTGGAAAGTGTAGACACATGCTACCTGTTGCAGTTGTGATGTTGCATTGGTGGAATTATATTCCAAACCACTGGATCTTTGATCGCTGCAACATACTTTGTATTATCTGGAGAATATAATAGAACTCAGAACTGCAAGTCTGGTGTCAAATGAATTGAACCGAAATATTTCGGTTTTCCATAGAAATACATCATTCCTGTGGACTAATGGTTCACCAGCGAAACATTTCGCCGCTCATAACACAACTAAAATGTAGCAGCTGGTGAAAGAACACTGTAAAGCGGAGATTGTAGTTTTTACTAGTTTTAGTATAAACTAGACTAATTGTGACGCGTTGGGTCCCATGTTCACACGGGAGGGCTGGTCCCCCAACGCAATATTCCACCTCTCCACCAATTCCAATATTAATTAATGTCTCTGTAACCTTTCATCTTTATCTTTCCCCAAAGCTAACTTGAAACGTAAGTTTCTTGCTGTTTAGAAATCTCCCTCCTATATATCTAAAATGTATTTACCATAAATGTCCAGATTGAGTCCGCTCGTAAATTAAGTCGTATGTTGAACTTTGGGATACTTGCCTGCTAAACACAGTGACCAAGAGCAACTCTAATGCAAAATTGCTTAGAGGAAGGAAGGAAAGCTTGACAATGGACAACAGAGTAAGGTCAGGGCCAATTGCGAGCGGTGCGAGGGGGGGTGTGAATACGGAGGTCAAAGTACTGTATATGAATGCGCGAACTATATGGAATAAAGTGGAAGAGATTGAGGCTCAGTTAGAAACTGGCAAGTATGTTTTTGTGGGAATTACTGAGACATGGCTGCAAAAGAGCCAGGGCTGGGAACTGAATATTCAATGGTATACCTCCTGTCGAAAAGACAGACAGGTGGGCAGAGGGGGTGGGGTTGACCTGTTGGTGAGGAATTAAATTCAGTCCCTTGCAAGGGGTGACATTGAAACAGGAGATGTGGAGTCAGTATGGATAGAACTAAGGAATTGTAAGGGTAAAAAGACCCCAATGGGACTAATCTACAGGCCCCCAAACAGTAGCCTGGACATAGGGTGTAAGTTGAATCAGGTCTTAAAATTGGCATGCAGCAAAAATAATGCTGTGGCTTTTATGGGAGATTTCAACATGCAGGTAGACTGGGAAAATCAGGTTGGTACTGGCCCCCTAGAATGGGACATTGTAGAGTGCCTTCGTGATTGATTCTTCAGGCTTGTATTGGAGCCTACCAAGGAGACGGCAATTCTGGATTTAGTGTTATGTAATGAACCGGATTTGATAAAGGACCTCGAGGTTAATGAGCCATTTGGAGGCAGTGACCATAACATGGTCGGGTTTAATCTACAATTGGAGAAGGCGAACAGTACATCGGAGGTGTCAGTGTTGCAGTTGGATAAAGGGGACTATGGGACCATGAGGGAGGAGCTGGCCAAAGTTGACTGGAAAGATACACTAGCAGGGATGACAGTGGAACAAAAATTGCAGGTGTTTCTAGGAATAATACAGAAGGTGCGGGATCAGTTCATTCCAAGGAGGAAGAATGATTCCAAGGGGAGAAAGGGACGACCATGGCTGATAACGGACGTCAGGGACAGTATAAAAATTAAAGAGAAGAAGTACAAGGTAGCAAAGATGAGCGGGAAGCAAGAGGATTGGGTAATGTTTAAAGAACAACAGAAGATAACCAAAAAGGCAATACGGGGAGAAAAGATGAGGTACGAAGGGAAGCTAGCCAAGAATATAAAGCAGGATAGTAAAAGCTTCTTTAGGTATGTGAAGAGGAAAAAATTAGTTAAGACCAAAGTTGGACCCTTGAATACCGAAAAGGGTGAATTTATTATGGGGAACAAAGAAATGGCAGATGAGTTGAACAAGTACTTGGGATCTGTCTTCACTAAGGAGGACACAAACAATCTTCCTGATTTAATAGTCGCCAGAGGATCTGGGGTGACAGTGGAACTGAAGGAAATCCACATTAGGCAGAAAATGGTGTTGGATAGGCTGATGGGACTGAAGGCTGATAAATCCCCAGGGCCTGATAGTCAGCATCCCAGGGTACTTAAGGAAGTGGCTCTAGAAATCGTGGATGCATTGGTGATAATTGTCCAATGTTCTATAGACTCGGGATCAGTTCCTGTGGATTGGACGGTAGCTAATGTTATCCCACTTTTTAAGAAAGGCGGGAGAGAGAAAACGGGTAATTATAGACCACTTAGCCTGACATCGGTGGTGAGGAAGATGCTGGAGTCAATTATAAAAAATGAGATAGCCGCACATTTGGATAGCAGTAACAGGATCGGTCCGAGTCAGCATGGATTTGCGAATGGGAAATCATGCTTTACTATTCTTCTGGAATTTTTTGAAGATGTAACGAGGAAAATGGACAATGGAGAGCCAGTGGATGTAGTGTACCTGGACTTTCCGAAAGCATTTGATTAGGTCCCACATAGGAGATTCAATTATGGCACATGGTATTGTGGGTAGAGTGTTGACATGGGTAGGGAAGTGATTAGCAGACAGGAAACAAAGAGTAGGGATTAACTGGTCCCTTTCAGAATGGCAGGCAGTGACAAGTGGGGTACCGCAAGGCTCTGTACTGGGACCGAGGCTATTTACAATATACATCAATGATTTGGATGAAGGAATTCAAAGTAACATTAGCAAATTTGCAGATGACACAAAGCTGGGTGGCAGTGTGAAGGGTGGGGAGGATTCTATGAGAATGCAGGGTGACTTGGGCAGGTTGGGAGAGTGGGCAGATGCATGGCAGATGAAGTTTAATGCGGATAAATGTGAGGTTATCCACTTTGATAGTAAAAACAGGAAGACAGATTACTATCTAAATGGTGTCAAGTTGGGAAAAGGGGAAGTACAACGGGATCTGAGGGTCCTTTTATATCAGTCTATGAAAGTAAGCATGCAGTTACAGCAGGCAGTGAAGAAAGCAAATGGCATGTTGGCCTTTATAACAGGAGGAATCGAATATAGGAGCAAAGAGGTCCGTCTGCAGTTGTACTGAGCCCTAGTGAGACCACATCTGGAGTATTGTGTGCAGTTTTGGTCCCCAATTTGAGGAAGTACATTCTTGCTATTGAGGGTGTGCAGCGTAGGATTACAAGATAAATTCCCGGGATGGCGGGACTGTCATATGCTGAGAGAATGGAGCAGCTGGGCTTCTGCACTCTGGAGGATGTGCACACTGAGAAGGATGAGAGGGATTCTCATTGAAACATATAAGATTGTTAAGGGCTTGGACAAACTAGAGGCAGAAACATGTTCCCGATGTTGGGGAAGTCCAGAACCAGGGGCCACAGTTTAAGAATAAGAATGTTTAAGAATTATTTTCCTCTGCATTGGTCCACGCTTGCTTCTGACATATTCGAGTAGCGTGGCAAACAGTATCTGGTTTTTGTTGACTCGTATTCGGGCTGGTTCGAAATCGACCTGCTCCAAAGCCCAACATCCGCTGCAGTAATCCAAAAGCTGGCGCGCCATTTCGCCATACACGGTGCCCCCGCACGCCACTTGTCAGATAACGGCAGTCAGTCAACTAGCCAGTGTTTTAGAAATTTTGCTCAACGACGGGATTTTCGCCATGTCACCAGCAGTCCAGAATTCCCACAATCAAGCGTACTTGCAGAACGGGCTGTCCGGAGCGCCAAGCAATTGATGGAGCGCTCACACTTTGCTAAATCCGATGTTTCACCTGCGAAACCTGCGAAACATCGCCTGTGACCCAATACTCGGGTCTCCTGCCCAACGCCTGATGTCCCGACATCCCGTGCTATACTTCCTGTGCCCCAACATCTACTGCAGCCACAGGTTCGTTCACCAATTGCCATCAGAAACAACTCGAACTGAAACGCGATACCCAAACACGATTTTTTGACCACTTAAACCTCTATCCAGTGGCCAAGTCACTCGCCTTCAAACCAACAAGGATTGGGCCGTTTGGGCTTCATCCACAATTCCGAAAAAGAGTCGCGCTCATGCCTGGTGAGTGCAGAGGGGGGATCTACAGGTGCAACCGTCAACATCTCCTTCCTGTCAAGGAACCACGTCCTGCTGTCTCGTATCCGGATGCGACACGTTCGATCTACACATCTACTGACCGACTTTCTCCTCTCTCACGACGTGCAGCTGCAGACCAACCATTGATTGTGACTCCAGCTCCCTCACCACCACGCTCGGTGCTCCGCCTGCCTGCCTCGCCGTGTTTGTCCCCCGGGTCCCCAGTGCTCCCGCCGCACGGTGAAGGGAGGAGATGCGGATCTGTACCGATGCGCGCGGGATGGGTTTGTAGGCCGCCCCTTAGATATGGGGACTTTGTTTGTATCAATAGTACGTATGCGCTATTACCGTTTCGGTTACATTATTAATCAGTCAGCACCTAGTAACGTGCTTCTACATATATATCACTTTTTTGTAGATGTGTTTCACTTTATATTCTTACAAGAAAGATGTAGTTTTGTTACTTTACCTACTAACTAATGTAGTGCTTTATTATTTAAAGCCACACCTACTACCACGCCATTAATATTATGGCAACCCGACATGCGCTGTCAGTCAGTACTTCTGCATGATAGGAGTAACATGCTGAAGTGTTTTGTATACGTTTCTTAATAAATATTGTTAAACCAGATCTGTGAGTATGTGTGATTTACTCAACAAGCTTTTTGCCTGTTCCGCATCTCCTCCCGCTTACCTCAATGTTTTTCCGACTTGTTCCCGGAGCCGCGCTCCCATCGTTGTTGCCGCGGATCGCTCTCATGATCTCTGCCGGCCATGCTGGATCGGTGAATAAAGTGTCTACAAACAAATGGGTTATGCTAAAGTATAAGTTTAAAAGTGTTTTACGGTCGACGAGTGTTAGTGCTGATGTGCTAGTCTGAAAGATATTAAAAATATAACTGATAGTTTAAAAAACTCACAATCTCCACGGAGCTGCCATGACTGCAACTGGAGCAGGCCGCGCCATCTTGAGAGGGCGTTCCTTCAGGAGCTGACTGTGACTGGACCCGTCGCGCCATCTCTTATACTTCTTTTACTTCGCGCATTCATATATAATACTTTTAAACCATTACTCGCCTCACCTTTCACATCGATTCTTATTTCACTTGGTCATACCTATCCCTTCGTGAGCTTTCTGCCCCGTTAATTCTGGTGTCTTTCTAAACTTTTCCTATCCTTTCTATCCCTTTAACTCGATCCTTATATTTCCAATATGGCTGCCCCCCCCCCCCACACACACACACACACACACACCTCCCCCCACTATTTAGTTTACACCCACGTGTAGCAGTGGCAAACCGTCCTGGGATACTGAGTTGGATGAGGGATACTGAGTTGGATGAGGGATACTGAGTTGGATGAGGGATACTGAGTTGGATGAGGGATACTGAGTTGGATGAGGGATACTGTTGGATGAGGGATACTGAGTTGGATGAGGGATACCGAGTTGGATGATCAGCCATGATCATATTGAATGGCGGTGCAGGCTCGAAGGGCCGAATGGCCTATTCCTGCACCTATTTTCTATGTATCTATGTATCTATGTCCTGCCAGTATGCTGGTCCACCGCCTGTTAAGGTACAACAAGTGCGTTCTGTACAACTCACCCTTACCTCAAAACAGATACCTGTGGTCTAAGATTCTACATCCCTGCCTCCTGCATCAGCTCCTCAGCCACACATTCAGATCCCCTATCTCCCTGTTCCCGCCCTCACGAGCACAGGGAACTGGAAGCAAACCAGACATAACCACCCTGGAGGTCCTGTTTTCAGCCTTCTTCCGCGCTTTCTGAAGTCACGCTGCAGAATCTCTTTCCTCATTTCCCGCCGTCATTTGTGCCGACATGCACTACCACTTCCGGCTGCTCACTTTCCGCCATGAGGATGCTCTGTAATCGGTCCATGGCGACCTGGATCTTGGCACCAAGGAGGCAACACACCTTCCTTGAATCCCGCCTGTTATCGCAGAAACCCCTGTCTGTACCTTTCGCGATCGTTCCCGATTACTACGGCTCTGCCTGACGTCTGTCACTTCGGCTTTGCTTCAGCGCTACGATTTGACTCGCAGGCCTATCCCCCACTCAGAATGGCTGTCTCTTCTGTCCCGACAGCTTCCAAGAGGGTGAACCTGTTTTTCAAGAGGTACATCCCCCGGGGTCTCCTATACTCTCCACCTTCCTTCCCTTCGTCATCGTCACCCACCTTCTCTCTTCAGGTACCTTCGGTGTAACGATCTCGCTGTATGTCCTGTCCAGCAAACCCTAGAGCAAGCCTTGCTTATATTGGCTGATAAATTGACCGATTAGCTAACTTACCATTTTTTGGTAATTACATTCCTCAGCCAATACCCTCACTCACTCTTTCACCTGCCGCTCCTCTGCCGACCTTGACTAACCTGCGCTTGGTCCCTATCCCTCCAAACCTGTATTAACCTTGCACCTGTCTAACTGTTTCTTAAAGTATGGGATAATCCCAGCCTCAACCACCTCTTCTGGCAGCTTGTACCACACACTCACTATCCTTTATGTGAAAAGGTTACCCCTCGGATTCCGATTCAATCATTTCCTTAAACCTAAGTCTTCTGGCAATCGATAGATCTATTCTGGGCCAGAGACTCTGTGCACCTACCCGATCTATTTCTCTCATGATTTTGTACACCTCTATAAGACCACCCGTCATCCTCCTGCTCTGCATGGAATAGACTACTCAACCTCTCCCTAAAGCTCACACCCTCCATTCCTAGTAACATCCTCATAAATCTTTTCTGAATATGACAATATCTTTCCTATAACATAGTGCCCAGAAATGGACACAATATTCTAGCTGCTCAGGTATAGGGTGGCATTCAAATGTTCGCTACCCACCATGTCCCCAATTTGATATCGAATCAACAACAGGAAAAAATGAGTCAAGATATGCAATATGACTGTCACGTAAGATCGTTGTCTATAGCGAGCAAAATGGATCGGATATACCAAGATGCTCAGGGAACATATATTTTTGGGGTCGTTCTCCATGTCCCACGCCAGCTGAAGAATAAGACGTTTATCCTATACCAGTTGCATATTATTGGGCAGTATAAACAAGGAGCTTCGATAACAATGCACTATGCTCTTGAAAATAATGTGATAATTGATAAAGTATCAAGGGGCATCATAATGTACCGATGTCATCAAACAAGGAATAATGAGTAGGATGGAGTTTGGTTCATCATTTACTCATTATAATAACGGTAAGCTTTCGATTGATGTAAAACCTAATGCTTCTTTTGCCAGTGTTGCCCATCAATGGGAAAATATGAGGTCGCTGCCTCTGCTAAGTGGCATTGAACGAGTGGTCGGAAATGTACTCTACGTTGGCATAATATTGTAAACCGGAGTCTTACGAGACAGATCACTATACGAGACAAGAAATTAATGGTACCGTGGGTGGGAAAATCGATAACAGTAAGCTTCATTGTCGTACGGAATGACTCGGACGAGACATTAAGAAGATTTATCGCAAACATACTTCAACCAATACCACACCTCCATGCTGATTGGAAGTTACTGACTAAGGAGGGTGAAATGGTTATACATGACTGGGATGAGAGCACTAAGCCTATTCGGATGCATGGCAGAGAAGCAGAGGACATATTGGAGAAAATGGACTTGGTGGGAAAGAGCCTGGAACTGGGGACTGAATACTAACGTGCATCCTTTGATTAGTTGTTGTACATAATCATTCATAGCGATTACTTTGTTCTTATTTTTGGTTTCACAGGATAAGTTGAAAACCCTGATGTTAGTTAGGCAGGTGGGAAGAGGGGATAACAGACAACAATTAGTTTCAGTAGGTGTATTAGTGGGTGCTGTTTAATATGGATTATACTTCGCAGTCACGTGAGTGACTACGTGAAGAACCCGCCAGCCCGCAGGCGCGTATTACGTCTAACGCATGGCGCAGCGACTAAGTTTAAAGACCTCCAGGTAAGTTCTCGAACTTAGCTTGCGGTTGTTTATCTTCGTTCTTATTACAGGTTAAGAACGAACAACTATGGACAAGGCGGGGGTGAAGTCCAGACGGGCCGCGAGGAAAACTGCTACGGAAGACCGCGGCAGTGCGATTAGCGGGCGGTCGTCGGTTTCACCATCACGGTCACTGACAGCACACACCCAGCAACCGCGCCTCGCTAAGAGTTCTGGCCGTAAATAGCTCCATTTGTAGTTACATGGGTGGAGGCATAAAGATTCAGGAGGTTAAACTCCAAAGGATCCTGAGCCTTCTGGCATCCGGGGTCAAGGCCTTCGCCAGGTCAATGGACGGGAGCTCCCTGTCTGAGGTTCAACCGGACGCATTGGCACTGATGTGCAATGCACATTTTCAGATAAATTGCTTTTGCAAGAATGCCATTCGTCCTGTCCTCAATCCCAAGTTTGCTGGTTTATGCAGGTCGAGCAATGTGCAGCCGGCCAATTATTTATTTGGGGAAGACCTGTCCAAACAAGTCAAGGACCTGTAATCTACCAGCAACAGATGGTCTACAGGAGCCAGTACCAGCTCAAGGACCGAAAGAACCAGCCAAAGGTCTTTTATAGGACAAGGTTCAGGCCGGCCGACATCGAAGATGCGCAGTTGGCGCACTCCAGTACCCTTACCCCTCAAACATCGAGGGCGGATATAAACATCGCAGATCCATCAATATCCATGGAGGTAGGTGGGTCTGGTTCTCTATGGAACATGCGGTGTGTGGGTCAATCACATGTTGGTGGGAGATTACGTTTCTTTTTGAATGAATGGCGTTCGATAACATCGGATATGTTCATACTGCACAGTATAGATGATTTCCAAATTGAATTTTCTGATTCACTTCCACCCACACAGCATACTCCAAACCGTACTTTGGTCCTTCACAACAAGACGGTTTGGATGTACAAATTGAAATTCAATCATTATATCCAAAAGTGTAATTGAGAAGTCGAATCATGAATCTCACCAATTTGTGTCCAATATATTTACAAAACAAAAGAAAGATGGGGGATGCCGAGTCATCCTGGACTTGACCCGACTCAGCACCTTTGTGCAGTACAGACATTATAAAATGGAAAATGTTGTTACTGCCAAACAATTGATTTCCAAAGGATGTTATATGGCATGCATCGATCTTAAAGATGCATACTATTCGGTGCCTATTCATAAGGATCACCGGAAATACTTAAAATTCAACTGGATGGGGCAGCTTCGGCAGTTTAAAGCATTGCCTAATAGGTTAACTTCAGCTCCCAGATTATTCACGAAATTATTAAAACCAGTTCTTGCTTTTTTAAGAGCTCAAAAACACATAGTAATGGCGTACTTGGACGATATCCTTATTATAGGCAAGACTCTGGAATTGTTTTTTTCAGCGGTCTGAGCCACCAAGCTCTTATTTGAGCGATTGGGATTTCTCATCCATCCAGTTAAATCCAAGTTGACACCATCCAAAGTTATGGAATACTTGGGATTCACTATTAACTCTGTTCATATGTCTGCAACTCTGCCTTGAAGCAAGATATTGGAGTTAATAGAGTGCTGTAATTACATCTTTACGAAGCAGCAGCCTTCCATCCGACAAGTGGCCAGTTTAATTGGAAAATTAAATAATTGTATAAGGGGTAAGAGTGTTGTAAAAACAAGCCTGAAGGCTTTGTGTCTCAATGCAAGGAGTATTTGTAATAAGGTGGATGATTTGAATGTGCTGATAGATATTAATGACTATGATATAGTTGGGATCACGGAGACATGGCTCCGGGGTAACCAAGGCTGGGAGCTGAACATCCAGGGATATTCAATATTCAGGAGGGATAGACGGATAGGAAAAGGAGGTGGGGTAGCATTGATGGTTAGAGAGCAGATTTACGCAATAGAAAGGAAGAACATTAGCTTGGAGGATGTGGAATCGATATGGGTAGAGCTGCGAAACACTAAGGGGCAGAAAATGCTAGTGGGAGTTGTGTACAGGCCACCTAACGGTAGTAGTGGAGTTGGGGATGGCATCAAACAGGAAATTAGAAATGCGTGCAACAAAGGTAAAACAGTTATAACGGGTGACTTAAATCTACATATAGATTGGGTGAATCAAATTGGCAAGGGTGATGAGAAAGAGGATTTCTTGGAATGTATGCGGGATAGTTTTCTAATCCAACATGTAGTGGAACCAACGAGAGAGCAGGCTATTCTAGATTGGGTATTGAGTAATGAGGAAGGGTTAGTTAGCAGTCTTGTTGTGCGTGGCCCCTTGGGCAAGAGTGACCACAATATGGTTGAGTTCTTCATTAGGATGGAGAGTGATATTGTTAATACAGAAACAAGGGTCCTGAACTTAAAGAAAGGTAACTCTGAGTGTATGAGAAGTGAATTGGCCAAGATAGACTGGCAATTGATTCTTAATGGGTTGACGGTAGATATGCAATGAAAGGCATTTAAAGACTGTATGGATGACCTAAACAATTGTTCATCCCAGTTTGGCAAAAAAATAAATCAGGGAAGGTAGTGCATCCATGGATAACAAGGGAAATCAGGGATAGTTTCAAAACAAAAGATGAAGCGTACAAATTAGCCAGAAAAAGCAGCCTTCCTGAGGACGGGGAGAAATTCAGAGTCCAGCAGAGGAGGAGAAATGGCTTAGTTAGGAAAGGGAAAATAGGTTATGAAAGAAAACTGGCAGGGAACATAAAAACTGACTGCAAAAGCTTTTATAGATATGTGAAGAGAAAAAGATTAGTTATAACAAATGTAGGTCCCTTGCAGTTAGAAACGGGTGAATTGATCATGGGGAACAGGGACATGGCAGACCAATTGAATAACTACTTTGGTTCTGTCTTCACTAAGGAAGACATAAATAATCTGCCGGAAATAGCAGGTGACCGGTGGTCAAATGAGATGGAGGAACTGAGTGAAATCCAGGTTAGCCGAGAAGTGGTGTTAGGGAAATTGAATGGATTAAAGGCCGATAAATCCCCAGGGCCGGATAGGCTGCATCCCAGAGTACTTAAGGAAGTAGCCCCAGAAATAGTGGATGCATTAGTGATATTTTTTCAAAACTCTTTAGATTCTGGAGTAGTTCCTGAGGATTGGAGGGTAGTTAATGTAACCCCACTTTTTTTAAAGGGAGAGAGAAAACGGGGAATTACAGACAAGTTAGTCTAACGTCGGTAGTGGGGAAACTGCTAGAATCAGTTATTAAAGATTGGGTAGCAGCACATTTGGAAAGTGGTGAAATCATTGGACAAAGTCAGCATGGATATATGAAAGGTAAATCATGTCTGACGAATCTTATAGAATTTTTCGAGGATGTAACTAGTAGAAAGGATAAGGGAGAACCAGTGGATGTGATATATCTGGACTTTCAGAAGGCTTTCCACAAGGTCCCACATAAGAGATTAGTATACAAAGTTAAAGCACACGGTATTGGGGGTTCAGTATTGATGTGGGTAGAGACTTGGCTGGCAGACAGGAAGCAAAGAGTAGGAGTAAACGGGTCCTTTTCACAATGGCAGGCAGTGACTAGTAGGGTACCGCAAGGCTCCGTGCTGGGACGCCAGCTATTTACGATATATATTAATGATTTGGACGAGGGAATTGAATGCAACATCTCCAAGTTTGCGTATGACACGAAGCTGGGGGGCAGTGTTAGCTGTGAGGAGGATGCTCGGAGGCTGCAAGGTGACTTGGATAGGCTGGGTGAGTGGGCAAATGCATGGCAGATGCAGTATAATGTGGATAAATGTGAGGTTATCCACTTTGGTGGCAAAAACTGGAAAGTAGACTATTATCTGAATGGTGGCCGATTAGGAAACGGGGAGATGCAACGAGACCTAGGTGTCATGGTACACAAGTCATTAAAAGTAGGCATGCAGGTGCAGCAGGCAGTGAAGAAGGCGAATGGTATGTTAGCATTCATAGCAAAAGGATTTGAGTATAGGAGCAGGGAGGTTCTACTGCAGTTGCACAGGGTCTTGTTGATACCACATCTGGAATATTGCGTACAGTTTTGGTCTCCTAATCTGAGGAAAGATATTCTTGACATAGAGAGAGTACAGAGAAGGTTCACCAGACTGATTCCTGGGATGTCAGGACTTTCATATGAAGAAAGACTGGATAGACTCGGTTTGTACTCGCTAGAATTTAGAAGATTAAGGGGCGATCTTATAGAAACGTACAACATTTTTAAGGGGTTGGACAGGCTAGATGCAGGAAGATTGTTCCCGATGTTGGGGAAGTCCAGAACAAGGGGTCACAGTTTAAGGATAAGGGGGAAATCTTTTAGGACCGAGATGAGGAAAACATTTTTCACACAGAGAGTGGTGAATCTCTGGAATTCTCTGCCACAGAAGATAGTTGAGGCCAGTTCATTCGCTATATTTAAGAGGGAGTACGGTGTGGCCCTTGTGGCTAAAGGGACCAGGGGGTATGGAGAGAAAGCAGGTACAGGATACTGAGTTGGATGATCAGCCATGATCATATCGAATGGCGGTGCAGGCTCGAAGGGCCGAATGGCCTACTCCTGCACATATTTTCTATGTTTCTATGTTTCTAAATTAGTGGCTGCTTTCCCAGCTGTACAATTTGGACCTTTGTATTATCAACAATTACAATGAGCAATGGTGCAGGCACTCAAACATCATTTAGGTCACTTTGACAGGCCCATGCAATTGACGGCTGAAGCCATTTCTGAATTACAGTGGTAGAAGTCCAATATTCAGCATTGCTCTAGCAATATTTCGGTTGATAGTCGACCAGTTATTTTACAAACGGATGCCAGTGCTCTGGGATGGGGCGCTACTGACACCATCTCTAGCTGCGGTGGCAGATGGAACATGCATGAGCTATCATTATTTCAGTTACATGGTGTTAATTATTTGGAGTTACTGGCAGCTCTCTGTGGATTGAGGGCTTATTGCGGGTATATGCACATCTGCATGTTCGATTACAGATTGATAACACCACAGCGGTGGCATACATAAATCACATGGGTGGAATCAAGTCAGTATCCTGTGATAAATTGGCTAACCGCATTTGGCACTGGTGCATTGCAAGATATATTTGGGTTTCAGCTACCCACCTGCCAGGTAGGTTTAATACGGTGGCGGACAGTAGGTCATGCAAATTCAATGACAACACCGAATGGATGTTGAATCATAGAGTGTTTAAGGATATTATTTCTAAGTATGGAACACAGGATATAACTTTGTTTGCATCCAGGCTAAATCATCCGTTACTGAAGTATGTTGCATGGGAACCAGACCCAGGGGCTGTAGCGGTAGATGCAATCCAAACCACATTTGTCTCATCTGCAAACTTTCTAATCTTGCCATGTACATTCTCATACTGTAATGTATATACATGCGAAACAGAAATGGGCCAAGCATAGCACTCTGAGGCACACCACGGGCCTCCAGTCCGAGAAACAACCTTCCACTATTACCCTCTGTTTCCTTCCATGAAGCCAATTGTCTATACATCCGGTTATTTTTCCTTGAATCCCATGCGATCTAACCTTCCAAAGCAGCTTATCATGTGGAACTTTGTCAAATGTTTTGCTGAAGTCCAAATACACTGTATACAACATCTGCAGCTCTGCCCTCGTCAACATTTTTGGTCGCATCTTAAAATATGAATATTTCCTATCCTGTGTAACCTATCCCTCAGAATGCTCTCTAGTAACTTTGCAACTGCAGATGTTAAGTTCACTGGCATGTAGTTCCCAGAATTTTCCATCTTTCCTTTCTTGAGAGCTAAACTCCCCACGTGATTTCTTTTAACAGCCGCTCCGTATTCCTCACAAGTGATTCCAATATCTGCTTGGATGTGTTGATATCATTGGAAGTCAGGAATTGCATCCATTGGTTAATTAGCATCGTCAGTGACTGTTGATCCTACGAATAATAACTTCCGAGTGGCAAGATGGTGGCGTGAATCATTCCTTTCAAGGAAGACGTATGTCTAACGTTACTTCCCAAACTAAGATCCTTATTGTTAAAGAAGGAACTGCAGATGCTGGAAAATCGAAGGTACACAAAAATGCTGGAGAAACTCAGCGGGTGCAGCAGCATCTATGGAGCGAAGGAAATAGGTAACGTTTCGGGCCGAAACCCTTCTTCAGACTGATAGGGGGTGGGGAGAAGAAAGGAAAAAAGGAAAAGGAGGAGGAGGAGCCCGAGGGCTGGGGGGGGGGAGGAGACAACCAGATGGCTGATGAAGGGGAGGGGACAGCCAGGGCTAGCAGAATTGGGAGAATTCAACGTTCAGGCCAACAGGATGTAGACTGCCCAAGCGGAATATGAGGTGCATTTCCTCCAATTTACGGTGTTGCTCGCTGTGGCCATGGAGGAGAAAGTCTACATCCTGTTGGCCTGAACGTTGAATTCTCCCAATTCTGCTAGCCCTGGCTGTCCCCTCCCCTTCATCAGCCATCTGGTTGTCTCCTCCCCTCCCCCAGCCCTCGGGCTCCTCCTCCTCCTTTTCCTTTTTTCCTTTCTTCTCCCCACCCCCTATCAGTCTGAAGAAGGGTTTCGGCCCGAAACGTTACCTATTTCCTTCGCTCCATAGATGCTGCTGCACCCGCTGAGTTTCTCCAGCATTTTTGTGTACCTAAGATCCTTATTGCTTGATTTGACTAAATCACACTGTGCAACTAATGTTATTAATGTTACATATTTGAAGTTCATTGTTCAGGTTAGAAATAATATTGTTCGCAGGAATAATTACATTTAAGAAACCTTTAACCTTGAGTCACAGAAATAGAGTTTTCAACATTCCCTTTTATAAAATGTGACAAAAACATTAAAATTAACAGTTCGTGTAATCCCTCGAAGACAGAAATTCCTTGCGCAATGAAAAAAAACAGTTACGGTTGATGTTTGTTAAGTGGGCTGAGGGTGATGTGCCAGAGGTCACGCTAATTGTCTCAGAGTAATGTCCTCTTTTGTATAAATCTGTGCTAAATCAATCACCACTACAGATGGACAGTTGGAAAGTTATGTGTGATTGTTCGCTGCTTCACATGGAAGATGGAATATCCAGCAATTTACTGCATAGCCGCCACTTTCTACCCTGTACTTGTGGCGGTCAGTATTCCTGGTAAGATACTGGGACCAGTACGTTTAGTTTTGTACAGAAAAACTGCGCGGAAAGAGGCCCTTCGATCAACCGAGTCCGCGCCAACCAGCAATCCCCGCACACTGACGGCACACGCTACGGACAATTTTCAATTGTACCAACCCAATCAGCATACAAACCTGTGCATCTTTGGAGTGTGGGCGGATACCGGAGATCCCGGAGAAAACCCAATAAGATCGCGGGGAGAATGTACAAACTCCGTGCAGGATCAAACCCGGGTGGTTGGCGCTGTCAGGCAGCACATTTAATGCTGCGCACCGTGCCGTACTGCGTGCAGTTCTCCTTCCTTTCTGTATCTGCTACTCTGAAGAATAGTCGCTTTGATACCCAGCCCACATGCTACCTCAGCTGACGAGTGTCTTCGGAAGGTTCAGGCTTCAGAGTCTGTTTTATTTCTGGCATTTTTTTCTTGTTAATGTGTGGTTCTTTTGTCAATCAGGTCAGTTAATTTAGAGCTTATGTTTACATTTTTTCAGCATGTAACCGTATTCATATTGTTTCTGGTGCATATTCTTCAAGCTCTGGGTCTGATTAATACAGACTTTTCCACCAAGAGTCAGCGAATGAGACATGTATACATGTCTGTCAACATGCCTGTTGAATTATCACAACTAGCTGAAAAACCTTCCGGGTTTTCGTTCTCTGATTCATTTGCCAGTTTTGATTTTAGGGCTGTGTTTCCACTTGCTAGGTCTGATATGCCTGAGGAGGCAGTTCTTTCTGAGTTTAATGCTCTCTGATACGAGTTCATTTCGATTGACGCAACGACTCGAAATGACTGAGGTGATCAGTGCATCGTAGACATTAGGAGGCCGGCTGTAAATTGCTGCAAATTACCGACACATCTGCCTCTTCGATCAGCACCGCGCTAAGTATTTCTCCGAACGGAAATTTAGTAAACTGGATCAGGTTTTTGCTCATTGAAACTAACGTTTTATTTTGTTTCTTGCAGTTAATTTAACGGCGATTGTGATCCTCTCCCGGGGAAAATATGGTCTCTCCAAATGCATCACCCGTTACCAAGTGGGAATGGCAACAGCGGATCTAATGGTAGTTGTCATTGTTGCTGCCATTGAACAAGTTAATAACATATACGTTTACGCTAGTTCCTTGCTCATTACACCGGTTTGCGCTCTGACACTAATACTAAGGGTTGTAACAATCGATTGTTCCATTTGGTTCGCCGTCAGTTTCACTTGCGATCGTTTTATGGCGATCTGTTGTCAAAAGCTACGTGAGCGCTACAGCACCGAGAGAGCAGCCTGTGTGATTATGGTGACTGTGGCTGTCGTCAGCTGCGCCCGATCGTTTCCCTTTTACTTTGCCGTGGAGCCTTCTGTCATAATTGACAATGTGCCTTGGCGTTGCGTCTTCTCAGAGGAGTACGCCACTTTGTCGGTATGGAAAGGTTATGATTTACTTGACAGCATCTTAGCACCGTTGTTACTTATCGGTTTAAACCTGTTGTTCAATGGGTTAACTTCCAGACATATCATAGCGGCCAATAGAGTTCGCAGACGACTTCGGAACAGCCATGAGAACCAGAAGGATACAGAGGTGGAGAACCGGAGGAAATCGATGATTTTGCTCTTCGCTGTATCAGGCAATTTCATATTATTTTCGATACCCAATGTGGTTCATTCTCTGACATGGTAAACACGTAATTTCTTTTACACGGATAGATATTTGAGCAGCTCGGTATATATCCTGCAGCAGTTTGGATTTATGTTGCAGATTGGCAGTATGTGCACAAACACGTGTATCTATAAACTGACACAGAGGAAATTCAGGGACCAGCTGAAGAGTGGAGTGAAATATCTACTCACATTGAATGGCCAATTATGTAGTTGACGTGTAACTCTGATAGCAACTTGGATGAAATTTCAAATAAATGTATTTTACAATTCGTACCTTCGGTAAAATACCATAAAGTCAATGCAGGCGTGCGCTTGAGAACCGAGAGCTCGGTATACTCACGTCACGATATTGGTCACGTTTGGAAAGTGTGGACACATTCTACGTGTTGCAGTTGTGATGTTGCATTGGTAGAATTATATTCCAAACCACTGGATCTTTCTTAAATATTTTATTTTATTAGAAGTAAGTACAGTCATATGGCACCAAAGTGCCTAATATATATTTGCATAATACATTTTATGTACATCTTCTTATTTTTTTAAATTATAATAAAGAAGAACAAGAAAAATAAATTAGATAATAAAGAATAGAAAAACGTGAGATATATAGTGTCTGAAAAAGAATAAAATGAGAATGCAAGAAGAAAGTTGAAGAAAAGAGAATAGGAAAAAGAGAGTAAAAAATACAAATAAAAAAGAAATAAGGAGATCATTATTTATAATCTTGACCATCCCTCACCCAGTCCTGAAACAGTTCGTTTCTACAATTATGTTGCACCATATGATTCCAAAAAGACGACAAATGGAGACCAACTCGTTAAGAATTGGTCTGATTTTTCTATTAGGAGGAATCGCATTTCTTCAAGATGTGCGGTGTCCAACATGCTTGCGATCCACATTTTAAGCATTGGTATTGGTGTATATTTCCAAAATTTAAGTATTCGTTATTTTGCTATTATTAAACCATAATTAAAAAATAAATGTTGAGATAAGTTCAATTTATTCCCATCTTCCATTACTCCAAATATAATCATTTCAGTATTAGGTTCCATTCTTATTGTGAATAATTTTGTAAATATATCAAAAAATCACTCCAAAATCTATAAAGTTTTATGCAGGAAACAAAAGAGTATGTTATAGTTGCGTTTTGAGATAGACATTTATCACAAATGGGGGATATATTTGGATGGAATTTGTTCAAACTTGTTTTTGAATAATATAATCTATGTAAAATGTTTAATTGAATTAGATTATGTCTTGCATTAATCGAACATTTGTGTATATATATCAAATACTTATCCCATGTAACCTTCGTAATTTTTAACATTAATTCCCGTTCCCACTCTTCTCTAAGTACCTTTGTCGATGGTAAATCTATATTTAAAATACTATTATATAAATATGATATTAATTTTTGTGAGTCAGCTTTAATATTCATTGCTTCTTCCAATAAGTCAGAAGTTACTTTTTGATATCCTTGTATGTATTTCTTCATGAAATCGCAAATCTGAAGATATTTAAAATATTGGTTATTTTTCAATTAAAATTTTAATTGTAATTGTTGGAATGATAATAGATTTCCCATTTCATACATATCCCCGGTCCTTTTAATTCCTAAACTTTCCCATTGGTTATATATTTTATCAATAAGAGATGGTTTAAATAAAGTGTTTTTCGCTATAGGCGTTAACAATTATAAATTTCTTAATTTTAAGGATAATTTTATGTGTTTCCAAATTCTTATTGTATCGTGTATAATTGGGTTCTTCTTATATATTGTGTTGTTCAGTTTTTTCGGAGAGAAGAGGATCGTTCCTATATTACAAGGAAAACAATCCTCTTTCGCCATTGTTATCCATTCTGTCTGTTGGGTAGAACTGTCCAACCAATAAATTATATTCTTAATATGCGCTGCCCAATAATAATACAAAAAATTCGGGAGTGAGTATCCCCCGACATCTTTTGGTTTACATAAATGTTTGTTTTAAATTCTATGTGATCTATAATCCCAAATAAAATTGGTAATATTAGAGTCAAATTTTTTAAAGAAGTATTTTGGTATATATAATGGTATAGACTGAAATAGGTATAATAATTGTGGTAGAAAGATCATTTTTATAGCATTTATTCTACCTATTAATGATAAAGAAAGTGTTTTCCAAAATTTAATCAACATATTGAGTTTATTAGTAAAGGTATAAAATTAGCGTTGAATATTGCTTTATATTTTCTCGTAATTTGAATACCCAAATATTTTTTTTTTTCTGTTGCAATTTTAAAGGGGAACTTCAGTAAAATTCCTCTATTAAATTTAATAAATTTGGTATTCTCGTTTGTGACTTTGTAACATATAAAATTATATCATCTGCATATAATGAAATTTTATTATTTGAGTCCCTAGTGTTGTAGCCATGAATATTCGGATGAATTCTTATACTTTCAGCCAAAGGCTCTATCATAAGGGCAAATAGCAGGGGTGATAACGCACATCCCTGCGTACTGCCCATTGATAATTGAAAATTTTAAGATAACATATTATTAGTTAATATTCTTGCCATCGGGTTATCATATAATAGTTTTAACCGTGTAATAAAATTCTCTCCCATATTAATTTTTTGCAGTACTTTATATAAGTACTGCCACTCTACCTGATCAAATGCTGTCTCTGCCACCAGAGAAATAATTGATATATCTTCTTCCTCCCTTTTATGCGAGTACATTATGTTAAACAGGCGTCTCAAATTATTAAATGAGTATCTTTTCTGTATTAACCCCGTTTGATCAGGATTTATCAGTTTACTAATATATTTGCCTAATCTTCTTGCTAAAGTCTTCTCTAAAATTTTCTGGTCTGTATTTAAAAGTGATATAGCTCTATATGAGCCCGGATCGTCTAAATCTTTATCTTTTTTGGAATAAGCGTAATAGTTGATTCTACTAATGTTTCAGGTAGTTTATTTTCTTTAAAAGCATGAGTATATAAATGAAATAAATAAGGAGTCGTTATCTCATGAATTTTTTTATAAAATTCATTACTAAAACCACCTGGTCCCAATCTTTTACCATTTTTCAGCGATTTTATTGTTTCACCTATTTATTCAATTGCAATTTGAGCTCCAAGTTCCTCTTGTTCCAAAAGGACAAGTTTTGGAAGATTACAGTTATGAAAAAAAAATTGTTTTACTATCTTCTATTTTAGATTTAGATGCATATAAATTTTTGATAAAATTGAGCAAATCTATTGATAATATCTTTAGGTAGTATTAATAATTCACCTTTCTATGATTTAATTTTAGTTATAGTATTTTCCTTTTCTTGTTTTTTCAATTGACGAGCTAAAAGTTTATGTGGTTTGTCACCAAACTCAAAATGTTCCTGTTGTGTAATTTGGAATAGTCTTATTACTCTTGCTGATAAAATTCGATTAAGTTTAAATTTCAGTAACATTATCTTATTATGTTTATCTGTAGTGGAATCTTTGGCATTATCTAACTCTAACTGTCTAATTTCTTGTTCTAACAGCATTTGTTCTGTCTTATTCTTTATATTTTGAAAAATTTGATATGAAATTATAATTCCTCTAATAAATGCCTTTAAAGTTTCCCATAATAAAGAAGGCGAAGGACCTGGTGTATCATTTGTCGCCAAAAAAAAATAAATTGTTGTTTTAAGAATTGATAACCTTGTAAGTCATTTAAAATATGTGTATTAAACCTCCAAAAAAAGATTTTACCCGGCATTCCCTCAAATTTCACTGAAAATGTCAACGGAGAGTGATCAGAAATACCACTAATGTGGTATATTGGATTAATTGTATATGGCATTCATTTCATATCCACTAAAAAGTAATCAATTCTTGAATAAGTTTATGTACCGAAGAGTAAAACGAGTATTCCCTTCCTACTGGATTAGCAGATCTTCATACATCTGTTATATTAGTATTTTTTATATATGTATTTAGAAGTTCACTAGTCTTAGATTTTAAATTACTCCTCCTTTGTTTTACTGATTTGTCTAAGTATGGATCTAACACACAGTTGAAGTCACCCCTATTATCACATTTTGGTAATTAAACTCTAATATGATATCTATAATTTTACCAAAAAAATTGGGGGTTGTCAAAATTCGGAGCGTAAATATTGATCATAGTTAGTGGGGTTGCATAAATTTCTCCCGAATCTATAATATACCTTCCCTCTTTATCTGATATAGTATTCTTTAATTTGAAAGGTATACCTTTTCGAATATGAATAGCCGTACCTCTAGATGTGGAAGTAAATGACGAATAGTATGTTTGACCTATCCACTTCGCCTTTAATCTCATTTGTGTTTGTTGTTTCATGTGGGTTTCCTGTAAAAACATTATGTCGCTTTTCAAAGATTTTAGTTGAGCAAAAATGTTACCCCTCTTTATTGGTTCATTGGCACCCGTTATATTCCAACTACAGAATGTGATTCCTCCATTCTTTATTTGTCTATCGTCTTGCATTATATATCAAAATAGTATTCCTGAATCATATGGTGCAAGCAAATACCTCAGAGTTATGGGTGTTGGGTGGTCATCCCAAGTTTTTAGATTTATATTACATCTCCTTCTTGAAAAGTACCTTAATAAAAGAGAGAAAAAATGTGATATAAAGTTGAATACAAACAAAATAAGCAAATACAAGTCTTTCTAGTGATTTAAAAAAAATAGTGATGTTAAGGTATCTAACAAAAGATACCTTAAAGGCAAGTAGCCACCTAAGGTGGCGAAACATTTATGGACTTCCGTTGATGTTGTTTTACATTGAGCTCCAATCCCTTAATAAAACCTCATAAAAAGCTACAGACCGTTTCATATCTTATTTATTCTTATTTAATTTTATCAAACTGGCACCAGTGAAAACAGAAAACATTCAGACAAAAATATTTTAAAGAATATATATATATATAAATATAAGTATATATGCCTTTCCAATTTATCTAACCTTAATCTAGTCTAAACTTTACCATAAATGTCCACCCAAGATTCTTACGTAATTCTTACCCATCCTTTAACTACCATACAAGCAGGTACCAAGGGGTTAAACAAAACCTAATTCCTGGATCTTTTCCAGGTTTATGCTGCGCCTAACTCCTTCCCACACCAGAAAAGTAGGTTAGTAATGTTATAAACATTTTGCTTGGTTACTATTTATAAGCATATATAATTTATAAGTATATATCATTAATATTAATTCATTTCCCTTTTTGAATATATAAAATCATAATTATATACACTCCCATTATCTCCTTCCCCGTCTCATGGTTTATTCATGATTTGTTCATTTTACTACATACATTCACGAGTAATTAGTATTATTAAATTTGTTAAAATAATTGGTTAATTATAATTAGAATATAATGGTTAGATATTTTCTTAAATCAACAGTTTTTATATTCCAATTAGTATTATCTCGTTCCATGTCCATTATACATTCCCTCATTACTTCTGTATCTTCAACGTCAATTCAACGTCAACGTCAATCTTCAATGAGATGTTTTTTGTAGCCTCTTCCTGACCCTCCAATTGAACTTGAACTAACTTATCAATGGACTTATCAAAACTTATCAAAAGACTTGGAATCTGATGAAGAATATTCAGATGAAGATCAGATGTAATGTAAACAAATAAATTGGGGAAATAAATGATTATATAAAGTTTTATTTTAATGTCGATGGTTTCACTGTTTATTTGGTCAAATTATTTAAACAATTAGTGAATTACTTGTGATCATGACGTGCTGGTGAATGACAGTGCGACAGTCCACCCACCCATCCATACATGCATACATACACACATCCACACACATATCCATCCGTACGTACACTTCCGTACATGCACACACACATACATTCATACATACATCCACACATCCATCCACACATCCATCCATCCACATATACATACACACTTAAATCCACACATCCACAGATACACCTTTGATAGTTAATAATAATAATACATTTTATTTGTACAGCGCATTTCTTTTTTTTATTTTTTTTTATTTTATTAGAAGTTAATACAATACAAAACAATACAGTGGCACCTAATTTGGGTGCCAACTATGTCATAACGTAATGCATTCTATGTACAACCTCTAGTTTTATGTTTTTGAAAAGGAGGTAAAAAATAAAAAATAAAAAATAAAAAAATAGAGAAAAGAAAGTGGAAAAATAAATAGTAGAAAATAGAAAAACGTGAAGTGTGTATATAAGAAAAGAAAAAATAGAAAGTAGAAATAGTAGAAAAAGACCCTTAAAAAAGAAAATTTCAAATCTTTGTTTGGAGATGTAAATCTATCCACGACCTGACCTGAAATCAGTAATCTTTACGGTACTGCTGCATCACATGATTCCAAAAAGTCGATGAAAGGGGACCAACTCCTTAAGAATTGGTCATATTTATCTATTAGGCCGAGTCTCATTTCTTCAAGGTGTGCTATGTCCGTCATATTCCTAATCAACATTTTAATAGTTGGTATAGCTGTATTTTTCCAAAATTTATGTATCAATTTCTTTCCAATTATTAACCCATAATTAAAGAATACTTTTTGGTCTTTGTTTAAATTGATATCTTCTAATATTATTCCAAATATAATCCATTCCATATTAGGTTCTATTCTTGACTTGAAGAGCTTTGTAAATATATCAAATATATCGCTCCAATTCAACTTTGTACATCCTACAAATGAATGTGTTATATTGGCATTTTGAAACAAACATTTATCGCATCTGGGAGAGACATTTGGGTAAAATTCATTCAACCTCGTTTTTGAATAATATATTCTATGTAATAATTTAAATTGAATTAAATTATGTCTTGCATTAATGGAACAATTATGTGTATTCATCAGATACTTTTCCCATCTATCTTTCGGGATCTTTAACATTAGTTCATGTTCCCAATCTTCTCTTAGTGCCTCTGTTGAGGGTAATTCTCTATTTAATATACTATTATAAAAATATGACATTAGTTTTTCTGAATCAGCCTTAATATTCATTGCTTCTTCTAAAGGGTCTAAAAATATAGTTTGAAATCTATATATATATTTCTTCATAAAGTCACATATCTGTATATATTTAAAATATTGATTATCATTCAGTTTAAATTTTAATTTTAATTGTTGAAATGATAACAATTTGCCCAGTTCATACATATCTCCTACTTTCCTAATCCCCAATCTATCCCATTGTTTATATGTTTTGTCGATAAGAGATGGTTTGAATGCAGGATTATTCAGAATTGGGGTTAATACTGATAGGTTATTTAATTTCAAGGATAATTTTATTTGTTTCCAAATTCTTATTGTATTGTGAATAATTATACTATTCAATTTTATTGGTGAGAACAAGATCGTTCCTATATCATACGGGAAACACTCCTCTTTTTCCATTCTTATCCACTCCGACGGGTGAGTTGAACTATCCAACCAGTACATTATGTTCTTAATATGCACTGCCCAGTAGTAATACGTAAAGTTAGGTAGTGATAAACCCCCAGCTTCTTTAGGTTTACACAAATGCTTTCGTTCAATTCTGTGTGCTCTATAATTAGTGATATTAGAATCTAGTTTTTTGAAAAAATATTTCGGAATATATATTGGGATCGCTTGAAACAAATATATTAATTGTGGTAAGAAAGTCATTTTTATAGCGTTAATTCTACCTATCAATGAGAGTGGGAGCGTTTTCCAAAATTTAATCATAACATTCAATTTATTTAATAGTGGCATAAAATTGGCGCTAAATAATGATTTGTGTCTTCTCGTAATTTGAATACCTAAATACTTGAATTTTTCTGTTGCAATTTTGAAAGGGAATTTTAATAAGTGTCTCGCATCCTATGGTTTTAAAGACATGATTTCGCTTTTATTCCAATTTATTCTATATCCTGAAAAAGAACCAAATTCCTCAATTAGTGTTAATAAGGTGGGAATACCCGTTTGTGTATTAGTAATATATAAAAGAATATGATCAGCATATAATGAAATTTTATTCTTTGAGTCCTTGGTGTTATAACCATGAATATTCGGATGATTTCTAATCCTTTCAGCCAGCGGTTCTATCATAAGGGCAAATAGCAATGGTGATAAGGCACAACCCTGCCTATTACCCCTTGATAAATAAAAATTTGAAGATAACATATTGTTAGTTAATATTCTTGCCGTAGGTTTATCATAAAGTAGTTTAACCCATCTAATAAAATTTTCTCCCGTATTAAATTTTTCGAGTACCTTATATAAATACTGCCATTCTACCTGATCAAATGCCTTCTCTGCATCCAGCGTAACGACTGAAATATCTTCAATGTCCTCTTTGTGAGAGTTCATTATATTGAAAAGCCTTCTCAAGTTATTAAATGGTTGTCTTTTGGGTATAAATCCCGTTTGATCCGGGTTTACCAATTTATTAATATAATTATTCAGTCTTCTTGCTAGAATCTTTGCTAAAATTTTCTGATCCGTATTTAAAAGTGATATAGCTCTGTAAGAACCCGGTTCATCTAAATCTTTATCTTTTTTTGGTACAAGCGTTATTGTTGATTCTGCTAAAGTTTCTGGTAGTTTATTTTCGGTATAAGCCTGCGTGTATAAGTTGAGTAATCTTGGTACAAGTGACTCCTGAAAGCGTTTATAAAATTCATTACTAATACCATCTGGTCCTGGGGTCTTCCCAATTTTCAATTAGTTTATTATTTGTTTTATTTCTTCACTTATTATTATTATTATGTTATTATTTTTTATATAAGTATTTAAAAATTCACAGGTCTTAGTTTTAACTAGACGCTTCCCTACCTTTATTGATTTATCTAAGTATGGATCTATAACACAATTAAAATCTCCCCCCATTATAATATTTTGATAATTATGCTCTGCAATTATATCTAGTATTTTCTTAAAAAATTGGGGATTATCAAAATTAGGCGCATAAATATTTATCATAGTTAATGGTGTATTGTAAATTTCTCCCGTGACTATAACGTATCTTCCCTCTTTATCAGATATGGACTTCTTTAATTTAAAAGGTATACCTTTCCGAATTATAATGACCGTGCCTCTTGCTTTAGAAGTGAATGAGGAGTAGTAGGTTTGACCTATCCAGTTTGCCCTTAATCTGATCTGCGTTTGTTGTTTCAAATGCGTTTCTTGTAGGAAAGCAATATCAATGTTTAATGATTTTAATTGTGCCAGAATTTTACCCCTCTTAATTGGCTCATTCGCACCTCTAATGTTCCAACTACAAAAAGTGAGACCTCCGGTGTTTATTCGACTATTATCTTGCATTGGCTATTATTACCAGAATGTATAATTCATGTGATGCAGCCAAGTACCTCGAAATCCCGAGTCCAGGGTTGTCCTTCATAATTTCTGCACTAGTTTTACATCTCCTGACACTATTAAACATAATTAAGGGAAAAAGAAAAACATAAAATGAAGTGTTCATAAAGATTGTTAAATCATACAACGCATAATAGTGAATAAACAAAAAAAGTGAATGTAAGTTATCAAAAAGGCGATATCTTACAAAAAAGCTACCTACGGTGGCTAAGATTTGTTTTAAATTGACCTCCGTCGATGGAATTATGCACTGGGCTTTGTCCCCCTAGTAAAATATCATCCAACATTAGTTGGTTTCCTCCACATAACCAAAATTATCATGTCAGGTCGATTAATAGCCAAAAAATTTAAAATAAAATAGAAGAAAAGCTAGAAGATTTACAATAAAATAAAATAGAATTATTATCGTCATTAATCATAAAGTAGTTTAACCCATCTAATAAAATTTTCTCCCGTATTAAATTTTTCGAGTACCTTATATAAATACTGCCATTCTACCTGATCAAATGCCTTCTCTGCATCCAGCGTAACGACTGAAATATCTTCAATGTCCTCTTTGTGAGAGTTCATTATATTGAAAAGCCTTCTCAAGTTATTAAATGGTTGTCTTTTGGGTATAAATCCCGTTTGATCCGGGTTTACCAATTTATTAATATAATTATTCAGTCTTCTTGCTAGAATCTTTGCTAAAATTTTCTGATCCGTATTTAAAAGTGATATAGCTCTGTAAGAACCCGGTTCATCTAAATCTTTATCTTTTTTTGGTACAAGCGTTATTGTTGATTCTGCTAAAGTTTCTGGTAGTTTATTTTCGGTATAAGCCTGCGTGTATAAGTTGAGTAATCTTGGTACAAGTGACTCCTGAAAGCGTTTATAAAATTCATTACTAATACCATCTGGTCCTGGGGTCTTCCCAATTTTCAATTAGTTTATTATTTGTTTTATTTCTTCACTAGTAATCCGTGCTCCTAATTCCTCTTGTTCTAAACTATCCAATTTAGGGAGGTTGCAAATATCTAAACAATTTGTAATTTTACTATCATCTGTATTTATTTTAGTTGTGTATAAATTATGATAAAATTGGGCAAACATTTTATTAATATCCTTTGGTAATGTTAGAAGCTCACCCTTATCAGATTTAATTTTAGTGATAGTATTTGCCTTTTCTTGTTGCTTCAGTTGCCTCGCTAATAATTTATGTGGCTTATCCCCAAATTCGAAGTGTGCCTGTTTTGTAATTTGGAATAGTCTTATTACTCTACCCGATAATATTCTATTGAGTTTATATTTCAATAAGGTTATCTTATTATGTTTATCTATAGTTGGGTCACTTGCATTGTCCAGTTCTAGTAATTTTATTTCCTGTTCTACCCTCTGAAGTTCACTTTTATTTTCTTTATTTTGATAACTTTCATAAGAGATTATAACACTGCGAATGTATGCCTTAAAGGTTTCCCATAATAGCGATACAGAAATACCCGGCGTATCATTTGTCTCGAAAAAAAATGGTGTTTCTTCTTTTATATACTCATAACCCTGCGGGTTATTTAATATTTGTGCGTTGAATTTCCAAAAAGATTTTATACCCGGCATTCCCTCGATTTTAAGTATAAAAGTCAGTGGTGAATGATCGGAAATAATACTATTATGATATGATGGTTTAATTGTATACGGGATTAATTTTGTATCCACTAAGAAATAGTCAATTCGTGAATAAGTTTTATGAGGCGACGAGTAAAACGAATATTCCCTTCCAATTGAGTTTGCTATTCTCCAAACGTCAGTTATGTTATTATTTTTTATATAAGTATTTAAAAATTCACAGGTCTTAGTTTTAACTAGACGCTTCCCTACCTTTATTGATTTATCTAAGAATGGATCTATAACACAATTAAAATCTCCCCCCATTATAATATTTTGATAATTATGCTCTGCAATTATATCTAGTATTTTCTTAAAAAATTGGGGATTATCAAAATTAGGCGCATAAATATTTATCATAGTTAATGGTGTATTGTAAATTTCTCCCGTGACTATAACGTATCTTCCCTCTTTATCAGATATGGACTTCTTTAATTTAAAAGGTATACCTTTCCGAATTATAATGACCGTGCCTCTTGCTTTAGAAGTGAATGAGGAGTAGTAGGTTTGACCTATCCAGTTTGCCCTTAATCTGATCTGCGTTTGTTGTTTCAAATGCGTTTCTTGTAGGAAAGCAATATCAATGTTTAATGATTTTAATTGTGCCAGAATTTTACCCCTCTTAATTGGCTCATTCGCACCTCTAATGTTCCAACTACAAAAAGTGAGACCTCCGGTGTTTATTCGACTATTATCTTGCATTGGCTATTATTACCAGAATGTATAATTCATGTGATGCAGCCAAGTACCTCGAAATCCCGAGTCCAGGGTTGTCCTTCATAATTTCTGCACTAGTTTTACATCTCCTGACACTATTAAACATAATTAAGGGAAAAAGAAAAACATAAAATGAAGTGTTCATAAAGATTGTTAAATCATACAACGCATAATAGTGAATAAACAAAAAAAGTGAATGTAAGTTATCAAAAAGGCGATATCTTACAAAAAAGCTACCTACGGTGGCTAAGATTTGTTTTAAATTGACCTCCGTCGATGGAATTATGCACTGGGCTTTGTCCCCCTAGTAAAATATCATCCAACATTAGTTGGTTTCCTCCACATAACCAAAATTATCATGTCAGGTCGATTAATAGCCAAAAAATTTAAAATAAAATAGAAGAAAAGCTAGAAGATTTACAATAAAATAAAATAGAATTATTATCGTCATTAATCAGACTTTTCATTAGCCTGTATGTTAGTTGATTCGTAATTAGTATTTAGAATATCTGTCTAACCTCCCCCATCCTTCCTACTATATAGTTAGTCATGTTAGTATAATACATTAAACCTTTAGGGTTAATTTAGTTTATTGCGTATATATAATTAATTAGTTAGTTAGTTATATGCTGTATATCTAAATAATAGATCATATAGTACTAAGACAAAGGCAGACCAACAAGACTGTTATAAATTCAAAAAAGAACAGTCAATAAAACTCAGGGCTGAAAAACTTGGCGCAGAGCCTGCGACCTTGAACTTTCCATCTGTTGAGCCTCAGTTTTTCAATTCAAGATAAAGTTGGGACTCTGTTATTAAAAAACACATTCTGGCCAAATAAGTATGTCTGAAAACCGTCTAAACAAAGTAAAAAACAAGTTCAGCCGGCGTAGTGTCTCGTTATTCTTTTCCTTGAATTTTATTTAAAATCTCCTGGGCATATTTGCAAGCTGAATCCGGATCCGTGAATGAACGTTGCTTAGCATTGTACGTAATTAACATTTTAGCAGGGTAGATAACTCCGTAACGAACTTCAGAATGTCCTTGTACGATACTGCTTGCACTTTTAAACTGGCGTATTTTTGCCAGTATTTCCCGAGGGTAGTCTCTGTAAAATCTAACAATATTATCAGCGAATGTAAGATTTTCTCCATAAGATATCTTGTTTAATAAATTTTCCAAAGTCGAAATGTCTAAGAACTTTACAATAATTTGACGTGGTGGAGCATTCGCTCCTCTTTGGAAGCGACCAACACGATGAGCCACATCTATCTTTGGTTTTTCTGGCAGTTTGAAAACATCTTTACGTAAATTAGTGATAAAATCACCCATTTCAGAGCCGTGCTCTGCCCCCTCTTTAACTCCTATTATTCTCAAATTCTGCCTCCTTGACCTGGCTTCCAAATCTTGACATTTCTCATTCAGTTTATTCGTCAGCTCCCAATTCGCGTCGTGTTCTTTTTTCAAACCTGTTATTTCCTGGCCCATCTGCTGCATTTCACCCTCCATCTCTTCCATCAATGTTTCAGTCTTTGTTAATTGCTTCAGCAGGGAGTCATGTTTATTGTTATAATCTCTCTGCATTCTTTCCAATTCCTTAGCAGTCCTCGACTCCAAATCTTTGAACTGCTGGTTCAGGGATACGTAAAGTTCCTTTAATTCTCCACAGCTAGTGTCAATTTTCTCAGAGAGATTATCCTCCATTGAAGAAAAATTGTTCTGCATTCTGGAATTCATTTTAGCAAATTGCTTCTGAAGATCTTTAGTAATGTCTTTAGTAATATTAACTCTTACCGATGCTTCCCAGCTTTTCATTTCTTTCTCCCTTTCTTTTAACTCTTTTGTTTCAGCACTTGCAGCCATTTCGACTGTTGGTTGTTGAGATTCTAGCTCCTCTTCCAAACTTTCAAATGTAGATTCAGGAGTGGTTTCAAGCTCATCCAGAGCTTTTTGGAGCTGGAGCTGGAGACTGATTGTAGTCTTCTTGGGTCCTCTCTGACCTCTTCCCTTTTTCATCCGATTTTTACCGGTAAAATCGTTTTAAATCCCGATTCCACCGGCACCGTCTGATGACATCAGTACCCACGAGGTTCAGCAATCCCGGTAAGAGTTTTTAAATCGATCCTGGCGTAGGAACCGAGTTTATACACGATTTGTCGGGAGCAGAGCTCTGTGCAGCTGTCTTACTGCTTCATAGCAGCCACCGGAAGTCCGTACAGCGCATTTCAAGGACTCAAAGTCGCTTTACATGGAGAGTCAAGAACAAAATATAATAGAACAAAATAGGGCAATAAGACAGAGATGAAAAGGAGAGGGGGACATGGGACTAAGGGTATGCCGAGGTGAAGAGATGGGTCTTGAGGCGGGACTGGAGGATGGTGAGGGACTCAGAATTTCGGATCAATTGTGAGAGGGAGTTCCAGAGCCTGGGAACTGCCCTGGAGAAGGCTCTGTCTCCAAAAGTGCAGAGGTTGGATTTCGGAATGGAGAGGAGACCTACTGATATGGATCTGAGGGACCGAGAGGGTTGGTAGGGGGAGAGGAAGTCAGTGAGATAAGGGGGGGGCAAGTGGTTGAGGGCTTTGTAAATGAGGACCAGGATTTTGTAGATGATCCGGTGGGAAATGGGAAGGCAGTGAAGTTCTTTGAGAACTGGGGTGATGTGGTGCCATGATTTGGTGTGGGTGATGAGTTGCGCGGCTACATTCTAGAACAGTTGGAGTCTGTTGATGTTGCTGGAATTAATGCGAAAGAGAAGAGAGTTACAGTAGTCCAGTCGGGAGGAGATGAAGGCATGGATGAGTCTTTCAGCAGCGGGGGGTGTGAGAGCGGGTCTGATTTTGGCAATGATGCGGAGGTGAAAAAATGATGTTTTGATAACATGGCGGATGTGAGGCTCAAGGGAGAGTGTTGAGTCAAAGATCACGCCAAGGTTGCGGGCCTGAGGAGATGGGGAGACAGTGGTGCCGTCAAATGTGAGAGTGGTGTTGTGAATTTTGGTAAGTGTTGATTTGGAGCCAATGAGGAGAAATTCTGTTTTGTTACTGTTTAATTTAAGGAAGTTGAGTTGCATCCAAGATTTGATGGCTGACAGGCAGGAGTTGATATGGGAGAGAGGGGGTAGTGGGAGGACTTGGTGCTGAGATAGATCTGGGTGTCATCAGCATAGCAATGGAAGTCCACATTGAAGTGACGGAGTATATGACCATGGGGGAGGATGTAATGATGAAGAGGAGGGGACCGAGAACGGAGCCTTGGGGAACGCCTTGAGTGACAGTGGCTGTGGCAGAGCTGTGGTTATGGAGAGAGATGAAGTGGGATCGGTTGGAAAGGTGAGGAACGGAGCCAGCTGAGAGCAGAACCTTCGTGCCAAGGTCTTTAAGTCTGGTAAGCACAGACACACACACAAACTAGATACTCAAACAAAGCAACACTTTTAGGGTTATTTTAGGTTAAAGGTAATAGCCCTCATTTGCAAAGGCACCATCGGTGGGTCTCTAACATAAATATAGGCTCATTTTAGCTTAAAATGAATACTCATCGAGAAAACATCAGAGCATTCGATTCTTGGTCAGGATTGACATTTATATCAGAAATCAGACAGGTCTCTTACAGGTCTGTCACCCAGCCTGGCACTGCCCCAGTCCCACTATGGCAGTTAACCCTACACTCCACACTATGGCAGTCAATGGGGTTCAGTAAACGGGGTAACACAGAGGATCTGCCCTGACCCTTAAATTAGGCAGGTTCATGAACCCTTAAAACCTGGGACCTCTGCTGCAGTCTCATTAAATCTCCTATTAAAGCGACAGGAAGATGCCTTGCAGGACTGCCCCCCAGCCTGGAACTGCCGCAGTCCCATCATGGCCGCGACCCCACCTCTGCACAATGGCAGTCAGTGAGGTTCTGTAAAGAGAGGAAACCACAAGAACTGCCCTCACCCATTAATTAGGCTGGTTCAGGAGCAGGACCTCTGCGACAGTGTCATTAAAAAAGTACTCACAATTATATTCATCATATTATTTTTATATTATATTATTATACTTAATTATATATTATTACAGTCATATTTGTCATATATATATATAGGTATAATAATATATAGTTTAAATGGACTGCAACACGGAAATAGGCTGCCCATGGTGTAATATGGGCATTGGCTACTAGATGGCGCTTACTTTGCCGATCATATTTTCTATTTAGTTTAATTAATTAATGTGCAACATTTGGCACTGACGAGTTATGACATCCTTCTCAATTATATTTCATCTAAATCTGTGGAAAATTCCATGTAGTTCCGTGAGGTGGGTCACGAAAATCGATTTCTAGACACATTTTTGATGCTCGGCCCACAGCCTATATGTGTTTTTATTCCTTTCCACTTCAACTGTTCTATTAAAAAGATATGGAATAATTCCCACGTGGGTGTTGAGCACCATTCCGCAATTTCCAACCCCGGAAGGTTCAACGTCACCAGAATGTGACGGGAATGGGGAACAGAAGTTACCTTTTCTTCCTTCGGGGGCATCACGTACCCGTGACCATCTACCACCTTAACATCCTCATCATAGAGGGTTGGGCGTACGGCAGTTGTGGCTCTGGATAAGGGAGTTGACCATCTATTTAACCACACCATGCCACCTTGATCTCCACATACTACAGTAATGGGGTCTTTGGAATTACTTCGATGTATAATAAACCGCATTTGACTCTCTCTCCTTTGATCCCCAGGGAGCCCCAAACACTACAATTCCAAAAATTCCACGCAACATTTTTGCCATTCGCAACGCACCGCTTGCTCTGTCAATAATGTAGCTCAATTTGTGCAAGTGACTGTATTTACATCATTAACAACCGTACTCATTCCATCAATTTTCAGTTAGGGTTTCTGATGATTAAATGTTGTGCCGTTGACTCTTAACTCCAGCCTGATGCATGCATTATTTGAATCCCTGTGGAAATAAAAACAAATCCAGCCCCTTGCCAGTTGTGTTAGTTCAATTCTTCCTTTATGGTTTATACTGTTTCTACTGAATTCAATGTTTCCGTTTAGCAGTCCTTTTCATGTCCATGAGAAAACATATTTCAACTTCCAATTTTACACCATGTAGCCCACCCACCAGGGCTGGAGACCAGCCCATTCCGGGAGAATTCTAACCATTACCTGATTTCCGTTCTTCCACATTTTAGCTTAAATTCTTACTTTTCCTTTTCCTAATATTTGATCCTCTAATGAACAAATAACTCATAATTAAGTTGAAGACATTTATTTACTAACTCTTGTATGTACCCAATATTTTTCCATTTCCATTGCAGGCATGTGCTCCTATTGTTTTTACATCTTCAGTAGGTGGATAACTCACTGATATACAGAGAATTGTGAGCTGTTGCATTTTGGGACGTCGAACAAGGGAAGGACATACACAGTAAATGGTAGGACTCCGGATAGTGTTGTAGAACAGAGGGATCTAGGAGTACGTGCATCGTTCCTTGAAGGTCGAGTCGCAGGTAGATAATGTGGTCAAATAGGCTTTTGGCACTTTGGCCTTCATCAGTCAGAGTATTGAATATAGAAGTTGGGAGTTCATGTTGCAGTTGTATAAGACGTTGGTGCGACCGCATCTAGAATATTATGTTCAGTTCTGGGCACTATGTTATAGGAAAGATATTGTCAAGCTTGAAAATGTTCAGAAAAGATTTACGAGGATGTTGCTAGGACTGGAGGGTGTGAGTTATAGGGAGAGGTTGAGTAGTCTATTCCATGCAGAGGAGGAGGATGAGGGGTGGTCT
This sequence comes from Malacoraja senta, assembly GCA_038087875.1. Classification (NCBI taxonomy): domain Eukaryota; kingdom Metazoa; phylum Chordata; class Chondrichthyes; order Rajiformes; family Rajidae; genus Malacoraja; species Malacoraja senta. Next base: position 5,887,248 of record CM075991.1, read on the forward strand.
TGTAGAGGTGTACAAAATCATGAGAGAAATAGATCGGGTAGATGCAGAGAGTCTCTGGCCCAGAATAAAGCTATCGATTGCCAGAAGACTTAGGTTCAAGGAAATGATTTAATAGGAATCCGAGGGGCAACTTTTCCACACAAAGAGTGGTGAGTGTGTGGAACAAGCTGCCAGAAGAGGTAGTTGAAGTTGGGACTATCCCATATTTTAAGAAACAGTTAGACAGGTTTGGAGGGATAGGGACCAAGCGCAGGTTAGTCAAGTCGGCAGAGGAGCGGCAGGTGAAGGAGTGAGTGAGGGTATTGGCTGAGGAATGTAATTACCAAAAAACGGTAAGTTAGCGAATTGGTCAATTTATCAGCTAATATAAGCAAGGCTTGCTGTAGGGTAGCGGCCTGTCGGGGAGCGGCTTTCAATAGCGAATAACCTTGTGAGAAAAGTGGGAGTCGTTTGATCGTGAGTCTTGTGAGAAAAGTACGAGTCTTTGGCTCGAGAGTCTTCATCGAGGAGGCTGAGTCGCAGAGAAGAAATGTCAGGTACGCTGATTCAGTGCGATGCTTGCACGATGTAGGAGGATAGGGACACTGCTGGTACTTCTGGCTGTTACAAGTGTGGAAATGTTCTGGTTCAGCTCCTGAAGGACCGTGTTGGGGCACTGGAGAGGCAACTGGATGACCTCAGGATCATCCAGGAAAACGAGAGTTTGCTGGACAGGATATACAGCGAGATCGTTACACCGAAAGTACCAGAAGAGAGAAGGTGGGTGACGACGAGGAAGGAAAGGAAGCTGGAGAGTATAGGAAACCCCGGGGGATGTACCTCTTGAAAACAGGTTCACCCTCTTGGAAGCTGTCGGGACAAAAGACACTGCCATTCTGAGTGGGGAACAGGTCTGCGAGTCAAAACGTAGCGCTGAAGCAAAGCCGAAGTGACAGACGTCAGGCAGAGTAGTCGGGGACGATCGCGAGAGGTGCCAAGAGAGCCAAATTGGAAATATAACAGTGGAATTAAGGAGAAAGATAGGAAAAGTTAAGAAAGTCACCAGAATTAACGGGGCAGGGGCCACACAAAGGGATAGGAGAGTATGACCACGTGAAATAGGAATCGATGTGACAGGTGAGGTGAGTAATGGATTAAAAGTAATATATATGAATGCGCGAAGTAAAATAAGTATAATGGATGGCGAGGCCGGTTCCAGTCGCCGTCAGCTCCTGAAGAAGCGCCCTCTCAAGATGGCGCGGCCTGGTCCTGTTGCCGTCGTGGCAGTTCCGCGATGATTGTGCGTTTTTTAAACTATTACTTTTATTTTTAATATCTTTCAGACTAACACATCAGCACTAACACTCTCCGATCGTAAAACACTTTAAAACTTTTAAAGCATAACCAATTTTTTTGTAGACACTTTATTCACCGATCCAGCATGGCCGGCAGAGATCATTTGAGCGATCCGCGGCAACAAAGATGGGAGCACGGCTCCGGGAACAAGTCGGAAAAAAACATTGAGGTAAGCGGGAGGAGATGCGGAACAGGGAAAAAGCTTATTGAGTAAATCACACATACTCACAGATCTGGTTTAACAATATTTATTAAGACACGTATACAAAACACTTCAGCATGTTACTCCTATCATGCAGAAGTTCTGACTGACAGCGCTGGTCGGGTTGCCATAATATTAATGGCGTGGTAGTAGGTGTGGCTTTAAATAATAAAGCTACATTAGTTAGTAGGTAAAGTAACAAAACTACATCTTTCTTGTAAGAATATAAAGTGAAACACATCTACAATAAAGTGATATATATGTAGAAGAACGTTACTAGCAGCTGACTGATTAATAATGTAACCGAAACGCTAATAGCGCATACGTACTATTGATACAAACAAAGTCCCCATATCTAAAGGGCGGCCTACAAACCCATCCCGCGCGCATCGGTACAGATCCGCATCTCCTCCCTTCACCGTGCGGCGGGAGCACTGGGGACCCGGGGGACAAACACGGCGAGTAAGATGAGCGGAGCACCGAGCGCGGTGGCGAGGGAGCTGTAGTCACAATCAATGGTTGGTCTGCAGCTGCACGTCGTGACAGAGGAGAAATTCCGTCAGTAGATGTGTAGATCGGAATCGTCGCATCAGGATACGAGACAGCAGGACGTGGTTCCTTCACAGGAAGGAGATGTTGACGCCTGTAGATCCCTCCGTCTGCACTCACCGGGCATGAGCGCGGCTCTTTTTCGAAATTGTGAATGGAGTTCAAACGGTCCTAGCCCTTTTTGGTTTGAACGCGAGCGACTTGGCCACTGGAGAGAGGTTTATGTGGTCAAAAAATCGTGTTTGGTTATCGCGATTCAATTGATGTTGTTACCGAATGGCTAGTGGTGAACGAACCTGTGGCTGCAGTAGTTGTTTGGGCACAGGAAGTTCAGCACGGGTCTGTCGGGACATCAGGCGTTGGGCAGGAGACCCCAGTTTTGGGTCACAGGCGATGTTTCTCAGGTTTAGCAGGTGAGACATCGGATTTAGCGAAGTGTGAGCGCTCCATCAATTGCTTGGCGCTCCGGACAGCCCGTTCTGCAAGTCCACTTGATTGTGGGAATTCTGGACTGCTGGTGACATGGCGAAAATCCCATCGTTGAGCAAAGTTTCTAAAACACTGGCTAGTGAAATGACTCCGTTGTCTGACAAGTGGCGTGCGGGGGCACCGTGCACGGTGAAATGGTCGCCAGCTTTTCGATTACTGCAGCGGATGTTGGACTTTGGAGCAGGTCGATTTCGAACCAGCCCGAATACGAGTCAACGAGAACCAGATACTGTTTGCCATGCCACTCGAATATGTCAGTAGCAGGCGTGGACCAAGGCAGAGGAGAAACAGGGTGTGAGAGCAGGGGATGCTTCTGTTCGTGTGGCATCAGGCTGCTGCAGATAGCACAGGCTTAAACTTCCTCACGCATGAATTTGGTAATTCCGGGATAGTAAAAGATGCTCTGTGCTCGGAGTATGGTTGCTTACAAGCCGGGGTGACCCCCTGTGAACGACATCAAATGATTTATCTCATATGGCAGTTGGGATGACAGCTCAGTGACCCTTGATTATGACACCGCCCTGCAGCACCAGTTCATCGCGGACCAGGTAGTATGGGCAAATAGGAAGTGGAGCGTGATATGGTTTATCCTGCCAGCCACGCCGGATGACAGAAGACAATAGCTGTAAAGTTGTATCCGCAGCCAGATGCTCTGCCAGGTCACTTAAACATTCTGTAGGTGCGTACAACACCATCATTACTGTGAAATGGTAATTTTCAGACAGCTGTTGTTCGCAGGTTGTTCGTGGGGTTGTTGATGTGTCAGCCAGATACATATCCTTGTCCCTTTTGTAGACTAGGGTGAAATCGAAACTCTGTAGCTGCATCATCATCCGTTGCAGGTGAGCAGGAGCTGCAAGAATGGATTAATTCTGAATAGTGAGAAACCGTTGGTGGTCTGTTTCGACAACCACGGACTTCCGAAAAATTAAGTCCTTGAATTTTGTGCGGGTAAAAACCACGGCTAGTAATTATTCTTTCGATCTTCAGTCCCAGACAAGGTACGGGAGGCGTAAGCAATAGGTCTGCAGTCTCCTTCGACGGAATTCTGTGGGCAAGCACATCCAAGTCCATATTGGGAAGCATCACACGTGAGTGTCACCGGTAGGTTTAAGGGTAGGGGCACAGGACAATAGTAATTTAAGCATTTCGAATGCCCTCTGGTGTTGTGGGTACCAAGACCATGTAGCGTCCTTGTGAGTTAGTTGTCGCAGAGGGGCAGATATTTTGTTGAGGTTGGGAATTAATTTCCCCAAGTAGTTAACCGTTCCCAGGAATCTCTGCAAACTTGTCACGTCAGTGAGAACTGGTATCTCATTGATGCCAATGGTCTTGGAGAGGTCAGGTCTGTGGCCGTCACTGGTGAATACGTGTCCGACATACAGGACCTCCTTGACCTGGAATCTGCTCTTCAGAGTGTTGAGCTTGCGGTGGATGTCTTTTGCACGGTCCAGTACTTTTTTTAATTGGCATCATGTTCAGCCATGTCGCGTCCAGCAACGAGAATGTCATCAAAAATGATGCCACGAGGATACCCAGTAAATAATTGCTCCATTGTACGCTGGAATACTTCGCTAGCAGAGTTGAAGTCAAAGGGCACCGCAAGAATTTGTACCGGCCAAACGGGGTGCCGAACGTGGTGAGTTTGGACTAATCGGGGTCCAGCGGGATCTCCCCGAACGAGCTGTTGGCATCCATAAAAGAAAACGCAGAGGCATTGCCCAGTTGAGCAGCGAATTCCTCCATCGTGCGCATTGGGTAGTGCGGGCGTTTGATCGCTGAGTTCAGGTCTCTGGTGTTGATACAAATTTGGATTTCTTCTTTAATTTTCTCCGTTGCGACCACCATGGTGGAAATCCAGTTGGTTGGGTCAGTAACCGTGGCAATGACACCCAGGGGCACCACCATCTGGTGCTTATTGTGTACTCCGCCACGCATAGCATGTGGCATGCGGTGCGGTGCTCGTACCACAGGTAAGACATTTGCATCATTGACGATGTTGCCTCTGATGGGTAGCTTCCTAAACTTATCGTCAAAATGTTCCTTGCACTGGGAAGTATCTGCTGGGTGGTGCCCTCGGCAGGAGAGATTTGATGGACAGCAGGCCCAAAAGTTACCAGTCCAAGGTCCTGGCATGCGTTAATGCCATGCAGAGTTGCAACTTTCCCACGGAAAGTTGCAACTCTGTTTCCCACAGAGTTGCAACTTTCCCACAGCCTGTGAAGTTGTGACGCTAGGTGGTATTTCAGCTCAGCTTTTCCAATTGGGTGCACCTCCCCCCCATCCACCATTGTAAATATTTGCTGTCCCAGCAGCGAGTCATGCGGTACCCCACAAGTCACTGCCTGCCATTCTGAATTGGATCCGTTAATCCCTACTCTTTGTTTCCTGTCTGCCAACCAATTTTCTATCCATGTCAGTACCTTACACCAAATAACATGTGATCTAATTGTGCCCACTAATCTCCTATGTGGGACCTTATCAAAGGTTTTCTGAAAGTCTACGTACACTACATTCACTGACTCTCCCTTGTCCATATTTCCAGTTACATCCTCAAAAATGTCCTGAAGATTAGTCAAGCATGATTTCCCCTTCATAAATCCATGCTGACTCGGACCGATCCTGTTACTCCTACCCAAATGTGCCGCTTCTTCATCTTTTATAATTAACTCCAGCATCTTCCCCACCACCAATGTGAGGTTAACTGGTCTTTAATTCCTTGTTTTCTCTCTCCCTACTTTCTTAAAAGGTGGGATAACATTAGATACCTTCCAATCCACAGGAACTGATCCTGAATCTATTGAACATTGGAAAATGATCACCAATGCATTCACGATATCTAGAACATCTTCCTTAAGTGCCCTGGGGTGCAGACCATCAGGCCCAGGGGATCTATCACCCTTCAGTCCCATATACGCAACACAATTTCCTGCCTATGTGAATTTCCTTCACTTCCTCAGTCACCCGAGGCCCTCTGGCCGCTGGTACACAGTGGATAATTGTTTGTGTCTTCCTTAGTGAAGTCATATCCAAAGTACAAGTTCAACTCGTCTGCCATTTCCTTGTTCCCCATTATAAATTCACCTGTTTCTGTGTTCAAGGGACCCACTTTTAATATCAAGTCCTACAAGCTCAACTTATTAACTATTTTTCCCTCTTCACATACCCAAAGAAGCTTTTATAATCCCCCTTCATATTCTTGGCTAGCTTACCTTCCTACCGCATCTTTTCTCCCCGTATTGCCTTTTTAGTTATCTTTTGCTGCTCTTTAAACGTTTCCCAATCCTCTGGCTTCCCGCTCATCTTTACTATGTTATACTTCTTCTCTTTTATTTTTATACTGTCCTTGAATTCACTTGTCAGCCACGGTCGCCTCTTACCACCCTTTAGAATCTTTCTTCCTGTTTGGAATGAACTGATATTGCACCTTCTGTATTATTCCTAGAAATACCCTCCATTGTTGTTCCACTGTCATCCCTGCTAGGGTCTCTTTCAAATAAACTTTGGCCAGCTCCTCCCTCATGCCGCCATAGTCCCCTTTCCTCAACTGTAATAATGACTCTTCCGATGTTCCCTTCTCCCTCTCAAATTGCAGATGAAAACGTATCATATTATGGTCACTACCTCCAAATGGCTCTTTTAGCTTGAGCCAAGAAGTACTTACAAGAGCAACCGCAGTTCTGGAAAAAGGTCTTGTGGACATATTAGGCGAAGATTGGCATATCAGAGTGATAGCAAGAGCAAAGCATTGAGGAGAGAAGGAACTGCCCAAGATCCAAAGCATACCACCTCATCTGTGAAACGTGGTGGGGGGTGTGATGACCTGGGCATGTATGGCTCCTGGCTCTCTTATCTGCATTGATGATACAGCTGCCAATGGTAGTTGTATAGTGAATTCTGAATGGTATAGACACATCCGATCTGTTCAAGTTCGAACAAATGCCTCAAAGAATTGCAGATGCTGGAAAATCGAAGCTAGACAAAAATGCTGGAGAAACTCTCCGGATGAGGCAACATCTATGTTCGGAGGGAGGAGGAGAACTTTTTCAAGTTGCTGCCTCACCCGCTAAGTTTCTCCAGCATTTTTGTCTACCCTCAAAACTCATTGGCCGACTTCCGGTTGCGACATGCTCTGCTAGCAGTCGCAAACTTTTTAGCTCCGCTGAAAAAATCGCGATTTTTCGCGTTAAAATCGGGTCTGGAGGTCGGGACCGTTTTTAAAAACTTACCGGAGCTTCATGTCGCGGTGCTGATGACGTCATCAGTAAGCGCCGCGATTATAACGGAGGGAAAGTCATTTTAAATGAAAAGTACATCTCCAGGTCAGAGCCCACAGAGGAAAATCTCAAAACATCTGCTGAAGACTCTGGAACAGCAAGAAACTTCAGAACTGACCTCTGGAGATGTCTCTGGAATGGCTACTCGATCTGCAAAAGAGAAAACCGAAATGGAGGACTTAAGAAACTCGGTAAGAGATATCAAAAATGATATGGAAGCTGGGAACAGTAAATTGATAGCCGGTAATGATAAAATACTTGAGGGTATTGAGGCTCTCCAAAAAAGAATTGAAGGTGTGGAAAAAGGACTATCGATAAAAATTGAAAAGGTGGCAGAAGAGACCACAAAGATGTTTGAGGCTGTGCACGAAACTGTGGCTGCAAATGCATCTGCAGTGAATGATTTGGAAGCTGTTGTGGAAGTGATGGCTGGAGAGATGCAGACTATGAAGTCAGAAATAGATAGTCTCAAGAACCAAGTCACAAAGGTTTCGAATAAATGTGTTGACCTAGAAGCTCGCTCAAGACGCCAAAATATAAGAATACGTGGTGTAAAAGAGGGAGCTGAGGGGGACAATGTTTGTGAGTTCGCTGCCAACCTAATTAAACACGTACTGAAGCTACCAGAAGTACCTGTAATTGAAGTAGCACATCGACTCCCCAGATTTAAATCAAGATCTCAAGGAGAACGTGCCTACCCACGACAGATCATAATTAAACTTCGGGATATCTCAACAATGGAAGCGCTGATGAAAAAAATCAACCACGGAGAGAAGATGATGTACAGAGGTGATACTATTAAACTCCTACGGGACTACCCTTATGAGATTGAGCAAAAGAGAAGAAAGTTCTCACAGACCAGAGAAGTTCTTTATGGTGTTAAGGGAGTTTTGTGTGGAGTGTTTTATCCGGCTAGAATGCGTATCACCTTTGAGGGAGTGTCAAAAACATTCACTAATTCGGATGAATCTCTCAAATACGCTCAAGAAATCGCGACTAAGGCTGCATCAACTGGAGATTGAAAACCAAGACGACATGAACAAACGAACTTGCTTATTCTTCCAACAAGAGTATCACAAGGAAAGTGAATTAACTGAACACTGATTTTTTATTTTTTATTTGACTTCAAGCAACAGATTCTTAGTGAGACGTGGCTAGACATTATTATCTTCGCTGGAACATTGTGCTATGTAATTCAAGGACACTACGTGCTCAAACGAGGAAAACCTGATAACACGGGACGAACTGCTGGGCTGAGAGTGAAAAACATCACATGGCTTATATTGTTTATAAAAAACTGAAAAAACAGAGAACTAATAATAATTAACAATTAACAATACTAATATAGAAATAGCAATTGAAATAGATAAAAAATGTGCAGTCTGCTCTGTTTAGCAGATAACAGCAAGTGCTATGCAGCTCGAGAGTGGAGGGAGGGGGAGACCGGGTACCTGGCATAACTCCAGGAGCCAGACTCCCGTTAACCCTTCCAGCGAACAGCTCATTTTTAACAATATTAAAATCAATTTAAAATAGTTAAGAGATAATATACACTCGAGGTTGATATGAAAAATATATACGGCTTATATAGTTTTACAAAATGCTGAGAATTAATCATAATTAATAATTAACAATACTAATATAGAAATAATATTTGAAACTGATAAAACTGTGGTGCCTGCGTCATAACGCAGACAGCAGTTATCACCTATGTTCGCAGCTCGTGGAGAGGAGAGGAGATCAGGCACCTGGCACAATTCCAGGAACCTGACTCCGGTTAATCCACTCAGTAAACCGCTCACTTTAACAATACTAAATTCATTTTAAAATAGTTAAGAGATAAAGAGTGAGTAGGATATGGAATCGAATACATTTGACATATATATAAATTGTAACTGGGTGAAATAGAACTGAATTGGAAACGGTAATGACCCCAGAGATTTTGGGTAATAAATACAGCGGGGCTAACTTTATACCAACTACGCCGGAAGCGTTATGGATGTCGTACCCCACAGACGAGTGGGCCACTCACTACGGTGTTGAAATTTTAGACACCGTAAATTTATTTGATTTATATATATTTTTTTTAATCACAATATGTCACATCTGTGTGTTTTTTCTTCAAGGACAATCGCGCAGGAGAACTACCAAGGAAGTCTATAATAGAAATACTCCCAAAATAACCAGAGTCCGGAGGTATGAACGCACCACAATAATTAAGGTCATTAAAACTGGTAAAAATGCATGACGACAATCAAAAGAAAATAGGAGGAATCACATTATGTAGTTGGAATATAAGGGGGATTAATGAACCTATTAAAAGGGGCAAGATACTAGCTCAGTTGAAATCATACAACACGGACATTGCGTTTCTACAGGAAACACATCTTAAACAGCAAGATCAGACAAGACTGAGGGCGAACTGGATAGGCCAAACATTTCACTCTTCATTTACCTCCAAATCTAGAGGTACTGCAATTATTATTCGTAAAGGAATTCCATTTAAATCAAAGAACACTATTTTAGATAAGGAAGGGAGATATCTTATAGTAGCAGGGGAGATCAATAATATGCCAATTACGCTGGTAAACATATATGCGCCCAACTTTGATAACCCTCAATTTTTTAATAAAATTCTGAATATAATTGCAGAATCTAATTATCAAAATGTTATAATCGGAGGAGATTTTAATTGTGTTTTAGATCCTTATTTAGATAAATCGATGCAAAAACAAAAAGGTCAGACGAAATCTAAAACCAGTGAACTCTTACACACATATATGGAAAACACAAATATAACAGATGTATGGAGGATTGCAAACCCGACGGGAAGGGATTACTCGTTTTATTCAATGGTGCATGAAACATATTCACGGATAGACTATTTTCTTGTGGATACAAAATTAATTTCGCAATCTCTGAATCCTAAATATCATATTAATGCGATCTCAGATCATTCTCCGTTAACTTTTGTTCTAAAACTAGAAGGAATGTCTATGAATAAACCGTTCTGGAGGTTTAACTCACAAATTTTAAAAGACCCTCAAGGGAGTATCTATCTAAAAAAACAGATGGATCTATTTTTTGAGTTAAATGATACACCAGAGATATCCCCCACGTTATTATGGGAATCCTTCAAAGCATTTATAAGAGGAGTCATTATTTCATTTCAAGCTTATCAAAATAAAAAGAATAAGAATGAACAAAGACACTTAGAAGATCAAATAAAACAGTTAGATATAGATAATGCTAAAGACCCAACTATGGATAAACATAATAAAATACTACTACTGAAATTTCAGTTAAATAAATTACTGTCAGAGAAAGTTATAACATTATTTCAAATCACAAAACAAGAACACTTCGAATTCGGGGACAAACCCCACAAACTTCTAGCACGACAACTTAAAAAACGGGAAAAAGAGAATGCAATATTAAAGATTAAATCAGATAGAGGGGAAGTATTAACACTACCCAAGGATATTAATAAAAGATTTGCTCAATTTTACCAGAATCTATACACATCTAAAACGTCAATAGACAATAATAAAATCTCAGAATTTTTAGATAATTGTAATCTACCACAATTAGAACGCAGGGAACAAGAGGAACTGGGAGCACAAATTACTTCTAAGGAGATAGAAGACACAATAAAAACACTAAAAAATGGAAAAACACCAGGACCAGACGGATTCAGTAATGAATTTTATAAATCTTTTTATGATATAGTTACTCCACGATTACAAAAAATGTATACATATGCTTATAAAGAGCAAAACCTACCTGAAACACTAGCGGAATCAACGATCATATTAATACTTAAAAAAGATAAAAATATAGAAGAACCAGGATCATATAGAGCTATTGCTTTGTTAAATACGGATCAGAAAATAATAGCAAAAACATTAGCCAATAGATTAAGCAAGTATGTTAGTAGACTAATACATGAGGATCAAACAGGATTTATACCTAAGAGACACTCATTTAATAATTTGAGACGTTTGCTTAACATAATGCATTCACATAAATCTTATGACCAAGAGTTAGCTATCATCTCACTGGACGCAGAAAAAGCGTTTGATCAAGTAGAATGGGACTATATGATCAAAGTATTGCAAAAATTCCAATTGGGAGAAAACTTTATTGCATGGATAAAACTACTATATAACAAACCTACGGCTAGAATACTAACTAATAATATATTATCTTCAAAATTCGAATTATCTAGGGGCAACAGACAAGGATGTTCACTATCACCGCTGTTATTTGCTTTGGTAATTGAACCCCTTGCTGAAAAAATAAGAACACACTCGAATATTCACGGTTATAACACAAAATATTCAAACAACAAACTATCCCTATATGCTGATGATGTACTACTGTACATCACAAAACCACAAATTAGTATACCAAATATATTAAACTTAATTGAGGACTTTGGATCCTTTTCAGGATATAGAATAAATTGGAACAAAAGTGAAATTATGTCGATTAAACCAAAAGACTCAACACATCTCAGGAAATTCCCTTTTAAAATAGCTATGGAAAAATTCAAATATTTAGGAATTGAGATTACTAGAAATTACCATGATATGTTTAAAGCTAATTATAATCCCCTACTTAAGAAATTAAATAATCTGATTAAATTTTGGAAAACACTTCCGATGTCCTTAATAGGTAGGATAAATGCTATAAAAATGATTTTCTTACCACAAATCCTTTACCTATTTCAATCATTACCTATATATCTCCCAAAAAAGTTTTTCAAAAAACTGGACTCAGACATTACAAATTTTATATGGGATTACAAATCCCACAGAATACAAAGAACACACCTTAACAAACGAAAAGAGTTGGGGGGTCTAGCGCTCCCTAACTTTATGTATTATAACTGGGCAGTAAATATTAAAAATATGATTCACCTGCTGGACAATTCTGCCCAGCAGGTGGACTGGATTATAATGGAAAAAGGGGATTGCTCCCCGAATAATATAGGAGCGATTATTCTCTCTCCAATAAATTTGAATAATAAAAATTATAATAAAAATCCAATTATATATAGCACTATTAGAACATGGAAGCAAATAAAACAGAATCTAAAATTAAGAAACCTATCTCTCTTAATACCAATAGTCAATAACCCATCGTTTAAACCTTCAATCATAGATAAAGCATTTATACAATGGGAAAGAATGGGAATTAAAACGCTCGAAGATCTGTATGAATTAGAAAAATTACTATCATTCCAACAACTACAACTGAAATATAATTTGAAAAATAATCAATATTTTAAATATCTACAAATCTGTGACTATTTGAAAACACACACAAAAGATTATTATAATATGCCTTCCGACTTACTAGATGAAGCAATGAAGACAAAGGCGGAATCAGTTAATTTAATATCATACTTATATAATATCATCTTAAATATAGAAATACCCACAACAGATGGAATTAGAAGAGATTGGGAACAAGATCTAGGTATAAAAATTTCAAAAGAGAGTTGGGATAATCATTTATTACAGGTGCATAAATGCTCGATCAACGTACGACATACGCTTATCCAATTTAAAACATTACATAGATTATATTATTCAAAAACCAAACTAAATAAAATCTTTCCTAACGTCTCACCAATCTGTGATAAATGTATATGTCAAGAAGCTACCATAGCACATTCTTTTGTTTTTTGTACAAAAATCCAAAAATTCTGGTTTGAAATATTTGATATTTTTTCAAAATTAATCAAAATAAAACTGGTACCAAAACCAGAATGGATTATTTTTGGAATATCGGAAGGTATTCCTGAATTAAACGTGTATCAGAAGAATTTACTCAATTATGGGCTAATAATGGGAAAAAAGCTTATACTTAAATTCTGGAAAAATGCGCCCACACCAACAATAAAAATGTGGACATCAAATATGTTGGAAACATTACATCTGGAAGAGATGAGATTCCTCCTAGTAGGCAAAGTAGATCAATTTCAAAAGACGTGGTCTACGTTTTTGGACCTATTACAAGCATGAGGTGCAATAGTAATTTAGAAAAACAAATAAATAAATAAAAGGTATCTGGACCTGGTAATGGGAGGTAAAATAAAAACAGACTTGGTTGGTAGTTCCTTCTCTATGAAGTATGGTATAAGAGTTACAATAGAGCGATTGTTCCTTCTTTCTTTCTCTTTTTTTTTCTAGGGTCTATTTTCTAACTTTACTTCCTTCTCTAACTTCTTTTCTAAGGGGCTTTCTTTTCCCAACACTCTTTTGCACTTCACAACCTTTGCGCACTTTCTTCACTTTTCTTACTTCTTTCTTTTTCTTTCTTAAAGTTTAAAAAAGTGAAGCGGTACAAAAAATGTATTAATATATACGTGTTGTACATTACTGTAATCTACCGTACTTCTAAAAATAAAAAAAAAATAAAACTAAAAAAAAAAAAAAAAAAAAAAAAAAAAAAACTCATTGGCCGGAGGTTCATTCTGCAGCAACACAATGATCCTGAACATGCCGCTGAAGCAAGAAATGAGTTTTACAAAGGAAAAAACGGTCAATTCTTGAGTAGTCAAGTCAATCACCCAATCTGAAACCAACTGAGCATGCCTTCACAGATTTCAAACAGTCATTACATGCAAAGGATATGCAACATAATACAAAACATTACTACTTTCATTTACATGACATTGCTGTGTCCCAAATATTACAGTGCCCTGCAATAGGGGGACTATGTATAATCATTGCTGTAATCTCTACATGGTGAAACCAAATTGTATAAAAATGTCCTTTATTAAAATTATGGAGTACAGAGGCAAATAAATAAATGATGTCCCAAACATTATGGAGGGCACTGTTCCAGACCCGAACTTAAATCTGAATCAATATGAAACCACATCTCCTCAATTAAGAGTGCTCATATTGAAGGCTGATGTGCCACGCGCAATCTTCACCACTGTGTCTCCTTGCATTGCAACTTTAAGGGAATTATGTACATATATTAATTGTTCTCGCTGCACTTTCTTTTACAACACTCTGTGTGTCCCTATCATTCACAATGCAGGTCTTGCCATTGGTTATCTTGTAAAATAGCGACGCGACTCATTTGCAGGAGTTAAATTCCATCTGCCTTTCCTTGGCCTACTTCCCAGGTCTTTCGGTTCATTTTCTAATTTCAGATAATTCGTCTTACGATATGAACCGATTGTTTCACACACGTGATCACAATTTTACAACAGTAAATGATCACAACTTTGTTCCTTGCCACATACTGTGTCGAAATTGGATACCTTAAACCACATAAGGTAAGCAGCAATGCTCTTCAAAATTATCTTTATCGTGTTCCTTAATCCCTCACCATATGTTTTCCTTGACACGCTGCCTCACATTCCGTATCATTAGAAACATAGAAACATAGAAACATAGAAAATAGGTGCAGGAGTAGGCCATTCGGCCCTTACCGCCATTCAATATAATCATGGCTGATCATCCAACTCAGTATCCTGTACCTGCCTTCTCTCCATACCCCCTGATCCCTCTAGCCACAAGGGCCACATCTAACTCCCTCATAAATATAGCCAATGAACTGGCCTCAACTACCTTCTGTGGCAGAGAATTCCAGAGATTCACCACACTACGCTTTCCAACGACATCTTCCCCATAAAAAGGTGCCCAGAACTAAACACGGTCTAAATGCGGTGTTATCAATGTCCTGCATAACTGCAACATGACCTCTCAACTTCTATGTACCTGCATTCCCAGATCCCTCTGCTCTATAACACTCTGCTGAGCCCTGAGTAGGTCATGGCCATGTAAGACTTTCCAAAATATACCAACTCACATTTCTGTGTATTAATTTCCATCCACCATTCCTAATCGATTATGATCCCGCTGCAATGTTTGACATCCATCTTCGCTATCTGCAATCCAACCTACTTTTGTATCTGCAAACTTTCTAATCTTGCCATGTACATTCTCATACTGTAATTTATATACTTGTGAAACAGTAATGGGCCAAGCATCGAACTCTGAGGCACACCACAGGCCTCCAGTCCGAGAAACAACCTTCCACCATTACCCTCAGCTTCCTTCCATGAAGCCAATATTCTATTTGAAATTCATTGTTCAGGTTAGAAATAATATTGTTCGCAGGAATAATTACATTTAAGAAACTCTAACCTCGTGTCATAGAAATAGAGTTTGCAACATTCCCTTTTATAAAATGTGACAAAATACATTAAAATTAACAGTTCGTGTAATCCCTTGAGGACAGAAATTGCTTGCGCAATGAGAAAAAAACATTTACGGTTGATGTTTGTTCAGTGGGCTGTGGCTGATGTGCCAGAGGTCACGCTAATTGTCTCAGAGGAATGTCCTCTTTTGTATAAATGTATGCTAAATCAATCACCAGTACAGATGGACAGTTGGAAAGTTATGTGTGATTGTTCGCTGCTTCACATAGAAAATGGAATATCCAGCAATTTACTACATAGCCGGCACTTTCTACCCTGTACTTGTGGCGGTTGGTATTCCTGGTAAGATACTGGGACGAGTAGGTTTAGTTTTGTACAGAAAAACTGCGCGGAAAGAGGCCCTTCGATCAACCGAGTCCGCGCCAACCAGCAATCCCCGCACACTGACGGCACACGCTAGGGACAATTTACAATTGTACCAAGCCAATCAGCCTACAAACCTGTGCATCTTTGGAGTGTGGGCGGATACCGGAGATCCAGGAGAAAAACCCAAGAAGATCACGGGGAGAATGTACAAACTCCGTGCAGGATCAAACCCGGGTGGTTGGCGCTGTCAGGCAGCACATTTAACGCTGCGCACCGTGCCGTACTGCGTGCAGTTCTCCTTCCTTTCTGTATCTGCTGCTCTGAAGAATAGTCGCTTTGATACCCAGCCCAGATGCTGCCTCAGCTGACGAGTGTCTTCGGAAGGTTCAGGCTTCAGCGTCTGTTTTATTTCTGGCATTTTGTTCTTATTAATGTGTGGTTCTTTTGTCAATCGGGTCAGTTAATTTAGAGCTAGTGTTTACATTTTTTCAGCATGTAACCGTATTCAAATTGTTTCTGGCGCATATTCTTCAAGCTCCGGGTCTCATTAATACAGACTTTTCCACCAAGATTCAGCGAATGAGAAATGTATACATGTCTGTCAACATGCCTGTTGAATTATCACAACTAGCTGAAACACCTTCCGGGTTTTCGTTCTCTGATTCATTTGCCAGTTTTGATTTTATGACTGCGTTTCGACTTGCTACGTCTGATATGTCGGAGGAAGCAGTTCTCCCTGATTCTAATGCTCTCTGATACAAGCTCATTTCGATTGACGCAACGACTCGAAATGACTGAGGTAATCAGTGCGTCGTAGACTTTAGGAGGCCGACTGTAAATTGCTGCAAATTACCGACACATCTGCCTCTTCGATCAGCACCGCTCTAAGTATTTCTCCGAACGGAAATTTAGTAAACTGGATCAGGTTTTTGCTCATTGAAACTAACGTTCTATTTTGTTTCTTGCAGTTAATTTAACGGCGATTGTGATCCTCTCCCGGGGAAAATGTGGTCTCTCCAAATGCATCACCCGTTACCTAGTGGGAATGGCAACAGCGGATCTAATGATAGTTGTCATTGTTGCTGCAATTGAAAAAGTTAATAACATACACGTTTACGCTCGTTCCTTGTTCATTACACCGGTTTGCGCTCTGACACTAATACTAAGTGTAATAACAATCGACTGTTCCGTTTGGTTCACCGTCAGTTTCACTTGCGATCGTTTTATGGCGATCTGTTGTCAAAAGCTACGTAAGCGCTACAGCACCGAGAGAGCAGCGTGTGTGATTATGGTGACTGTGGCTGTCGTCAGCTGCGCCCGATCGTTTCCCTTTTACTTTGCCGTGGAGCCTGCTGTCATAATTGACAATGTGCCTTGGCGTTGCGTCTTCTCAGAGGAGTACGCCACTTTGTCGGAATGGAAAGGTTATGAGTTACTTGACAGCATCTTAGCACCGTTGTTACCTATCGGTTTAATCCTGTTGTTCAATGGGTTAACTTGCAGACATATCATAGCGGCCAATAGAGTTCGCAGACGACTTCGGAACAGCCATGAGAACCAGAAAGATACAGAGGTGGAGAACCGGAGAAAATCGATGATTTTGCTCTTCGCTGTATCAGGCAATTTCATATTATTTTGGATACCCTATGTGGTTCATTCTCTGACATGGCAAGCACGTAATTTCTTTTACATCGATAGATATTTGAGCAACCCGGTATTTATCCTGCAGCAGTTTGGATATATGTTTCAGGTTCTCAGTGTGTGCACAAACACGTGTATCTATACACTGACACAGAGGAAATTCAGGGAGGAGCTGAAGAGTGGAGTGAAATATCTACTCACATTGAATGGCCGATTATGTAGTTGACGTGTAACTCTGATAGCAACTTGGATGAAATTTCAAATAAATGTCTTTAACAATTCGTACGTTCGGTAAAATGCCACAAAGTCAGTGCAGGTATGCGCTTGACAACCGAGAACCCGGTATACTCACTTAAATTGGTCACGTTTGGAAAGTGTAGACACATGCTACCTGTTGCAGTTCTGATGTTGCATTGGTGGAATTATATTCCAAACTACTGGATCTTTGATCGCTGCAACATACTTTGTAATATCTGGAGAATATAATATAACTCAGAACTGCAAGTCTGGTGTCAGATGAATTGAACCGAAATATTTCGGTTTTCCATAGAAATACATAATTCCTGTGGACTAATGGTTCACCGGCGAAACATTTCGCCGCTCATAACACAACTAAAATGTAGCAGCTAGTGAAAGAACACTGTAAAGCGGAGATTGTAGTTTTTACTAGTTTTAGTATAAACTAGACTAATTGTGACGCGTTGGGTCCCATGTTCACACGGGAGGGCTGGTCCCCCAACGCAATATTCCACCTCTCCACCAATTCCAATATTAATTAATGTCTCTGTAACCTTTCATCTTTATCTTTCCCCAAAGCTAACTTGAAACGTAAGTTTCTTGCTGTTTAGAAATCTCCCTCCTATATATCTAAAATGTATTTACCATAAATGTCCAGATTGAGTCCGCTCGTAAATTAAGTCGTATGTTGAACTTTGGGAGACTTGCCTGCTAAACACAGTGACCAAGAGCAACTCTAATGCAAAATTGCTTAGAGGAAGGAAGGAAAGCTTGACAATGGACAACAGAGTAAGGTCAGGGCCAATTGCGAGCGGTGCGAGGGGGGATGTGAATACGGAGGTCAAAGTACTGTATATGAATGCGCGAAGTATATGGAATGAAGTGGAAGAGATTGAGGCTCAGTTAGAAACTGGCAAGTATGTTTTTGTGGGAATTACTGAGACATGGCTGCAAGAGAGCCAGGGCTGGGAACTGAATATTCAATGGTACACCTCCTGTCGAAAAGACCGACAGGTGGGCAGAGGGGGTAGGGTTGACCTGTTGGTGAGGAATTAAATTCAGTCCCTTGCAAGGGGTGACATTGAAACAGGAGATGTGGAGTCAGTATGGATAGAACTAAGGAATTGTAAGGGTAAAAAGACCCCAATGGGACTAATCTACAGGCCCCCAAACAGTAGCTTGGACATAGGGTGTAAGTTGAATCGGGTCTTAAAATTGGCATGCAGCAAAAATAATGCTGTGGCTTTTATGGGAGATTTCAACATGCAGGTAGACTGGGAAAATCAGGTTGGTACTGGCCCCCTAGAATGGGACATTGTAGAGTGCCTTCGTGATTGATTCTTCAGGCTTGTATTGGAGCCTACCAAGGAGACGGCAATTCTGGATTTAGTGTTATGTAATGAACCGGATTTGATAAAGGACCTCGAGGTTAATGAGCCATTTGGAGGCAGTGACCATAACATGGTCGGGTTTAATCTACAATTGGAGAAGGCGAACAGTACATCGGAGGTGTCAGTGTTGCAGTTGGATAAAGGGGACTATGGGACCATGAGGGAGGAGCTGGCCAAAGTTGACTGGAAAGATACACTAGCAGAGATGACAGTGGAACAAAAATTGCAGGTGTTTCTAGGAATAATACAGAAGGTGCGGGATCAGTTCATTCCAAGGAGGAAGAATGATTCCAAGGGGAGAAAGGGACGACCATGGCTGATAACGGACGTCAGGGACAGTATAAAAATTAAAGAGAAGAAGTACAAGGTAGCAAAGATGAGCGGGAAGCAAGAGGATTGGGTAATGTTTAAAGAACAACAGAAGATAACCAAAAAGGCAATACGGGGAGAAAAGATGAGGTACGAAGGGAAGCTAGCCAAGAATATAAAGCAGGATAGTAAAAGCTTCTTTAGGTATGTGAAGAGGAAAAAATTAGTTAAGACCAAAGTTGGACCCTTGAATACCGAAAAGGGTGAATTTATTATGGGGAACAAAGAAATGGCAGATGAGTTGAACAAGTACTTGGGATCTGTCTTCACTAAGGAGGACACAAACAATCTTCCTGATTTAATAGTCGCCAGAGGATCTGGGGTGACAGTGGAACTGAAGGAAATCCACATTAGGCAGAAAATGGTGTTGGATAGGCTGATGGGACTGAAGGCTGATAAATCCCCAGGGCCTGATAGTCAGCATCCCAGGGTACTTAAGGAAGTGGCTCTAGAAATCGTGGATGCATTGGTGATAATTGTCCAATGTTCTATAGACTCGGGATCAGTTCCTGTGGATTGGACGGTAGCTAATGTTATCCCACTTTTTAAGAAAGGCGGGAGAAAACGGGTAATTATAGACCACTTAGCCTGACATCGGTGGTGAGGAAGATGCTGGAGTCAATTATAAAAAATGAGATAGCCGCACATTTGGATAGCAGTAACAGGATCGGTCCGAGTCAGCATGGATTTGCGAATGGGAAATCATGCTTTACTATTCTTCTGGAATTTTTTGAAGATGTAACGAGGAAAATGGACAATGGAGAGCCAGTGGATGTAGTGTACCTGGACTTTCCGAAAGCATTTGATTAGGTCCCACATAGGAGATTCAATTATGGCACATGGTATTGTGGGTAGAGTGTTGACATGGGTAGGGAAGTGATTAGCAGACAGGAAACAAAGAGTAGGGATTAACTGGTCCCTTTCAGAATGGCAGGCAGTGACAAGTGGGGTACCGCAAGGCTCTGTACTGGGACCGAGGCTATTTACAATATACATCAATGATTTGGATGAAGGAATTCAAAGTAACATTAGCAAATTTGCAGATGACACAAAGCTGGGTGGCAGTGTGAAGGGTGGGGAGGATTCTATGAGAATGCAGGGTGACTTGGGCAGGTTGGGAGAGTGGGCAGATGCATGGCAGATGAAGTTTAATGCGGATAAATGTGAGGTTATCCACTTTGATAGTAAAAACAGGAAGACAGATTACTATCTAAATGGTGTCAAGTTGGGAAAAGGGGAAGTACAACGGGATCTGAGGGTCCTTTTATATCAGTCTATGAAAGTAAGCATGCAGTTACAGCAGGCAGTGAAGAAAGCAAATGGCATGTTGGCCTTTATAACAGGAGGAATCGAATATAGGAGCAAAGAGGTCCGTCTGCAGTTGTACTGAGCCCTAGTGAGACCACATCTGGAGTATTGTGTGCAGTTTTGGTCCCCAATTTGAGGAAGTACATTCTTGCTATTGAGGGTGTGCAGCGTAGGATTACAAGATAAATTCCCGGGATGGCGGGACTGTCATATGCTGAGAGAATGGAGCAGCTGGGCTTCTGCACTCTGGAGGATGTGCACACTGAGAAGGATGAGAGGGATTCTCATTGAAACATATAAGATTGTTAAGGGCTTGGACAAACTAGAGGCAGAAACATGTTCCCGATGTTGGGGAAGTCCAGAACCAGGGGCCACAGTTTAAGAATAAGAATGTTTAAGAATTATTTTCCTCTGCATTGGTCCACGCTTGCTTCTGACATATTCGAGTAGCGTGGCAAACAGTATCTGGTTTTTGTTGACTCGTATTCGGGCTGGTTCGAAATCGACCTGCTCCAAAGCCCAACATCCGCTGCAGTAATCCAAAAGCTGGCGCGCCATTTCGCCATACACGGTGCCCCCGCACGCCACTTGTCAGATAACGGCAGTCAGTCAACTAGCCAGTGTTTTAGAAATTTTGCTCAACGACGGGATTTTCGCCATGTCACCAGCAGTCCAGAATTCCCACAATCAAGCGTACTTGCAGAACGGGCTGTCCGGAGCGCCAAGCAATTGATGGAGCGCTCACACTTTGCTAAATCCGATGTTTCACCTGCGAAACCTGCGAAACATCGCCTGTGACCCAATACTCGGGTCTCCTGCCCAACGCCTGATGTCCCGACATCCCGTGCTATACTTCCTGTGCCCCAACATCTACTGCAGCCACAGGTTCGTTCACCAATTGCCATCAGAAACAACTCGAACTGAAACGCGATACCCAAACACGATTTTTTGACCACTTAAACCTCTATCCAGTGGCCAAGTCACTCGCCTTCAAACCAACAAGGATTGGGCCGTTTGGGCTTCATCCACAATTCCGAAAAAGAGTCGCGCTCATGCCTGGTGAGTGCAGAGGGGGGATCTACAGGTGCAACCGTCAACATCTCCTTCCTGTCAAGGAACCACGTCCTGCTGTCTCGTATCCGGATGCGACACGTTCGATCTACACATCTACTGACCGACTTTCTCCTCTCTCACGACGTGCAGCTGCAGACCAACCATTGATTGTGACTCCAGCTCCCTCACCACCACGCTCGGTGCTCCGCCTGCCTGCCTCGCCGTGTTTGTCCCCCGGGTCCCCAGTGCTCCCGCCGCACGGTGAAGGGAGGAGATGCGGATCTGTACCGATGCGCGCGGGATGGGTTTGTAGGCCGCCCCTTAGATATGGGGACTTTGTTTGTATCAATAGTACGTATGCGCTATTACCGTTTCGGTTACATTATTAATCAGTCAGCACCTAGTAACGTGCTTCTACATATATATCACTTTTTTGTAGATGTGTTTCACTTTATATTCTTACAAGAAAGATGTAGTTTTGTTACTTTACCTACTAACTAATGTAGTGCTTTATTATTTAAAGCCACACCTACTACCACGCCATTAATATTATGGCAACCCGACATGCGCTGTCAGTCAGTACTTCTGCATGATAGGAGTAACATGCTGAAGTGTTTTGTATACGTTTTGTTAATAAATATTGTTAAACCAGATCTGTGAGTATGTGTGATTTACTCAACAAGCTTTTTGCCTGTTCCGCATCTCCTCCCGCTTACCTCAATGTTTTTCCGACTTGTACCCGGAGCCGCGCTCCCATCGTTGTTGCCGCGGATCGCTCTCATGATCTCTGCCGGCCATGCTGGATCGGTGAATAAAGTGTCTACAAACAAATGGGTTATGCTAAAGTATAAGTTTAAAAGTGTTTTACGGTCGACGAGTGTTAGTGCTGATGTGCTAGTCTGAAAGATATTAAAAATATAACTGATAGTTTAAAAAACTCACAATCTCCACGGAGCTGCCATGACTGCAACTGGAGCAGGCCGCGCCATCTTGAGAGGGCGTTCCTTCAGGAGCTGACTGTGACTGGACCCGTCGCGCCATCTCTTATACTTCTTTTACTTCGCGCATTCATATATAATACTTTTAATCCATTACTCGCCTCACCTTTCACATCGATTCTTATTTCACTTGGTCATACCTATCCCTTCGTGAGCTTTCTGCCCCGTTAATTCTGGTGTCTTTCTAAACTTTTCCTATCCTTTCTATCCCTTTAACTCGATCCTTATATTTCCAATATGGCTGCCCCCCCCCCACACACACACACACACCTCCCCCCACTATTTAGTTTACACCCACGTGTAGCAGTGGCAAACCGTCCTGGGATACTGAGTTGGATGAGGGATACTGAGTTGGATGAGGGATACTGAGTTGGATGAGGGATACTGAGTTGGATGAGGGATACTGAGTTGGATGAGGGATACTGTTGGATGAGGGATACTGAGTTGGATGAGGGATACTGAGTTGGATGATCAGCCATGATCATATTGAATGGCGGTGCAGGCTCGAAGGGCCGAATGGCCTACTCCTGCACCTATTTTCTATGTATCTATGTATCTATGTCCTGCCAGTATGCTGGTCCACCGCCTGTTAAGGTACAACAAGTGCGTTCTGTACAACTCACCCTTACCTCAAAACAGATACCTGTGGTCTAAGATTCTACATCCCTGCCTCCTGCATCAGCTCCTCAGCCACACATTCAGATCCCCTATCTCCCTGTTCCCGCCCTCACGAGCACAGGGAACTGGAAGCAAACCAGACATAACCACCCTGGAGGTCCTGTTTTCAGCCTTCTTCCGCGCTTTCTGAAGTCACGCTGCAGAATCTCTTTCCTCATTTCCCGCCGTCATTTGTGCCGACATGCACTACCACTTCCGGCTGCTCACTTTCCGCCATGAGGATGCTCTGTAATCGGTCCATGGCGACCTGGATCTTGGCACCAAGGAGGCAACACACCTTCCTTGAATCCCGCCTGTTATCGCAGAAACCCCTGTCTGTACCTTTCGCGATCGTTCCCGATTACTACGGCTCTGCCTGACGTCTGTCACTTCGGCTTTGCTTCAGCGCTACGATTTGACTCGCAGGCCTATCCCCCACTCAGAATGGCTGTCTCTTCTGTCCCGACAGCTTCCAAGAGGGTGAACCTGTTTTTCAAGAGGTACATCCCCCGGGGTCTCCTATACTCTCCACCTTCCTTCCCTTCGTCATCGTCACCCACCTTCTCTCTTCAGGTACCTTCGGTGTAACGATCTCGCTGTATGTCCTGTCCAGCAAACCCTAGAGCAAGCCTTGCTTATATTGGCTGATAAATTGACCGATTAGCTAACTTACCATTTTTTGGTAATTACATTCCTCAGCCAATACCCTCACTCACTCTTTCACCTGCCGCTCCTCTGCCGACCTTGACTAACCTGCGCTTGGTCCCTATCCCTCCAAACCTGTATTAACCTTGCACCTGTCTAACTGTTTCTTAAAGTATGGGATAGTCCCAGCCTCAACCACCTCTTCTGGCAGCTTGTACCACACACTCACTATCCTTTATGTGAAAAGGTTACCCCTCGGATTCCGATTCAATCATTTCCTTAAACCTAAGTCTTCTGGCAATCGATAGATCTATTCTGGGCCAGAGACTCTGTGCACCTACCCGATCTATTTCTCTCATGATTTTGTACACCTCTATAAGACCACCCGTCATCCTCCTGCTCTGCATGGAATAGACTACTCAACCTCTCCCTAAAGCTCACACCCTCCATTCCTAGTAACATCCTCATAAATCTTTTCTGAATATGACAATATCTTTCCTATAACATAGTGCCCAGAAATGGACACAATATTCTAGCTGCTCAGGTATAGGGTGGCATTCAAATGTTCGCTACCCACCAAGTCCCCAATTTGATATCGAATCAACAACTGGAAAAAATGAGTCAAGATATGCAATATGACTGTCACGTAAGATCGTTGTCTATAGCGAGCAAAATGGATCGGATATACCAAGATGCTCAGGGAACATATATTTTTGGGGTCGTTCTCCATGTCCCACGCCAGCTGAAGAATAAGACGTTTATCCTATACCAGTTGCATATTATTGGGCAGTATAAACAAGGAGCTTCGATAACAATGCACTATGCTCTTGAAAATAATGTGATAATTGATAAAGTATCAAGGGGCATCATAATGTACCGATGTCATCAAACAAGGAATAATGAGTAGGATGGAGTTTGGTTCATCATTTACTCATTATAATAACGGTAAGCTTTCGATTGATGTAAAACCCAATGCTTCTTTTGCCAGTGTTGCCCATCAATGGGAAAATATGAGGTCGCTGCCTCTGCTAAGTGGCATTGAACGAGTGGTCGGAAATGTACTCTACGTTGGCATAATATTGTAAACCGGAGTCTTACGAGACAGATCACTATACGAGACAAGAAATTAATGGTACCGTGGGTGGGAAAATCGATAACAGTAAGCTTCATTGTCGTACGGAATGACTCGGACGAGACATTAAGAAGATTTATCGCAAACATATTTCAACCAATACCACACCTCCATGCTGATTGGAAGTTACTGACTAAGGAGGGTGAAATGGTTATACATGACTGGGATGAGAGCACTAAGCCTATTCGGATGCATGGCAGAGAAGCAGAGGACATATTGGAGAAAATGGACTTGGTGGGAAAGAGCCTGGAACTGGGGACTGAATACTAACGTGCATCCTTTGATTAGTTGTTGTACATAATCATTCATAGCGATTACTTTGTTCTTATTTTTGGTTTCACAGGATAAGTTGAAAACCCTGATGTTAGTTAGGCAGGTGGGAAGAGGGGATAACAGACAACAATTAGTTTCAGTAGGTGTATTAGTGGGTGCTGTTTAATATGGATTATACTTCGCAGTCACGTGAGTGACTACGTGAAGAACCCGCCAGCCCGCAGGCGCGTATTACGTCTAACGCATGGCGCAGCGACTAAGTTTAAAGACCTCCAGGTAAGTTCTCGAACTTAGCTTGCGGTTGTTTATCTTCGTTCTTATTACAGGTTAAGAACGAACAACTATGGACAAGGCGGGGGTGAAGTCCAGACGGGCCGCGAGGAAAACTGCTACGGAAGACCGCGGCAGTGCGATTAGCGGGCGGTCGTCGGTTTCACCATCACGGTCACTGACAGCACACACCCAGCAACCGCGCCTCGCTAAGAGTTCTGGCCGTAAATAGCTCCATTTGTAGTTACATGGGTGGAGGCATAAAGATTCAGGAGGTTAAACTCCAAAGGATCCTGAGCCTTCTGGCATCCGGGGTCAAGGCCTTCGCCAGGTCAATGGACGGGAGCTCCCTGTCTGAGGTTCAACCGGACGCATTGGCACTGATGTGCAATGCACATTTTCAGATAAATTGCTTTTGCAAGAATGCCATTCGTCCTGTCCTCAATCCCAAGTTTGCTGGTTTATGCAGGTCGAGCAATGTGCAGCCGGCCAATTATTTATTTGGGGAAGACCTGTCCAAACAAGTCAAGGACCTGTAATCTACCAGCAACAGATGGTCTACAGGAGCCAGTACCAGCTCAAGGACCGAAAGAACCAGCCAAAGGTCTTTTATAGGACAAGGTTCAGGCCGGCCGACATCGAAGATGCGCAGTTGGCGCACTCCAGTACCCTTACCCCTCAAACATCGAGGGCGGATATAAACATCGCAGATCCATCAATATCCATGGAGGTAGGTGGGTCTGGTTCTCTATGGAACATGCGGTGTGTGGGTCAATCACATGTTGGTGGGAGATTACGTTTCTTTTTGAATGAATGGCGTTCGATAACATCGGATATGTTCATACTGCACAGTATAGATGATTTCCAAATTGAATTTTCTGATTCACTTCCACCCACACAGCATACTCCAAACCGTACTTTGGTCCGTCACAACAAGACGGTTTGGATGTACAAATTGAAATTCAATCATTATATCCAAAAGTGTAATTGAGAAGTCGAATCATGAATCTCACCAATTTGTGTCCAATATATTTACAAAACAAAAGAAAGATGGGGGATGCCGAGTCATCCTGGACTTGACCCGACTCAGCACCTTTGTGCAGTACAGACATTATAAAATGGAAAATGTTGTTACTGCCAAACAATTGATTTCCAAAGGATGTTATATGGCATGCATCGATCTTAAAGATGCATACTATTCGGTGCCTATTCATAAGGATCACCGGAAATACTTAAAATTCAACTGGACGGGGCAGCTTCGGCAGTTTAAAGCATTGCCTAATAGGTTAACTTCAGCTCCCAGATTATTCACGAAATTATTAAAACCAGTTCTTGCTTTTTTAAGAGCTCAAAAACACATAGTAATGGCGTACTTGGACGATATCCTTATTATAGGCAAGACTCTGGAATTGTTTTTTTCAGCGGTCTGAGCCACCAAGCTCTTATTTGAGCGATTGGGATTTCTCATCCATCCAGTTAAATCCAAGTTGACACCATCCAAAGTTATGGAATATTTGGGATTCACTATTAACTCTGTTCATATGTCTGCAACTCTGCCTTGAAGCAAGATATTGGAGTTAATAGAGTGCTGTAATTACATCTTTACGAAGCAGCAGCCTTCCATCCGACAAGTGGCCAGTTTAATTGGAAAATTAAATAATTGTATAAGGGGTAAGAGTGTTGTAAAAACAAGCCTGAAGGCTTTGTGTCTCAATGCAAGGAGTATTTGTAATAAGGTGGATGATTTGAATGTGCTGATAGATATTAATGACTATGATATAGTTGGGATCACGGAGACATGGCTCCAGGGTAACCAAGGCTGGGAGCTGAACATCCAGGGATATTCAATATTCAGGAGGGATAGACGGATAGGAAAAGGAGGTGGGGTAGCATTGATGGTTAGAGAGCAGATTTACGCAATAGAAAGGAAGAACATTAGCTTGGAGGATGTGGAATCGATATGGGTAGAGCTGCGAAACACTAAGGGGCAGAAAATGCTAGTGGGAGTTGTGTACAGGCCACCTAACGGTAGTAGTGGAGTTGGGGATGGCATCAAACAGGAAATTAGAAATGCGTGCAACAAAGGTAAAACAGTTATAACGGGTGACTTAAATCTACATATAGATTGGGTGAATCAAATTGGCAAGGGTGATGAGAAAGATGATTTCTTGGAATGTATGCGGGATAGTTTTCTAATCCAACATGTAGTGGAACCAACGAGAGAGCAGGCTATTCTAGATTGGGTATTGAGTAATGAGGAAGGGTTAGTTAGCAGTCTTGTTGTGCGTGGCCCCTTGGGCAAGAGTGACCACAATATGGTTGAGTTCTTCATTAGGATGGAGAGTGATATTGTTAATACAGAAACAAGGGTCCTGAACTTAAAGAAAGGTAACTCTGAGTGTATGAGAAGTGAATTGGCCAAGATAGACTGGCAATTGATTCTTAATGGGTTGACGGTAGATATGCAATGAAAGGCATTTAAAGACTGTATGGATGACCTAAACAATTGTTCATCCCAGTTTGGCAAAAAAATAAATCAGGGAAGGTAGTGCATCCATGGATAACAAGGGAAATCAGGGATAGTTTCAAAACAAAAGATGAAGCGTACAAATTAGCCAGAAAAAGCAGCCTTCCTGAGGACGGGGAGAAATTCAGAGTCCAGCAGAGGAGGAGAAATGGCTTAGTTAGGAAAGGGAAAATAGGTTATGAAAGAAAACTGGCAGGGAACATAAAAACTGACTGCAAAAGCTATGTGAAGAGAAAAAGATTAGTTATAACAAATGTAGGTCCCTTGCAGTTAGAAACGGGTGAATTGATCATGGGGAACAGGGACATGGCAGACCAATTGAATAACTACTTTGGTTCTGTCTTCACTAAGGAAGACATAAATAATCTGCCGGAAATAGCAGGTGACCGGTGGTCAAATGAGATGGAGGAACTGAGTGAAATCCAGGTTAGCCGAGAAGTGGTGTTAGGGAAATTGAATGGATTAAAGGCCGATAAATCCCCAGGGCCGGATAGGCTGCATCCCAGAGTACTTAAGGAAGTAGCCCCAGAAATAGTGGATGCATTAGTGATATTTTTTCAAAACTCTTTAGATTCTGGAGTAGTTCCTGAGGATTGGAGGGTAGTTAATGTAACCCCACTTTTTTAAAAGGGAGAGAGAAAACGGGGAATTACAGACAAGTTAGTCTAACGTCGGTAGTGGGGAAACTGCTAGAATCAGTTATTAAAGATTGGGTAGCAGCACATTTGGAAAGTGGTGAAATCATTGGACAAAGTCAGCATGGATATATGAAAGGTAAATCATGTCTGACGAATCTTATAGAATTTTTCGAGGATGTAACTAGTAGAAAGGATAAGGGAGAACCAGTGGATGTGATATATCTGGACTTTCAGAAGGCTTTCCACAAGGTCCCACATAAGAGATTAGTATACAAAGTTAAAGCACACGGTATTGGGGGTTCAGTATTGATGTGGGTAGAGACTTGGCTGGCAGACAGGAAGCAAAGAGTAGGAGTAAACGGGTCCTTTTCACAATGGCAGGCAGTGACTAGTAGGGTACCGCAAGGCTCCGTGCTGGGACGCCAGCTATTTACGATATATATTAATGATTTGGACGAGGGAATTGAATGCAACATCTCCAAGTTTGCGTATGACACGAAGCTGGGGGGCAGTGTTAGCTGTGAGGAGGATGCTCGGAGGCTGCAAGGTGACTTGGATAGGCTGGGTGAGTGGGCAAATGCATGGCAGATGCAGTATAATGTGGATAAATGTGAGGTTATCCACTTTGGTGGCAAACACTGGAAAGTAGACTATTATCTGAATGGTGGCCGATTAGGAAACGGGGAGATGCAACGAGACCTAGGTGTCATGGTACACAAGTCATTAAAAGTAGGCATGCAAGTGCAGCAGGCAGTGAAGAAGGCGAATGGTATGTTAGCATTCATAGCAAAAGGATTTGAGTATAGGAGCAGGGAGGTTCTACTGCAGTTGCACAGGGTCTTGTTGATACCACATCTGGAATATTGCGTACAGTTTTGGTCTCCTAATCTGAGGAAAGATATTCTTGACATAGAGAGAGTACAGAGAAGGTTCACCAGACTGATTCCTGGGATGTCAGGACTTTCATATGAAGAAAGACTGGATAGACTCGGTTTGTACTCGCTAGAATTTAGAAGATTAAGGGGCGATCTTATAGAAACGTACAACATTTTTAAGGGGTTGGACAGGCTAGATGCAGGAAGATTGTTCCCGATGATGGGGAAGTCCAGAACAAGGGGTCACAGTTTAAGGATAAGGGGGAAATCTTTTAGGACCGAGATGAGGAAAACATTTTTCACACAGAGAGTGGTGAATCTCTGGAATTCTCTGCCACAGAAGATAGTTGAAGCCAGTTCATTCGCTATATTTAAGAGGGAGTACGGTGTGGCCCTTGTGGCTAAAGGGACCAGGGGGTATGGAGAGAAAGCAGGTACAGGATACTGAGTTGGATGATCAGCCATGATCATATCGAATGGCGGTGCAGGCTCGAAGGGCCGAATGGCCTACTCCTGCACATATTTTCTATGTTTCTATGTTTCTAAATTAGTGGCTGCTTTCCCAGCTGTACAATTTGGACCTTTGTATTATCAACAATTACAATGAGCAATGGTGCAGGCACTCAAACATCATTTAGGTCACTTTGACAGGCCCATGCAATTGACGGCTGAAGCCATTTCTGAATTACAGTGGTAGAAGTCCAATATTCAGCATTGCTCTAGCAATATTTCGGTTGATAGTCGACCAGTTATTTTACAAACGGATGCCAGTGCTCTGGGATGGGGCGCTACTGACACCATCTCTAGCTGCGGTGGCAGATGGAACATGCATGAGCTATCATTATTTCAGTTACATGGTGTTAATTATTTGGAGTTACTGGCAGCTCTCTGTGGATTGAGGGCTTATTGCGGGTATATGCACATCTGCATGTTCGATTACAGATTGATAACACCACAGCGGTGGCATACATAAATCACATGGGTGGAATCAAGTCAGTATCCTGTGATAAATTGGCTAACCGCATTTGGCACTGGTGCATTGCAAGATATATTTGGGTTTCAGCTACCCACCTGCCAGGTAGGTTTAATACGGTGGCGGACAGTAGGTCATGCAAATTCAATGACAACACCGAATGGATGTTGAATCATAGAGTGTTTAAGGATATTATTTCTAAGTATGGAACACAGGATATAACTTTGTTTGCATCCAGGCTAAATCATCCGTTACTGAAGTATGTTGCATGGGAACCAGACCCAGGGGCTGTAGCGGTAGATGCAATCCAAACCACTTTTGTCTCATCTGCAAACTTTCTAATCTTGCCATGTACATTCTCATACTGTAATGTATATACATGCGAAACAGAAATGGGCCAAGCATAGCACTCTGAGGCACACCACGGGCCTCCAGTCCGAGAAACAACCTTCCACTATTACCCTCTGTTTCCTTCCATGAAGCCAATTGTCTATACATCCGGTTATTTTTCCTTGAATCCCATGCGATCTAACCTTCCAAAGCAGCTTATCATGTGGAACTTTGTCAAATGTTTTGCTGAAGTCCAAATACACTGTATACAACATCTGCAGCTCTGCCCTCGTCAACATTTTTGGTCGCATCTTAAAATATGAATATTTCCTATCCTGTGTAACCTATCCCTCAGAATGCTCTCTAGTAACTTTGGAACTGCAGATGTTAAGTTCACTGGCATGTAGTTCCCAGAATTTTCCATCTTTCCTTTCTTGAGAGCTAAACTCCCCACGTGATTTCTTTTAACAGCCGCTCCGTATTCCTCACAAGTGATTCCAATATCTGCTTGGATGTGTTGATATCATTGGAAGTCAGGAAATGCATCCATTGGTTAATTAGCATCGTCAGTGACTGTTGATCCTACGAATAATAACTTCCGAGTGGCAAGATGGTGGCGTGAATCATTCCTTTCAAGGAAGACGTATGTCTAACGTTACTTCCCAAACTAAGATCCTTATTGTTAAAGAAGGAACTGCAGATGCTGGAAAATCGAAGGTACACAAAAATGCTGGAGAAACTCAGCGGGTGCAGCAGCATCTATGGAGCGAAGGAAATAGGTAACGTTTCGGGCCGAAACCCTTCTTCAGACTGATAGGGGGTGGGGAGAAGAAAGGAAAAAAGGAAAAGGAGGAGGAGGAGCCCGAGGGCTGGGGGAGGGGAGGAGACAACCAGATGGCTGATGAAGGGGAGGGGACAGCCAGGGCTAGCAGAATTGGGAGAATTCAACGTTCAGGCCAACAGGATGTAGACTGCCCAAGCGGAATATGAGGTGCATTTCCTCCAATTTACGGTGTTGCTCGCTGTGGCCATGGAGGAGAAAGTCTACATCCTGTTGGCCTGAACGTTGAATTCTCCCAATTCTGCTAGCCCTGGCTGTCCCCTCCCCTTCATCAGCCATCTGGTTGTCTCCTCCCCTCCCCCAGCCCTCGGGCTCCTCCTCCTCCTTTTCCTTTTTTCCTTTCTTCTCCCCACCCCCTATCAGTCTGAAGAAGGGTTTCGGCCCGAAACGTTACCTATTTCCTTCGCTCCATAGATGCTGCTGCACCCGCTGAGTTTCTCCAGCATTTTTGTGTACCTAAGATCCTTATTGCTTGATTTGACTAAATCACACTGTGCAACTAATGTTATTAATGTTACATATTTGAAGTTCATTGTTCAGGTTAGAAATAATATTGTTCGCAGGAATAATTACATTTAAGAAACCTTTAACCTTGTGTCACAGAAATAGAGTTTTCAACATTCCCTTTTATAAAATGTGACAAAAACATTAAAATTAACAGTTCGTGTAATCCCTCGAAGACAGAAATTCCTTGCGCAATGAAAAAAAACAGTTACGGTTGATGTTTGTTAAGTGGGCTGAGGGTGATGTGCCAGAGGTCACGCTAATTGTCTCAGAGTAATGTCCTCTTTTGTATAAATCTGTGCTAAATCAATCACCACTACAGATGGACAGTTGGAAAGTTATGTGTGATTGTTCGCTGCTTCACATGGAAGATGGAATATCCAGCAATTTACTGCATAGCCGCCACTTTCTACCCTGTACTTGTGGCGGTCAGTATTCCTGGTAAGATACTGGGACCAGTACGTTTAGTTTTGTACAGAAAAACTGCGCGGAAAGAGGCCCTTCGATCAACCGAGTCCGCGCCAACCAGCAATCCCCGCACACTGACGGCACACGCTACGGACAATTTTCAATTGTACCAACCCAATCAGCATACAAACCTGTGCATCTTTGGAGTGTGGGCGGATACCGGAGATCCCGGAGAAAACCCAATAAGATCGCGGGGAGAATGTACAAACTCCGTGCAGGATCAAACCCGGGTGGTTGGCGCTGTCAGGCAGCACATTTAATGCTGCGCACCGTGCCGTACTGCGTGCAGTTCTCCTTCCTTTCTGTATCTGCTACTCTGAAGAATAGTCGCTTTGATACCCAGCCCACATGCTACCTCAGCTGACGAGTGTCTTCGGAAGGTTCAGGCTTCAGAGTCTGTTTTATTTCTGGCATTTTTTTCTTGTTAATGTGTGGTTCTTTTGTCAATCAGGTCAGTTAATTTAGAGCTTATGTTTACATTTTTTCAGCATGTAACCGTATTCATATTGTTTCTGGCGCATATTCTTCAAGCTCTGGGTCTGATTAATACAGACTTTTCCACCAAGAGTCAGCGAATGAGACATGTATACATGTCTGTCAACATGCCTGTTGAATTATCACAACTAGCTGAAAAACCTTCCGGGTTTTCGTTCTCTGATTCATTTGCCAGTTTTGATTTTAGGGCTGTGTTTCCACTTGCTAGGTCTGATATGCCTGAGGAGGCAGTTCTTTCTGAGTTTAATGCTCTCTGATACGAGTTCATTTCGATTGACGCAACGACTCGAAATGACTGAGGTGATCAGTGCATCGTAGACATTAGGAGGCCGGCTGTAAATTGCTGCAAATTACCGACACATCTGCCTCTTCGATCAGCACCGCTCTAAGTATTTCTCCGAACGGAAATTTAGTAAACTGGATCAGGTTTTTGCTCATTGAAACTAACGTTTTATTTTGTTTCTTGCAGTTAATTTAACGGCGATTGTGATCCTCTCCCGGGGAAAATATGGTCTCTCCAAATGCATCACCCGTTACCAAGTGGGAATGGCAACAGCGGATCTAATGGTAGTTGTCATTGTTGCTGCCATTGAACAAGTTAATAACATATACGTTTACGCTAGTTCCTTGCTCATTACACCGGTTTGCGCTCTGACACTAATACTAAGGGTTGTAACAATCGACTGTTCCATTTGGTTCACCGTCAGTTTCACTTGCGATCGTTTTATGGCGATCTGTTGTCAAAAGCTACGTGAGCGCTACAGCACCGAGAGAGCAGCCTGTGTGATTATGGTGACTGTGGCTGTCGTCAGCTGCGCCCGATCGTTTCCCTTTTACTTTGCCGTGGAGCCTTCTGTCATAATTGACAATGTGCCTTGGCGTTGCGTCTTCTCAGAGGAGTACGCCACTTTGTCGGTATGGAAAGGTTATGATTTACTTGACAGCATCTTAGCACCGTTGTTACTTATCGGTTTAAACCTGTTGTTCAATGGGTTAACTTCCAGACATATCATAGCGGCCAATAGAGTTCGCAGACGACTTCGGAACAGCCATGAGAACCAGAAGGATACAGAGGTGGAGAACCGGAGGAAATCGATGATTTTGCTCTTCGCTGTATCAGGCAATTTCATATTATTTTCGATACCCAATGTGGTTCATTCTCTGACATGGTAAACACGTAATTTCTTTTACACGGATAGATATTTGAGCAGCTCGGTATATATCCTGCAGCAGTTTGGATTTATGTTGCAGATTGGCAGTATATGCACAAACACGTGTATCTATAAACTGACACAGAGGAAATTCAGGGACCAGCTGAAGAGTGGAGTGAAATATCTACTCACATTGAATGGCCAATTATGTAGTTGACGTGTAACTCTGATAGCAACTTGGATGAAATTTCAAATAAATGTATTTTACAATTCGTACCTTCGGTAAAATACCATAAAGTCAATGCAGGCGTGCGCTTGAGAACCGAGAGCTCGGTATACTCACGTCACGATATTGGTCACGTTTGGAAAGTGTGGACACATTCTACGTGTTGCAGTTGTGATGTTGCATTGGTGGAATTATATTCCAAACCACTGGATCTTTCTTAAATATTTTATTTTATTAGAAGTAAGTACAGTCATATGGCACCAAAGTGCCTAATATATATTTGCATAATACATTTTATGTACATCTTCTTATTTTTTTAAATT
This sequence comes from Malacoraja senta, assembly GCA_038087875.1. Classification (NCBI taxonomy): domain Eukaryota; kingdom Metazoa; phylum Chordata; class Chondrichthyes; order Rajiformes; family Rajidae; genus Malacoraja; species Malacoraja senta. The sequence goes on from CM075991.1 coordinate 5,921,979, forward strand.
ATAATAAAGAAGAACAAGAAAAAGAAATTAGATAATAAAGAATAGAAAAACGTGAGATATATAGTGTCTGAAAAAGAATAAAATGAGAATGCAAGAAGAAAGTTGAAGAAAAGAGAATAGGAAAAAGAGAGTAAAAAATACAAATAAAAAAGAAATAAGGAGATCATTATTTATAATCTTGACCATCCCTCACCCAGTCCTGAAACAGTTCGTTTCTACAATTATGTTGCACCATATGATTCCAAAAAGACGACAAATGGAGACCAACTCGTTAAGAATTGGTCTGATTTTTCTATTAGGAGGAATCGCATTTCTTCAAGATGTGCGGTGTCCAACATGCTTGCGATCCACATTTTAAGCATTGGTATTGGTGTATATTTCCAAAATTTAAGTATTCGTTATTTTGCTATTATTAAACCATAATTAAAAAATAAATGTTGAGATAAGTTCAATTTATTCCCATCTTCCATTACTCCAAATATAATCATTTCAGTATTAGGTTCCATTCTTATTGTGAATAATTTTGTAAATATATCAAAAAATCACTCCAAAATCTATAAAGTTTTATGCAGGAAACAAAAGAGTATGTTATAGTTGCGTTTTGAGATAGACATTTATCACAAATGGGGGATATATTTGGATGGAATTTGTTCAAACTTGTTTTTGAATAATATAATCTATGTAAAATGTTTAATTGAATTAGATTATGTCTTGCATTAATCGAACATTTGTGTATATATATCAAATACTTATCCCATGTAACCTTCGTAATTTTTATCATTAATTCCCGTTCCCACTCTTCTCTAAGTACCTTTGTCGATGGTAAATCTATATTTAAAATACTATTATATAAATATGATATTAATTTTTGTGAGTCAGCTTTAATATTCATTGCTTCTTCCAATAAGTCAGAAGTTACTTTTTGATATCCTTGTATGTATTTCTTCATGAAATCGCAAATCTGAAGATATTTAAAATATTGGTTATTTTTCAATTAAAATTTTAATTGTAATTGTTGGAATGATAATAGATTTCCCATTTCATACATATCCCCGGTCCTTTTAATTCCTAAACTTTCCCATTGGTTATATATTTTATCAATAAGAGATGGTTTAAATAAAGTGTTTTTCGCTATAGGCGTTAACAATTATAAATTTCTTAATTTTAAGGATAATTTTATGTGTTTCCAAATTCTTATTGTATCGTGTATAATTGGGTTCTTCTTATATATTGTGTTGTTCAGTTTTTTCGGAGAGAAGAGGATCGTTCCTATATTACAAGGAAAACAATCCTCTTTCGCCATTGTTATCCATTCTGTCTGTTGGGTAGAACTGTCCAACCAATAAATTATATTCTTAATATGCGCTGCCCAATAATAATACAAAAAATTCGGGAGTGAGTATCCCCCGACATCTTTTGGTTTACATAAATGTTTGTTTTAAATTCTATGTGATCTATAATCCCAAATAAAATTGGTAATATTAGTCAAATTTTTTAAAGAAGTATTTTGGTATATATAATGGTATAGACTGAAATAGGTATAATAATTGTGGTAGAAAGATCATTTTTATAGCATTTATTCTACCTATTAATGATAAAGAAAGTGTTTTCCAAAATTTAATCAACATATTGAGTTTATTAGTAAAGGTATAAAATTAGCGTTGAATATTGCTTTATATTTTCTCGTAATTTGAATACCCAAATATTTTTTTTTTTCTGTTGCAATTTTAAAGGGGAACTTCAGTAAAATTCCTCTATTAAATTTAATAAATTTGGTATTCTCGTTTGTGACTTTGTAACATATAAAATTATATCATCTGCATATAATGAAATTTTATTATTTGAGTCCCTAGTGTTGTAGCCATGAATATTCGGATGAATTCTTATACTTTCAGCCAAAGGCTCTATCATAAGGGCAAATAGCAGGGGTGATAACGCACATCCCTGCGTACTGCCCATTGATAATTGAAAATTTTAAGATAACATATTATTAGTTAATATTCTTGCCATCGGGTTATCATATAATAGTTTTAACCGTGTAATAAAATTCTCTCCCATATTAATTTTTTGCAGTACTTTATATAAGTACTGCCACTCTACCTGATCAAATGCTGTCTCTGCCACCAGAGAAATAATTGATATATCTGCTTCCTCCCTTTTATGCGAGTACATTATGTTAAACAGGCGTCTCAAATTATTAAATGAGTATCTTTTCTGTATTAACCCCGTTTGATCAGGATTTATCAGATTACTAATATATTTGCCTAATCTTCTTGCTAAAGTCTTCTCTAAAATTTTCTGGTCTGTATTTAAAAGTGATATAGCTCTATATGAGCCCGGATCGTCTAAATCGTTATCTTTTTTGGAATAAGCGTAATAGTTGATTCTACTAATGTTTCAGGTAGTTTATTTTCTTTAAAAGCATGAGTATATAAATGAAATAAATAAGGAGTCGTTATCTCATGAATTTTTTTATAAAATTCATTACTAAAACCACCTGGTCCCAATCTTTTACCATTTTTCAGCGATTTTATTGTTTCACCTATTTATTCAATTGCAATTTGAGCTCCAAGTTCCTCTTGTTCCAAAAGGACAAGTTTTGGAAGATTACAGTTATGAAAAAAAAATTGTTTTACTATCTTCTATTTTAGATTTAGATGCATATACATTTTTGATAAAATTGAGCAAATCTATTGATAATATCTTTAGGTAGTATTAATAATTCACCTTTCTATGATTTAATTTTAGTTATAGTATTTTCCTTTTCTTGTTTTTTCAATTGACGAGCTAAAAGTTTATGTGGTTTGTCACCAAACTCAAAATGTTCCTGTTGTGTAATTTGGAATAGTCTTATTACTCTTGCTGATAAAATTCGATTAAGTTTAAATTTCAGTAACATTATCTTATTATGTTTATCTGTAGTGGAATCTTTGGCATTATCTAACTCTAACTGTCTAATTTCTTGTTCTAACAGCATTTGTTCTGTCTTATTCTTTATATTTTGAAAAATTTGATATGAAATTATAATTCCTCTAATAAATGCCTTTAAAGTTTCCCATAATAAAGAAGGCGAAGGACCTGGTGTATCATTTGTCGCCAAAAAAAAATAAATTGTTGTTTTAAGAATTGATAACCTTGTAAGTCATTTAAAATATGTGTATTAAACCTCCAAAAAAAGATTTTACCCGGCATTCCCTCAAATTTTACTGAAAATGTCAACGGAGAGTGATCAGAAATACCACTAATGTGGTATATTGGATTAATTGTATATGGCATTCATTTCATATCCACTAAAAAGTAATCAATTCTTGAATAAGTTTATGTACCAAAGAGTAAAACGAGTATTCCCTTCCTACTGGATTAGCAGATCTTCATACATCTGTTATATTAGTATTTTTTATATATGTATTTAGAAGTTCACTAGTCTTAGATTTTAAATTACTCCTCCTTTGTTTTACTGATTTGTCTAAGTATGGATCTAACACACAGTTGAAGTCACCCCTATTATCACATTTTGGTAATTAAACTCTAATATGATATCTATAATTTTACCAAAAAAATTGGGGGTTGTCAAAATTCGGAGCGTAAATATTGATCATAGTTAGTGGGGTTGCATAAATTTCTCCCGAATCTATAATATACCTTCCCTCTTTATCTGATATAGTATTCTTTAATTTGAAAGGTATACCTTTTCGAATATGAATAGCCGTACCTCTAGATGTGGAAGTAAATGACGAATAGTATGTTTGACCTATCCACTTCGCCTTTAATCTCATTTGTGTTTGTTGTTTCATGTGGGTTTCCTGTAAAAACATTATGTCGCTTTTCAAAGATTTTAGTTGAGCAAAAATGTTACCCCTCTTTATTGGTTCATTGGCACCCGTTATATTCCAACTACAGAATGTGATTCCTCCATTCTTTATTTGTCTATCGTCTTGCATTATATATCAAAATAGTATTCCTGAATCATATGGTGCAAGCAAATACCTCAGAGTTATGGGTGTTGGGTGGTCATCCCAAGTTTTTAGATTTATATTACATCTCCTTCTTGAAAAGTACCTTAATAAAAGAGAGAAAAAATGTGATATAAAGTTGAATACAAACAAAATAAGCAAATACAAGTCTTTCTAGTGATTTAAAAAAAATAGTGATGTTAAGGTATCTAACAAAAGATACCTTAAAGGCAAGTAGCCACCTAAGGTGGCGAAACATTTATGGACTTCCGTTGATGTTGTTTTACATTGAGCTCCAATCCCTTAATAAAACCTCATAAAAAGCTACAGACCGTTTCATATCTTATTTATTCTTATTTAATTTTATCAAACTGGCACCAGTGAAAACAGAAAACATTCAGACAAAAATATTTTAAAGAATATATATATATATAAATATAAGTATATATGCCTTTCCAATTTATCTAACCTTAATCTAGTCTAAACTTTACCATAAATGTCCACCCAAGATTCTTACGTAATTCTTACCCATCCTTTAACTACCATACAAGCAGGTACCAAGGGGTTAAACAAAACCTAATTCCTGGATCTTTTCCAGGTTTATGCTGCGCCTAACTCCTTCCCACACCAGAAAAGTAGGTTAGTAATGTTATAAACATTTTGCTTGGTTACTATTTATAAGCATATATAATTTATAAGTATATATCATTAATATTAATTCATTTCCCTTTTTGAATATATAAAATCATAATTATATACACTCCCATTATCTCCTTCCCCGTCTCATGGTTTATTCATGATTTGTTCATTTTACTACATACATTCACGAGTAATTAGTATTATTAAATTTGTTAAAATAATTGGTTAATTATAATTAGAATATAATGGTTAGATATTTTCTTAAATCAACAGTTTTTATATTCCAATTAGTATTATCTCGTTCCATGTCCATTATACATTCCCTCATTACTTCTGTATCTTCAACGTCAATTCAACGTCAACGTCAATCTTCAATGAGATGTTTTTTGTAGCCTCTTCCTGACCCTCCAATTGAACTTGAACTAACTTATCAATGGACTTATCAAAACTTATCAAAAGACTTGGAATCTGATGAAGAATATTCAGATGAAGATCAGATGTAATGTAAACAAATAAATTGGGGAAATAAATGATTATATAAAGTTTTATTTTAATGTCGATGGTTTCACTGTTTATTTGGTCAAATTATTTAAACAATTAGTGAATTACTTGTGATCATGACGTGCTGGTGAATGACAGTGCGACAGTCCACCCACCCATCCACACATATAAACATACATGCATACATACACACATCCACACACATATCCATCCGTACGTACACTTCCGTACATGCACACACACATACATTCATACATACATCCACACATCCATCCACACATCCATCCATCCACATATACATACACACTTAAATCCACACATCCACAGATACACCTTTGATAGTTAATAATAATAATACATTTTATTTGTACAGCGCATTTCTTTTTTTTATTTTTTTTTATTTTATTAGAAGTTAATACAATACAAAACAATACAGTGGCACCTAATTTGGGTGCCAACTATGTCATAACGTAATGCATTCTATGTACAACCTCTAGTTTTATGTTTTTGAAAAGGAGGTAAAAAATAAAAAATAAAAAATAAAAAAATAGAGAAAAGAAAGTGGAAAAATAAATAGTAGAAAATAGAAAAACGTGAAGTGTGTATATAAGAAAAGAAAAAATAGAAAGTAGAAATAGTAGAAAAAGACCCTTAAAAAAGAAAATTTCAAATCTTTGTTTGGAGATGTAAATCTATCCACGACCTGACCTGAAATCAGTAATCTTTACGGTACTGCTGCATCACATGATTCCAAAAAGTCGATGAAAGGGGACCAACTCCTTAAGAATTGGTCATATTTATCTATTAGGCCGAGTCTCATTTCTTCAAGGTGTGCTATGTCCGTCATATTCCTAATCAACATTTTAATAGTTGGTATAGCTGTATTTTTCCAAAATTTATGTATCAATTTCTTTCCAATTATTAACCCATAATTAAAGAATACTTTTTGGTCTTTGTTTAAATTGATATCTTCTAATATTATTCCAAATATAATCCATTCCATATTAGGTTCTATTCTTGACTTGAAGAGCTTTGTAAATATATCAAATATATCGCTCCAATTCAACTTTGTACATCCTACAAATGAATGTGTTATATTGGCATTTTGAAACAAACATTTATCGCATCTGGGAGAGACATTTGGGTAAAATTCATTCAACCTCGTTTTTGAATAATATATTCTATGTAATAATTTAAATTGAATTAAATTATGTCTTGCATTAATGGAACAATTATGTGTATTCATCAGATACTTTTCCCATCTATCTTTCGGGATCTTTAACATTAGTTCATGTTCCCAATCTTCTCTTAGTGCCTCTGTTGAGGGTAATTCTCTATTTAATATACTATTATAAAAATATGACATTAGTTTTTCTGAATCAGCCTTAATATTCATTGCTTCTTCTAAAGGGTCTAAAAATATAGTTTGAAATCTATATATATATTTCTTCATAAAGTCACATATCTGTATATATTTAAAATATTGATTATCATTCAGTTTAAATTTTAATTTTAATTGTTGAAATGATAACAATTTGCCCAGTTCATACATATCTCCTACTTTCCTAATCCCCAATCTATCCCATTGTTTATATGTTTTGTCGATAAGAGATGGTTTGAATGCAGGATTATTCAGAATTGGGGTTAATACTGATAGATTATTTAATTTCAAGGATAATTTTATTTGTTTCCAAATTCTTATTGTATTGTGAATAATTGGGTTCTTCTTATATATTATACTATTCAATTTTATTGGTGAGAACAAGATCGTTCCTATATCATACGGGAAACACTCCTCTTTTTCCATTCTTATCCACTCCGACGGGTGAGTTGAACTATCCAACCAGTACATTATGTTCTTAATATGCACTGCCCAGTAGTAATACGTAAAGTTAGGTAGTGATAAACCCCCAGCTTCTTTAGGTTTACACAAATGCTTTCGTTCAATTCTGTGTGCTCTATAATCCCATATAAAATTAGTGATATTAGAATCTAGTTTTTTGAAAAAATATTTCGGAATATATATTGGGATCGCTTGAAACAAATATATTAATTGTGGTAAGAAAGTCATTTTTATAGCGTTAATTCTACCTATCAATGAGAGTGGGAGCGTTTTCCAAAATTTAATCATAACATTCAATTTATTTAATAGTGGCATAAAATTGGCGCTAAATAATGATTTGTGTCTTCTCGTAATTTGAATACCTAAATACTTGAATTTTTCTGTTGCAATTTTGAAAGGGAATTTTAATAAGTGTCTCGCATCCTATGGTTTTAAAGACATGATTTCGCTTTTATTCCAATTTATTCTATATCCTGAAAAAGAACCAAATTCCTCAATTAGTGTTAATAAGGTGGGAATACTCGTTTGTGTATTAGTAATATATAAAAGAATATGATCAGCATATAATGAAATTTTATTCTTTGAGTCCTTGGTGTTATAACCATGAATATTCGGATGATTTCTAATCCTTTCAGCCAGCGGTTCTATCATAAGGGCAAATAGCAATGGTGATAAGGCACAACCCTGCCTATTACCCCTTGATAAATAAAAATTTGAAGATAACATATTGTTAGTTAATATTCTTGCCGTAGGTTTATCATAAAGTAGTTTAACCCATCTAATAAAATGTTCTCCCGTATTAAATTTTTCGAGTACCTTATATAAATACTGCCATTCTACCTGATCAAATGCCTTCTCTGCATCCAGCGTAACGACTGAAATATCTTCAATGTCCTCTTTGTGAGAGTTCATTATATTGAAAAGCCTTCTCAAGTTATTAAATGATTGTCTTTTGGGTATAAATCCCGTTTGATCCGGGTTTACCAATTTATTAATATAATTATTCAGTCTTCTTGCTAGAATCTTTGCTAAAATTTTCTGATCCGTATTTAAAAGTGATATAGCTCTGTAAGAACCCGGTTCATCTAAATCTTTATCTTTTTTTGGTACAAGCGTTATTGTTGATTCTGCTAAAGTTTCTGGTAGTTTATTTTCGGTATAAGCCTGCGTGTATAAGTTGAGTAATCTTGGTACAAGTGACTCTTGAAAGCGTTTATAAAATTCATTACTAATACCATCTGGTCCTGGGGTCTTCCCAATTTTCAATTAGTTTATTATTTGTTTTATTTCTTCACTAGTAATCCGTGCTCCTAATTCCTCTTGTTCTAAACGATCCAATTTAGGGAGGTTGCAAATATCTAAACAATTTGTAATTTTACTATCATCTGTATTTATTTTAGTTGTGTATAAATTATGATAAAATTGGGCAAACATTTTATTAATATCCTTTGGTAATGTTAGAAGCTCACCCTTATCAGATTTAATTTTAGTGATAGTATTTGCCTTTTCTTGTTGCTTCAGTTGCCTCGCTAATAATTTATGTGGCTTATCCCCAAATTCGAAGTGTGCCTGTTTTGTAATTTGGAATAGTCTTATTACTCTACCCGATAATATTCTATTGAGTTTATATTTCAATAAGGTTATCTTATTATGTTTATCTATAGTTGGGTCACTTGCATTGTCCAGTTCTAGTAATTTTATTTCCTGTTCTACCCTCTGAAGTTCACTTTTATTTTCTTTATTTTGATAACTTTGATAAGAGATTATAACACTGCGAATGTATGCCTTAAAGGTTTCCCATAATAGCGATACAGAAATACCCGGCGTATCATTTGTCTCGAAAAAAAATGGTGTTTCTTCTTTTATATACTCATAACCCTGCGGGTTATTTAATATTTGTGCTTTGAATTTCCAAAAAGATTTTATACCCGGCATTCCCTCGATTTTAAGTATAAAAGTCAGTGGTGAATGATCGGAAATAATACTATTATGATATGATGGTTTAATTGTATACGGGATTAATTTTGTATCCACTAAGAAATAGTCAATTCGTGAATAAGTTTTATGAGGCGACGAGTAAAACGAATATTCCCTTCCAATTGAGTTTGCTATTCTCCAAACGTCAGTTATGTTATTATTTTTTATATAAGTATTTAAAAATTCACAGGTCTTAGTTTTAACTAGACGCTTCCCTACCTTTATTGATTTATCTAAGTATGGATCTATAACACAATTAAAATCTCCCCCATTATAATATTTTGATAATTATGCTCTGCAATTATATCTAGTATTTTCTTAAAAAATTGGGGATTATCAAAATTAGGCGCATAAATATTTATCATAGTTAATGGTGTATTGTAAATTTCTCCCGTGACTATAACGTATCTTCCCTCTTTATCAGATATGGACTTCTTTAATTTAAAAGGTATACCTTTCCGAATTATAATGACCGTGCCTCTTGCTTTAGAAGTGAATGAGGAGTAGTAGGTTTGACCTATCCAGTTTGCCCTTAATCTGATCTGCGTTTGTTGTTTCAAATGCGTTTCTTGTAGGAAAGCAATATCAATGTTTAATGATTTTAATTGTGCCAGAATTCTACCCCTCTTAATTGGCTCATTCGCACCTCTAATGTTCCAACTACAAAAAGTGAGACCTCCGGTGTTTATTCGACTATTATCTTGCATTGGCTATTATTACCAGAATGTATAATTCATGTGATGCAGCCAAGTACCTCGAAATCCCGAGTCCAGGGTTGTCCTTCATAATTTCTGCACTAGTTTTACATCTCCTGACACTATTAAACATAATTAAGGGAAAAAGAAAAACATAAAATGAAGTGTTCATAAAGATTGTTAAATCATACAACGCATAATAGTGAATAAACAAAAAAAGTGAATGTAAGTTATCAAAAAGGCGATATCTTACAAAAAAGCCACCTACGGTGGCTAAGATTTGTTTTAAATTGACCTCCGTCGATGGAATTATGCACTGGGCTTTGTCCCCCTAGTAAAATATCATCCAACATTAGTTGGTTTCCTCCACTTAACCAAAATTATCATGTCAGGTCGATTAATAGCCAAAAAATTTAAAATAAAATAGAAGAAAAGCTAGAAGATTTACAATAAAATAAAATAGAATTATTATCGTCATTAATCAGACTTTTCATTAGCCTGTATGTTAGTTGATTCGTAATTAGTATTTAGAATATCTGTCTAACCTCCCCCATCCTTCCTACTATATAGTTAGTCATGTTAGTATAATACATTAAACCTTTAGGGTTAATTTAGTTTATTGCATATATATAATTAATTAGTTAGTTAGTTATATGCTGTATATCTAAATAATAGATCATATAGTACTAAGACAAAGGCAGACCAACAAGACTGTTATAAATTCAAAAAAGAACAGTCAATAAAACTCAGGGCTGAAAAACTTGGCGCAGAGCCTGCGACCTTGAACTTTCCATCTGTTGAGCCTCAGTTTTTCAATTCAAGATAAAGTTGGGACTCTGTTATTAAAAAACACATTCTGGCCAAATAAGTATGTCTGAAAACCGTCTAAACAAAGTAAAAAACAAGTTCAGCCGGCGTAGTGTCTCGTTATTCTTTTCCTTGAATTTTATTTAAAATCTCCTGGGCAAGCTGAATCCGGATCCGTGAATGAACGTTGCTTAGCATTGTACGTAATTAACATTTTAGCAGGGTAGATAACTCCGTAACGAACTTCAGAATGTCCTTGTACGATACTGCTTGCACTTTTAAACTGGCGTATTTTTGCCAGTATTTCCCGAGGGTAGTCTCTGTAAAATCTAACAATATTATCAGCGAATGTAAGATTTTCTCCATAAGATATCTTGTTTAATAAATTTTCCAAAGTCGAAATGTCTAAGAACTTTACAATAATTTGACGTGGTGGAGCATTCGCTCCTCTTTGGAAGCGACCAACACGATGAGCCACATCTATCTTTGGTTTTTCTGGCAGTTTGAAAACATCTTTACGTAAATTAGTGATAAAATCACCCATTTCAGAGCCGTGCTCTGCCCCCTCTTTAACTCCTATTATTCTCAAATTCTGCCTCCTTGACCTGGCTTCCAAATCTTGACATTTCTCATTCAGTTTATTCGTCAGCTCCCAATTCGCGTCGTGTTCTTTTTTCAAACCTGTTATTTCCTGGCCCATCTGCTGCATTTCACCCTCCATCTCTTCCATCAATGTTTCAGTCTTTGTTAATTGCTTCAGCAGGGAGTCATGTTTATTGTTATAATCTCTCTGCATTCTTTCCAATTCCTTAGCAGTCCTCGACTCCAAATCTTTGAACTGCTGGTTCAGGGATACGTAAAGTTCCTTTAATTCTCCACAGCTAGTGTCAATTTTCTCAGAGAGATTATCCTCCATTGAAGAAAAATTGTTCTGCATTCTGGAATTCATTTTAGCAAATTGCTTCTGAAGATCTTTAGTAATGTCTTTAGTAATATTAACTCTTACCGATGCTTCCCAGCTTTTCATTTCTTTCTCCCTTTCTTTTAACTCTTTTGTTTCAGCACTTGCAGCCATTTCGACTGTTGGTTGTTGAGATTCTAGCTCCTCTTCCAAACTTTCAAATGTAGATTCAGGAGTGGTTTCAAGCTCATCCAGAGCTTTTTGGAGCTGGAGCTGGAGACTGATTGTAGTCTTCTTGGGTCCTCTCTGACCTCTTCCCTTTTTCATCCGATTTCTACCGGTAAAATCGTTTTAAATCCCGATTCCACCGGCACCGTCTGATGACATCAGTACCCACGAGGTTCAGCAATCCCGGTAAGAGTTTTTAAATCGATCCTGGCGTAGGAACCGAGTTTATACACGATTTGTCGGGAGCAGAGCTCTGTGCAGCTGTCTTACTGCTTCATAGCAGCCACCGGAAGTCCGTACAGCGCATTTCAAGGACTCAAAGTCGCTTTACATGGAGAGTCAAGAACAAAATATAATAGAACAAAATAGGGCAATAAGACAGAGATGAAAAGGAGAGGGGGGCATGGGACTAAGGGTATGCCGAGGTGAAGAGATGGGTCTTGAGGCGGGACTGGAGGATGGTGAGGGACTCAGAATTTCGGATCAATTGTGAGAGGGAGTTCCAGAGCCTGGGAACTGCCCTGGAGAAGGCTCTGTCTCCAAAAGTGCAGAGGTTGGATTTCGGAATGGAGAGGAGACCTACTGATATGGATCTGAGGGACCGAGAGGGTTGGTAGGGGGAGAGGAAGTCAGTGAGATAAGGGGGGGGGGCAAGTGGTTGAGGGCTTTGTAAATGAGGACCAGGATTTTGTAGATGATCCGGTGGGAAATGGGAAGGCAGTGAAGTTCTTTGAGAACTGGGGTGATGTGGTGCCATGATTTGGTGTGGGTGATGAGTTGCGCGGCTACATTCTAGAACAGTTGGAGTCTGTTGATGTTGCTGGAATTAATGCGAAAGAGAAGAGAGTTACAGTAGTCCAGTCGGGAGGAGATGAAGGCATGGATGAGTCTTTCAGCAGCGGGGGGTGTGAGAGCGGGTCTGATTTTGGCAATGATGCGGAGGTGAAAAAATGATGTTTTGATAACATGGCGGATGTGAGGCTCAAGGGAGAGTGTTGAGTCAAAGATCACGCCAAGGTTGCGGGCCTGAGGAGATGGGGAGACAGTGGTGCCGTCAAATGTGAGAGTGGTGTTGTGAATTTTGGTAAGTGTTGATTTGGAGCCAATGAGGAGAAATTCTGTTTTGTTACTGTTTAATTTAAGGAAGTTGAGTTGCATCCAAGATTTGATGGCTGACAGGCAGGAGTTGATATGGGAGAGAGGGGGTAGTGGGAGGACTTGGTGCTGAGATAGATCTGGGTGTCATCAGCATAGCAATGGAAGTCCACATTGAAGTGACGGAGTATATGACCATGGGGGAGGATGTAATGATGAAGAGGAGGGGACCGAGAACGGAGCCTTGGGGAACGCCTTGAGTGACAGTGGCTGTGGCAGAGCTGTGGTTATGGAGAGAGATGAAGTGGGATCGGTTGGAAAGGTGAGGAACGGAGCCAGCTGAGAGCAGAACCTTCGTGCCAAGGTCTTTAAGTCTGGTAAGCACAGACACACACACAAACTAGATACTCAAACAAAGCAACACTTTTAGGGTTATTTTAGGTTAAAGGTAATAGCCCTCATTTGCAAAGGCACCATCGGTGGGTCTCTAACATAAATATAGGCTCATTTTAGCTTAAAATGAATACTCATCGAGAAAACATCAGAGCATTCGATTCTTGGTCAGGATTGACATTTATATCAGAAATCAGACAGGTCTCTTACAGGTCTGTCACCCAGCCTGGCACTGCCCCAGTCCCACTATGGCAGTTAACCCTACACTCCACACTATGGCAGTCAATGGGGTTCAGTAAACGGGGTAACACAGAGGATCTGCCCTGACCCTTAAATTAGGCAGGTTCATGAACCCTTAAAACCTGGGACCTCTGCTGCAGTCTCATTAAATCTCCTATTAAAGCGACAGGAAGATGCCTTGCAGGACTGCCCCCCAGCCTGGAACTGCCGCAGTCCCATCATGGCCGCGACCCCACCTCTGCACAATGGCAGTCAGTGAGGTTCTGTAAAGAGAGGAAACCACAAGAACTGCCCTCACCCATTAATTAGGCTGGTTCAGGAGCAGGACCTCTGCGACAGTGTCATTAAAAAAGTACTCACAATTATATTCATCATATTATTTTTATATTATATTATTATACTTAATTATATATTATTACAGTCATATTTGTCATATATATATATATATAGGTATAATAATATATAGTTTAAATGGACTGCAACACGGAAATAGGCTGCCCATGGTGTAATATGGGCATTGGCTACTAGATGGCGCTTACTTTGCCGATCATATTTTCTATTTAGTTTAATTAATTAATGTGCAACATTTGGCACTGACGAGTTATGACATCCTTCTCAATTATATTTCATCTAAATCTGTGGAAAATTCCATGTAGTTCCGTGAGGTGGGTCACGAAAATCGATTTCTAGACACATTTTTGATGCTCGGCCCACAGCCTATATGTGTTTTTATTCCTTTCCACTTCAACTGTTCTATTAAAAAATATGGAATAATTCCCACGTGGGTGTTGAGCACCATTCCGCAATTTCCAACCCCGGAAGGTTCAACGTCACCAGAATGTGACGGGAATGGGGAACAGAAGTTACCTTTTCTTCCTTCGGGGGCATCACGTACCCGTGACCATCTACCACCTTAACATCCTCATCATAGAGGGTTGGGCGTACGGCAGTTGTGGCTCTGGATAAGGGAGTTGACCATCTATTTAACCACACCATGCCACCTTGATCTCCACATACTACAGTAATGGGGTCTTTGGAATTACTTCGATGTATAATAAACCGCATTTGACTCTCTCTCCTTTGATCCCCAGGGAGCCCCAAACACTACAATTCCAAAAATTCCACGCAACATTTTTGCCATTCGCAACGCACCGCTTGCTCTGTCAATAATGTAGCTCAATTTGTGCAAGTGACTGTATTTACATCATTAACAACCGTACTCATTCCATCAATTTTCAGTTAGGGTTTCTGATGATTAAATGTTGTGCCGTTGACTCTTAACTCCAGCCTGATGCATGCATTATTTGAATCCCTGTGGAAATAAAAACAAATCCAGCCCCTTGCCAGTTGTGTTAGTTCAATTCTTCCTTTATGGTTTATACTGTTTCTACTGAGTTCAATGTTTCCGTTTAGCAGTCCTTTTCATGTCCATGAGAAAACATATTTCAACTTCCAATTTTACACCATGTAGCCCACCCACCAGGGCTGGAGACCAGCCCATTCCGGGAGAATTCTAACCATTACCTGATTTCCGTTCTTCCACATTTTAGCTTAAATTCTTACTTTTCCTTTTCCTAATATTTGATCCTCTACTGAACAAATAACTCATAATTAAGTTGAAGACATTTATTTACTAACTCTTGTATGTACCCAATATTTTTCCATTTCCATTGCAGGCGTGTGCTCCTATTGTTTTTACATCTTCAGTAGGTGGATAACTCACTGATATACAGAGAATTGTGAGCTGTTGCATTTTGGGACGTCGAACAAGGGAAGGACATACACAGTAAATGGTAGGACTCCGGATAGTGTTGTAGAACAGAGGGATCTAGGAGTACGTGCATCGTTCCTTGAAGGTCGAGTCGCAGGTAGATAATGTGGTCAAATAGGCTTTTGGCACTTTGGCCTTCATCAGTCAGAGTATTGAATATAGAAGTTGGGAGTTCATGTTGCAGTTGTATAAGACGTTGGTGCGACCGCATCTAGAATATTATGTTCAGTTCTGGGCACTATGTTATAGGAAAGATATTGTCAAGCTTGAAAATGTTCAGAAAAGATTTACGAGGATGTTGCTAGGACTGGAGGGTGTGAGTTATAGGGAGAGGTTGAGTAGTCTATTCCATGCAGAGGAGGAGGATGAGGGGTGGTCTTGTAGAGGTGTACAAAATCATGAGAGAAATAGATCGGGTAGATGCAGAGAGTCTCTGGCCCAGAATAAAGCTATCGATTGCCAGAAGACTTAGGTTCAAGGAAATGATTTAATAGGAATCCGAGGGGCAACTTTTTCACACAAAGAGTGGTGAGTGTGTGGAACAAGCTGCCAGAAGAGGTAGTTGAGGTTGGGACTATCCCATATTTTAAGAAACAGTTAGACAGGTTTGGAGGGATAGGGACCAAGCGCAGGTTAGTCAAGTCGGCAGAGGAGCGGCAGGTGAAGGAGTGAGTGAGGGTATTGGCTGAGGAATGTAATTACCAAAAAACGGTAAGTTAGCGAATTGGTCAATTTATCAGCTAATATAAGCAAGGCTTGCTGTAGGGTAGCGGCCTGTCGGGGAGCGGCTTTCAATAGCGAATAACCTTGTGAGAAAAGTGGGAGTCGTTTGATCGTGAGTCTTGTGAGAAAAGTACGAGTCTTTGGCTCGAGAGTCTTCATCGAGGAGGCTGAGTCGCAGCGAAGAAATGTCAGGTACGCTGATTCAGTGCGATGCTTGCACGATGTAGGAGGATAGGGACACTGCTGGTACTTCTGGCTGTTACAAGTGTGGAAATGTTCTGGTTCAGCTCCTGAAGGACCGTGTTGGGGCACTGGAGAGGCAACTGGATGACCTCAGGATCATCCAGGAAAACGAGAGTTTGCTGGACAGGATATACAGCGAGATCGTTACACCGAAAGTACCAGAAGAGAGAAGGTGGGTGACGACGAGGAAGGAAAGGAAGCTGGAGAGTATAGGAAACCCCGGGGGATGTACCTCTTGAAAACAGGTTCACCCTCTTGGAAGCTGTCGGGACAAAAGACACTGCCATTCTGAGTGGGGAACAGGTCTGCGAGTCAAAACGTAGCGCTGAAGCAAAGCCGAAGTGACAGACGTCAGGCAGAGTAGTCGGGGACGATCGCGAGAGGTGCCAAGAGAGCCAAATTGGAAATATAACAGTGGAATTAAGGAGAAAGATAGGAAAAGTTAAGAAAGTCACCAGAATTAACGGGGCAGGGGCCACACAAAGGGATAGGAGAGTATGACCACGTGAAATAGGAATCGATGTGACAGGTGAGGTGAGTAATGGATTAAAAGTAATATATATGAATGCGCGAAGTAAAATAAGTATAATGGATGGCGAGGCCGGTTCCAGTCGCCGTCAGCTCCTGACGAAGCGCCCTCTCAAGATGGCGCGGCCTGGTCCTGTTGCCGTCGTGGCAGTTCCGCGATGATTGTGCGTTTTTTAAACTATTACTTTTATTTTTAATATCTTTCAGACTAACACATCAGCACTAACACTCTCCGATCGTAAAACACTTTAAAACTTTTAAAGCATAACCAATTTTTTTGTAGACACTTTATTCACCGATCCAGCATGGCCGGCAGAGAGCATTTGAGCGATCCGCGGCAACAAAGATGGGAGCGCGGCTCCGGGAACAAGTCGGAAAAAAACATTGAGGTAAGCGGGAGGAGATGCGGAACAGGGAAAAAGCTTATTGAGTAAATCACACATACTCACAGATCTGGTTTAACAATATTTATTAAGACACGTATACAAAACACTTCAGCATGTTACTCCTATCATGCAGAAGTTCTGACTGACAGCGCTGGTCGGGTTGCCATAATATTAATGGCGTGGTAGTAGGTGTGGCTTTAAATAATAAAGCTACATTAGTTAGTAGGTAAAGTAACAAAACTACATCTTTCTTGTAAGAATATAAAGTGAAACACATCTACAATAAAGTGATATATATGTAGAAGAACGTTACTAGCAGCTGACTGATTAATAATGTAACCGAAACGCTAATAGCGCATACGTACTATTGATACAAACAAAGTCCCCATATCTAAAGGGCGGCCTACAAACCCATCCCGCGCGCATCGGTACAGATCCGCATCTCCTCCCTTCACCGTGCGGCGGGAGCACTGGGGACCCGGGGGACAAACACGGCGAGTAAGATGAGCGGAGCACCGAGCGCGGTGGCGAGGGAGCTGTAGTCACAATCAATGGTTGGTCTGCAGCTGCACGTCGTGACAGAGGAGAAAGTCCGTCAGTAGATGTGTAGATCGGAATCGTCGCATCAGGATACGAGACAGCAGGACGTGGTTCCTTCACAGGAAGGAGATGTTGACGCCTGTAGATCCCTCCGTCTGCACTCACCGGGCATGAGCGCGGCTCTTTTTCGAAATTGTGAATGGAGTTCAAACGGTCCTAGCCCTTTTTGGTTTGAACGCGAGCGACTTGGCCACTGGAGAGAGGTTTATGTGGTCAAAAAATCGTGTTTGGTTATCGCGATTCAATTGATGTTGTTACCGAATGGCTAGTGGTGAACGAACCTGTGGCTGCAGTAGTTGTTTGGGCACAGGAAGTTCAGCACGGGTCTGTCGGGACATCAGGCGTTGGGCAGGAGACCCCAGTTTTGGGTCACAGGCGATGTTTCTCAGGTTTAGCAGGTGAGACATCGGATTTAGCGAAGTGTGAGCGCTCCATCAATTGCTTGGCGCTCCGGACAGCCCGTTCTGCAAGTCCACTTGATTGTGGGAATTCTGGACTGCTGGTGACATGGCGAAAATCCCATCGTTGAGCAAAGTTTCTAAAACACTGGCTAGTGAAATGACTCCGTTGTCTGACAAGTGGCGTGCGGGGGCACCGTGCACGGTGAAATGGTCGCCAGCTTTTGGATTACTGCAGCGGATGTTGGACTTTGGAGCAGGTCGATTTCGAACCAGCCCGAATACGAGTCAACGAGAACCAGATACTGTTTGCCATGCCACTCGAATATGTCAGTAGCAGGCGTGGACCAAGGCAGAGGAGAAACAGAGTGTGAGAGCAGGGGATGCTTCTGTTCGTGTGGCATCAGGCTGCTGCAGATAGCACAGGCTTAAACTTCCTCACGCATGAATTTGGTAATTCCGGGATAGTAAAAGATGCTCTGTGCTCGGAGTATGGTTGCTTCCAGGACGGGGTGACCCCCTGTGAACGACATCAAATGATTTATCTCATATGGCAGTTGGGATGACAGCTCAGTGACCCTTGATTATGACACCGCCCTGCAGCACCAGTTCATCGCGGACCAGGTAGTATGGGCAAATAGGAAGTGGAGCGTGATATGGTTTATCCTGCCAGCCACGCCGGATGACAGAAGACAATTGCTGTAAAGTTATATCCGCAGCCAGATGCTCTGCCAGGTCACTTAAACATTCTGTAGGTGCGTACAACACCATCATTACTGTGAAATGGTAATTTTCAGACAGCTGTTGTTCGCAGGTTGTTCGTGGGGTTGTTGATGTGTCAGCCAGATACATATCCTTGTCCCTTTTGTAGACTAGGGTGAAATCGAAACTCTGTAGCTGCATCATCATCCGTTGCAGGTGAGCAGGAGCTGCAAGAATGGATTAATTCTGAATAGTGAGAAACCGTTGGTGGTCTGTTTCGACAACCACGGACTTCCGAAAAATTAAGTCCTTGAATTTTGTGCGGGTAAAAACCACGGCTAGTAATTATTCTTTCGATCTTCAGTCCCAGACAAGGTACGGGAGGCGTAAGCAATAGGTCTGCAGTCTCCTTCGACGGAATTCTGTGGGCAAGCACCTCCAAGTCCATATTGGGAAGCATCACACGTGAGTGTCACCGGTAGGTTTAAGGGTAGGGGCACAGGACAATAGTAATTTAAGCATTTCGAATGCCCTCTGGTGTTGTGGGTACCAAGACCATGTAGCGTCCTTGTGAGTTAGTTGTCGCAGAGGGGCAGATATTTTGTTGAGGTTGGGAATTAATTTCCCCAAGTAGTTAACCGTTCCCAGGAATCTCTGCAAACTTGTCACGTCAGTGAGAACTGGTATCTCATTGATGCCAATGGTCTTGGAGAGGTCAGGTCTGTGGCCGTCACTGGTGAATACGTGTCCGACATACAGGACCTCCTTGACCTGGAATCTGCTCTTCAGAGTGTTGAGCTTGCGGTGGATGTCTTTTGCACGGTCCAGTACTTTTTTTAATTGGCATCATGTTCAGCCATGTCGCGTCCAGCAACGAGAATGTCATCAAAAATGATGCCACGAGGATACCCAGTAAATAATTGCTCCATTGTACGCTGGAATACTTCGCTAGCAGAGTTGAAGTCAAAGGGCACCGCAAGAATTTGTACCGGCCAAACGGGGTGCCGAACGTGGTGAGTTTGGACTAATCGGGGTCCAGCGGGATCTCCCCGAACGAGCTGTTGGCATCCATAAAAGAAAACGCAGAGGCATTGCCCAGTTGAGCAGCGAATTCCTCCATCGTGCGCATTGGGTAGTGCGGGCGTTTGATCGCTGAGTTCAGGTCTCTGGTGTTGATACAAATTTGGATTTCTTCTTTAATTTTCTCCGTTGCGACCACCATGGTGGAAATCCAGTTGGTTGGGTCAGTAACCGTGGCAATGACACCCAGGGGCACCACCATCTGGTGCTTATTGTGTACTCCGCCACGCATAGCATGTGGCATGCGGTGCGGTGCTCGTACCACAGGTAAGACATTTGCATCATTGACGATGTTGCCTCTGATGGGTAGCTTCCTAAACTTATCGTCAAAATGTTCCTTGCACTGGGAAGTATCTGCTGGGTGGTGCCCTCGGCAGGAGAGATTTGATGGACAGCAGGCCCAAAAGTTACCAGTCCAAGGTCCTGGCATGCGTTAATGCCATGCAGAGTTGCAACTTTCCCACGGAAAGTTGCAACTCTGTTTCCCACAGAGTTGCAACTTTCCCACAGCCTGTGAAGTTGTGACGCTAGGTGGTATTTCAGCTCAGCTTTTCCAATTGGGTGCACCTCCCCCCCATCCCCCATTGTAAATATTTGCTGTCCCAGCAGCGAGTCATGCGGTACCCCACAAGTCACTGCCTGCCATTCTGAATTGGATCCGTTAATCCCTACTCTTTGTTTCCTGTCTGCCAACCAATTTTCTATCCATGTCAGTACCTTACACCAAATAACATGTGATCTAATTGTGCCCACTAATCTCCTATGTGGGACCTTATCAAAGGTTTTCTGAAAGTCTACATACACTACATTCACTGACTCTCCCTTGTCCATATTTCTAGTTACATCCTCAAAAATGTCCTGAAGATTAGTCAAGCATGATTTCCCCTTCATAAATCCATGCTGACTCGGACCGATCCTGTTACTCCTACCCAAATGTGCCGCTTCTTCATCTTTTATAATTAACTCCAGCATCTTCCCCACCACCAATGTGAGGTTAACTGGTCTTTAATTCCTTGTTTTCTCTCTCCCTACTTTCTTAAAAGGTGGGATAACATTAGATACCTTCCAATCCACAGGAACTGATCCTGAATCTATTGAACATTGGAAAATGATCACCAATGCATTCACGATATCTAGAACATCTTCCTTAAGTGCCCTGGGGTGCAGACCATCAGGCCCAGGGGATCTATCACCCTTCAGTCCCATATACGCAACACAATTTCCTGCCTATGTGAATTTCCTTCACTTCCTCAGTCACCCGAGGCCATCTGGCCGCTGGTACACAGTGGATAATTGTTTG
This sequence comes from Malacoraja senta, assembly GCA_038087875.1. Taxonomy (NCBI): domain Eukaryota; kingdom Metazoa; phylum Chordata; class Chondrichthyes; order Rajiformes; family Rajidae; genus Malacoraja; species Malacoraja senta. The sequence continues at coordinate 5,942,982 of CM075991.1, forward strand.
TGTCTTCCTTAGTGAAGTCATATCCAAAGTACAAGTTCAACTCGTCTGCCATTTCCTTGTTCCCCATTATAAATTCACCTGTTTCTGTGTTCAAGGGACCCACTTTTAATATCAAGTCCTACAAGCTCAACTTATTAACTATTTTTCCCTCTTCACATACCCAAAGAAGCTTTTATAATCCCCCTTCATATTCTTGGCTAGCTTACCTTCCTACCGCATCTTTTCTCCCCGTATTGCCTTTTTAGTTATCTTTTGCTGCTCTTTAAACGTTTCCCAATCCTCTGGCTTCCCGCTCATCTTTACTATGTTATACTTCTTCTCTTTTATTTTTATACTGTCCTTGAATTCACTTGTCAGCCACGGTCGCCTCTTACCACCCTTTAGAATCTTTCTTCCTGTTTCGAATGAACTGATATTGCACCTTCTGTATTATTCCTAGAAATACCCTCCATTGTTGTTCCACTGTCATCCCTGCTAGGGTCTCTTTCAAATAAACTTTGGCCAGCTCCTCCCTCATGCCGCCATAGTCCCCTTTCCTCAACTGTAATAATGACTCTTCCGATGTTCCCTTCTCCCTCTCAAATTGCAGATGAAAACGTATCATATTATGGTCACTACCTCCAAATGGCTCTTTTAGCTTGAGCCAAGAAGTACTTACAAGAGCAACCGCAGTTCTGGAAAAAGGTCTTGTGGACATATTAGGCGAAGATTGGCATATCAGAGTGATAGCAAGAGCAAAGTATTGAGGAGAGAAGGAACTGCCCAAGATCCAAAGCATACCACCTCATCTGTGAAACGTGGTGGGGGGTGTGATGACCTGGGCATGTATGGCTCCTGGCTCTCTTATCTGCATTGATGATACAGCTGCCAATGGTAGTTGTATAGTGAATTCTGAATGGTATAGACACATCCGATCTGTTCAAGTTCGAACAAATGCCTCAAAGAATTGCAGATGCTGGAAAATCGAAGCTAGACAAAAATGCTGGAGAAACTCTCCGGGTGAGGCAACATCTATGTTCGGAGGGAGGAGGAGAACTTTTTCAAGTTGCTGCCTCACCCGCTAAGTTTCTCCAGCATTTTTGTCTACCCTCAAAACTCATTGGCCGGAGGTTCATTCTGCAGCAACACAATGATCCTGAACATGCCGCTGAAGCAAGAAATGAGTTTTACAAAGGAAAAAACGGTCAATTCTTGAGTAGTCAAGTCAATCACCCAATCTGAAACCAACTGAGCATGCCTTCACAGATTTCAAACAGTCATTACATGCAAAGGATATGCAACATAATACAAAACATTACTACTTTCATTTACATGACATTGCTGTGTCCCAAATATTATAGTGCCCTGCAATAGGGGGACTATGTATAATCATTGCTGTAATCTCTACATGGTGAAACCAAATTGTATAAAAATGTCCTTTATTAAAATTATGGAGTACAGAGGCAAATAAATAAATGATGTCCCAAACATTATGGAGGGCACTGTTCCAGACCCGAACTTAAATCTGAATCAATATGAAACCACATCTCCTCAATTAAGAGTGCTCATATTGAAGGCTGATGTGCCACGCGCAATCTTCACCACTGTGTCTCCTTGCATTGCAACTTTAAGGGAATTATGTACATATATTAATTGTTCTCGCTGCACTTTCTTTTACAACACTCTGTGTGTCCCTATCATTCACAATGCAGGTCTTGCCATTGGTTATCTTGTAAAATAGCGACGCGACTCATTTGCAGGAGTTAAATTCCATCTGCCTTTCCTTGGCCTACTTCCCAGGTCTTTCGGTTCATTTTCTAATTTCAGATAATTCGTCTTACGATATGAACCGATTGTTTCACACACGTGATCACAATTTTACAACAGTAAATGATCACAACTTTGTTCCTTGCCACATACTGTGTCGAAATTGGATACCTTAAACCACATAAGGTAAGCAGCAATGCTCTTCAAAATTATCTTTATCGTGTTCCTTAATCCCTCACCATATGTTTTCCTTGACACGCTGCCTCACATTCCGTATCATTAGAAACATAGAAACATAGAAACATAGAAAATAGGTGCAGGAGTAGGCCATTCGGCCCTTACCGCCATTCAATATAATCATGGCTGATCATCCAACTCAGTATCCTGTACCTGCCTTCTCTCCATACCCCCTGATCCCTCTAGCCACAAGGGCCACATCTAACTCCCTCATAAATATAGCCAATGAACTGGCCTCAACTACCTTCTGTGGCAGAGAATTCCAGAGATTCACCACACTACGCTTTCCAACGACATCTTCCCCATAAAAAGGTGCCCAGAACTAAACACGGTCTAAATGCGGTGTTATCAATGTCCTGCATAACTGCAACATGACCTCCCAACTTCTATGTACCTGCATTCCCAGATCCCTCTGCTCTATAACACTCTGCTGAGCCCTGAGTAGGTCATGGCCATGTAAGACTTTCCAAAATATACCAACTCACATTTCTGTGTATTAATTTCCATCCACCATTCCTAATCGATTATGATCCCGCTGCAATGTTTGACATCCATCTTCGCTATCTGCAATCCAACCTACTTTTGTATCTGCAAACTTTCTAATCTTGCCATGTACATTCTCATACTGTAATTTATATACTTGTGAAACAGTAATGGGCCAAGCATCGAACTCTGAGGCACACCACAGGCCTCCAGTCCGAGAAACAACCTTCCACCATTACCCTCAGCTTCCTTCCATGAAGCCAATATTCTATTTGAAATTCATTGTTCAGGTTAGAAATAATATTGTTCGCAGGAATAATTACATTTAAGAAACTCTAACCTCGTGTCATAGAAATAGAGTTTGCAACATTCCCTTTTATAAAATGTGACAAAATACAGTAAAATTAGCAGTTCGTGTAATCCCTTGAGGACAGAAATTGCTTGCGCAATGAGAAAAAAACATTTACGGTTGATGTTTGTTCAGTGGGCTGTGGCTGATGTGCCAGAGGTCACGCTAATTGTCTCAGAGGAATGTCCTCTTTTGTATAAATGTATGCTAAATCAATCACCAGTACAGATGGACAGTTGGAAAGTTATGTGTGATTGTTCGCTGCTTCACATAGAAAATGGAATATCCAGCAATTTACTACATAGCCGCCACTTTCTACCCTGTACTTGTGGCGGTTGGTATTCCTGGTAAGATACTGGGACGAGTAGGTTTAGTTTTGTACAGAAAAACTGCGCGGAAAGAGGCCCTTCGATCAACCGAGTCCGCGCCAACCAGCAATCCCCGCACACTGACGGCACACGCTAGGGACAATTTACAATTGTACCAAGCCAATCAGCCTACAAACCTGTGCATCTTTGGAGTGTGGGCGGATACCGGAGATCCCGGAGAAAAACCCAAGAAGATCACGGGGAGAATGTACAAACTCCGTGCAGGATCAAACCCGGGTGGTTGGCGCTGTCAGGCAGCACATTTAACGCTGCGCACCGTGCCGCCCTGCGTGCAGTTCTCCTTCCATTCTGTATCTGCTGCTCTGAAGAATAGTCGCTTTGATACCCAGCCCAGATGCTGCCTCAGCTGACGAGTGTCTTCGGAAGGTTCAGGCTTCAGCGTCTGTTTTATTTCTGGCATTTTGTTCTTATTAATGTGTGGTTCTTTTGTCAATCGGGTCAGTTAATTTAGAGCTAGTGTTTACATTTTTTCAGCATGTAACCGTATTCAAATTGTTTCTGGCGCATATTCTTCAAGCTCCGGGTCTCATTAATACAGACTTTTCCACCAAGATTCAGCGAATGAGAAATGTATACATGTCTGTCAACATGCCTGTTGAATTATCACAACTAGCTGAAACACCTTCCGGGTTTTCGTTCTCTGATTCATTTGCCAGTTTTGATTTTATGACTGCGTTTCGACTTGCTACGTCTGATATGTCGGAGGAAGCAGTTCTCCCTGATTCTAATGCTCTCTGATACAAGCTCATTTCGATTGACGCAACGACTCGAAATGACTGAGGTAATCAGTGCGTCGTAGACTTTAGGAGGCCGACTGTAAATTGCTGCAAATTACCGACACATCTGCCTCTTCGATCAGCACCGCTCTAAGTATTTCTCCGAACGGAAATTTAGTAAACTGGATCAGGTTTTTGCTCATTGAAACTAACGTTCTATTTTGTTTCTTGCAGTTAATTTAACGGCGATTGTGATCCTCTCCCGGGGAAAATGTGGTCTCTCCAAATGCATCACCCGTTACCTAGTGGGAATGGCAACAGCGGATCTAATGATAGTTGTCATTGTTGCTGCAATTGAAAAAGTTAATAACATACACGTTTACGCTCGTTCCTTGTTCATTACACCGGTTTGCGCTCTGACACTAATACTAAGTGTAATAACAATCGACTGTTCCGTTTGGTTCACCGTCAGTTTCACTTGCGATCGTTTTATGGCGATCTGTTGTCAAAAGCTACGTAAGCGCTACAGCACCGAGAGAGCAGCGTGTGTGATTATGGTGACTGTGGCTGTCGTCAGCTGCGCCCGATCGTTTCCCTTTTACTTTGCCGTGGAGCCTGCTGTCATAATTGACAATGTGCCTTGGCGTTGCGTCTTCTCAGAGGAGTACGCCACTTTGTCGGAATGGAAAGGTTATGAGTTACTTGACAGCATCTTAGCACCGTTGTTACCTATCGGTTTAATCCTGTTGTTCAATGGGTTAACTTGCAGACATATCATAGCGGCCAATAGAGTTCGCAGACGACTTCGGAACAGCCATGAGAACCAGAAAGATACAGAGGTGGAGAACCGGAGAAAATCGATGATTTTGCTCTTCGCTGTATCAGGCAATTTCATATTATTTTGGATACCCTATGTGGTTCATTCTCTGACATGGCAAGCACGTAATTTCTTTTACATCGATAGATATTTGAGCAACCCGGTATTTATCCTGCAGCAGTTTGGATATATGTTTCAGGTTCTCAGTGTGTGCACAAACACGTGTATCTATACACTGACACAGAGGAAATTCAGGGAGGAGCTGAAGAGTGGAGTGAAATATCTACTCACATTGAATGGCCGATTATGTAGTTGACGTGTAACTCTGATAGCAACTTGGATGAAATTTCAAATAAATGTCTTTAACAATTCGTACGTTCCGTAAAATGCCACAAAGTCAGTGCAGGTATGCGCTTGACAACCGAGAACCCGGTATACTCACTTAAATTGGTCACGTTTGGAAAGTGTAGACACATGCTACCTGTTGCAGTTCTGATGTTGCATTGGTGGAATTATATTCCAAACCACTGGATCTTTGATCGCTGCAACATACTTTGTAATATCTGGAGAATATAATATAACTCAGAACTGCAAGTCTGGTGTCAGATGAATTGAACCGAAATATTTCGGTTTTCCATAGAAATACATAATTCCTGTGGACTAATGGTTCACCGGCGAAACATTTCGCCGCTCATAACACAACTAAAATGTAGCAGCTAGTGAAAGAACACTGTAAAGCGGAGATTGTAGTTTTTACTAGTTTTAGTATAAACTAGACTAATTGTGACGCGTTGGGTCCCATGTTCACACGGGAGGGCTGGTCCCCCAACGCAATATTCCACCTCTCCACCAATTCCAATATTAATTAATGTCTCTGTAACCTTTCATCTTTATCTTTCCCCAAAGCTAACTTGAAACGTAAGTTTCTTGCTGTTTAGAAATCTCCCTCCTATATATCTAAAATGTATTTACCATAAATGTCCAGATTGAGTCCGCTCGTAAATTAAGTCGTATGTTGAACTTTGGGAGACTTGCCTGCTAAACACAGTGACCAAGAGCAACTCTAATGCAAAATTGCTTAGAGGAAGGAAGGAAAGCTTGACAATGGACAACAGAGTAAGGTCAGGGCCAATTGCGAGCGGTGCGAGGGGGGATGTGAATACGGAGGTCAAAGTACTGTATATGAATGCGCGAAGTATATGGAATAAAGTGGAAGAGATTGAGGCTCAGTTAGAAACTGGCAAGTATGTTTTTGTGGGAATTACTGAGACATGGCTGCAAGAGAGCCAGGGCTGGGAACTGAATATTCAATGGTATACCTCCTGTCGAAAAGACCGACAGGTGGGCAGAGGGGGTAGGGTTGACCTGTTGGTGAGGAATTAAATTCAGTCCCTTGCAAGGGGTGACATTGAAACAGGAGATGTGGAGTCAGTATGGATAGAACTAAGGAATTGTAAGGGTAAAAAGACCCCAATGGGACTAATCTACAGGCCCCCAAACAGTAGCCTGGACATAGGGTGTAAGTTGAATCGGGTCTTAAAATTGGCATGCAGCAAAAATAATGCTGTGGCTTTTATGGGAGATTTCAACATGCAGGTAGACTGGGAAAATCAGGTTGGTACTGGCCCCCTAGAATGGGACATTGTAGAGTGCCTTCGTGATTGATTCTTCAGGCTTGTATTGGAGCCTACCAAGGAGACGGCAATTCTGGATTTAGTGTTATGTAATGAACCGGATTTGATAAAGGACCTCGAGGTTAATGAGCCATTTGGAGGCAGTGACCATAACATGGTCGGGTTTAATCTACAATTGGAGAAAGCGAACAGTACATCGGAGGTGTCAGTGTTGCAGTTGGATAAAGGGGACTATGGGACCATGAGGGAGGAGCTGGCCAAAGTTGACTGGAAAGATACACTAGCAGGGATGACAGTGGAACAAAAATTGCAGGTGTTTCTAGGAATAATACAGAAGGTGCGGGATCAGTTCATTCCAAGGAGGAAGAATGATTCCAAGGGGAGAAAGGGACGACCATGGCTGATAACGGACGTCAGGGACAGTATAAAAATTAAAGAGAAGAAGTACAAGGTAGCAAAGATGAGCGGGAAGCAAGAGGATTGGGTAATGTTTAAAGAACAACAGAAGATAACCAAAAAGGCAATACGGGGAGAAAAGATGAGGTACGAAGGGAAGCCAGCCAAGAATATAAAGCAGGATAGTAAAAGCTTCTTTAGGTATGTGAAGAGGAAAAAATTAGTTAAGACCAAAGTTGGACCCTTGAATACCGAAAAGGGTGAATTTATTATGGGGAACAAAGAAATGGCAGATGAGTTGAACAAGTACTTGGGATCTGTCTTCACTAAGGAGGACACAAACAATCTTCCTGATTTAATAGTCGCCAGAGGATCTGGGGTGACAGTGGAACTGAAGGAAATCCACATTAGGCAGAAAATGGTGTTGGATAGGCTGATGGGACTGAAGGCTGATAAATCCCCAGGGCCTGATAGTCAGCATCCCAGGGTACTTAAGGAAGTGGCTCTAGAAATCGTGGATGCATTGGTGATAATTGTCCAATGTTCTATAGACTCGGGATCAGTTCCTGTGGATTGGACGGTAGCTAATGTTATCCCACTTTTTAAGAAAGGCGGGAGAGAGAAAACGGGTAATTATAGACCACTTAGCCTGACATCGGTGGTGAGGAAGATGCTGGAGTCAATTATAAAAAATGAGATAGCCGCACATTTGGATAGCAGTAACAGGATCGGTCCGAGTCAGCATGGATTTGCGAATGGGAAATCATGCTTTACTATTCTTCTGGAAACAAAGAGTAGGGATTAACTGGTCCCTTTCAGAATGGAAGGCAGTGACAAGTGGGGTACCGCAAGGCTCTGTACTGGGACCGAGGCTATTTACAATATACATCAATGATTTGGATGAAGGAATTCAAAGTAACATTAGCAAATTTGCAGATGACACAAAGCTGGGTGGCAGTGTGAAGTGTGGGGAGGATTCTATGAGAATGCAGGGTGACCTGGGCACGTTGGGAGAGTAATAGTAATAGTAATAGTAATAGTAATAGTAATAGTAATAGTAATTTTATTGTCAATTCAAATAATGTAACGAGTAGTTACACAGAGGATTGAAATTGTGTTTCTCCATACTCCAATGTGCAAGTAATATTTATAACACAGACAGACAGTGTACCAATAAAAATAGACAATGGACATATACATTATATAAAATATTCATTAATAAAAGGTGCAATATAGCATACTGTGCAAGTACCATACTGCAGACATTGGGTTAAAGTTAATTTGGCAGTCAGTTGGTCTTTGTGTAATGTTCATGGAATTTTCTTGAGTGTGTTGAGTAGTCTGATGGCCTGAGGGAAAAAGCTGTTTTTGAATCTTGTGGTTTTGCTCCGCATGCTGCGGTAGCGCTTGCCGGATGGTAGGAGGGTGAACAGTTTGTGTGCTGGGTGGGTGGTGTCTTTGACGATGTTAGTTGCTCTCTTGCGACAGCGAGATGGATATAAGTCTTGAATTGCTGGTTGGGGTGATCTAGTGATCTTCTCCGCTGTCCTCACCACTCTCTGTAGGGCCTTCTGGTCAGCAGCAGAGCAACTGCCATACCAGACTGAGAGACTGCTGGTAAGAATGCTCCCAATGGCACCCCTGTAAAAAGTTGTGAGGGCAGAAGGGGGGAGGTCGGCTCTCCTCATCCGTCGAAGGAAGTGGAGGCGTTGCTGTGCTTTCTTGACTAGGGAGATGGTGTTGGTGGACCATGTCTGATCATCTGTGATGTGTACTCCCAGGAACTTGGTGCTTTTCACAGACTCCACTGCACTGCCATTTATGGTGAGTGGGGTGTGTGCTGCCTGTTTCTTCCTGAAGTCCACAGTTATTGGGCAGATGCATGGCAGATGAAGTTTAATGCGGATAAATGTGAGGTTATCCACTTTGGTAGCAAAAACAGGAAGACAGATTACTATCTAAATGGTGTCAAGTTGGGAAAAGGGGAAGTACAACGGGATCTGAGGGTCAATTTATATCAGTCTATGAAAGTAAGCATGCAGTTACAGCAGGCAGTGAAGAAAGCAAATGGCATGTTGGCCTTTATAACAAGAGGAATCGAATATAGGAGCAAAGAGGTCCGTCTGCAGTTGTACTGAGCCCAAGTGAGACCACATCTGGAGTATTGTGTGCAGTTTTGGTCCCCAATTTGAGGAAGTACATTCTTGCTATTGAGGGTGTGCAGCGTAGGATTACAAGATAAATTCCCGGGATGGCGGGACTGTCATATGCTGAGAGAATGGAGCAGCTGGGCTTGTGCACTCTGGAGGATGTGCACACTGAGAAGGATGAGAGGGGATCTCATTGAAACATATAAGATTGTTAAGGGCTTGGACAAACTAGAGGCAGAAACATGTTCCCGATGTTGGGGGAGTCCAGAACCAGGGGCCACAGTTTAAGAATAAGAATGTTTAAGAATGATTTTACTCTGCCTTGGTCCACGCTTGCTTCTGACATATTCGAGTAGCGTGGCAAACAGTATCTGGTTCTTGTTGACTCGTATTCGGGCTGGTACGAAATCGACCTGCTCCAAAGCCCAACATCCGCTGCAGTAATCCAAAAGCTGGCGCGCCATTTCGCCATACACGGTGCCCCCGCACGCCACTTGTCAGATAACGGCAGTCAGTCAACTAGCCAGTGTTTTAGAAACTTTGCTCAACGATGGGATTTTCGCCATGTCAACAGCAGTCCAGAATTCCCACAATCAAGCTTACTTGCAGAACGGGCTGTCCGGAGCGCCAAGCAATTGATGGAGCGCTCACACTTTGCTAAATCCCATGTCTCACCTGCGAAACCTGAGAAACATCGCCTGAGACCCAATACTCGGGTCTCCTGCCCAACACCTGTTGTCCCGACATCCCGTGCTGCACTTCCTGAGCCCCAACATCTACTGCAGCCACAGTTTCGTTCACCACTTGCCATCCAGAAGCAACTCCAAATGAAACGCGATACCCAAACACGATTTTTTGACCACTTAAACCTCTACCCAGTGGCCAAGTCGCTCGCCTTCAAACCAACAAGGATTGCGACGTTTGGGCTTCATCCACAATTCCGAAAAAGATTTGCGCTCATGCCTGGTGAGTGCAGAGGAGGGATCTACAGGCGCAACCGTCAACATCTCCTTCCTGTGAAGGAACCACGTCCTGCTGTCTCGTGTCCTGATGCGACGCGTCCGATCTACACATCTACTGACGGACTTTCTCCTCTCTCACGACGTGCAGCTGCAGACCAACCATTGATTTTGACTCCAGCTCCCTCACCACCACCCTCGGTGCTCCGCTCGTCTGCCTCGCCGTGTTTGTCCCCCGAGTCCCCGGTGCTCCCGCCGCACGGTGAAGGGAGGAAATGCGGATCTGGACCGATGCGCGCGGAATGGGTTTGTAGGCCGCCCTTTAGATATGGGGACTTTGTTTGTATCAATAGTACGTATGCGCTATTCGCGCTTCGGTTACATTATTAATCAGTCAGCTGGTAGTAACGTGCTTCTACATATATATCACTTTATTGTAGATGTGTTTCACTTTATATTCTTACAAGAAAGATGTAGTTTTGTTACTTTACCTACTAACTAATGTAGTACATAGATACATAGATACATAGAAAATAGGTGCAGGAGTAGGCCATTCGGCCCTTCGAGCCTGCACCGCCATTCAATATGATCATGGCTGATCATCCAACTCAGTATCCCGTACCTGCCTTCTCTCCATACCACGTGATCCCCTTAGCCACAAGGGCCACATATAACTCCCTCTTAAATATAGCCAATGAACTGGCCTCAACTACCCTCTGTGGAGAGAGTTCCAGTGATTCACCACTCTCTGTGTGAAAAGGTTTTTCCTCATCTCGGTCTTAAAGGATTTCCCCCTTATCCTTTAGCTGTGACCCCTTGTCCTGGACTTCCCCAACATCGGGAACAATCTTCCTGCATCTAGCCTGTCCAACCCCATAAGAATTTTGTACGTTTCTATAAGATCCCCTCTCAATCTCCTAAATTCTAGCGAGTATAAGCCAAGTCTATCCAGTCTTTCTTCATATGAAAGTCCTGACATCCCAGGAATCAGTCTGGTGAACCTTCTCTGCACTCCCTCTATGGGTATAATGTCCTTCCTCAGATTTGGAGACCAAAACTGTACGCAATACTCCAGGTGTGGTCTCACCAAGACCCTGTACAACTGCAGTAGAACCTCCCTGCTCCTATGCTCAAATCCTCTTGCTATGAAAGCCAACATACCAGTCGCTTTCTTCACTGCCTGCTGCACCTGCATGCCTACTTTCAATGACTGGTGTACCATGACACCCAGGTCTCTCTGCATCTCCCCATTTCCTAATCGGCCACCATTTAGATAATAGTCTGCCTTCCCGTTTTTGCCACCAAAGTGGATAACCTCACATTGATCCACATTATACTGCATCTGCTAAACATTTGCCCGCTCACCCAGCCTATCCAAGTCACCTTGCAGTCTCCTAGCATCCTCCTCACAGCTAACACTGCCCCCCCAGCTTAGTGTCATCCGCAAACCTGGAGATGTTGCTTTCAATTCCCTCATCCAGCTCATTAATATAAATTGTAAATAGCTGGGGTCCCAGCACTGAGCCTTGCGGTACCCCACTAGTCACTGCCTGCCATTGTGAAAAGGACCCGTTTACTCCTACTCTTTGCTTCCTGTTTGCCAGCCAGTTCTCTATCCACATCAATACTGAACCCCCAATACCGTGTGATTTAAGTTTGTATCCTAATCTCTTATGTGGTACCTTGTCGAAAGCCTTCTGAAAGTCCAGATACAACACATCCACTGGTTCTCCCCAATATCCACTCTACTCGTTACATCCTCGAAAAATTCTATAAGATTCGTCAGACACGATTGACCTTTCGTAAATCCATGCAGACTTTGTCCAATGATTTCACCACTTTCCAAATGTGCTGCTATCCCATCTTTCATAACTGACTGTTAGACTAACTGGTCTGTAATTCCCCGTTTTCTCTCTCCCTCCCTTCTTAAAAAGTGGGGTTACGTTTGCTACCCTCCAATCCTTAGGAACTACTCCAGAATCTAAAGAGTTTTGAAAAATTATCACTAATGCATCCACTATTTCTGGAGCTACTTCCTTAAGTACTCTGGGATGCAGCCTATCTGGCCCTGGTGATTTATCGGCCTTTAATCCATTCTATTTACCCAACACCACTTCCTGACTAACCTGGATTTCACTCAGTTCCTCCATCTCCTTTGACCCGCAGCCCCCTGCTATTTCCGGCAGATTATTTATGTCTTCCTTAGTGAAGACGAAACCAAAGTAGTTATTCAATTGGTCTGCCATATCCTTGTTCCCCATGATCAATTCACCTGTTTCTGACTGCAAGGGACCTACATTTGTTTTAACTTATCTCTTTCTCTTCACATATCTATAAAAACTTTTGCAGTCAGTTTTTATGTTCCCTGCCAGTTTCCTTTCATAATCTATTTTCCCTTTCCTAATTAAGCCCTTTGTCCTCCTCTGCTGGTCTCTGAATTTCTCGCAGTCCTCTGGTATGCTGCTTTTTCTGGCCAATTTGTACGCTTCATCTTTTGCTTTGATACTATCCCTGATTTCCCTTGTTATCCACGGATGCACTACCTTCCCTGATTTATTCTTTTGCCAAACTGGGATGAACAATTTTTGTAGTTCATCCATGCAGTCTTTAAATGCCTTCCATTGCATATCCACCGTCAACCATTTTAGAACTAATTACCAGTCAATCTTGGCCAATTCACGTCTTATACCCTCAAAGTTACCTGTCTTTAAGTTCAGAACCGTTGTTTCTAAATTAACAATGTCACTCTCCATCCTAATGAAGAACTGAACCATATTATGGTCACTCTTGCCCAAGGGGGCACGCACAACAAGACTGCTAACTAACCCTTCCTCATTACTCAATACCCAGTCTAGAATAGCCTGCTCTCTCGTTGGTTCCTCTACATGTTGGTTTAGATAACTATCCCGCATACATTCCAAGAAATCCTCTTCCTCAGCACCCCTGCCAATTTGATTCACCCAATCTATATGTAGATTGAAGTCACCCATTATACATGTTTTGCCTTTGTTGCACGCATTTCTCATTTCCTGTTTGATGCCATCCCCAACTTCACTACTACTGCTAGGTGGCCTGTACACAACACCCACCAGCGTTTTCTGCCCCTTAGTGTTTCGCAGCTCTACCCATACCGATTCCACATCCTCCAAGCTAATGTCCTTCCTTTCCACTGCGTTAATCTCCTCTCTAACCAGCAACGCTACCCCACCTCCTTTTCCTTTCTGTCTATCCCTCCTGAATATTGAATATCCCTGGATGTTCAGCTCCCAGCCTTGGTCACCCTGGAGCCATGTCTCCGTGATCCCAACTATATCATAATCATTAATTGCTATCTGCACGTTCAACACATCCACCTTATTACGAATGCTCCTTGCATTGAGACACAAAGCCTCCAGGCTTGTTTTTACAACGCTCTTACCCCTTATACAATTATGTTGAAAAGTGGCCCTTTTCGATTTTTGACCTGGATTTGTCTGCCTGACACTTTTACTTTTCACCTTGCTACCTATTGCTTCCGCCCGCATTTTACACCCCTCTGTTTCTCTGCTCACCCATTTAAGAACCCCACCACCTCTTATTCTCTGTTTATTGTTGTTTTCTTCTTCCCCCCCTACATGTTGGGTCTGAGTGCTTTCCTTCTCTGCCTCCTGCCTCACACACTGTCTAATAGCATTCTCTATTCTCTATCTAGTGTTTTATTATTTAAAGCCACACCTACTACCACGCCATTAATATTATGGCAACCCGACATGCGCTGTCAGTCAGTACTTCTGCATGATAGGAGTAACATGCTGAAGTGTTTTGTAGACGTTTCTTAATAAATATTGTTAAACCAGATCTGTGAGTACGTGTGATTTACTCAACAAGCTTTTAGCCTGTTCCGAATCTCCTCCCGCTTACCTCAATGTTTTTTTCCGACTTGTTCCCGGAGCCGCGCTCCCATCGTTGTTGCCGCGGATCGCTCTCATGATCTCTGCGGGCCATGCTGGATCGGTGAATAAAGTGTCTACAAAGAATGGGTTACGCTAAAGTATGTTTGAACGTGTTTTACGGTCGTAGAGTGTTAGTGCTGATGTGCTAGTCTGAAAGATATTAAAAATAAAAGTAATAGTTTAAAAAACTCACAATCTCCACGGAGCTGCCACGATGGCAACTGGACCAGGCCGCGCCATCTTGAGAGGGCGGTTCTTCAGGAGCTGACTGTGACTGGACCCGGCCGCGCCATCCATTATACTTCTTTTACTTCGCGCATTCATATATAATACTTTAAATCCATTACTCACCTCACCTTTCACATCGATTCTTATTTGACTTGGTCATACCTATCCCTTCGTGAGCTTCCTGCCCCGTTAATTCTGGTGTCTTTCTTAACTTTTCCTATCCTCTCTTTCCCTTTAACTCGATCCTTATATTTCAAATTTGACTGCTGCCCCCCCCCCACCCCACCCCCACTATTAATTTACACCCACGTGTAGCAGTGGCAAACCGTCCTGCCAGAATGCTGGTCCCCCGCATGTTAAGGTGCAACAAGTGCCTTTTATACAACTCACCCGTTCCTCAAAACAGATCTCTAAGAATCTACATCCCTGCCTCCTGCATCAGCTCCTCAGCTACACATTCAGATCCCCTATCTCCCTGTTCCCGCCCTCACCAGCACGGGGAACTGGAAGCAAACCACACATAACCACCCTGGAGTTCCTGCTTTTCTGCCTTCTTCCGCGCTTTCTGAAGTCACGCTGCAGAATCTCTTTCCTCATTTCCCGCCGTCATTTGTACCGACATGCACTACCACTTCTGGCTGCTCACTTTCCCCCTTGAGGATGCTCTGTAATCGGTCCATGGCGACCTGGATCTTGGCACCAAGGAGGCAACACACCATCCTTGAATCCCGCCTGTTATCGCACAAACCCCTGTCTGTACCTCTCGCGATCGTCCCCGACTACCACGGCTCTGCCTGACGTCTGTCATTTCGGCTTTGAATCAGCGCTACGTTTTGACTCGCAGACTTGTCTCTTCTGTCCCGACAGCTTCCAAGAGGGTGAACCTGTTTTTCAAGAGGTACATCCCCCGGGGTCTCCTATACTCTCCAGCTTCCTTCCCATCCTCATCGTCACCCACCTTCTCTCTTCAGGTACCCTCGGTATAACAATCTCGCTGTATGTCCTGTCCAGCAAACTCTCGTTTTACCGGATGATCCTGAGGTCATCCAATTGCCTCTCCAGTGCCCCAACACGGTCCTTCAGGAGCTGAACCAGGATACTTCCACAATTGTAACAGCCAGAAGTACCAGCAGTGTCCCTGTGCTCCAACATCGTGTAAGCATCGCACTGAATCAGCGTACCTGTCATTTCTTCTCTGCGTCTC
The DNA here is from genome assembly GCA_038087875.1 of Malacoraja senta. Taxonomy (NCBI): domain Eukaryota; kingdom Metazoa; phylum Chordata; class Chondrichthyes; order Rajiformes; family Rajidae; genus Malacoraja; species Malacoraja senta. Next base: position 5,958,222 of record CM075991.1, read on the forward strand.
ACCCTCTCCAACTTTTGGCGTAGTCTCCTCCCACAGCCTCCTCGATGAAGACTCTCGAGCCAAAGACTCGTACTTTTCTCACAAGACCCACGATCCAAAGACTCGCACTTTTCTCACAAGTTACTTCCCTCGACAAGGCCGCTCCCCGACAGGCCACTCCACTAGAGCAAGTCTTGCTTATATTGGCTGATAAAGTGACCAATTCGCTAACTTACAATTTGTTGGTAATTATATTCCTCAGCCAATACCCTCACTCACTCTTTCACCTGCCGATCCTCTGCCAACCTTGACTAACCCGCGCTTGGTCCCTATCCTCCAAACCTGTACTATCCTTGCACCTGTCTAACTGTTTCTTAAAGTATGGGATAGTCCCAGCCTCAGCCACCTCTGCTGGCAGCTTGTACCACACACTCACTATCCTTTTTGTGACAAGGTTACACCTCGGATTCCTACTCAATCATTTCCTTGAACATAAGTCTTCTGGCAATCGATAGATCTATACTTGGCCAGAGACTCTGTGCATCTACCCGATCTATTTATCTCATGATTTGTACACCTCTATAAGACCACCCATCATCCTCCTGCTCTACATGGAATTGACTACTCAACCTCTCCCTATAGCTCACACCTTCCAGTCCTAGCAACATCCTCATTAACCTTTTCTGAACACATTCAAGCTTGACAATATATTTCCTATCACATAGTGCCCAGAAATGGACACACTGTTCTAGATGCTCAGGCACAGGGTGGCATTCTAATGTTCGCTACCCACCAAGTCCCCAATTTGATATCGAATCAACAACTGGAAAAATTGAGTCAAGATATGCAATGTGACTGTCACGTAAGATCGTTGTCTATAGCGAGAAAACTGGATCGGATATACCAAGATGCTCAGGGAACATATATTTTTGGACTTCTTCTCCATGTCCTACGCCAGCTGAAGAATAAGACGTTTATCCTATACCAGTTGCATTTATTGGGCAGTATAAACAATGAGCTTCGATAACAATGCACTATGCTCTTGAACATAATGTGATAATTGATAAAGTATCAAGGGGCATCATAATGGACCGGTCATCAAACAAGAAATAATGAGTAGGATGGAGTTTGGTTGAGGATTTACTCATTATAATAACGGTAAGCTTTAGATTGATCTAAAACCTAATGCTTCTTTTGCTAGTGTTGCCTATACATGGGAAAATATTAGGTCGCTGCCTCTGCTAAGTGGCATTGAACGAGTGGTCGGGAATGTACTCTACGTTGGCATAATATTATAAACTGGAGTTTTACGAGACAGATCACTATCCGAGACAAGAACTTAATGGTACCGTCGGTGGGAAAATCGATAACAGTAAGCTTCATTGACTCGGACGAGACATTAAGAAGATTTATCGCAAACAAACTTCAACCAATACCATACCTCCATGCTGATTGGAAGACACTGACTAAGGAGGGTGAAATGGTTATACATGACTGGGATGAGAGCACTAAGCCTATTCGGATGAATGGCAGCGAAGCAGAGGACATATTGGAGAAAATGGACTTGGTGGAAAAGAGCCTGGAACTGGGGTCTGAATACTAACGTGCACCCTTTGATTAGTTTTTGTACAGTTATTGATAGTGATTACTTTGTTCTTATTTTTGGTTTCACGGGATGTTGAAAGCCCTGATTTTAGTTAGGAGGAAGAGGGGATAACAGACAACAATTAGTTTCAGTAGGTGTATTAGTGGGTGCTGGTTAATATGGATTTTACTTCGGAGTCACGTGAGTGACTACGTGAAGAACCCGCCAGCCCGCATGCGCGTATTACGTCTAACGCATGGCGCAGCGACTAAGTTTAAAGACCTCCAGGTAAGTTCTCGAACTCAGCTTGCGGTCGTTTTTCCTCGTTCTTATTACAGGTTAAGAACAAACAACTATGGACAAGGCGAGGGTGAAGTCCAGACGGGCCGCAGGGAGAACCGCTACGGAAGACCGCGGCAGTACGGTTAGCGGGCGGTCGTCGGTTTCACCATCACGGTCACTGGCAGCACAGCCAGCGACTTCGGACGCGGTGCCCGTAGAAAGCACCGTGGCTACGCGAGAGTTGGCAAGGCCAAAAAGAAGTACGACAGACCGGTTGACTCGGACAAGTCCAGTCGGGAGGGTTCACCTCCTCCAGCAGGGAACATCTTCGGACATCGTTCCCGTATGGATCATCTAATGGAGGAGATGCTCCAACATGATATACTCCATGGACGGGAGTCATATCAGCGGGGGGCTCCAGGTCCAGCGGCAGCGCATGGCGCAGGGCTGCATTATATCTCCCTATTTAAGGAAGGGAGCGTAGGTCATCAGTCCTGGGTTGGCTCACACTACAGTGGTATGTCGGGGGAACGCTCCACGAAACAAGATCTGCGTGAAGCAGAGATACCCACTATGGTGCCGAAATTTGCATTGCCGTCGCAAATCGGCGAGCCACTGGACGAAGAACTAGCGGCCAGTATCAATTACCTGGCTTCTCACCAGCTACAGGAAGAGCTAATGTTGGAGACGGCCATGAAATACCACACACACAGCAACTGCGCCTCGCTAAGAGTTCTGGCCGTAAATAGCTCCATTTGGAGTTACATGGGTGGAGGCATAAAGATTCAGGAGGTTAAACTCCAAAGGATCCTGAGCCTGCTGGCATCCGGGGTCACGGCCTTCGGCAGGTCAATGGACGGAAGCGCCCTGTCTGAGGTTCAACGGAACGCATTGGCACTGATGTGCAATGCACATTTTCAGATAAATTGCTTTTGCAAGAATGCCATTCGTCCTGTCCTCAATCCCAAGTTTGCGGGTTTATGCAGGTCCAGCAATGTGCAGCCGGCCAATTATTTATTTGGGAAAGACCTGTCCAAACAAGTCAAGGACCTGGAATTAGAATCAAAGGCTGTGGGGCTTCTCAGAGCTGCACCAGCGAACAGACCTTTGTCGTTCCAACGGCAGCACCCTTATGCCTCTACCAGCAACAGACGTACAGGAGCCAGTACCAGCTCAAGGACCGAAAGAACCAGCAAAGGGTCTTTTTTAGGACAAGGCTCAGGCCGGCCGACATCGAAGATGCGCAGTTGGCGCACTCCAATACCCTTACCCCTCAAACATCGAGGGCGGATATAAACATCGCAGAACCACCAATATCTATGGAGGTAGGTGGGTCTGGTTCTCGATGGAACATGCGGTGTGTGGGTCAATCACATGTTGGTGGGATATTACGTTTCTTTTTGAATGAATGGCGTTCGATAACATCGAATTTGTTTATACTGCACAGTATAGATGATTTCCAAATTGAATTTTCTGATTCACTTCCACCCACACAGCATACTCCAAACCATACTTTTGTTTGTTCACAACAAAACGGTTTGGCTGTACAAATTGAAATTCAATCATTATATTCAAAAAGGGTAATTGAGAAGTCGAATCATGAATCTCGCCAATTTGTGTCCAATATATTGACAAGACAAAAGAAAAATGGGGGATGCCGAGTCATCCTGGACTTGACCCAACTAAACACCTTTGTGCAGTACAGACATTTAAAAATGGTAAATTGTGTTACTCCCAAACAATTGATTTCCAAAGAATGTTATATGGCATACATCGATCTTAAAGATGCATACTATTCGGTGCCTATTCATAAGGATCACCGGAAATACTTAAAATTCAACTGGATGGGGCAGCTTCGGCAGTTTAAAGCATTGCCTAATATGTTAACTTCAGCCCCCAGATTATGCACCAAATTATTAAAACCAGTTCTTGCTCTTTTACGAGCGCAAAAACACACCGTAATGGCGTACTTGGACGATATCCTTATTATAGGCAAGACTCTGGAATTGTTTTTTTCAGCGGTCTCAGCCACCAAGCTCTTATTTGAGCGATTGGGATTTCTCATCCATCCAGTTAAATCCAAGTTGACACCATCCAAAGTTATGGATTATTTGGGATTCACTATTAACTCTGTTCATATGTCTGTAACTCTGCCTTGGAGCAAGAGATTGGAGTTAATAGAGTGCTGTAATTACCTCTTAATGAAGCAACAGCCTTCCATCGGACAAGTGGCCAGTTTAATTGGCAAATTAGTGGCTGCTTTCCCAGCTGTAACATTTGGACCTTTGTATTATCAACAATCACAACGAGCAAAGGTGCAGGCACTCAAACATCATTGAGATCACTTTGACAGTCCTATGCAATTGCCGGCTGAACCATTGCTGAGTTACAATGGTGGAAGTCCAATATTCAGCATTGCTCTAGCAATATTTCGGTTGATGGTCCGTCAGTTATTTTACAAACGGATGCCAGTGCTATGGGATGCGGCGCTACTGACACCATCTTTGGCTGCGGTGGCAGATGGAACATGCATGAGCTATCATTATTTCAGTTGCATGGTGTTAATTATTTGGAGTTACTGGCAGCTCTCTGTGGATTGAGGGCTTATTGCGGGTATATGCACCATCTGCATGTTCGATTACAGATTGATAACACCACAGCGGTGGCATACATGAATCACACGGGTGGAATCAAGACAGTATCCTGTGATAAATTGGCTAACCTCCTTTGGCACTGGTGCATTGCAAGATATATTTGGGTTTCAGCTACACACCTGCCAGGTAGGTTTAATACGGTGGCAGACACTAGGTCATGCAAATTAAATGACAACACAGAATGGATGTTGAATCATAGAGTGGCGGCGTGCACCTAGCTCTGCTCCCGAAAAAATTCGCGATTTCTCGCGTTAAAACGGGTCCATAACTCGGAATTGGATTAAAAATCTTACCGGAGCTTCTGGTCGCCGGGCTGATTACGTCATCAGTAAGCGCGATGTTTTAAACGGTGGCTTAAAGCCTTTTAAATGAGAAAACTGTCTCCAGCCAAGAGCCCTCAGAGATCAGTTAAAAAACAGCTGCTGAAAAATTTGAAGAAGCCTGAAGGACAAGTTACCTGAAGTTTCTGAAGTGGCTGTAGAAATGGATACAAGATCTAAGACAGAGCTGACTAAGGATAAAGAACTTGAGGATTTGAAGAAATCAGTGAAGGATATGAAAGATGAAATTATGGATGAAAATAAAGCTCTGATTGGACAAATGATGGAAAAAATCGAAAAGATGATGTGGATTCGAATGCTGCTAATCAGAAGATGGCTGATTCTATAAATAAACGAATTGATGATGTGAAAGATGGACTATCGGGGAGAATTGATAAGATGGAAAAAATTACTATGGACAGGTTCACTGCTGTGCTTTTAACAGTAGCTGCAAGTATGGCCACAATTACGGAATTGGAGAAAAATATGGCTCGAGTGGTTGAAGACATGGTGAAAATGAGGCAAGAACATGATCAAATGAAGCAAGAATATGAACAAACTTCAGTACAGATGACGACTCAACTGGGGAAAGTTTCAGATAAATGCCTGGACCTGGAAGCTCGCTCTAGACGCCAGAATTTGAGAATTCTTGGAGTCTCAGAGGGAACTGAGGGAAGGGACGTTCGTGAGTTTGCCATGGACTTACTTAAACAACTGCTTAATCTCTCCAAAGAACCGAAAATTGAAGTGGCTCATCGGGTTCCAAGATTTAAACCGAGACCTCAAGCTGGAAAAGACCACCCACGACATGTTATTGTGAAATTTCGAGACATTTCAGAACTGGAAGAGGTGATGAGTAAAATTAAATATGGAGTGCAATTGCGGATGGATAATGACATTATCAAAATATTCAGGGACTATCCATATGAAATTGTGCAAAAGAGAAATCAATTCGGAAAGGCAAAATAACTTTTAAGAGTTAAACAAGGTGTTAGATACGGTGTTTTTTATCCAGACAAAATGCGTATTTCTTATAATGGACGTGAAAGATCATTTGTAAAACTGGAGGCGTAGTACAAATATGCCCAGAGCATCGTTGAAAAGTAAAAATTAATGGCATGAATAAATCCTCTTTTTTATTAGAATTCCACGGTTATTGGAGGTTTGGCAGCTCAGAACCATTTCAAGCAGTGTTTTGTTTAGGATGGCGAGACTGTTATCTGTGGAATTTTGACTCAAGGACATTCTGTGTTCCAAACGAAGTAAACAGCCGGACTGAAGAAAATGGACTATACCAGAAGCATTAATTGTTTAACAGATTATAATATTATATCCAATTGTAAGAATTGATCCTATTAACAACCTAACAATTTAACAAGTTATCAATATTAAACTAGAATAGTAACGGACGCTAATAAAAATAAAAAATAACGAACTAAAAAAACTAATATAAATGTTTACTAAATCCAAACCTTATCTATAACTGGGAGGAGGGGATGAGAAACGAGCACCTGGCTTAGGTCCAGGGGCGCGTTTCGCTAACCCCTTCAACCATCAGTTGACTATTATTGAAGCTAAAATCATTTGTTTAATAATTAGTAGCTAAAATTGCGATATATATATATGATATGTTATAATGAAATATATAGGGTAAATTTGTATCATATATCTGAATGTGAGGCCCCGTTCTAATATGCTATGATTAACCAAGAGAGCGGAGTTATTTGTTTAACATCAACAATGGAAGTCGAAACAACGTTTTCTCCCACCTACAGGTGGGCCACTTGTTACAGTGTCAACTATTTTAGACACTATTTTCACTTTTTCAATTTTTTTTAAATTATTATTATCACATAAACTCACATGTTTGTGTTTTGTGTTCAGTGATAAGCGTAAAAGGGATATGCCAACAAAACTTAGTAATTCAAAGGTTCCCCAATACACAAAGACCTGGGATATGGTTGCACCACAAGATTTAAACGTACTATAATTATTCAAAATGCAAGATGCTAAACAAAAGAACCTAGGAGGCGTCTCATTCTGCAGTTGGAATATAAGAGGTATTAACGAACCTATTAAAAGGGGTAAGATACTAGTTCAGCTGAAACTGTACAACTCTGACATCATCTTCTTACAAGAAACTCATCTAAAATCTCAGGATCAAGCTAGGTTGAGGGCGAAATGGATAGGTCAAATATACCATTCTTCATATACTTCGAAATCTAGAGGTACGTCAATCATTATTAGAAAATGTATACCATTCAAAGCAAAGAATACCATAACAGACATTGAAGGGAGATATTTGATAGTTAACGGAGAAATTTATGATACTCCAATTACTTTGGTCAATATATACGCACCTAACTTTGACAACCCTCATTCTTTCAATAACATTCTGAACATAATCGCAGAGTTTAATTATCAAAATGTTATAATAGGAGGAGACTGTAACTGTGTTTTAGATCCGTATTTAGACAAATCAAGCCAAACACAGAGAGGGAATACGAAATCTAAAACCGGTGAACTTTTAAATACTTATATAAACAATACTAATATAGCAGATGTTTGGAAAATTGCTCATCCAACTGGCAGGGAATACTCGTTTTATTCAATGGTACATAAAACATACTCAAGTATAGATTATTTCCTGCTGGATACAAAATTAATCCCTCACACTTTGAACCCAGCATACCATACAAACTCGATTTCAGAACATTCACCACTAACTTTATTTTTAAAACTGGAAGGAATGTCTAAGAATAAATCGTTTTGGAGATTTAATTCTCAAATCCTAAAAGATCCGCAAGCGAGTATATATTTAAAAGAACAAATGGACACCTTTTTTGAAATAAATGACACTCCAGATATATCGCCTACTGTACTATGGGAATCTTTTAAAGCATTCATTAGAGGTATTATAATCTCATATCAAGCTTTTCAAAATAAAAAGAATAAGACTGAACAAAGACAGTTAGAAGAACTTATTAGACAAACGGATATAGATAATGCTAAAGATCCATCAATAGATAAACATAATAAAATAATAATTTTGAAATTTAAATTAAATAAACTATTATCAGCCAAACTTATAAGAGTTTTCCAAATTACAAAACAGGAGCACTTTGAATTTGGGGATAAACCGCATAAATTTTGGCTCGCCAGCTAAAAAAACGAGAAAAAGAACATACGGTCCCAAAGATTAAATCAGATAGAGGGGAATTATTAACCATACCGAAGGATATTAATAAAAGATTTGCGCAATTTTATGAGAATTTGTATACATCTAAAACGACAACTGACTCCAATAAAATGACAGAGTTCTTGGATAATTGTAATCTTCCAAAGTTAGAGTTGAAGGAACAAGAGGAATTGGGTGCACAAATCTCAATTAAGGAATTAGAACATACAATAAACTCATTAAAGAATGGAAAAACACCAGGTCCTGATGGATTTACTAATGAATTTTATAAAAGCTTTTATGACAAAATTATACCACGATTACAAAAAGTGTATCAATATGCTTAAAAAAAACAAATATTACCTGATACATTAGCTGAATCAACGATCACACTAATACTTAAAAAAGGCAAAGATATAGAAGAACCGGGTTCATGTGGAGCTATAGCATTGTTAAATACAGATAAAAAAATATTAGCGAAAACATTAGCTAGAAGATTAAGTAAATATATTAGTAAACTAATAAACCCAGATCAGACGGGGTTTATCCCTAAGAGATATTCATCTAATAATATGAGACGTCTACTCAATATAATGTACTCACACAAAATTGAAGAACAAGAATTATCAATTATTTCGCAGGACGCTGAAAAAGCATTTGACCAAGTAAAATGGAATTATATGGATAAATATGACAAAAATTCCAACTGGGAGAGAATTTTAGTTTATGGATTAAACTATTATATAATAAACCTACAGCTAGAATATTAACTAATAACATATTATCCTCGAAATTTCAACTATAAAGGGGAAATAGACAAGGATGCTCATGATCACCACAGTTGTTTGCTCTCATAATTGAACCGTTAGCAGAAAAAATTAGAACACATCCAGATGTCCATGGGTATAATACTAAATGTCCAAATAATAAAATATCTTTATACGCAGATGATATATTATTGTACATTACAAAACCTCAAATTACTATACCAAACATATTAAATCTAATTGAGGACTTTGGATCTTTTTCTGGATACAGAATAAATTGGAATAAAAGTGAAATTATGTCAATAAAACCGAAAGACTCAACACATCTTTTAAAATGCCCTTTTAAAATAGCTACAGAAAAATTTAAATACTTGGGTATTGAAATCACTAGAACATATCAAGGCATGTTTAAAGCACATTTTGATCCTTTACTTAATAAATTAAATACACAAATTAAATTTTGGAAAACGCTCCCGATGTCTTTAATAGGCCGAATCAATGCAATAAAAATAATCTTCTTACCACAAATTTTATACCTATTTCAATCGATTCCTATATATCTACCAAAGAAGTTTTTTTTTAAACTGGATTCAGTCATTACTAATTTTATATGGGACTATAAATCACATAGAATACAAAGAACACACTTGAACAAAGCTAAAGTATTAGGGGGCGTAGCACTCCCTAACTTCATGTATTTGAGTCCTGAAAAACGCTATATAAATAAAATCTATTATTATTATTATGGTCAGTAAATATTAAAAAAATATGATTCAACTGATGGACAACTCTGCCCAGCAACTGGACAGGATTGTAATGGAGAGAGAGGACTGCTCCTCTGGAAACATTGGAGCGATCCTCCTCTCACCAATGAAACTGAATAACATAAATTATAACAAAAACCCAATTATACATAGTACAATCAGAACTTGGAAACAAATAAAACAAAATTTAAAACTAAGAAATCTATCGCTGTTATCTCCAATAGTTAATAACCCTTCGTTTAATCCCTCTATTACAGACACATCTTTTATACAATGGGATAGACTAGGAATTAAAACGTTCAGTGACTTGTATGAAACTGGAAAATTATTATCATTCCAACAATTACAAATAAAACATAAACTGGGAAATAATCAATATTTTAAACATTTTCAATATGTGACTATTTCAAAAAATATACAAAAGATCATTATATTATCCCAGCTGATGTACTGGATGAAGCAATGCAGATACAAGCTGAATCAGCAAACTTAATATCATATTTGTATAATATTATCTTAAATGTAGAAATACCATCTACGGAAGGTATGAGAAGAGACTGGGAACAAGAATTTGCTATTAAAATCTCAAAGGAAAGGCGGAATGAACATTTACTAAACGTGCATAAATGTTCGATTAATGTAAGGCACACTTTAATACAATTTAAAATTTTACATAGATTATATTATTCCAAAACTAAAATTAATAAAATTTTCCCTAATGTATCATCCATTTGTGATAAATGTCAATCTCAAGAAACTACTATAGCGCACTCATTTGTTTTCTGTACAAAAATTCAAAAATTTTGGATTGACATTTTTGAAATCTTTACAAAATTATTAAAAATACAACTGATACCTAAAGCAGAATGGATTATCTTCGGAACAACGGAAGATAGTCCAGAACTAAATGTGTTTCAAAAGAAATTAATAGACTATGGGTTAATAACTGGAAAAAAATTAATCCAAAGAATTCTGGAAAAACGCTCCAATACCAACAATAAACATGTTGATTTCAAATATGTTCGAAACATTACACCTAGAAGAGATAATTCTCCTCCTGGCAGGTAAACCAGATCACTTCCACCTGACGTGGTCTGCATTTATAGAATTATTACAAGTATAGGGTGCAAAAGTAAGGGGGGATGAAAGCTGGAGAGTTGGTATATCCCATTTGCGTGATGCTTATAATAAAGTATTTGTCTTTCTCTTTACCCTCTTTCTCTTTTTTCTTCTTCTTTAGGATCTATCTCTTAATTCTTTTTTTAAATGTAATTCTTACAGGGTCTTTGTTCTTTCTTGTTGTCACGTTCTTACACCTTCATTATTTTCCTTCACTTTCTCCTTTCTCGCAATCTCATCCTTTCCCTTTTATTAGTGTAAAAAATGACGGAGTATATTAATTGTAATAAGATATACGTGACGAGTACTAATGTAATTGGTTGTAATGTAATGTACTTCTAATAAATAAAAATGTATTAAAAAAAATTGTTTTAAGGATATTATTTCTAGGTATGGAACACCGGATATAGATTTGTTTGCATCCAGGCTAAATCATCAGTTACCGAAGTATGTTGCATGGGAACCAGACCCAGGGGCTGTAGCGGTAGATGCTTTCTCGATACATTGGGGAGGAATGTTTTTCTATGCATTTCCCCCATTCTGCCTTGTCAGTCGATGCCTGCTTAAAATTAAGCAAGACTCTGCCTCGGGTATTCTAATAGTCCCTGACTGGCCTACTCAGCCATGGTATCCACTCATTTTGGGTATGATCATAGAACCCTTCATGGCGGTTCCCAAATGCAGGAATCTGCTAATTCACCCCATCACTGGGGAAGAACATCCTCTACATGATCGGCTAAACTTATTCGTTTGCAGGTTCTAAGAAGACCTTTCCTCGGGCTTGGACTGTCTGGACGTTCGGTGGATGTGCTGACTGAAGCCTGGAAAGACAGCACTAAAAAACAATACATCTCCTACATGAAGAAATGGGAGATCTTCTGCTTGCAATCGAATATCTCGTATGACATAGCGCACATAACCAATATTTTGGAATTCCTCGCAAAGCTTCATTTTGACGAGAGACTGAGCTATAGTGCTCTAAATTGTGCCAGAAGTGCGCTGTCGTCATACTTGTTACCGAGCTCGGGACACCACTTTGTTGGGTCTCATCCATTAATAACCAGATTCATGAGGGACATCTTCAACGAACCCTCCCAGGCCCAGATACACGGAAATTTGTGATGTAGGGGTGGTACTAACTCTGCTTCGCCAATGGGCTCCAGCAACAATCCTGTCCCTACTCCGGCTTACGTACAAGGTCGTGATGCTTATGGCACTAGTGTCAACTCAACGAGTCCAGTCATTGCAGAAGCTACGTCTGGATAGGATGGCTACTTCTGCCAGTGTTATAACCTTATTTGTGTATGATCCAATCAAACAGAGTAGAGCAGGTACTTCCGGCCTTAAGCTACTGTTCATGGCATACCCCTTGGACCCCCGGATATGTGTGGTCTTACACCTCCAGCAGTATATTAAGATCACCGAGCGACTCAGGGGGTCAGAACTAGCGTTATTTGTTAATTACAAGAAACCGCATAAAAAGGTTTCAGCTCAGACCATATCCAGGTGGTTGAAACAGGTTCTGGCTGATGCTGGTATAGACACTGAAATATTCAAATCTCATTCCACCAGGGCTGCAGTTACGTCCGCAGCAAGGGTCTTGGACGTCCCGCTGGACCATATTCTAGCAGCCGCAGGATGGTCCTGATAACGCACATTCCAGACATACTTTAACAAGCCCTTAGCCAGACCATGTGTGTTTGCAATCTCCATTTTAAGTTCCGTTTCAGTCTCCTCTCGGGTGAGAGAGGTTACTATTATTATTTTGTCCATTACACCTCAGCATGTTTAAATTTATGTCATGTCTGAATGCTTAATTTCCACTCTTCCTTGGTCAACTGCAGTGGTGACGTATGAACTCGTTCCACGGCATGAAGTCACAGAGCTTTAAAATCTTCACGTAGTCACTCACGTGACTCTGAAGTAAAATAGTAAGATAAACGAGAACTTACCAGTTTGAAGTTTGATCTTTATTTTATGAGGAGTTACGATGAGGGATTATGTGCCCTCCGCTCCCAACCCTCCTCATAAAAGTTCAGCTGGTAGTTCAGCTCATATTATTTGGATACCCTATGTGGTTCATACTCTGAAATGGCAAGCACGTAATTTATTTTACATCGATAGATATTTGAGCAGCCTGGAACAGTTTGGATATATGTTGCAGATTGTCAGTATGTGCACAAACACGTGTATCTATACACTGACACAGAGGAAATTCAGGGATAAGCTGAAGAGTGGAGTGAAATATCTACTCACATTGAATGGCCGATTATGTAGTTGACGTGTAACTCTGATAGCAACTTGGATGAAATTTCAAATAAATGTCTTTAACAATTCGTACGTTCGGTAAAATGCAGAATGACAGAATCTCAGCAGAATGTTTCATTTTTAGCTATTTTAACTACGTTCTATCTTGGCCATTTTCCCATCATGCTCGCCAGTATGTGAGCTCCAGTGTTACCCAAACTACAACCTACTCATCTTCCTTATAATTCTCAAAATTCTCTACATTTCCCCCTCTTGGCAATTGGTCACACCCAATTAATCCATATTAAACAGCACCCACTAATACACCTACTGAATGAAACTCATTGTTGTCTGTTATCCCCTCTTCCCACCTGCCTAACTAAAATCAGGGTTTTCAACTTATTGTATATCCTCCTGTGAAACCAATATAAGAACAAAGTAATCACTATCAATAACTGTACAAAAACTAATCAAAGGGTGCACGTTACTATTCAGTCCCCAGTTGCAGGCTCTTTCCCACCAAGTCCTTTTTCTCAATATGTCCTCTGCTTCTCTGCCATGCATCCGAATAGGCTTAGTGCTCCCAGGCCAGTTATGTATAACCATTTCACCCTCCTTAGTCAGTGTCTTCCAATCAGCATGGAGGTGTGGTATTGGTTGAAGTTTGTTTGCGACAAATCTTCTTAACTGCACGTCCGAGTCATTCCGTACGACAATGAAGCTTACTGTTATCGATTTTCCCACCGACGGTACCATTAATTTCTTGTCTCGGATAGTGATCTGTCTCGTAAAACTCCGGTTTACAATATTATGCCACAGTAGAGTACATTTCCGACCACTCGTTCAATGCCACTTAGCAGAGGGAGCGACCTAATATTTTCCAATTTATAGGCAACACAAGCAAAAGAAACATTAGGTTTTACATCAATCGAAAGCTTACCGTTATTATAATGAGTAAATCCACAACCAAACTCCATAATACGCATTATTTCTTCTTTGATGACATCGGTCCAATATGATGCCCCTTGATACTTTACCACTTATCACATTATGTTCAAGAGCATTGTGCATTGTTATCGAAGCTCCCTCTTTCTACTGACCATTAATGTGCAACTGGTATAGGATAAACGTCTTATTCTTCAGCTGGCGTGGGACATGGAGAATAACTCCAAAAATATATGTTCCCTGAGCATCTTAGTATATCCGATCCACTTGTCTCTCCATAGACAACGATCTTATGTGACAGTCAGATTGCATATCTTGACTCCATTTTTCCAGTTGTTGGTTCGATATCAAATTAGGGACTTGGTGAGTAGTGTAAATAGTCATTACACACGTGTAGCATTATAATAGTCTTTAATAAGTATACAGAGTTAAACAACACATGAGTGTTCCCGGACTCCAGTCTGCTACTCTACTGCGCAGGAGAAGCAGGCGTTATTATAAATGATACTTATGGCGGGGTTAGTAGTGGTGAGGTAGCTATATGATTGGTTGCATGCATAAACCATCTACATCCTTCCCCTTAGAAGATTAAACATGAACGCATGATTAAACATGGTGGATAACTATGGCAACGAATTAAACAAAATCACCATACCGAACAGGCGGCTTGCTGACACGGCCCAAGCGCGTACGGATCAACCCTCCCCCCCCTCCCCTCACCAGAAACGACAGGCATCAGAGAAATGGTTCAATTTCTTGCAATAGTTGCAGGCTTTACCAAAGGCAGGGCTTGGCGACTGCCTGCGATGCATGTAGTTACAGTTCGGGCATTTGGGGGTTTCACCGCCAGATACGGGGCCGGGCAGAGGCACAAATGGTGCGTTATCAAATCGAGGTTGCGGTCTATTGAACCCGGTCAGGTTGATAGATTTAGTGTCCGAATCACGCTGACTGTCTGGCGGGTCAATGGCCTCAGCCATTCTGCAGGTATGCATGGCTTCGTTTAAGGTCAGGTTGGGTCGGCGGAGGAGCTCTGATCTCAGTTTCTGATCTAGCATCCCTGTCACCAAAATATCTCTAGTTAGCTGGTCTGTCATAGCTTCGAACCTGCACCTCTGGGCTAGGTAGCGTAAATCGGCGATGAAGCACTCGACAGGCTCCCCGGGCAACTGCTTGCGAGTAAAGAATCGCGCCCTCTCTAAAATACGTTTAGAGGGCCGGTCACAAATCTCCCCGAACTTGCGTAGCAGTACATGCGGATCTTCCGCAGTTTCCATGGGTACGAGTACCTGATTGTTGGCACCCAGGACTTCTGGGGCAAAATTGAAGGTCCTGGCTCTTGTCATGGCGTCGGGGCCGGCAAGGTTGAGAAGAAGCGAGGCTTTGACATCATCGGGCTCGTTCCGATGAGCAATAGTCATGTAGTGGCGGTAGTCCAGTTCGAAAGTAGCCCAGCGCTCCGCGATGCCCGAATCGAAGACGGGCTGAGCAGGCTTTCGGCAAGAGGAAGCCATTGTCAACATGAAAATAAAAACTTAGCAAAAGAAATAAAAACCTATAAACAGGAGACGCGAGTAGTCACTGTCTGACACCATGTAAATAGTCATTACACATGTGTAGCATTATAATAGTCTTTAATAAGTATACAGAGATAAACAACACATGAGTATTCCCGGACTCCAGTCTCTGCTACTGTACTGCGCAGAAGGAGAAGCAGGTGTTATTATAAATTATACTTAAGGCGGGGTTAGTAGTGGTGAGGTAGCTATATGATTGGTTGCATACATAAACCATCTACAGGTAGCTAACATTAGAATGCCACCCTGTACCTGACACATTAGCCAGTTGGAATAAATACCACATACCTGTTCCCTACGCTCATCCTGAGAAATATTACTCAATAGATTACTCAGTCTATCGTTCTGTTTTTTGACTCCTCATTGGGTTTAAGAACGTTATCTCCCGCAAGGAAGATTTGCAGTGCTTTCTCCCCTACCTTACAAAGTGTTTCGGCACCTTTAAATCCCAGTAGGCCACTTTCCATGTCTTCTTTCCAACTGTTCTAATTTCACAATAGGTTCTGCTACATCCATCACATTAACCCGTGGATAACTCTGTTGCATATCCAGCGCCCATTATCTCTATAATTTCCCTTCGGGTTCTATTAGGCAGTGGGCCGAGGAGCTTTTTTGTGCAGTTTGGTGACCCAACACGTAACTACGTGAAATTTTCATATATTGTGTAAAAATATTATATAAATCATCCCTGCAACTCGTCAAGAACAAAATTGCGCATATTTATTAAATTAGAGAAAAACCGGAACATTTTCGGGTATTTTTAGTCCAATCAATGCACACTTAACATTGAGTCGGACGACAGTTGGCCAATCACGCGGTTTCATGCTAGCTAGGCAGGGAGCACACAACATGGCTTCTACTGATGCCTGTTTTACTGGAGATTCCGACGAAGGTTCTTTGTTGTTCTGTGGATTACATGTCGTGGAAACTTGCAGCAGGGTAATTGAATTTAGTGAGAAAAGCATTAAGAAGTCTGAAGAATGTGCAGCTAAGTGGATAGAAGTGGAACAAAGCCTTGAAAGCAAAGTCCCTGCTGAGGTGCTGCAACACAAAGAGGACAGCCAATTCGTGAAACCAGTCAAACTTTGTGAACGAATTGGAACTGAAAGGTAAGATCTAAAGTCTGAATTTATGAAAATGTATCTGTATGGACTTTAATTAATTTAATTGCACCCTTTTATAATGTGAAAAAATGAGATTTGGAATGAGATTCACTCATTCATTCACTCACTCGTTCACGCATTCACTCATTCACTCATTCATTCACTCATTCATTCACTCACTCGTTCACGCATTCACTCATTCACTCATTCATTCACTCATTCATTCATTCATGAAGTTGAGGGCCTAAATTATGTGTATCCATAACAAAGTAAATTAAACATTTCCGCTAATGCCAGCTTGTTGAATTCAAATAAGTTTTCTTTAGCATCTATTCTCGGAGCTGCTGCGATAACTTACCGGAGGCTGTACATAGTGCCGTCCGTAGCGGCCGTTTCCAGGCCCCGACCACGGGAGAAAAATGGAGGAATTATTCACTGCACTTTATAGGCTTCCATTGGAGTGAGAAATGGTCAGAAATGGCTGATGTTTATGTCGAAATGAATTGGTGTATATGAACTTGAACTAATTTACCTATGGTAGTAACAATGTTATTCTCATTAACATTAAGAAGAGGTTGAAATATTATGAATTGAAGTCCATGCAGATTTAATGACTATGAGATGTTTTTTTTATAGCCTCTGCCTGGCCCTCAACTTGAACTTGAACTAACTTATCAATGGACTTATCAAAACTTATCAAAAGACTTGGAATCTGATGAAGAATATTCAGATGAAGATCAGATGTAATTTAAACAAATAAATTAGGGAAATAAATGATTATATAAAGTTTTATTTTAATGTCGATCGTTTCAATGTTTATTTGGTCAAATTATTTAAACAATGAGTGAATTACTTGTGATAATGGCGTGCTGGTGAATGACAGTGCGACAGTCCACCCACGACCCACCCATCCACACATACATACATTCATACACACATACACACGTACATCCGTACGCACAGTTCCATGCCTGCACACACGCACACATGCATGCACATATACATCCACACACATCCACACATCCATCCGCACGCAGACATACATGCACACATCCATGCACACACATACATCCACACACATACATCCACACATACATCCACACATCCATCCATCCACACATACATACACACTTACATCCACACACCCACAGATACAGGTTTGACAGGAATACACAGACACACACACTAACTACAGATACTCAAACAATGCAACACTTTTAGGGTTATTTTAGGTTAAAAGTAATAGCCCTCATTTGCAAAGGCACCATCGGGGGATCTCTGACATAAATATAGGCTCATTGTAGGTTAAAATGAATACTCATCAAGGAAACATCAGAGCATTCGAATCTTGGTCAGGATTGACATTCACATCAGAAATAAGACAGGTCTCTTACAGGTCTGTCACCCAGGTTAATTCTCTCGTGGGTGTTGAGCACCATTCCGCAATGTCCAACCCCGTAAGGTTCAATCGGTATGTAATCTTCCGCCGTCCTGGAGGAGACTGGAAAAAATCAAGGCAGGACAAAGCGTAGCAGCGTGAATCACATTGGGGGAGCAGTGAGAGACTGTCTCGCAGTGGCATTAAATTACATTTAGACGGGCTCGTGGATGGGAAAGGTTGAAAGGGACATGGACCAAACACAGGTAGCGGGGACTAGCATGAGTGGGATATGTTGGTCGGCATGGGTACGTTGGGGTAAGGGGCAGTTTCGTTGCTGCATGACCCTATGACTCGAACGGTGATATGGAGGTTGTGGAGGCCAGTGAGTTGAAAGGTGGGACTAGAGAAACTCCACCTCTCTTCGTGAAAGTTGAAAGACTGGTTCTCCAAGGCGGAGAATAAAGTCTGCAGACGGTTCCAGCGGGACAGAGGTTGGCCGCTCAGACACTGCGGAAAATAAAATCTGCAGGCGGTGTCACCAGAAAATAAGTTGCCCTCTCAGACACTTGGGAGAAGCGACCTGGTTGGGAGATAATGGTATGTACGGTGCAGCTTTTCGGTATTTGGGTGTTGTTTGGTCTTCGATAAACTGACGTTGACAAAACTCGATTGCCTGAGCTATAGGGAGAGGTTGGGGACGCTGGGAATTAAACCTTGGCAGCGCAGAAGCATGAGGTGTGAACATAGAGGTGGGTAAAATCATAAAGGAAATAGATAGATTCAATGTACAGAGTATTTTAAGCGGACTTGGGAAATACATCACCAGAGGACATGAATTCAAGGAGAAATTTAATAGGAGCCCCGGCGTCAACTTTTTCACACGGAGAGTGGTGGGTGCATGCAACGATAAGCTTTGTGCATCTGGCTGTTGCTGGGTGACAGCTGTACAACCGCCTGCCGCGGCGATGGTGACAGGGACATGTTGCAGTCTTAGTTACTTAACCACGTCGATCATCGAGCTCCTTATTTCTCTCCCTCCTTGCCTCCGCAGAAACTCCTTTTGTGCATCGCTCTGCTGCTTCTCGCTGCTCAGCTGTCGGAATCCGGCTGCTTCTTTCAGCGACAGAAGACAAGAGGTAATCTATCAATGTGAATCTCTCTCAGATCTGGTAGTTCGGCCCACCGAGACCGCGCCTTTCAACAATCACCCGTACACGAGTTCGAGGGACTAGGGACAATTAGGGACACTAGGGACAATTTACCTAAGCCAATTAACCTATAGACCTTCTGGTCTTTGTAATGTGCGAGGAAGCCGGAGTGCCGGTGAATACCCATGCGGTCACAGGGAGAATGTGCAAACTCCTTACACAGAGCACCCGTAATCGGGGTTGAACTCGGGTCTCTTGTGCTGTAAGGCAGCAACTCTACCGCTGCGCTGCAGTGCCGCGTAAGTTAGCCATTCATGGGTCCCGGCGCCAGGCAGACGAGGGCTCCACCCGAGCCGACTGCCTGTCCCTTTTCCGGGGTTACGACCAAAGATACTAGAGGAGTATCTTTGGTTCCGACGGCGCCCTGCTGACCCTTGAAAAAGAACACGCAGTGCCCACTGGCACCATGGTGGCATTCCAGGAGCGCTGGGCGCCGCTGGGGATTGACTGGGGGGAGGCTGGGTGTTAAGTCGGGGTGTTGAAGACTGAACCCGGGTTAAACGGTACAGTGTGGCCAAGGGCCAGGTCCGGGTCAGTACACAAGAGGATGGATGCTGGCTCTTCTCACACGTTTTGACGGCTCATTTCATGGGTGCCTTGGTATTGAGCGAACACAAGAGACCCTCTCCCTCCCATGTCCTCGGATCACTCCACTCCCTGATGGGGCACTGACCATCCGCTGTCTTTATCACCAACAGCCAGAGGCAGACCCCGGATGCTCATGAGGTGCATTGATAAATCTGATGGGACGGTTCATCACATCGGAGAAAGTTGGTACAGTTCCAACTGTCTGAAATGCGAGTGTTCGTCTGAT
>CM075991.1:5983144-6021561 GCA_038087875.1 Malacoraja senta
TGAGAACATACAGGACAAGATTAGCAAGTTTGCTGATGATACAAAAGTGAGTGGTTTTAGTGAGTGCCAGATAGTGAAGATTGTTGTGAAACATTGCAGAAGGATCTGGATCGATTGGCCAGGTGGGCGGAGGAATGGTTGCTAGGTATTGAGTATAGAACTTGGGAGGTCATGTTGCAGTTGTATAAGATGTTGATGAGACCGCATTTAGAATATTGTGTTCAGTTCTGGGCACCATGTTATAGGAAAGATATTGCCAAGCTTGAAAGGGTTCAGAAAAGATTTACGAGGATGCTGCAAGGAATAGAGGGTGTCAGCTTTAGGGAGATGTTGGATAGGCTGCGTCTCTATTCCATGGAATGCAGGAAGATGAGGGGGGGGGTCTTATAAAGGTGTACAAAATCATGAGAGGAATAGTTCGTGTATATGCACAGTCTCTTGCCCAGAATAGGGGAATCGAAGACCGGAGGACATAGGTTCAAGGTGAAGGGGAAAAGATTTAATAGGAATCCGAAGGGTATTTTTTATCACACAAAGGGTGGTGGGCGTATGGAACAGCTGCCAGAGTAGGTAGTTGAGTTTGGGACTATCCCATCGTTTAAGAAACAGTTAGACAGGTATATGAATAGGACAGGTGTGGAAGGATATGGACCAAGCGCAGGCAAGTGGGACCAGTGTAGCTGGAACATTGTTGGCCGGCGTGGCCACGTTGCGTCGAAAGGCCACAACGTATCACTCTACGACTCTAAAAATCAAAAGACACAGAATGTTGATTAACTCTGGGTCGGGCAGCATCGATGACGAGCGTTTCGGGTCGGATCACTTCTGACTAACTGTGGTGGGTGGTGGTAGGGCGGTAGGAGAAAACTCGAGGAAAGCCAGACCAAACCGTCGCAGGTAGCAGCAGCAATCACAGAGGGGGAGCACTTGCCGTGGAGGCCAGTGGGGTGAAAGGTGGGGCCAGCGGAAGTCCACCTCTACTCTGAGTGGATTGGTCACTGTAGCATAAGGAACAGTTAAAAGACCGGTTCTCGAGAGCGGAAAATACAATCTGCAGGCGGTGTCACCAGAAAAGAAGTTGCCCTCTCAGACACTTGGGAGAAGCGACCTGGTTGGGAGATCATGGTATGTACGGTGCAGCTTTCGGTATTTGGGTGTTGTTTGGTCTTCGATAAACTGACGTTGACAAAACTCGATTGTCTGAGCTATAGGGAGAGGTTGGGGACGCTGGGAATTAAACCTTGGCAGCGCAGAAGCATGAGGTGTGAACATAGAGGTGGGTAAAATCATAAAGGAAATAGATAGATTAAATGTACAGAGTATTTTACGCGGAGTTGGGAAATACATCACCAGAGGACATGAATTCAAGGAGAAATTTAATAGGAGCCCCGGCGTCAACCTTTTCACACGGAGGGTGGTGGGTGCATGCAATGAGTTGCCAGACGAGGCACTGAAGGCAGATCCTGTAACAAGATTTAAAATACAAAATAAGACACAATATGTTGGAGTAACTCCGTGGGTTAGGCAACATCTCTAGGGAACATAGATGGGCGATATTTCGGGACGGGACGCTTTCCAGACTGATTGGGGTGAAATTGAAGGGGGCGGGAGAACTGGAATAAGGAGGGGAGGGGCAAATCGTAGCAGATAGTAGCAGGAATCACAGTGGGGCAGAAGTGAGAGTAGCTCAGAACTCCCGTCAGGAAGAGGAGGACAACATCTTCAAAGTGGTGAGAATTTCAGCAGCAATTACAGTCGGGGAGGGGGGGGGGGCTCTGGTTGTGGAGGCCCAGCGGAAATGCACCTCTACTCTGAGTGGATCGGCCATTGGCAGCATCAAGCTTAAGTTAAAAGACCGCTTCTCGAGAGTGGGGAATGACGTCGGTAGCGGAACAGAGCTTGTCAACTCGGACACTTGAGAGAAGCGACCTGGTTGGCAGATCATGGTATGTACGGATCATTTTGTGCATCTGACTGTTGCTTGGTCTTCAGTAAACGACTCAGCGCAGCTCGAAGTCGCTGCACAACCGCCGCCCGAGGTAACAGAGACGCGGACATGTTGCAGTGTTAGTTACTTAACCACGTCGCTCATTAAGTTCTCTCTTTCTCTTCCCCTTTCAGAACCTCATTATGTGCATCACTCTGCTGCTTCTCGCTGTTCAGCTGTCGGATTCCGCCTGCTTCGTTCAGCGGCGGAAGGCAAGCGGTAATCTATCTATGTGAATATATCTCTCAGATCCGTCGCAAGTACTTAGCCGACATTGGGGAGCAGGACATCATTCTTAGGTCCAGCGCCAACGTCCCCTTTGACATCCCGCCTGTTCCTCAGTCGGGTTGGAGTCTGAGGATAGTGGAGTTGATGCACCGACCAATTTTCAATTGAGGGAGCGCTCCTCTACTGCACTTCAGCTGAGGCACAGACCGCGTCCAGAGGATCTCCTCAGACGGATATGCAGCCGCCCCAGAACTAAGATCAATAGTTCACCCGCAACAGTTGTTGATAGAACAGGTCAATCACTGGTCATGCTGCGCTCGTAACGGAATCCACGCTATTCTCAAGAATGGCGACATCTCGCCAAATCCTCATTGGCCGAGATGCGTTTTGCCTGAGAATGGGGAAAATACCCCCGAAGATCCTCCCAAACATGTGACTGGTCCCGGGACCCACAGCCTGGATCCCATTGCGTCATGGGTTCATACCTTAACCAGGGGCAACGGCGAGGACTAGCAAAGTATGGGTGCCCTACGAGAATGGGCTGCACCCTGCTTTCTGGCTCCACTTCAGGCCCAGCATCCTGATCTTTTGTCACCCGGTGCGGACAGGGAAGGGGAGGGAGGGAGGGAAGAGGGGATGGGGGGGTGTTTGGGGGTGGGGTGGTGGGGGAGCGGGTGTCCCTGTCGGTTTGCTCCTGGGCCCGGCCAAGATGGCCATTCACGGGTTCAGGCTGCGGGTAGTTGAGGGTTCTGTCCGAGTCGACTGCCTGTCCCTCTTCCAGGTCTACGTCCGTGCCCGCGAGTCCCTGGAGATGGAGCATGCAGTGTCCATGGGAACTCTGGAGGCCATCGTGATGGCTGGTCGCCGCGGGGGACGAGAGTATTGTAGATAAAGTTGACAATATCTTTAATCTTATAACTGTTAGATTGTAAACTGCCAATTGCAGTCTTAAATGTGTTACTACTCTGTATCTATGTTTGAATGAATAAAAGCATAGGATTTTTTTAATGCGGAAGGGAGAGTGAAGATAAGAGGGTGATCTGATTGGTTTGCTCCTGGACTTGGTCAAGCGGGCCATTAGTGGGTGAAGGCGCCAGGCAGACGAGGGCTCTAACCGAGCCGACTGCCTGTGACTTTTTGGGGTCACGACGGCGCCCAACTGTCCATTGCAAAAGAACACGTGGTGCCCAATGGCACCATGAAGACGCTCCAGGGCGGCTCGGTGCCGCGGGCAGGGTGTTAGGTCTGACCGCTTCAGACAGAACCCGGGTGAAACGGCAGCGCGACGCCTAGGGCCGGGCGAGGCCCGGTCAGTGCTCACTGGGACAGACCCTGGCTCTTCCCAAACACCTGAATGGCACATTTCCAGGGTGCGTTGGTTGATCCAGCACCAGGGCTTCGCACGACGTCGGGTCACTCGACTCCCAGATGGGACACTGACCAACCGCTCTCTTTATCACCAACAGCTGCGGGGATATTCCGGGCGCTCCACAAGTGCATTGATAAATTCGACGAGACGCATCATAAATTAGGTGATAAATGGACAAACTCCAACTGCCACCAATGCACGTGTACCTCCGACGGTTCTGAATGCTGTGAACGGTAAGTAATCCTCCACCTTTCAGCTCACAGGATCTGACCGCGGTGGCTGAAATGGCGCCGCAGGTCACTCATGGGTGTCGCTGAAGCCACGAACATATCCATGTGGCTTGGCGATGGATTGGAAATAGACTGGCATACTATACAGAACACACCGAACGCCGGCCTCTCCATATCCGTACCAAACCCGACACACGGAAAGGCTTGACCCGGGATCTAATTCTATGTAGGACTGGTGGAGGCTTGGCGGGGGAATGAGGGGTGTAATGGCCTGGTGGACAGTAATAGTTGAAGCAAACCATAGACTCACACAGCATGGATACAGGCCCTTCAGCGCCACGCCCATATCCCCTGATTCCTCCAACATCATTTTTGTCACTCTGGATAAAGACAATTGTGGTAAACGGAATTTTAAGAATCAATAGTGTTTTGTAGTCATATGTCCTGAAACGGAACAATGTAATTCTTAATTGCAGCAGCAACACCATATGGAGGTCAGAGATAATTTTGAGATTGTAGTGCTTAATAGTTTTATGGTTATAGGGAAGTAGTCAAGGGGCCTCCTTCTATGAGCATCTTTTCTGTGATTCCGAATAGTTTATCATTGGATCTCTGATCTGTTCCTCAGGCTTTTCAGGCCAACTACTTACCCAGAAGATTGTACCTTAATTCTCGATCAGAAGACTTGTGTGTTTCGTGTGCACCTGACGAACGACCCGTCTGTCGAATGTCCAGTGCATGAAGCTGTTGGAAAATGAGCCGGAATAAACAGGCAGCTCCATTCCAATGTGGAGGCATTCGTCAATGGGATACAAGAGCCTTGACTCTTGCATGTAATGTCTGCATCGCAATAAACGCATACCAAACATATTCCGTTTACGTCTTCTGGCCCATTATTTTAATAAGAAATAGGCGTAAAGAAGAGGAGCCTCTGGGAGATGTTGTGGCGCATCTGCATGGTGCCGAAGGATGTGATGGAGGGGCAAGTATTGCACTCTCAAAGTTTGCAATGGAGTGTGCCAGAGGCCAGGTGCAGCAGGCTGTGAGGAAAGCAAATGCATGTTCATAGCGAGAGGATTTGAGCATAGAAGCAAGGAGGTCCAACTGCAGTTGTACAGGGCCCTGGTGAGACCGCACCTGGAGTATTGTGTGCAATTTTGGTTTCCTAATCTGAGGAAGGACATTCTTGCTCTTGAGGGAGTACTGCGTAGGTTCACCAGATTAATTCCCGGGATGGTGGAACTGGTATATGGTGAAAGAATGGGACGACTGGGCTTATATTCGCTGGAATTTAGAAGGATGAGAGGATATCTTATAAAACATATCAAATTCTCAAGGAATTGGACAAGCTAGATGCAGGAAAATTATTCCTCGTGTTGGGGGAGTCCAGAACCAAGGGTCACAGTTTAGGAATAACGGCTGGCCATTTAGGACTGAGATGAGGAAAAACGTTTTCACCCAGAGAGTTGTGAATCTGTGGAATTCTCTGCCACAGAAGGCAGTGGAGGCCAATTCATTGGATGTCTTCAAGGGAGAGTTAGATATAGCTCTTGCAGCTAACGGAATCAGGGATATGGGGAAAGGCAGAAACGGGGTTCTGATTTTTGGATGATCAGCCACGATCATATTGAATGGCGGTGCTGGCTTAAAGGCCCGAATGTCCTACTCCTGCACTTATTTTATATGTATCTATGTTTCGTGGAGTTCTACAGAGTACGGCCAGGAGCCCAAGTCAACACAATTTATACCAGTGACTTACTGTGGGACCAAATTAACATTTCCAAACTCTCTGATGGCATCAGCATGCACAGAGATTGTGTGGCAACTGAAACCGAATGCAGAACTCATTATTTTTTGAACAATAGAAGCAAGTTTGGAGCTGACTTCGTTTCAAATGAGTTTTCTTAATTATGGCTTAATAACGACAAAAAAAACATACTGAAATTTTGGAAAAATGCTCCCACGCCAACGACAAAAATGTGGACTTCTAATATGTCGGAATTGTTACACCTAGAAGATATGAGATTCTTCCTAGCAGTAAACCAGACCAATTCCAAAAGATTTGGTCTCCATTTATCGACTTATTACAAACATAGGGTGCAACAAAATGTTGATAATAAATTGTTTCAGGACCTGGCGAGGGGTGAGTAAAGATATGAAGTAGGTACATCCCTTTCATATTGTCCTATCTTATCTTATTTTTTCTTTTTTCTTTTTCCTCCTTTCGGTTTTTCTCTTTTTTTTCCTTCTTTTTAAAACTATTTCTTGTGGTTTAGGTCCATATGGGTGTTCCTGGACGACTCTTTCAATCACTCACTTGCTACCTTTACTAACTATTTCTATCCTTTTCTCTTATTAAAGTTTAAAATAAGAAGTGGTACAAGAAAAGTATAAACTTACGTTATTGCAGATTACTGTAATGTACAATACTTCTAATAAAATAAAAAATAATAAAATAATAAAAAAGAGATTGTGTGGCAAATTAATTATAATGTAGGAATTATGAAGTTAGTTTCTATGCAGCGTCTTCGACCCATTTCTCTATCCACAAATGCAGCCTGACCTAGTGAGTCTTTCCAACATTTGCAGTTTCTCGATTTTCATGCAGTATGTATGCCGCTTCAATTTTCTATGCTGGTTCCAATGTTTCTAATTCTACAATCAGGGGCATTTCAAAATCGGACCTGGAATAGCCCATGGATACACAAGGTTGCTCTGCCCTTCAGTGTCATCGGCGTTGATTTGACCCACACGGAATCTCTTCCTCCAAACCAGATGCAATGGAATGCTTAATTCCTCAATGTTTCAAAAAGGACCATTCCAATACCCCCGATGGTCGGATTTCCACCATCCCGAGGTAGGGAATCGAAGAGGTTCACCACCCTCTGCAAGAACAAATTGTCTACTCACATCAGATTTAAATTACTGGCTCTAATGTTGTAACCATCATCCCTGGTTTGAGATTCACCCAGGCATGAAAACATGGTAAAATGCGCCATGCAATACTCTTTAAATATCATATATGTTTCAAGAAGAGCAATACCCATTCTTCTAAAGCCTAAAAGCATTTGGACGAGATTTGTTCAGTCGTCCATGATAGAATAGCTCCCTCATCCACGGAAGTAGCCCAATGAATCTCTCTGAACTACGTCCAAAGCCTGGATATGATTTCCTAAATAAGGTAGCTAACACTGTGTCCAGGATTCCAGATATCATGTGCAATTATTGCAACACCTCCGCATTTCTAAACTCCAATCCACTTGAAAAGAATCCCAACATACCGTTCCCCTTCCTAAACACTTGGCGTACTAAAGGGCCTGTCATTTGTGCATAATTTACGCGACATCATTTACCCGTCACGACGCACGTGGTGGACGCATGGTGCGCATTACGCACGCATGGTGCTTGGTGATGTAGGCAGCGACGCGCTGTCGCGCGCCGCGCCCCAGGATTTTGGGATGTTCAAAATCTTCGCGCGCTATCTGCGTGTCGCGCAAATGACGCTCAAGTGGGACAGGCCCTTAACTTTCTGCAATTTATAGAGAGGCAAGGTTCGCACTGCAATTTGTTCGTCTGCATTTTCTCCCATTTAAATGCAAATTAACTTCAAGACAAGGCAAATTATTCCTTGGTTGACTGCATTAATCACATCCTATAAAAGAGCTCCATCTTTAATGTTAAAGAAAGAACTGCAGATGCTGGAAAACTCGAAGGTAGACAAAAAAGCTGGAGTAACTCAGCGGGTGAGGCAGCATCTATGGAGCGAAGGAATAGGCGACGTTTCGGGTCGAGACCCTTCTTCAGACTGATGTCGGGGCGGGGGAGGGGGGAGAAAGGAAGAGGCGGAGACAGTAGGCTGTGCGAGAGCTGGGAAGGGGAAGGAAGGAGAAAGCAAGGACGACCTGAAATTGGAGAAGTCAATATTCATACCGCTGTGGTGTAAACTACCCAAGCGAAATATGAGTTGCTGCTCCTCCATTTTGCGGTGGGACACACTCTGGCCATGGAGAAGGCCCAAGACAGAAAGGTCGGATTCGGCATGGGGGAGGGGTGGAGTTGAAGTGCTGAACCACCGGTAGATCAGGTTGGTTATTGCGATCTGGACGGAGGTGTTGGGTGAAGCAATCGCCAAGCCTATGCTTTGTCACGCCGATGTAGAGCAGTTGACACCGGGAACAGCGGATGCGATAGATGACGTTGGAGGACCTGGAAAGACTGTTTGGGTCTTTGGGTCTTGGGCGCTTGTTATAATTGATTAAACCTACATTTCGTTCAATGTAATTTTTCTCAAACACTCAAGTTCCGAAAGGCGCCAGTCACGTCCCAGAGCCTCTTCTATCTCGCGCCGCTTTCGTATTGAATGATGGGTCACAAGAAGACGGTAGTATCGGTTTGGTATTTGTTTATTGTGATGCAAGAGTCATTACATTACATGCAAGAGTCAAGGCTCGTTGATGTACGTCTCAACATTGGAAGGGAACAGTCTGTTTATTCCAGCTCATTTCCCAACAATGATAGTCACTGGACAGTCGATACTCGGGTTGTTCCTCTTTTTGACACGAAACTGACAATTCTGAATATCGAAAGTTAACATACAATCGTCTGGGTAACCTTCTGGCATGAAATACCTAAGGAACAGATTAGGGAACCAATGATAAACGACTCGATCCGAGCGCGCAGGTGGAGAGTAATATCTAGGTCCAACCGTCACATCCAACCCTGATCACGTTTCGATCTCCCTCTCTCTTTTCTTCTCTCTTGCTTTCTCTTTCTTTTTCTCTTTCTCTCCCTATTTTTCGTTCTACCTATTTCTCCACTTCCTCTCCCTTCCTCTCCCTCCCCTCCCCTCTCCCTCTCTCTCATCCCCACTCTCTCTTCCTCTCTCTTTTTTCTGTTCCAAGGAATTTATTCAACAATTGCTTATTAAACTGTACCAAAAGTACAGAAACGTTCAATGGTCACTTTACAGCAATCAGTCATTATAGTACAATCGTTATCACAATGCTCTCGACACCCCGCAGCGACGAGCGTTCACGGAAGTCCTCCAGAGTCCGTGTGGACACCGCGTGTTCCCTCTCCAGGGACACGCGAGCACAGAGGTAGGCCCGGAAGAGTGGCAGGCAGCCGACTCTGGTGTGACCATCGACCGCCCGCTGCCTGGATCCGCGAATGGGCATCTTGGCTAGGCCCAGGAGCAAACCAACAGGGAGATCCCACCTTCCCTATCGGCTCTCCCCACTCCCTGCCGTGTGTCCAAACACCAGGATCGTTGGACTATAATGCAACCAAACCTTGAGGAACAGCTCCGTCAGATATTCGGACAGGGGCAGCAACCTCTCACACTCCACATATATGTGGAACACGGTCACTTCCTCGCCGCAGAAGTTACAACGGCGCGAGTCCGTGAACCGACTCAAAAGTTTATTAAGCACCACAGCTCTGTGCAACACTCTCTCTCTCTCTCTCTCTCTCTCTCTCTCTCTCTCTCTCTCTCTCTCTCTCTCTCTCTCTCGCTCTGTCTCTCTGTCTCTCTTTCCCCATCTCTCCCCCTTACCCCCACCCCTCCCCCCCCCCCCCTCCCCACCGCACCCCCCCTCCAAGCGTGCAGGTGGAGGTCTAATATCCAAGTCCAACTCGAAGATCCAGCCCTGATCGCGTTGCGATTTCTCGCTCGTCACCCTCCCCACATCTCTCCTTCAGCCCTGCGGTGCCAGTTCCGTGATCGGCCGGATGTTTACTTACCGATCACAGCAAATATAACCAATGAGCGCACACACGCAGTCCCAGCAATTGGAGCTATTCCAACGTTCCCCGAATTCATGAGACGTCCCGTCGTTTGTGTCAAGGCAGAAGCCCCTCGCTGTTGGTGATAAACACAGCGGGCGGTGATTGTCCCGTCAGGGAGTGGAGTTACCCTCGCGGGTGGCGCGTCCGTTGTGTTGCCTCAATACTAACTCACCCTAGAAATGAGTCATTCAGACCATTGGGAAGAGCGTGTGCACTGACCCGGACTTGGCATTTGGCTGCACGGTACCGTTTCAGCCAGGTTCGGACATCAGCACCCTACCCAACGCCATGTTACTCATCTCGGAGGCCCAACTGGGGATTAATGTCTAGAACTCAATCCATATCTGTTTAAATAAAATTCAATGTATTCAGCTATTTACAGAATTATTTATGCACGGAACTGTATCAAAACAGCCAGCGCCATAACATCAGACTATCAATGATCGCAAACAAATATCAAATCACCACGTTCCGATTCAAGAGACAGTCAGGCCCTCGCGGCCGCCAGCCGTCCTGGCTCGCCTCCCGGATGTCAATGGACACTAGGTGTTCTTTTTCAAAGTGGCGCCAACATAAACTCGGGGAAGAAGCGGGCAGTCTGCTAGTGTGGAGCCTTCGTCTGCCGCAAATGGCCAGGTTGGCCAGGCCCAAGGTTGATAGACACGAGTCCTCCTCTGATCTACCCACTCTCCTCTGCACAGGGTGGTTCTGAAGTGGAGCTAGAAAGCAAGGAGCAGCCCATACAAGTAGCTCACTCCATAATTGTGTCGGAGGAAACTTCAGATACTGGTTTGCACCGAAGATTGACATAAAATGCTGGAGTAACTCTGCGGGTCCGCGGGTGCGGTCTGAAGAAATGTCTGGACCCGAAACGTCACCTATTCCTTTTCTCCAGAGATGCTGCCTGAACCGACAAGTTACCCCAGCATTTTGTGTCTGTCACTCCATAATTGTGTAGGTTTCACAGTTGCCCCTTGATTACAGTGTGAACCCCTGACCCACTGTGATCCCCAATACCCATCCGGGCTGTGGGTGCCGGGACCAGTCACGGGTTTGAGAGGAACTCCTGGGGCACTTTCACCATTTTCGGGCAAAACCCGTCTCGCGGCCAAAGAAGAGCCGGTGAGGTGTTGCCATTGTTGTCGGGAAGCGGGACTTCCATTGGGTGCACGGCATGATCCCACACAGCCCAGTGATTGGCTTCTGATGAACAGGTCCATCAACAGCTGTTGAGGGACAAACGTTGGTCAGTGTAAAGGGGCAGCGGTACCTCATTCTGATGAGATCATTCAATCCACCTGTGAACAAAGTTTAGTGCCTCAGCTGAAGTGCGGCAGAGGAGCGCACCCTCAACTGAGGGTTAGTCTGGGCATCAACCTCCATTACTGTCAGACTCCTACCCGACCGCGGAACCAAGTGTGACGAGCTTTAGTGATGTCCTGCTCAGTCCCTGTTGTCGGCCGAATCTCACTGCCGGATCTGAGAGTGAGATTCATATCGATAGATTACCGCTTGTGTGCTGTGCCGTAATGAAGCAGGCGGATTCCAACCGCTGAGCAGCGAGAAGCAGCAGAGCGATGCACAGTAGGTGTTTCTGCAGAGAGAGAGCGAGAGATGGAGAGCTTGGTGACCGTCGTGGTCAAGTAACTAACATTGCACCCTGCCCCTGTCACTGTCACATCGGGAGGCGGCTGTGCAACGACTCAAAGCTGCGCTGGGTTGTTTATTGAACAACCAAGAACAGTCGGATGCACTAACCTGATCCGTACATACCATGATCTCCGAACCAGAGATCTCTTCAGTGTTAGAGCGGACAATCTCTGCCCTGCTGGCACCGCCTGCAGACTTCATTCTCCGCTCGCGAGAAACTGCATTTGAACCTTGGCTGATGCTGCCTGCGTTTTATTTATTCAGAAAAGAGGTGGAGTTCCGCTGGTGCCGCCTTTCACTTCACCGGTCTTTCAACCAGCGTATCATCCTTAAAGTCACAGAGCACCGAAGCAGACCATGCCTCCAAACTGCCCATATCAGCTAGTTCCACCCGCAAGTGTTTAGCCCGTGTGCGTCTAAACTTTTCCATTCCATGGACCCATCCAAATGCCTTTGTATGCTACTGTGAGAACTTGTCTCACTGCTCTCCATCAGTGACGGCTGCTACTGCTAGGCTTTGTCCTTCTCCTCCGGTCTTACAGATTTCTCCCTACCCCACCACCCAATTTCAATCAGTTTGAAGAAGTGCCGAACCTGAATTGTCAACTAGAGTCAGAGAGTCATACAGCGTGAAAACAGGCTCTACGCCTAAACTGCCCCCTGACCAACATGCCCCACTACATTAGTCCTACTTGCCTGCGTTTGGCCCATATCCATCGAAACATATCCATCTATACTTGTCTAATTGCTTCTTAAACGTTGCAATAGTCTGTGCTTCAACTACCTCCTCCGGCTGCTCGTTCCATGCACCCACCTCCATTTGTGTCAAAAGGTTATGCCCCAGATTCCTATCATATCTTTCCATCTTCACGTTAAAACCGTGCCCTTTGTTTCTCCATTTCCCTGATCTGGGCAAGAGACTCTTAGTATCCACCAGGTCTATACGTCTGATGATTTTATACACTTCCCTGGAATTCTTTGAATTTTTACTTGCACGTCTCCAACTTACATTTCCTCGCACACTCGGGTTCCCAAACACGCCATAACATTTCCCAGAACCTTCTATTTCTCCAGCCCATTTCTTAATGGGTTAGATGGAACCAATCACAGGTTTATTAGAACCGCTGGGCCTCGTTCCCCATTTTCATGCTAAACGTATCAAAGCCTTCGTATGTATTACTTTTCAGGTTAATTCACATATTTCATAGTTATGTTCTCTTACAAACTACATTTCGTTCAATTTAAATGTTCTCAAACACTCAAGTTCACAGAGCCTCCTCCATCTCACGCCGCTTCCCTATTAAATGATGGGCCAGAAGACCACGGCATAATAGGTTTGGCATTTGTTTATTGTGATGCAAGAGTCATTACATTACATGCAAGAGTCAAGGCTCATTGGTGTGTCTCCACGTTGGAAGGGGGCTGCCTGTTTCCAGCTCATTTCCCAACAACTACTTTCATTTGACAGTCGACAGACGGGTGGTCCTTTTGTTTGACGTGAAACATACAAGTGTGCATATCAAAAGTTATCATACAATCGTCCGGGTAATCATCTGGCATGAAATACCTAGGGAACAGATCAGGGAACCAATGATAAACAACTCGCCCCGAGCGTGCAGGTGGAAACTAATATCTAGGTCCAACCCTAACATCCAACCCTGATTGCGGCGCGATCTCTTTCATTCTCTCTTTTTTTTCTTTCCCTCTCTCTTTCCCTCTCTCTTTCTTTCTTTTCTTTCTTTCTTTCTTTCTTTCTTTCTTTTCTTTCTTTCTTTCTTTCTTTCTTTCTTTCTTTCTTTCTTTCTTTTCTTTCTTTCTTTTTTTCTTTCTTTCTTTCTTTCTTTCTTTCTTTCTTTCTTTCTTTCTTTCTTTCTTTCTTTCTTTCTTTCTTTCTTTCTTCCTTTCTTCCTTTCTTCCTTTCTTCCTTTCTTCCTTTCTTCCTTTCTTTCTTTCTTTTCTTTCTTTCTTTCTTTCTTTCTTTCTTTCTTTCTTTCTTTCATTCTTTCTTTCTCCCTTTCTCCCTTTCTCCCTTTCTTCCTTTCTTCCTTTCTTCCTTTCTTCCTTTCTTCCTTTCTTCCTTTCTTCCTTTCTTCCTTTCTTCCTTCCTTCCCTCCTTCCTTCCTTCCTTCCTTCCTTCCTTCCTTCCTTTCTTTCTTTCTTTCTTTCTTTCTTTCTTTCTTTCTTTCTTTCTTTCTTTCTTTCTTTCTTTCTTTCTTTCTTTCTTTCTTTCTTTCTTTCTTTCTTTCTTTCTTTCTTCCTTCCTTTCTTCCTTTCTTTCTTTCTTTCTTTCTTTCTTTCTTCCTTTTTTCCTTTGGGTCGTTCGTTCGTTCGTTCTTTCGTTCTTTCTTCCTTTCTTTCTCTCTCTCCCTCTTTCACCCTCTCTCTCTTTCTCTCTTTCTTTCTCTCTCTCTCTCTCTTTCCCTCTCTCTCCACTCTCTCTCTCTCTCCACCCCCCCCCCCTCTCTTTCTCTCTCCCTCCCCTCCGCACTGTGAACCAGATCCCGGGTTTGGTACAGAGATGGAGAGAGCCGGTGTTCGAGCCGTTCCCTCTGCTGTGCCCATCAATATCCAACCCAACGCCAACACACACGGCTCACGCCATGGCATCGGCGACCATTATCACATTATCTGACCCCGCCAGGTCAGCCGTCGGGGTCAGATAATGTGAGCTAAATGACTGGTGATTACTTACCGATCGCAGCACGTGTAACCTTCGCGCGAACACACGCACTCCCAGCAGTTGGTGCTCATCCAAGCTTCTTCGAATTCATGAAACGTTCCGTCGTTAATGTCAACGCACGCGTCCCTACCTGTTGGTGACATAGAGAGCGGGTGGTCAGTGTCCTGTGAGGGAGCAAAGTGACCAGAGCAGGTGGCGCGGCAGTGGTGTTGCCTCAATACAAACGCACCCTGGAAATGAGCCTTTCAGATCATTGGGAAGAGCGTGTGATCTGATCCGGACCTGGCACTTGGCTGCACAGTAACCTTTTCACCCGGATCCGGCAAGAGCGCCCGACCCAACGCTCAGCTTCACTATCACGGAGGCCCAACTGGGGAATTGATTTTCAGACCTCAATCCATATATGTTTAAATAAAATTCAATGTATTGAACTACTTACAGAACTATAACAAAACACCCACCGCAATAAAATTAGACTGTCAAAGATCGCAACCAAATATCAAATCACTGTTACGATCCTAATTCAGGAGACAGTCAATCCCTCGCGGTGGCCAGGTTGTCCTGGTATGCCTCCCGGATGTCAGTGGACACCTGGTGTTCTTTATCAAGGAACTACCAGGCGCCGACGTAAAGTCGGAAAGGAAGCAGGCAGACGGCTAGTGTGGATCGTTCGTCTGTTGCAAATGGCCAGTTTGGCCAGGCCCAAGGTTGAAAGACACGACATCATCTTCTGATCTACCCACTCCCCTCCGCACTGGGTGCACACTGATTAGGCTGGCGGGACTGAAGTGGAGCCTTAAATCAAGGAGCAGCCCATTCAAGTAGCTCACTCCATAATTGTGGCGGAAGAAACTTCAGATGCTGGTTAACACAAAATGCTGGAGTAACTCAGCGGGACAGCGGGACAGCGGGCCAGGTCTGAAGAAAGGTCTCGACCGTAAACGTCATATATTCCTTTTCTCCAGCGATGCTACCTGAACCGCGGAGTTACTCCAGCATTTTGTGTGCATCACGCCATTATTGGGAATGTTTCGCTGTTGCCCCTGGTTACAGTGTGAACCCCTGACCCACAGGGATCCCCAATATTCATCCAAGCTGTGGGTGCCGCGACTGGTTTGGGAGGAACTCTTGGGGAACTTCACCATTTTGATGTAAAACCCGTTTCGCGACTGGTGAGGTGTCGCCATTGTTGTGGGGGAAGCGTGGATTCCATTGGGTACACGGCATGACCCACAAGCCCAGTGTTTGGCCGCTAATCACTAGTTCTATCAACAGCATTGAGGGACAAATATTGGTCAGTGTACAGGGGCAGCTGCACATCATTCTGAGGAGATCCTTCAATCCACCCGTGCACAAGGTTTAGTGCCTCAGCTGGAGTGCGGCAGGGGAGCGCTCCCTCAACTGAGCATTGGTCGGGGCATCAACCTCCACTATCCTCAGACTACAACTCGTGCGAGGAATAAGCGGGGAGCCAAGGGTGACGAGCTTTAGCGTAGCGCTATGAGAATGATGTTCTGCTCAGACCCTGCAGTCGGCCGAGTCTCGCTGCCAGATCTGAGAGGGAGAGTGAGATTCACATCCATAGGTTACCGCTTGTGTCCTGTGGCTGAAAGGAGCAGGAGGATTCCGACAGCGGAGCAACGAGAAGCAGCAGAGCGATGCACAGTAGGAGTTTCTGCGGAGGGAGGGAGAGGGAGAGAGAGAGAAAGAGGTTTTTGAGCGACGTGGTCAAGTAACTAACACTGCATCATGTCCGTCACTGTCACCTCAGAGGCGGCTGTGCAGCGACTCAACGCTGCGCTGGGAAGTTTACGGAACACCCAGCATCAGTCAGATGCACAAAGGCGATCCGTACTTACCATGATCTCCGAACCAGACCGCTTCTCCCCAGTTGCGGAGAGGACAACCTGCGTCCCGCCGGCACCGCCTGCAGACGTAATTCTCCACTCTTGAGAGCCTGCATTTCAACCTTGGCTTATGCTGGCTGTGACCTATTTATTCAGAAAAGAGGTGGAGTCCCCCTGGTCCCGCCTTTCACCTCACCGGTCTTTCGACCAGCACTTATCCTTAAAGTCATAGAGCAGCGAAACTGACCATGCCTCTTAAAATGCTTCATCTCCTTCATCTCTAGTCCCACCCGCAAGTGTTTAGAATGTTTCCCTTCAATGGACCTGTCCAAATGCCTTTTGTTACTACTACTGTGGGTGCTACTGCGCTACTGTGCAGAACTGTGCTACCGCGCTACTGTACATGCTACTGTGAGAACTTGTCTTACTGCTCTCCATCTGTGACGGCTGCTGCTACGCGTTGTCCTTCTTCTACCGTATTCTAGTTTACTCCATCACCGCCCCCGCCCCTCCCACAACTGTAATCAGTTTGAAGAAGTGCCCCGACCTGAATCGTCACCTGGTCAGAGAGTTGTAGAGCGTCAAAACATGCCCCACCTTCCAACATGTCCCATCTACACTAGTGCTACTTGCCTCCGTTTGGCCCATATCCATCTAATCGTATCGTGCCCATGTACCTGTATAATTGCTTCTTAACTGTTCTGATAGTCTGTGCCTCAAGTACCTCCTCCGGCTGCTCGTTCCATACACCCATCAGCATTTGTGTGAAAGGGTAATGCCTCAGATTCCTATAAAATCTATCCCTCTTCACCTTAAATCTATGCCCTCTGGTTCTTGGTTCCCCTACTTTGGGCAAGAGACTCTGAGTATCCACCCGGTCTATCCCTCTCATGAGTTTAAACACTTCCTTAGAATTCTTGGAATTCTTACTTGCATGCACTCCAACTTACATTTTCTCACACATTCAAGTTCCCAATCGCGCACAAAGTTTCCCAAAGCCTTCTCTTTCTCCAGCCCATTTATTATTTGAATGATGGGTTAGAATCAGATAGAATCAATCACTGGTTTAGGAGAACCCCTGGGCCTCGTTCCCCATTTTCAGGCTAAACGCATCAAATCCTATTAAAGAATCTATTACTTTTCAGGTTAATTGACATAGTTCATAGTTACATTTTATTATAATCTACTTTTCGTTCAATTCACATTTTCGCAAACACTCAAGTTCCAAAGCGCGCCATGATATTTCCCAGAGCCTCCTCCATCTCACGCCCCTTTCGGATAGAATGATGGGTCAGAAGACGAAGGCGAAATATGTCCTTGCTGTCTCCTCCCCTTCCTCAGCCCTCTGGCTGTCTCCTCCCATCCCTCAGCCCTCGGGCTCCGCCTTTTTCCTTTCTCCTCCCCACCCCCTATCAGTCTGAAGAAGGGTTTCGGCCCGAAACGTTGCCTATTTCCTTCGCTCCACAGATGCTGCTGCACCCGCTGAGTTTCTCCAGCATTTTTGTGTACCTTTGGTATATGTTTATTGTGATGCAAGAATCATTACATTCCATGCAAGAGTCAAGGCTCATCGATGTATGTCTCCACATTGGAAGGGAGTTGTCTGTTTATTCCAGCTCATTTCCCAACAATACACCCACTTGACAGTCGGCAGACGGGTCGTCCTTCCTTTTGGCATGAAACGAACAAGTCCTAATATCGAAAGTTAACATACTATCGTTCGCGTAACCAGATGGCATGGAATACCTAGGGAACAGAGCAAGGAATCAATGATAAGCAAATCGAAAGATCTGCCTCGCTGTGCTCGGGAAGCTAGTTGGATCCTGACCCCGGGTCCAGTCTGTGTGGAGTTTGCATGTTCTCCCTCTGATTGCGTGAGTTGTTTTTTATGGATGCCTGCGGCCTACAACATCTGGAAGCCGCGCTCTCCGGTAAGGAGGTGGCCGATTTGCGAGCTCCGGGCCGCGTGGTGTGCTCGACCTGTCCCGGCGTCGGCGTTCCGACGATCCCGACCAGACGGCATGAACATTGGGCCGTTGGTGGCGGCGACCACGGAGAGTCTGGGTCCCGACCACGGGTGAACAAGGGAGGAGGAGGAGGAGGACTGTCTGAAATGTATTGCCTTCCACCACAGTGAAGAATGCTGTGGTGGATGTCTGTATTGAATTATGTTGTGTATTGTGTCCTTGTTTAATTGTAACGCTGCATGGTAAATTACATTTCACTGGACCTTATGGTGCATGTGACAAATACATTTGAATTTGAACTTAAACTTAAGATCGGCTGTCCATC
The DNA here is from genome assembly GCA_038087875.1 of Malacoraja senta. Classification (NCBI taxonomy): domain Eukaryota; kingdom Metazoa; phylum Chordata; class Chondrichthyes; order Rajiformes; family Rajidae; genus Malacoraja; species Malacoraja senta. The sequence goes on from CM075991.1 coordinate 6,001,215, forward strand.
CAATAAACTCGAAACACACAAGCCTGATCGTCGAGAGTTAACATACAACATTTTGGGTGGCCAGTTGGCTCGAAATATCCATCAAATCCTTAGCATTTTTTATTTTTCAGGGTCAGAGTGATACAGAGTGGAAACAGAGTGATACAGAGTGGAAACAGGCCCTTCGGTCCAACTTGCCCACAGCGACAAACAAGGCCCATCTCCACGTCCTACTTACCTGCGTTTGTCCCAAATCCATGTAAATCTATTCTATCCACCTGTCTAATTGCATCTTAAACATTGCGATAGTGCGATGCCCCTACTCTGGGCAAGAGACTCTGGGCGTTCAACCGGTGTGGCCCTCTCACTGCAATTTACATGTTCTCAGACACTCGGGTTCCCCAAAACGCCACATTCCGCAGAGCCTTCTCTTTCTCCAGACCATTTCTCACTGGTTTCAGATAAACCACTAGGCCCCCCACTACATTTTCTGGCAAAATGCATAAATCCTTAGAATGTATTACTTTTCATCTTTATTGACATAATTCATAGTTACATTTTTTTACAAATTACATTTCGTTCAATTTCATCTGCTCAAACACACTCGGGTTCCCAAACACGCCAAATCATTTCCCAGAGCCTCCTGCATCTCACGCACTTTCTTATTGAAAAGATGGGTCAGGAAATGGCGAGCAGAGTAGGGTTGTTATATGTTTATTGTGATGTTGCGGTTACATTACATGCAAGAATCAAGGCTCCTGTATCACATTGATGAATGTCTCCACGTTGGAAGGGAGCTGCCTGTTTATTCCAGCTCATTATCCAAAAGCTCCATCCACTGAACATTCGACAGACGGGTCAATCTTCACATAGACTTGAAACGAACAAGTGTGAATATTGAAAGTTAACAAACAGTCCTCCTGGCAACAATCTGGCATGAAACACCTGGGGAATAGATCAGGGAACCAATGATGAACAATTCGGAAGATATGCCCCACAGCGCCGGGGACGCGGGTTCGATCCTGACCTCGGCTCCTGTCTGTGTGCAGTGTGTACGTTCTCCCTACGCCTGGCAGAGTTATTTTTATGGATGCTTAAGTTTCCTCCCACATCCCAGAGACTTGCGGGTCGGGAAGTTAACTGACGCTGTTTAATTACCATACAATTTCGCAGTGCCTTCCCTTTCTCCAACCCATTTCTTCACTGGTTTGTGAGGGTCACAAGGCCTCGTACCCCATATTCAGGCTAAACGCATCAAATCTTTAGAATTTATCACTTTTCATATTCATTGAAATATTTCACCGTTACATTTTCTTACAAATTACATTTCGTTCAATTTACATTCTCTCAAAAACACTCAAGTACTCAAACACTCAAGTTCCTGTATCTCACGCTCTTTCTAATTGAAATGATGGGTCAGATGATGACAGCAGAATAGGTTTATTATATGTTTATTGTGAGCAAGAGTCTTTACATTATATTCAAGAGTCAAGGCTCTTGTATCCCATTGATGAATCTCTCCACAGTGGAAGGCAGTTGCCTGTTTATTCCAGCTCATTTCCCAATAGCTCCATCCACTGGACATTCGACAGACCGGTCATTCTTCAAATGGACTTGAAACGAACAAGTGTGAACATCGAAAGCTAACATACAAGCATCCGGGACACCAATTGGCATGAAATACCTGGGGAACATATCAGGGAACCAATGATGAGCAATTCGGCAGATATGTCTTTCAGCGCATGGGAGGCGGGTTCGATCCTGACCTCGGCTCCTGTCTCTGTGGAGTTTTTTTACGTTGTCCCTGTGACTGCCTGGGTTATTTTTTTAAGGATGCTCAAATTTCTTCCCACGTCCCAGAGACTTGCGGGTCGGGAGGTTAACTGACGCTGTTACTTGTCCCGAGCGTGCAGGTGGAGAATAATATCTAGGTCCTGCCCTGAGATCCAACCATAATGCGAGGTGGATAATGGAGGATTAACGCATGGTCGTAGCTAACGGTCAGTTATGGTCACTCTCTCCTTGTAGAATAATCCTAACCTCGGTGCATTTTTTTTTTCATGGGCACAGTACTTTGAGGCCAGGCAGAACCCCTGGACTTTTTGAGTCGGTCGCAGTCAATGCACCCGGACTGGGAGCGGCTGGAGATGCGGTCACTCGAGCGACGGGTCCCAACCTGAGAACACACTTAGCCAGCTCACACGTCGGGGGTCAGATTATGTGAGCTAAACGGCGGATGATTACTTACCGTTCGCAGCATTCATAACCTTCGCGCGCACACGCGCACTCCCAGCAGTTGCTGTTCATCCAACCTTCTCCGAGTTGATGAGACGTTCCGTCGTTTGTGTCAATGCACGTTCCCCCATCTGTTGGTGACAAAGATAGCGGTCAGTGTCCCGTCGGGGTGTGGAGAGACCCGAGGGGTGGCGGGCCAGTGGCGTTGACTCAATACAAAAACACCCTGGAAATGAGCCATTCAGACCACTGGGAAGAGCCAGGGTCCGTCCCCGTGTGTAATGCCCCGGACCTGGCACTTGGCTGCACGGTAGACACAAAATGCTGGAGTAGGTCAGCGGGTCATCGGATCAGGTCTGAAAAAGGGTCTGGACTGGCAATGTCACATATTCCTTTCGTCCCGAAATGCTGCCTGGACGGCTGAGTTACTCCGGCCTTTTGTGTCTATCACTCCATAATTGGGTGAGTTTCGCCGTTGCCGCTGGTTGCAGTGCGAACCCCTGACCCGCTGTGATCCCGAATACTCATCCAGGCTGTGGATGCCGGGTGGATGCAGTCAAGGGTTTGGGAGGAACTCCTGGGGCACTTTCACCATTTTCAGGCAAAACCCGTCTTGCGGCCAATGAAGAGTTGGTGAGTTGTCACCATTGCAGTGCCGCGTGGCTTCCATTTGGTGCAGGGAGCGATCGCACACAACCCAGTGATTGACCTTTGATGGCCAGTTCTATCAAGAGCAGTTGAGGGACAAATATTGGTCAGGGTTCATGGCCAGTAGCACTTAATTCTGAGGCGGTCCTTAAATCCACCCGTGAACAAGCTTTAGTGCCCCAGCTGAATTCCAGAAGAGGAGCGCTCCTTAAGCTGGAGTTTGGTCGGGGCATCAATCTTCACTACCCTCAGACTCCAACCCGACCGAGGAACAGGCAGGAGCCAAGGGTGACGAGCTTTAGCATCACGCCATGAGTATAATGTCCCTGCTGTCGGCCTGGTCTCACTGCCGGATCTGAGACAGAGATTCACATCGATAGATTGCCGGCTATGTTCTGTTTCTGAAAAAAGCAGGCGGATTCTAACAGCTGAGCCGCTGGAAACAGCAGAGCGATGCGCAGTAGTTTCTGCAGAGTGAGAGGGAGAGAGATTGTTGAGCGACGTAGTCAATTAATAACACTGCAACATGTCCCTGTCACGGTCACCTCAGCAGGTGCGCTGTGTTGTTTATTGAGGACCAAGCACCAGTCACATGCACAAAGCTGACCCGTACATACCATGATCACCTAACCCGACCGCCTCTCCCCAGTGTCTGCGCGGACAGCATAGGTGTCGCTGGCACCGCCTACAGACTTCTTTCTCCGCTCTCGAGAATCTTTGTTCCAATCTCGGTTTATGCTGCCTGTGTCCTATATATTCAGAAAAGAGGCGGAGTTCCGCAGGTTCAACCTTTCACTTCACTGGTCTCCGCAACCAGCATAATGTCATTAAACTCATATAGCAACGAAACTGAGCACGTCACCAAAAATCCCTTATATGTGCTAGTCCCACAAGCAAGTGTTTAACCCATGTCCGTCTAAACCTTTCCTATCATTAGACCCGTCCAAATGTCTTTAATGCTATTGTGCGAACACCTCTCAGTGCTCTCCATCTGTAATGGCAGCTGCTACATGCTACGCTTTGTTCTGCCCCTCCCACTTCCCGTTTTCTTTGCCCCCCCCCGCCCCCCGCCCCCCAATTCCCACCTCTACAATCAGTCTGAAGAAGTGTCCCCACATGAATCGTCACGTATAATCATGATCATCCAGTAATAAAGCGTGAAAACAGGCTTTTCGGCCAAACTTGCCCCCACCGACCAAAATGTCACATCTACATTCGTTCCAACGGCCTGTGTTTGCCCCATATCTATGTACCCGTCTAATTGTTTTCTAAATATTGCTATAGACCCTACATCAGCTACCTTCTCTGGCAGCTTCTTCCATACACCCATGGCCCTTTGTATGGAAAATGTTACCCCTCAGTCTCCTATTAAAATTTTCTCCCTTCACCTTGAACCTATGTCTTCTGGTTCTCCATATAATGATTTACAATGTGTATTAACGATGTAGACGAAGGAATTTAATGTAACATCTCCAGGTAGAGCAGGATGTGAAGAAAGCAAATGGCATGTTGGCCTTCATGATGAGAGGACTTGAGTATAGGATCAATTAGGTGCTACTGCATCTACATCTGGAGTATTGTGTGCAATTTGGGTCTCCTAATTTGAGGAAGGACATTCTTGCTATTGAGGCAGTGCAGCGTAGTTTCACCGGTTAATCCCGGGATGGCGGGACTGACATGTGATGAAATAATGGATCGACTGCGCTTATATTCACTGGGAGTTAGACGGATGAGATGGGATATTTTAGAAACATATAAAATTCTGAAGGTATTGGACAGGCGAGATGCATGAAAGATGTTCCCGATGTTGGGGGTGTCGACAACCAGGGGTCCCAGTTTAAGAATAATTGGTATGGCATTTAGGGCTGAGATGAGGAAAACCATTTTCCCAGTGAGTTGTCAATCTGTGGAATTCTCTGCAACAGAAGGCAGTGGAGGCCAATTCACTGGATGTTTTAAAGAGAGTGTTAGATATAGGTCTTAGGGCTCGCGAAATCAAGGGATATGGGGAGAAAGCAGGAACGGGCTACTAATTTTGGATGATCAGCCTTGATCATGTTGAATGGCGCTACTGGCTCGAAGGGCCGAATGGCCTACTCCTGCACCTATTTTCTATGTTCCCATGTTTCTGTTCCCCCACTCTGGGGCAAGAGAATCCCAGCGTCTACCCGATTTATTCCTCTCATGATTTTGTACACCTTTATAAGTACACCCCCTCATCCTCCTGCGCCCTAAGGAATAGACTCCCAGGCTGTTCAACCATATCCCGTTAAATTACATTAATTTCCATCAACCAGAGATGCTCCCCGATCCATTGAGTTACTCCAGCGCTTTGTCTCTTTGTTTGTCTTAAAAAGTATGTGATATTACATGCATCACTACCTCCTCTGGTAACACGTTCCATGTACCCACCGTCCTCGTTGTGACAAGATTAAAGCTCAGGTTCCAGTTAGATTTTGTCGCTGTGTCCTCATACCTATGTCCTCAGGTCCGTCATATCCCTGCTTTGGGTGAAATTCGCTGCGCATCCATCCTATCTCCCCCCCCCCCCCCCCCTCCTTACGATTTTATCACAGTCTGGTCATCTGATGCCACCCTCCACATCTGCCTCCTGGCACGTTTCGCTATAAACTTAGAGAATGCAAACTTGAAACTGCACCTCCTCCCTCATCACCGTCCAGGAACCAAAACATCTCTTCTCAGGCGAGGCGGAGACTCACGTGCATCTCTCCCAACGTGCGTGTTTGTTCGTCGAACGTCAACCAATACAACACGGGAACAGGGTTTCGGCCCACAATGTCTGTGCCAAACACGATGCCTACATATTCCATTCCTTTCTGCCTACATGTGATCAACATCCATTTATTTCCTTCATACACATGCGCCCATCGAAAACATCTTAATAAAAATCAAGGCTGATCACAACACTTGCCCCTGGCACCGGGTTCCAGACACCTAGCGCTCTTTTTGTCTGAGAAACTGGACCGATATTATTCCTTAACATTATCCCGTCCGACCATTATGCCCCACCTGCAAAAGACTGTCTTGGGCCTGCATGGTGATGTGTGAGGAGGGGCAGGGTCTCAGTATTGCAGTGTCTCTGTATGCAGAGGAAAGTACCAAGTGTCAGGAGGGGAGGGTTGGAGGGGATGAACAGATTTGTGAGTCAGGAAGAGTGTGGTCCCCGCGGAAAGCAGAAAGGGCAGGGGAGTGGGTGATTGGGCTGGGGATAAGATCCCATTGGAACTGACAGAGGTTGACAATGATGATGTGTTGCTTGTGGGGGTTTTGGGTTGAATGGTGGGACCAAAACTGCGCCGACCTTGTGAGTAGATAGGACACATGGATCTTAAGCTAAAGTTGAAAGGTCCGGTTCTCGAGGCCGGAGAATAACAGGCTGTCGGCGGTGCCATTGGGGAGGTTCCGCTCAGACACTGGGGAAAAGCAGCCTGATTGGGGATCATGGTAGGCATCAAATTTAGCACAGACATTGAAGGGCGAAAGCCTGTTCCTGTGTGGTATTGGTCGATGCTAGATGGATGAACGCGCCAGGTTGGGGGAGATGCACGTGAGAAGACCTGTTTAGGACTCTGAACTTTGATGAGGGAAAGGTGCAGTTTAAAGTGATGCGTTCTCAAAGTTTGTAACGAAAGATGCCTGGGTCAGGTGGGGAGAGTGGGACGAGATGAGCAGAGATCTGAGTTAGGAAGAAAATTGGCCATGCGGGAAGCAGGAAGGGGTGCCCATGAGATGAGAAGATGTGGTTGGTGGTGAGATGGCCTTGGAACTGCCAGATGTGGAGAAGGATCAAGCACATAAATCTAGGAATGCAGGTCCACAATTCCCTGAAAGTGTTGTCAAATGTAGATGGTTAAACGTCGTGGGTTTTCGAATTATTGGACTTTTCATTCAGGTTATTGAGTATAGAAGTTAGGATGTTATGTTTCAGTTCCACAACACTTTGATGAGACTGCGTTGGGTGTATTGTGTCCAGTTTTGGTCATCATTAGGTCATAGGAAGGATGTCATGAAGCTGGAAAGATAGCAGAAAAATTTCGTAAGGACTTTGGCGGACACAAAGGCCTGAGTTATAAGGGAATGGTGAGCAGGTTAGGACTGTAGCTTGTGGAGCACAGGAGGCTGAAGGTGTGAACGTGCAGAGGTGTATACAATCATAAGAGGAATAGGATGGATACACAGAGGATTTTACCCAGAGAAGAAGTATCAAGGACATAAGGAAAGTATCAAGGACATAAGGAAATATCAAATATTAAGGAAAGGGAGACAAAATCTAACACGAATCTTTTTCACACGAAGGGCGGTGCGTTTTATGGAACAAGCTGCCAGAGGTAGAAATTGAAGCAGGGACTATTGCAACGTGAAAAAATTATTCTGTGTGAAAAATGTTTCCTCATCTCCGTTCTAAATGGTTTATCCCTTATTCTTAAACTGTGCTCCCTGGTTCCGGACTCCCTGAACATCGGGAACGTGTTTCCTGCCTCTAGCGTGTCCTTTCCTGGCTCCTGCCCTTCCTGAACTCTACCTCGAGTTCCCTTATCAAATCCGGTTCATCACACAACACATCGTGTGGTGGGGAGTGGGTAGATCAGAGGAGGATCTGGTTGGTTTGCGCAAAACTAAAACTAACCATGAGCGGGTCACGGCGTCCTGCAGACGAAGTCTCCATCAGAGCCGATTGCCTGCCACTTTTTCAAGCTTACGTCCGCGCCCGGCTGTTCCCTTGAAAAAGAACACGCAGTGCCCACTGGCACCAGAGAGGCGATCCAGGGCGCCGAGAGGGACTGACTGTCACCTGGATCAAGATTGTAACATCGTAATTTGATTTCTGTTTGTGATCTTTGACCGTCTCATGATATGGAGGTCGGTGTTTTGTTACCGACCTCCATAACAAGGTATGCATAGATACTTCTGTACATAGCTGGATATATTTAATGTTACCCGGTACCGTTTCACCCGGGAGCTGTTGTGGGAACCCGGGTGAAACGCTGCCGTGCAGCCAAGTGCCAGGTCCGGGTCAGTACACACCTGGACGGACCCTGGCTCTTCCCAGTGGTCTGAATGGCTCGTTTCCAGGGTGCGTTTATATTGAGCCAACACCACGATCCTGCCACCCCCTCGGGTCACTTCACTCCCCGAAGGGACACTGACCACCCGCTGTCTTTGTCACCGACAGCTAACTGACACAAACGACGGAACGACTCATCAATTCGGAGAAAATTGGAAGAACACTAACTGCTGGCTGTGCGTGTGTGCGCGCACGGGTTATAAATGCTGCGAACGGTAAGTCATCCGCCTTTTAACTCACAGGATCTGACCGCGACGGTTGAACCTGCACGCATGGGTTGGGTTGGCGTCGCAGATGCCAGGGTGTGAGCCGTGTCGATTGGCGAGGGGTTGAGAATTGACGCGCATAGTAGACGGAATGGTCCTGACCACGGGCTCTCTACATCAATGTACCAAATCCCGATACACGGGGAAGCTTCGGCCGGGATCTGATTCTGGGTGGTGATCATTGGGGAGGGCTTGGCGGAGGTAGGGAGGGAGGGAGAGACAGAGGGAAGGAGGGAAGAGATTACATGAAGGACTGTAAAGGGCGTCGCAGCAAACCTTAGATTCACACGGCACGGGCCCATCAGTGCGCTGGGTCAGGCCGCATCTCTGGAAAACATATAAGTGGACATTTCTAGATGTGACCCATCGTCCGAGTGACCGCATCTCCGGCCGCTCTCAGGCCGGGTCCACCGACTGTAACCGGCTCGGTAATTCGCTTGCGCTTGCTCATCAGAGCTGCTGCCTGACCCGCATAGTCACTCCAGCATTTTATATCCTTTCAAAAAAAAATTCCCAACCAGTTTTTAAAAAGTCTCCAAACATTCCCGTCAGTTTCCTCGACTGCTTTAAACACAGGGCAAACTGCAATGGCAAATTCATCACCCTTGTAGTTAGAGCACACGAAGGAAACTCACGTGGTGGCAGGAAAATTGCAATCTCCACACAGACAGTAACTGAGGTCAGAATTATTCAACAAAGAGAGAGAGAGAGAGAGAGTGAGAGAGAGAGAGAGAGAGAGAGAGAGAGAGAGAGAGAGAGATAGAGAGAGAGAGAGAGAGAGAGAGAGAGAGAAAGAGAGAGCGAGCGAGAGAGAGAGAGAGAGAGAGAGAGTGAGAGAGAGAGAGAGATAGATAGAGAGAGAGAGAGAGAGAGAGAGAGAGAGAGATAGAGAGACAGAGAGAGAGAGAGAGAGAGAGAGAGAGAGAGAGAGAGAGAGAGAGAGAGAGAGAGAGAGAGAGAAGAATGTGGCGTTGGAGAGGGGGCAGAGATCCCGTTGAAGCTGACAGGGGTGGAGATGATGTGCTGGTTGTGGGCTCTATTGGGATGAAAGTTACCGCAGTTCTGAGTAGATAGAACACATGCAGCGAAACGGGTTGTGTCCGTGAAGTTGAAAGACCAGTTCTCGAGACTGGAGAATAAAGGGCTGCAGGCGCTGCCATCCGGGCGGAGGTTGTCCGCTCATACAATACGGATCAGGTGTTACTTGGCCTTCAGTCAACTGGACATTACCCCCCCCCCCCCCCCAGAGCTACAGTTACCGTGACCAGACTGCTTGGGAGATCAAGGGTACATATGAATGGGCCAGCTTGGTCTTGTGTAGATAGATCAGCGAAGCTTTGAATCGGGGATCTTCCACCCCCCCCCCCCCCCCAAAGGTGACGGTGACAGGTACATGTTGCAGCGTTAGTTACTTGACCACGTCGCTCATCGACCTCGGTCTCTTATAAGTCCCGTTATAATTAGATTCATAGAGTGATACTGTGTGCAAACAGGCCATTCGGCCCAACATTCCCACACCGGCCAACATGTCCCAGTCACACTTGTCCCACGTGCCTGCGTTTTGTCCATATCACTCCAAAATTGTCTGCTGGGCCTGCATGTTTAACTTAAGACGAGTGAGTGAGCGGCCGAAACAATGGCAAGTGCAGCTTAATATGGGAATTGTGAGCTTATGTATTTTTTGGTCAGGTGCATGCAACGGCAGACAATCATTTAATTAAAATCATAGACAGATGAGCAAATTGAGTGGGATCCCTACGTCCATAAATTGCCAAACTTTAGTACAACAAGAGTTGAAGAAGATAAACGGCATGTTGACAGATTTTCCAAGGAAGTTGGAGTTTAGAAATGGGAGGTATAAGAACAATTGCACATAATATCTGGAATATTGTACAGAGTTTTGGTTGCATTATTCAAGGAGGAATATCCTGACTGGACGAGATTTCTCCAGAAAAGATTGCTCCATTACGAGCAACTAAAGGTATCTCTAGGGTCATTATGGGAATCTAATATCTTTAGTGGGCACTAGACCAGGTGCGGACCCGTTGGGCCTGTTCCGCAACGCAATATTCCAACACCGACCCATAGCCCCCATATGCACAGGCGCGGCTGACGGGTTCCTGTTGTGACGCCAGGGATCCCCGTTGTGAAGCGAGTCACGGCAACCCCCACCCCCCTTCCCCCATCCCGGCCAACTGCAAGTGGGAGCGCGACTGCGACGTTTTTAAAGTTCAAAATGGCAATAATTTGTAAGATATAAGATCAACCTGAACGATTCTTCAGTCCCCTATTCCGCTCTTCCATCATCCTCCTTCTGCCCACCCTCCACCAACCCTCCTCTGCTTCCGCCTCTCACACCCTCCCTCCCCTCCTCCTTCTCCCCCTCCCCTCCTCCATTACCTCGTCATCCCTCTTCCTTCCTCTATCCTCCCCCATTCACCATCATCACTCAGCACTCTTCTTCACCCTCCCTTTTATTTCCCCTCTGCTCCTTCCCTCCCCCATTCCCTCCCTCACTTCTCCCTCCCTCTCTTTCCCCCTATCCTCAGTCACTGGAAGAGGAGAGGGCAGAACAAAGCGTAACTTGTAGCAGCAGCAATTACAGATAGAGAGTGAGAGATGAGAGGTGTTCGCACAATAGCATTAAAGACATTTGGACATGACCGTGGATAGGAAACGTTTAGACGGACTTGGGCTAAACACTTGAAGGTGGGACTAGCGTAGATATAGTATGTTATTAGGCATGGCAAGTTTCGGTGCTTTATGACTTTAAGGATAATATGGTGGTTGCGGAGACCAGTGAAGTGGAAGGTTGGGCCAGCGAAACTCCACCTCCTTTCAGAATGGATAGGACACAGGCAGCGTACGCGAAGGTTGGAAAGCAGATTCTCGAGTGCGGAGAATGAAGTCTGCAGGCGGTGGCAGCGGGACAGAGGCTGTCCGCTCATTCACTAGGGCGAATCGGTCTGGTTCGGAGATCATGGTACATACGGATCAGCTTTGTGCACCTGACTGTTGCTTGGTTTTCAACAAACAACCCAACGCGGCTTTGAGTTGCTGCACAGCAGCCTTCCGAGGTGACAGTGTCAGGGATATGTTGCAGTGTTAGGTACTTGACCACGTCGCCTGTCAAGGTCTCTCTCTCTTTCCCTTTCTCTCCGCAGAAACACCTACCGTGCATCGCTCTGCTGCTTCTCGGGGCTCAGCTGTCGGAATCCGCCTGCTTCTTTCAGCCACAGAACACAGACGGTAATCTATCGATGTGATTCTCTCTCTCGAATCCAACAGTGAGACTCGGCCGACAGCAGGGACTGAGCAGCGTCATTATTCCCATGGATGGCGCTACGCTAAGGCTGGTCACCCTTGGCTCCCCGCCTGCTCCTCGGTCGGGCAGGAGCCTGAGGGTGGTGCAGGTTGATGCCCCGACCAATCCCCAGCTTAAAGCGTGCTCCTCTGCCGCACTTCAGCTGAAGCACTATACCTTCTCCACGGTTGGAGTGAAGGATCTCCTCAGAATGAAGGATCTCCTCAGAATGAAGACCAATATTTGACCCTCAACTGTTGTTGATAGAACTGGTCATCAGAGGCTAATCACTGTGCTCTGTGGGATCATGCCGTGTAATCAATGGAAGCCACGCTCCCTACAACAATGGCGACACCTCATTGGCCGCGAAACGGATTTTGCCTGGTTCATCCCAAACCATTGACTGGTCCCGGCACCCACAGCCTGGATGGATATTGGAGATCCCAGTGGGCCAGGGTTCTCACTGTAACCAGGGGCGCGGCGAATCCTTCGTGATAGACACAAAATGCTGGTGTAACTCAGCGGCTCAGGCAGCATCTCTGCAGAAATGGTTCGTGTCAAGACCCTTCTTCAGACCTGATCCGCTGACCCGCAGTGTCACTCCACCATTTTGTGTCAATCTTCAGTGTAAACCGGTATCTGCAGTTTCTTCCGACACAATTATGGAGCGAGCTACTTGAATGAGCTGCCCCTTGATTTATGGCTCCGCTTCAGACCCACCATACTAATCTTTGTGCACCCAGTGCGAAGTGGGTAGATTAGCGGAGGATCTGGTTGGTTTGCCACTGGGCCTGGCCACGGCTCACGGCGCCAGGCAGACGAGGACTCCACCAGAGCCGACTGACTGCACCTTTGACGAGCTTAGGTCCGCGACTAGATGTCCCTTGTGAAAGAAAAAAACAGTGTTCACTGGCACAGGGAGGCGTTCCAGAAATGATGGGCGCCTCGAGGGACTGACTGTCTCCTGGTTCAGGATTGTAACATAGTAATTTAATAGTAGGTTGTGATCTTTTGACAGTGATGTTATGGCGGTGGGTGTTTGGTATAATTCCATGCATAAATACTTCTGTAGAGAGCTGAATACGTTCTTTTAATTTAAAACTATATGGAGTGAGCGCTGGGTGTTGGTTCAGGCGCAGTTGTCGGAAGCTGGGTGAAACGGGACCGTGCAGCCAAGTGCCAGGTCCGGGTCAGTACACACGGGGACACACGCTGGCTCTTCCCAATGGTCAGAATGGCTAATTTCCAGGGTGCGTTTGTACTGAGTCAACACCAGTGCCCCGCCACCCCCTCGGGTCACTCCACTACCTGACGGGACATTGACCACCCGCTGTCTTTGTCACCAACAGGTAGGGGCACATGCTTTGACCTAAACGACGGAACATATCATCAATTCGGAGAAGGTTGGTTTAGTACCAACTGCTGGGAGTGCGTGTGTGCGCGCGGGGGCTATAATTGCTGCGAACGGTAAGTAATCATCCGCCGTTTAGCTCACAGAATCTGACCTCGACGGCTGAACTGGCGTCGCAGGGCTCAAGGGGGTATCGCCGATGCCGTGGTTTGAACCGTGTAACTGGCGATGGGTTGGGAATTGACGGCAACAGTAGACGGAACGGCCAGGCCATCGGCTCTCTCCATGTCTGTACCAAACCTGATACACGGGGAAATTCGCCCGGGATCTGGTTCTGTGTGGTGATCGGCGGGGAAGGCTTGGCGGAGGGAGGGAGTGAGGGAGAGAGGGGGGGGGAGGGAAGGGGTTGCATGAAGGACTTCAAAGTGCAGTCGAAGCAAATCACAGGGTCACGCAGCACTGACACGGGGCCTTCATTGCACTGGGTCACGCCGCATCTCCGGAGAACATGGATAAGTGACTTCTCAGGCTCGGTGCTGGAACCGCAGCTATTTACAATATACATTGATGATTTAGATGAGGGGTTTGGTGGAAACATTAGCAAATTTGCGGATGACACAAAGCTGTGTGCCAGTGTGATCTGTGACGAGGATGCTCTGATGATGCAGGGTGACTTGCAGGTTGGGTGAGTGGGCAGATGCATGGCAGATGCAGTTTAATGTGGATAAATGTGAGCTTATCCACTTTGCTGGCATAAAAACGGGAAGGCAAATTATTATCTGAATGGTGTCATGTTAGGAAAAGGGTAAGTACAACGAGATCTGGGTGTCCTTGTTCATCAGTTCACCAGTCACTGAAGGTAAGCATGCAGGTACCGCAGGCAGTGAAAAAAGCTAATGGCATGTTGGCCTTCATAACAAGAGGAGTTGAGTATAGGAGCAAAGAAGTCCTTCAACAGTTGTACAGGGCCTTAATGAGACAATATCGTGTGCAATTTTGGTCTCCAAGTCTGAGGAAGGACACTCTTGCTACCGAGGGAGTGCAGCGTAGGTTCATGAGCTTAATTCCCGGGATGGCTGGACTGTCATATATTGAAAGAATGGAGCGACTGGACTTGTATACACTGGAATTTAGAAGGATGAGAGGGCATCGTAATGAAACATGGAAGATTATTAAGGGATTGGACACTCCAGAGGCACGTTCCCGATGTTGGAGGAGTCCAGAACCAGGGGCCACAGTTTAAGATTATGGGGTAGACAATTTAGAACGGAGATGAGGAACAGCTTTTTCGTCCAGAGAGTTGTGAATCTGTGGAATTCTCTGCCTCAGATGGCAGTGGAGGCCAATTCACTGGATGCTTTCAAGAGAGAGTTAGATAGAGCTCTTAACGATAGTGGAGTCAAGGCAGGTGCTGGCTCGAGGGGCAGAATGGCCTACTCCTGCATCTATTGTCTATTGTGTATTGTCCGAGTGACCGCATCTCCGGCCGCTCCCAGGCTGGGTCCACTGACTGCGATCGACTCGAACACTCCAGAGCTGCTACCTGGCCCGCTGAGTTGCTTCAGTACTTTGTGTCCTTTTTTTAAATTCTTCAGACGCCTGAACTCTGGGGACAAACTGCATTGGCAAATTCATCACCAATGTGCGGTCCTGGCACTTGGATGGAACGTACGTTGTAGCGGGTTAACAATTGCTAACCTCCACGCGAGGTTAGGATTATTCTGCAAGGAGAGAGAGAGAGAGAGAGAGAGAGAGAGAGAGAGAGAGAGAGAGAGAGAGAGAGAGAAGAGAGAGAGAGAGAGAGAGAGAGAGAGAGAGAGAGAGAGAGAGAGAGGAGAGAGAGAGAGAGAGAGAGAGGGGGGGGGTGGTGTTCACCGCGCTACCTCAGACCATGCATTATTCCTGCATCATTCTACCCGCATTGTCGTTGGACTTAGATATTATTCTCCACGGCTCGAGTTAAGTAAAAGTTCCTCCCGATCCGCAACTCTCTGGGATGTGGGAGGAAAGTTCAGCATCCACGAAAATAACCCATGCAGTCACAGGGAGAACGTACAAACTCAACACACACAGAAGCCGAGGTCAGGGTCGAACCCACGTCTCTGGGGCTGAGACATATGTTCTGAATTGTTCATCATTGCTTCCATGATTTATTCCCCATGTATTTTATGCCACTTGGTGTCCCGGAAGATTGTGTGATAACTTTCGATATTCATACTTGTTCGTTTCAAGTCAGTTTGAATAATGACCGGTCATTTCGAATGTGCAATAGATGGAGCTATTGGGAAATGAGCTGGAATAAACAGGCAGCTCCCTTTCAACGTGGAGGGATTCATCAATGGGATACAGGAGCCTTGACTCTTGAATATAATGTAACGACTCTTGCATCACAAATAAACATATACGAAACCTATTCTGCCGTCATCTTCTACTGGACATCGCTCGACTGCCTCTCGCTGCTCACCTGTCAGAGTTCTGTAGGCTGACCAACGTGCCCCATCAACGCTAGTCCCATCTGCCTGTAATAGCCCATATCCCGCTAAATCTTTAGAAACCATGGGCACGTCCAAATGTCATGTTATACCAGTTACTGATTGCCTGTACAGGGTTTTCAGAAATGCACTGTCGTGGATTAAATATTTGTATCACATTGTCGTGGATTAAATATTTGTATCACATTAACAATGGAGATATTTTCCAGGCTGTAATGGTGTGAGGTAGTGAGTGCATTGTCCCAAGTTATACGTAAAAGCTCCAGTAACTCAATGGGACAGACAGCATCTCTGGAGAGAAGGAATGCGTGACGTTTCGGCTCGAGACCCTTCTTCAGACCCAAAACGTCACCCATTGTGCAAAGGGATCTGGGGTCCTTGTTCATCAGTCTATGAAAGTAAGCATACAGGTACAGCAGGCAGTGAAGAAAGCGAATGCCATGTTGGCGTTCATAACAAGAGGAGTCGAATATAGGAGCAAAGAGGTCCTTCTGCAGTTGTACAGGGCCCTAGTGAGACCACACCTGGAGTATTGTGTGCAGTTTTGGTCCCCTATTTTGAGGTAGGACATTCTTGCTATTGAGGGAGTGCAGCGTAGGTTTACAAAGTTAATTCCCGGGATGGCGGGACTGTCATATGCTGAGAGAATGGAGCGGCTGAGCTTGTACACTCTTGCGTTTAGAAGGATGAGAGGGGACCTTATTGAAACATATAAGATTGTTAAGGGTTTGGACACGCTAGAGGCAGGAATTCAGAGGGCGGTGGAGGCCGGTTCTCTGGATACTTTCAAGAGAGAGCTATATAGGGCTCTTAAGGATAGCGGAGTCAGTGGATATGGGGAGAGGGCAGGAACTGGGTCCTGATTGGGGATGATCAGCCATGATCACATTGAATGGCGGTGCTGGCTCCAAGGGCCGAATGGCCTACTCCTGCACCTATTGTCTATTGTCTATTGATAAAGAATATTTATTCCCCGGCAGTGCACTTCTCTTAATATACAATGCACCGTCCTTATTGTGTATCAGCCTTTTACGTGGAATTTAGTCACGTGCCTTCTGACAATCGCAACCGAAGGATGATAATAACAGAATTAGAGCCAACTATTTAAAGCTGAGGTGTCTAGAACTATTCTTGTAGGGAGCGACGAATCTCTCCATTTCACCACCTCGAGGATGATGGAATTCAGATCATTTGAGCTATTTAAAGAGGAAGTATATACATTGTTTGAAGATTGCGGAATTAAATTATCTCGGGATCTGGCCCAGAGGACGAAATGTTGTCTGGAGCAAATTAACGCCGATGGTATTGAGCAAGCTTGTGTGTCTAGTTGGCTACACTTGCTCCAATTTTGAAAGGTCACGATTGTAAAATTAGAAACTATTAGGAAGAGCAGAGATATATGAAGGGGCAAAATTACAGAATACAGCCATTGTGGGCCGAAAGCCTGTTCCTGTGTGGTATTGGTTGATATTCGATGAACAAACACGCCACATTGGGAGAGATGCTCGTGAGTCTCCGTCTCGCCCGAGAAGAGCTGTTTAGGACCGTGAACGGTGATGAGGGAGGAGGTGCAGTTTCAGGTTTTGTACTCTCTAAGTTTGTAGTGACGTGCCAAGGATCATATGGGGAGGGTGGGATTAGATGGGCAGTCTACTGATAAAATCTTAAGGTAGATAGGATGTATACACAGAGGATTTTACCCAAAGTAGGGATTTCAAGGAGCTGAGGGCAAAGGTTTAAGTCGAGAATCTAATAGGAATCTGAGTGATAACCTCATCAAAAAGAGGGCGATGGGTATATGGAACGTGCTACCAGAGGAGGTAGATGATTCACGTACGACAACGCTATTTTTAAGACAAAAAGGAGACAGAGTGCTGGAGTAACTCGATTGGTCCGAAAGGACCTCTTGACAACATGGATAGGGAAAAAATTTCAGCAGGTTCTCGATCGGATGGGTACGTAGGCTGAGGAATGTTTGGTGGAAATTAATGGAATTTATTAAGAGATTGAGCAGGCTGAGAGTCTATTCCTTGTGGCGCAAGAGGATGAGGTGTGATCTTAGATGTATAAAATCATGAGAGGAGTTGATCGGATAGACGCACGGATTATCTTGCCCAGAGTAGGGGAATGGAGAACCAGAGGACATAGGTTTAAGGTGAAGGCGGAAAGATTTAACAGGAACCTAAGGGGTAACGTTTTCACCCAAAGCGCGATTGGTGTATGGAACAGGCTGCCAGAGGAGGTATTTGAGGTGCGGACTATTCCAACGCATAAGAAATAATTAGAGAGGCACATGGATATGGGCCAAACACAGGCAGATGGGAATAGTTTAGATGTGACTTGTCGGTCGGTGTGGGCAAGTTAGGTCGAAGAGCCTGTTTTTGCGCTGTGTGATTGTATGACGCTATGACTATACGTGACGATTCAGGTCGGGGCACTTCTTCAGACTGATTGTAATGGTGGGTATTGTGTGATACTGGGAGAGGGGAGGGGCAGAACAAAGCGCAGCTTGTAGCAGCAGCAATTACAGATGGACAGTGAGAGATGAGAGGTGTTCGCACAATAGCATTAAAGACATTTGGACGGGTCCATGGATAGAAAAGGTTTAGACAGACTTGGGCTAAACACTTGCAGGTGGGACTGCGTAGATAGGGCATTTTGAGGCTTGCTCAGCTTCGGTGCTTTATGGCTTTAAGGATGATATGCTGGTTGCGGAGACCAGTGAAGTGGAAGGTTGGGCCAGCGAAACTCCACCTCCTTTCTGAATGAATAGGACACAGGCAGCGTAAGCGAAGGTTGGAAAGCAGATTCTCGAGTGCGGAGAATGAAGTCTGCAGGCGGTGGCAGCGGGACAGAGGCTGTCCGCTCATTCACTAGGGCGAAGCGGTCTGGTTCGGAGATCATGGTACGTACGGGTCAGCTTTGTGCACCTGACTGTTGCTTGGCTTTCAATAAACAACCCAACGCGGCTTTGAGTCGCTGCACAGCCGCCTTCCGAGGTGACAGTGACAGAGATATGTTGCAGTGTTAGTTACTTGACCACGTCGCCTGTCAAGGTCTCTCTCTTTGCCTTTCTCTCCGCAGAAAAACCTACTGCGCATCGCTCTGCTGCTTCTCGGGGCTCAGCTGTCGGAATCCGCCTGCTTCTTTCAGCCACAGCACACAGACGGTAATCTAACGATGTGAATATCTCTTTCGAATCCAACATGAGATTCGGCCGACAGCAGGGACTGAGCAGGAACATTATACCCATGGATGCGCTACGCGAAAGCTGGTCACCCTTGGCTCGCTTCTGAAGCTAGTGCAGGTTGATGCCCCGACCAATCCCCAGCTTAAGGGGTGCTCTGCAGAAAAGGAATACATGACTGTTCGGGTCGAGACCCTTCTTCAGACCTGATCCCCTAAACCACTGAGTCACTCCACCATTTTGTGGCAATCTTCAGTGTCAACAGGTATCTGCAGTTTCTTCCGACACAATTATTGAGCGAGCTACTAGAATGAGCTGCCCCTTGATTTATGGCTCCGCTTCAGTCCCACCATCCTCATTTGTGTGCACCCAGTGCGGAGGGAAGTGGGTAGATCAGCGGAGGATCTGGTTGGTTTGCCACTGGGCCTGGCCACGGCTCACGGCGCCAGGCAGACGAGGACCCCACCAAGGCCGACTGACTGCACCTTTGGCGAGCTTAGGTCCGCGACTAGATGTCCCGTGAAAAAGAAAAAAAATAATGTCCACTAGCACCAGGGAGGCGTTCCAGGAATGATGGGCGCCTCAAGGGACTAACTGTCTCCTGGTTCAGGAATGTAACATAGTAATTTAATAGTAGGTTGTGATCTATTGACAGCGATGTTATGGCGGTGGGTGTTTATGGGTGAGCGCTGGGTGTTGGGTCGGGTGCTGTTGTCGGAACCCGGGTGAAACGGAAACGTGCAGCCAAGTGCCAGGTCCGGGTCAGTGCACACGTGGACAGACGTTGGCACTTCCCAATGGTCATAATGGCTCATTTCCAGTGTGCGTTGGTACTGAGTCAACACCACTGCCGCGCCACACCCTCGGGTCACTCCATTCCTTGACGGGACATTGACCACCCGCTGTCTTTGTCACCAACAGATAAGGGCACATGCTTTGACCTAAACGACGGAACGTCTCATCAATTCGGAGAAGATTGGCTGAGCTCCAACTGCTGGCTGTGCGTGTGTGAGCGCGGAGGCTATAAATGCTGCGAACGGTAAGTAATCATCCGCCGTTTAGCTCACAGGATCTGACCCCGACGGCTGAACTGGCGTCGCAGGGCTCAAGGGGGTATCGCCGATGCCGTGGTGTGAACCGATGGGTTGGGAATTGACCGCAACAGTAGACGGAACGGCCCGGCCACCGGCTCTCTCCATCTCTGTACCAAACCCGATACACGGGGAAACTTCGCCCGGGATATGGTTCCGTGTGGGGATTGGTAGGGAAGGCTTGGCGGAGGGAGGGCGGGGGGGGGGGGTGGGGGGACGGGGGGAGTGGAGGGAGTGGAGGGAATAAGGGAGTGAGGGAGTGAGGGGGAGAATGAGGGAAGGGGTTGGACTTCCATGTGCAGTTGAAGAAACCATAGAATCACACAAGAGAGAGAGAGAGAGAGAGAGAGAGAGAGAGAGACAGAGAGAGAGAGAGAGAGAGAGAGAGAGAGAGAGAGAGAGAGAGAGAGAGAGATGGTCACTGCGTTAACTCGGGGAATAAGGGAGTGAGGGAGTGAGGGGGAGAAGGAGGGAAGGGGTTGGACTTCCAGGTGCAGTTGAAGCAAACCATAGAATCACACAGGAGAGAGAGAGAGAGTGGGAGAGAGAGAGAGAGGGAGGGAGGGAGGGAGGGAGGGAGAGAGAGAGACACAGAGAGAGAGAGAGAGAGAGAGAGAGAAGAGAGAGAGAGAGAGAGAGAGAGAGAGAGAGATAGATAGATAGACAGATAGATAGATAGATAGATAGATAGATAGAGAGATAGATAGA
>CM075991.1:6021761-6139381 GCA_038087875.1 Malacoraja senta
ACATTCTTGCTATTGAGGGAGTGCAGCGTAGGTTTACAAGGTTAATTCCCGGGATGGTGGGACTGTCATATGCTGAGAGAATGGAGCGGCTGAGCTTGTACACTCTTGCGTTTAGAAGGATGAGAGGGCACCTTATTGAAACATATAAGATTGTTAAGGGTTTGGACACGCTAGAGGCAGGAATTCAGAGGGCGGTGGAGGCCGGTTCTCTGGATACTTTCAAGAGAGAGCTAGATAGGGCTCTTAAGGATAGCGGAGTCAGTGGATATGGGGAGAGGGCAGGAACTGGGTACTGATTGGGGATGATCAGCCATGATCACATTGAATGGCGGTGCTGGCTCCAAGGGCCGAATGGCCTACTCCTGCACCTGTTGTCTATTGTCTATTGATAGAGAATATTTATTCCACGGCAGTGCACTTCTCTTAATATACAATGCACCGTCCTTATTGTGTATCAGCCTTTTACGTGGAATTTAGTCACGTGACTTCTGACAATCGCAACCGAATGATGATAATAACAGAATTAGAGCCAACTATTTAAAGCTGAGGTGTCTAGAACTATTCTTGTAGGGAGCGACGAATCTCTCCATTTCACTACCTCGAGGATGATGGAATTCAGATCATTTGAGCTATTTAAAGAGGAAGTATATACATTGTTTGAAAGATTGCGGAATTAAATTATCTCGGGATCTGGCCCAGAGGACGAAATGTTGTCTGGAGCAAATTAACGCCGACGGTATTGAGCAAGCTTGTGTGTCTAGTTGGCTACACTCGCTCCAATTTTGAAAGGTCACGATTGTAAAATTAGAAACTATTAGGATGAGCAGAGGTGTATGAAGGGGCAAAATTACTGAATACAGCCATTGTGGGCCGAAAGCCTGTTCCTGTGTGGTATTGGTTGATATTCGATGAACAAACACGACACATTGGGAGAGATGCACGTGACTCTCCGTTTCGCCCGAGAAGAGCTGTTTAGGACCGTGAACGGTGATGAGGGAGGAGGTGCAGTTTCAAATTTTGTACTCTCTAGGTTTGTAGTGGCAAGTGCCAAGGATCATATGGGGAGGGTGGGATTAGATGGGCAGACTACTGATAAAATCTTAAGGGAGGTATATGGGATGTATACACACAGGATTTTACGCGAAGTAGGGATTTCAAGGATCTGAGGGCAAAGGTTTAAGTCGAGAATCTAATAGGAATCTGAGTGATAACCTCTTCAAAAAGAGCGCGATTGGTATATGGAACGTGCTACCAGAGGAGGTAGATGATGCACGTACTACAACGCTATTTTTAAGACAAAAGGGAGACAGAGTGCTGGATTAACTCGATTGGTCCGGAAGCATCTCTTGACAACATGGATAGGGAAAAATTGCAGCAGGGTCTCGATCGGATGGGTACGTAAGCTGAGGAATGTTTGGTGGAAATTAATGGAATTTATTAGGAGAGATTGAGCAGGCTGGGAGTCTATTCCTTGTGGCGCAAGAGGATGAGGGGGTGATCCTAGATGTATAAGATCATGGGAGGAATTGATCGGATAGATGCACGGATTCTCTTGCCCAGAGGAGGGGAATGGAGAACCAGAGGACATAGGTTTAAGGTGAAGGCGGAAAGATTGAACAGGAACCTAAGAGGTAACGTTTTCACCCAAAGGGCGATTGGTGTATGGAACAGGCTGCCAGAGGAGGTATCTGAGGTGCGGACTATTCCAACGCATCAGAAATCATTAGAGAGGCACGTGGATATGGGCCAAAAACAGGCAGATGGGAATAGTTTAGAAGTGAGTTGTCCGTCGGTGTGGGCAAGTTAGGTCGAAGAGCCTGTTTTTGCGCTGTGTGATTGTATGACGCTATGACTATACGTGACGATTCAGGTCGGGGCACTTCTTCAGACTGATTGTAATGGTGGGTATTGTGTGATACTGGGAGAGGGGAGGGGCAGAACAAAGCGCAGCTTGTAGCAGCAGCAATTACAGATGGCCAGTGAGAGATGAGAGGTGTTCGCACAATTGCATTAAAGACATTTGGACGGGTCCATGGATAGAAAAGATTTAGACGGACTTGGGCTAAACACTTGCAGGTGGGACTAGCGTAGATAGGGCAATTTTTTGAGGCATGCTCAGCTTCGGTGCTTTATGACTTTAAGGATGATATGCTGGTTGCGGAGACCAGTGAAGTGGGAGGTTGGGCCAGCGAAACTCCACCTCCTTTTTGAATGGATAGGACACAGGCAGCGTAAGCGAAGGTTGGAAAGCAGATTCTCGAGTGCGGAGAATGAAGTCTGCAGGCGGTGGCATCGGGACAGAGGCTGTCCGGTCATTCACTAGGGCGAAGCGGTCTGGTTCGGAGATCATGGTACGTACGGATCAGCTTTGTGCACCTGACTGTTTCTTGGTTTTCAACAAACAACGCAACGCGGCTTTGAGTCGCTGCACAGCCGCTTTCCGAGGTGACAGTGACAGAGATATGTTGCAGTGTTAGTTACTTGAACACGTCGCCTGTCAAGGTCTCTCTCTTTCCCTTTCTCTCCGCATAAACATCTACTGTGCATCGCTCTGCTGCTTCTCGGGGCTCAGCTGTCGGAATCCGCCTGCTTCTTTCAGACACAGCACACAGACGGTAATCTATCGATGTGAATCCCTCTCTCGACTCCAACAGTGAGACTCGGCCGCCAGCAGACATTGAGCAGGGACATTATATCCATTGTGCTACGCGAAAGCTGGTCACCCTTGCCTCCCCGACTGCTCGTCGGTCGGGCAGGATACTGAGGGCAGTGCAGGTTGATGCCCCGACCAATCCCCAGCTTAAGGGGTACTCCTCTGCCGCACTTCAGCTGAAGCACCATACCTACTCCACGGATGGAGTGAAGGATCTCCTCAGAATTATGTGAAGCTGCCCCCCTAAACACTGGCCAATATTTGACCCTCAACTGCTGTTGATAGAACTGGTAATCGCAGGCTAATCACTGGGCTGTGTGGGGTATATTCGAGATCCCAGTGGGTCAGAGTTCACACTGTAACCAGGGGCAAAGTCGAATCCTTCGTGATAGACACAAAATCCTGGTTTAACTCAGCGGTTCAGGCAGCATCTCTGCAGAAAAGGAATAGATGACGGTTCGGGTCAAGACCCTTCTTCAGACCTGATCCGCTGACTCGCAGAGTCAGTCCACCATTTTGTGTCAATCTTCAGTGTAAACCGGAATCTGCAGTTTCTTCCGACACAATTATGGAGCGAGCTGCTTGAATGAGCTGTCCCTTGATTTATGGCTCTGCTCCAGTCCCACCATGCTAATCTTTGTGCACCCAGTGCGGAGGGAGTGGGTAGATCAGCGGAGGATCTGGATGGTTTGTTACTAGGCCTGGCCACGGCTCACGGCGCCAGGCAGACGAGGACTCGACCAGAGCCGACTGACTGCACCTTTGGCGAGCTTAGGTCCGCGACTAGATGTCCCTTGGAAAAGATAAAAAACAATGTCCACTAGCACCAGGGAGACGTTCCAGAAATGATGGGCGCCTCGAGGGACTGACTGTCTCCTGGTTCAGGATTGCAACATAGTAATTTAATAGTAGGTTGTGATCTTTTGACAGTGATGTTATGGCGGTGGGTGCTTTGGTATAATTCCATGCATAAATACTTCTGTAAATAGCTGAATACGTTTCTTTTAATTTAAATATATATGGAGTGAGCGCTGGGTGTTGGGTCTGGCGCTGTTGTCGGAACCTGGGTGAAACGGGACCGTGCAGCCAAGTGCCAGCTCCGGGTCAGTACACGCGGGGACAGACGCTGGCTCTTCCCAATGGTCAGAATGGCTCATTTCCAGGGTGCGTTTGTACTGAGTCAACACCAGTGCCCCGCCACCCGGTCGGGTCACTCCACTACCTGACGGGATAATGCCCACCCGGTGTCTTTGTCACCAACAGACAGGGGCACATGCTTTGACCTAAACGACGGAACGTATCATCAATTCGGAGAAGATTGGCTGAGCTCCAACTGCTGGTTTTGCGTGTGTGCGCGCGAAGGCTATAAATGCTGCGAACGGTAAGTAATCATCCGCCGTTTAGCTCACAGGATCTGACCCCGACTGCTGAACTGGCGTCGCAGGCTCAAGGGGTATAGCCGATGCCGTGGTGTAAGCCGTATGACTGGCGATGGGTTGGGAATTGACGGCAACGGTAGACGGAACGGCCCGGCCATCGGCTTTCTCCATCCCTGTACCAAACCCGATTCACGGGGAAGCTACGCCCGGGATTGTCATGTACATCAATGATCTGGATGATGGTGTGGAAAATTGGATTAGTAAGTATGCAGATGATACTAAGATAGGTGGTGTTGTGGATTATGAAGTAGATTTTCAAAGTCTACAGAGAGATTTAGGCCATTTGGAAGAGTGGGCTGAAAGATGGCGGATGGAGTTTAATTCTAACAAATGTGAGGTGCTACATCTCGGCAG
The DNA here is from genome assembly GCA_038087875.1 of Malacoraja senta. Lineage (NCBI taxonomy): Eukaryota > Metazoa > Chordata > Chondrichthyes > Rajiformes > Rajidae > Malacoraja > Malacoraja senta. The sequence continues at coordinate 6,026,208 of CM075991.1, forward strand.
GACAAACCAAAATAGGACGTACACGGTAAATGGTAGCGAATTGAGGAATGCAGTTGAACAGAGGGATCTAGGAATAACTGTGCATAGTTCCCTGAAGGTGGAATCTCATGTAGATAGGGTGGTAAAGAAAGCTTTTGGTGTGCTGGCCTTTATAAATCAGAGCATTGAATATAGAAGTTGGGATGTAATGTTAAAATTGTACAAGGCATTGGTGAGGCCAATTCTGGAGTATGGAGTACAATTTTGGTCGCCTAATTATAGGAAGGATGTCAACAAAATAGAGAGAGTACAGAGGAGATTTATTAGAATGTTGCCTGGATTTCAGCAACTAAGTTACAGAGAAAGGTTGAACAAGTTAGGTCTTTATTCTTTGGAGCGCAGAAGGTTAAGAGGGGACTTGATAGAGGTCTTTAAAATTATGAGCGGGTTAGACAGAGTGGACGTGGATAAGCTTTTCCCATTGAGAGTAGGGAAGATTCAAACAAGGGGACATGACTTGAGAATTAAGGGACAGAAGTTTAGGGGGAACATTAGGGGGAACTTCTTTACTCAGAGAGTGGTAGCTGTGTGGAATGAGCTTCCAGTGGAAGTGGTGGAGGCAGGTTCGATGTTATCCTTTAAAACTAGATTGGATGGGTATATGGACGGAAAAGGAATGGAGGGTTATGGTCTGAGTGCAGGTAGATGGGACTAGGGGGAAGTATTTATTTTTAATTTAAAAAAAAGATTTAAATGTTCTGCACGGACTTGAACGGCCGAGATGGCCTGTTTCCGTGCTGTTATGGTTATATGGTTATATGGTTATATGGGATCTGCTTTTGTGGGGATCAGTAGGGAAGGCTTGGCGGAGGGAGGGAATAAGGGAGTGAGGGAGTGAGGGAGGGAGGGGGAGAAGGAGGGAAGGGGTTGCACGAAGGACTTCAATTTGCAGTCGAAGCAAACCTGTGAGTCACACAGCACGGGCACAGGGACTTCATTGCACTGGGCCAGGCCGCATCTCTGGAGAACATCGACTTCTCAGGTTGGGTTTTTAATTATACATCATTGCTTCCCTGATCTGTTCCCCAGGTATTTCATGCCAGCTGGTTTCTCGAAAGATTGTGTGATAACCTTCGATTTTCATAGTTGTTCGTTTCGAGTCCATTTGAAGAAGGACCGCAAAGTCGAATGTGAAATAACGTCAGTTGTTGGGAAATGAGCTGGAATAAACAGACAGCTCCCTTCCAACGTGACAATCATCTATGGGGTAGAGGGGCCTTGACTCCAGAGAATAATGTAACGACTCTTGCATCACAATAAACATGTACGGAACCTATTCTGCCGTCATCTTCTACTAGACATCGCTCTACTGCCTCTCGCTGCTCACCTGTCAGAGTCGTCCTGTATGCTGACCAACATACCCCGTCAACGCTACTCCCATTTGCCTGTGATGGCCCGTATCCCTCTAAATCCTTCGTAATCATGGACACGTCCAAATGTTATGTAATACCAGTTACTGATTGCCTGTACGGAGTTCTCAGAACTGAGTAGATTCCAGTAAGTACCAGTGAATTGTAAAATCTCAAATGCAACTCTTGAAGGCAAATCGTTGTATATTTAGTTAGTATATTTGGATTTTCAGAAGGCATGTCACTAAATTCCACTTAAAAGGCTGATGCACAATAAGGACGGTGTATGGTATATTAAGAGAAGTGCGCTGACATGGAATAAATACTGTTTATCACATTAACAATGGAGATCGTTTCCAGGGTGGAATGGTGTGAGGTAGTGCATTCTCCCTAGGTAGGCCTAAATAGCTGGAGTAAAGGGCCTGTCCCATTTGGGCGTCGTTTGCGTGTTACGCACCTGGCGCGCGAAGATTTTGTGAACCCCAAAATCCTGGAGGCCGCGCTCGACCGCGATCCCTGCCTACGTCACCACGCACAATGCGCGCGTAATGCACGTCATGCGTGCGTAATGCACATCATGTGCGCATCACGTGCGCCTCACGACGCGTAAATGACGTCACGTAAATGAAGCGCAAATGACGCCCAAGTGGGACAGGCCCTCAACTCAGCGGGACAAGTAACATCTCTGGAGAGAAAGAATGGGTGACGTTTCGGGTCGAGACTCTTCTTCAGACCCGAAATGTCACCCATTCCTTCTCCCCAGGGATGCTGCCTGTCCCGCTGAGTTGCTTCTGCTTTATGTATCTATCTTCGGTTTAAACCAGCATCTGGAGTTCCTTCTTACGCATTGTGACAAGGAATGGTTCCAGGCCAGCAATTACTTACAGTGTATATAAATGATCCGGAGTAGGAGTGAAGGTGTAAGTATTCAGGTTTCCAGGAATAGATGGGAGGGCAAGTCACAATGAGGATGAGCCATTTGGCTGTGAAATATGTGCCCTTATAATTGCCTGGTGGATCTGCATGTTTACTATAAATTAATTTTCTAGAAGGACATGTAAATCCCTTTATCCGTCAATATTTGCCAATCGCTCACCATCTGAAATTTACGCCGCAGTTCCATCATTTTTTATGTAGTAGAGGATTACTTTTTGTGTTCTACATTGTACTTCATCTGCAACACAATCATTCTGCATTCTGTTGATATTTTCTGTTGATATTTTCATCAACAGGTTTGGATATTTTAATTTGGTTCCGACAGTCAATCGCTGTTTTCTTTCTCTCTCCTATTCAAGCTGCGAGCCCCCGTGTGGCACCATCTAATCTGCAGGATGCAATCCGGGCTGAATGTATTTGGGAAGATCATGATCTGTTTTTTTAAATTTGCGTTGTTGGCGTCTAAATACCCCTGGCACTTCTTTCAAATCCGTAGAATTTATTAGTTTTTAGGTTCATTGACATATTTCATAGTTAAATTTTCATACAACCTACATTTCGTTCAATTTACAATTTCTCGGGCACTCGAGTTCCCAAATGTGTTACCACGTTTCACAGAGACTCTTCTTTCTCACGCCCATTTCTTATTGAAATGATGGGTCAGAAGACTTCGGCAGAATAAGTTTGGTGTATGTTTATTGTGAAGCAGACAGGGCATGAACGTGTCAAAGCTCCTGTATACCGTTTACATGCCGTCATCGCATCGGCATCGTCTACCTCCTCTGGCAGCTGGTTTCATGTATCCACCGTCCTCTGTGAAAAGGTGGGCGCTCAGGTTCCTATTAGATTTTCCCGCCCTTTCCTTCAACTTATCCCCTCTGGTTCTTGTTACAGCTGTCAGTTAACCACCCGGCCCGCAGTATTCTGGGTAAAATATTTTGTGCATTTATCCGTCCTAATCCCCTTATGATTTCATACACCTCGGGCAATGTGCCTCTTGAAAACAGGTTCATCCTCTTCAACTACTGATCACATGACTGCTAGGAAAAGTGAAATTCTGTTTACTTCCTTGAGGTCTCTGACTTTGTGTTAGCATTTTCCATTGATTTTTCTGTGTCGGAAGGCCATTTGGGGTGAGTGTTGTGACAGATTTTGTTTTGGACCTCAGACCCATTTCATTGCTATGGTGACTTATCCAGCAGTCGTTACCGGGAAACTGGGGTGTAGTCATTATTTTCAATATTGGGGTGTACAGCTGGTAATTAGTCCCTCTTTTCCGCACCAAAATAAAACGATCTCCCCCACCCCAAATAGTTAATGGGCGCAGAAACTGAGGGGGCACCACTGGGAGCCAGTGCGGAGACTGTGTGACTTGCCGACCTCAAAGTATCTGCTCACGGGGCAGTAGGGAGTTGGTAACCTTTCCAATCACAAAGATGCTCTGTTCCAGACTACTGGGGGAAACAGGTTACCTCAAACACCCACTGTAGTACCTGTTGGAGCGAGCTGCCAGAGGAGATAGTTGAGAAATGTACTACAACAACAATTAAAATAAACTTGGACAAGCACATGAACAGGAGAGGTTTAGCGGGATACGGGCTAAACGCGGGCAAATTGGCCGAGGTTAGATGGGACGGAGACACAAATGCTGCAGTTCTTAATCTTGCCTCTTAAACCTGCACTTACGTCACCTGGCACTTGGCACAGTGAAATAGCTTGAACAGTCGGCGTTGCTGGTCTGGATTCCGCTTCTTAGAAGCTAATATTAAACTCAATTTGTCATGCTCCCTCGTGGCTCATCAATTTCCATTTAGTTTTGCGCAAACATAGACTTTGGACATGTTGTTTTGCTAAAGTCGTTGATATGGACTATGAAGGGTTAATTCTTCAGCATCGATCTCTGGAGGCACGTGGAGTTACACCCTGACCGCAAGAGAAGCTCACATGTATTAATTTTCTTCGCTTTCTCTTTATTAACCCAGTCTCAGTCAACTGGTATATTATTCCTAATTCCCAGCACGTACCTACACATGTGGGGCAATATATAGCAGCCGATTGACCTCCCAACATCCCACGTCATTGGGGGGGGGGGGGAAAGACAACGTTTTGGCAATAACTATGGATATGTTCAGATAACGTTTCGGGTAAGTACGCTTCTTCAGATAGGGATGTGGGAGGCAACTGGAACGCTCGGAGTAAACTGAGAGAACGTGCAAACCCCACATAGATAACACCGTGATCAAGGTAAGTGGGGTTTTAGTGCCACAGCTGTGCCGAGGTGCCGCCTTTGTTATCGCTCTACTTTCACTATTTTCTGGTGTCCGTAGTAAGTGTCTACTGTAGGAGGCAGCCATGAGTTGCTGGTGGCCTAGAGTAAATGTTTAGTGTGGTGGACGTGGTGCTAGTTAAGCAAGTGAACTCACAGGAGAGAATCAACCCACCGGCGTTATCCTGTGGCCAAACACAGCCCGTCCAGACAGCGCCGCTGCCAGGAACATGAATCATAGTTTGTGTCCTAATTATCCTTGAGTTGGGCGCAACTTCTTCCAGGGATGAGAATGGGGACGCAATGGCAGTGTTGGAACAGACCTCTTGGATTTGGGATATTTCTGGAGCCAGTTCAAGACAGGGCTGACCAAATAGACTTGAAGGAACACGAAATATATAGATATAAAATGCTGGAGTAACTCAGCGGGCCAGGCAGCATCTCTGGAGAAAAGTAATAGGCGACGTTTCGAGCGAGACCCTTGTTCAAACTGAAAGTGAGAGGAAAGGGAATCGAGAGAAAAAGAAGGTACATAGAACTAATTATATGCAAAAAGCAACGATGGACAAGGAAAGGTGGAGCCCACAATGGTCCATTGATGGCTGTGGGGAAGGTGATAACGAGTGATACATATAGTGGAACTCGACCGGACGACAGTGAAAATAATACGACGAGTAATGTGGAGAAGGGAGGGGGATAGAAGGGGATGCAAGGGTTACTTGAAGTTAGAGACATCCATATTGCCGCTGGGTTGTAAGTTGTCCAAGCGAAATGTGAGGTGCTGTTCGTCCACTTAGCGTTTAGCCTCACTCTGACAATGGAGGAGGCCGAGGACAGAAAGGTCATTGTGGGAACGGGAGAGGGAGTTAAAGTGTTTCGCAACCGGGAGAAGGAACACAACATTTGCTGTGGTTTCCTCGTGAGTTTTACTGGGTCAGGACTAAAACCATCAAATACACTTCCAGGCAGGGACACGCTGGTGACCTCCATATACCGGTTGGTAATTGCGATGTCACGTTTCCCCAGTCAGTGGTCTGGGACAGAACAGTTTTGTGATTGGAAAGTTTACCAGCTCCGCCCTGCCCTGTGAGCAGACAGTTCGAGCTCGGCAGGGCATCCAGCTCCCCCACTGGGCCCCAATGGAGCCACGTCAGTTCGGTTCAGTTTACTTTATTGCCACGTATACCGAGGTACAGTGAAAAGCTTGTGTTGCGTGCTAACCAGTCAGCAGAAAGACAATACATTATTACAATAGATCCATTTACAGTTTACAGATACATTTAGATTAGATGAGATTAGATTCAACTTTATTGTCTTCAAGAACAGTACAACGAAATGCAGTTTCGCATCTAACCAGGGTGCAAAGTAGTAAAGTGCAGATTAAGACAATATGTACAAAAAGTATGTACTTGTCGGTGTATGTACATAGGCATATACATATATATACAGATAGTTGTTAAGGTGGAAAAGATTGACATGTGCTGTATTCTGGTGAATAAGAGCTTAACTATAAATTATATAAACTATAAATAATATTGATGAGAATGTGGGGGGGTTGGGGGGGGGCTAGCGCCGGGCCTGTGATTTCAGCAGGGTAATGGTGTTCCGGAAGAAGCTATTCCTTAGATTGCATGATAAGGGAATAACGTTTTAGTGCAAGGTGAAGCTAGCAAAGGCCGATCATGGATAGCTCGAGCGCCATCAAAGAGGTAGGTCGTAGTTCACCATTGCTCTCTGGCTGTGGTGGGGTGATTCAGTTGCCTGATAAGCAGCTGGTCCTGGACCCATGAACTGTGTGGGATGGGGGAGACCTTTTGCTTTTGGCGGGGAGAAGACGGACTAAATACCAGATGGACATCCCAATGTTGAAAATATGACTATATCCCAGCCTGTCTGTAACTTCTGTCAGTTATGTCACCACAGCAAAGAAATGTCTCCTACGTTTAAAAATAAGCTGTCACAACACTAACCCCACTCTCCTTCCCATGTCAGAAAAATTAATGGGAAACGATTGCAAAAAGTCAGCAACCTCAGGGCGGGTAAAGCGAATGTCAGTTTTTCTAGTAGTTAGGCGGTCCGGTGTCGAGAAATGTTAAATCCAAGACCAGAATATATCTATTTAAACACGACCCTAACCGTCGTCTGGTGGTCGATCAGAGGGCTGCGAATTTGTGAAGAACTGGCACTCAGTGAAAGACTAAAACGTTAAAGCGGAGAGAGAAAATTGTTTCAGTAAAAACTAAAAAGCGCAGCGGTGGAGTTGCTGCCTGACGGCGCCATAGACCCGGGTTCGATCCTCACTACGGGTGCTGTCTGCATGGAGTTTCTACCTTCTCCCCATAACAGCTTGGGTTTTTTTTTATAGATAGATCTTACCTGACAACATTGCTGGACATTTTTGAGAATGTAACGAGCAGAGTTGACTCAGCAGAAGTAGTTTATTTATATTTTCAGAAGGCACATTTCTAGGTTCCGTGTAAAAGGCTGGTGCAGACGATGGATGGGGCACAGTTTTTTAGCAGAAGCGCATTGGCATGGATTAAAAATGTCTAAACACATTGACGATGGGGATGTTTTTTCTGGCTACAGATATGTAATTTGTGGAGAGTGTCATGGAAAGGTTCATTGCCCTCTCTCGAATCCAACAGTGAGACTCGGCCGACAGCAGACATTGAGCAGGGACATTATATCCATTGTGCTACGCGAAAGCTGGTCACCCTTGCCTCCCCGACTGCTCGTCGGTCGGGCAGGATACTGAGGGCAGTGCAGGTTGATGCCCCGACCAATCCCCAGCTTAAGGGGTACTCCTCTGCCGCACTTCAGCTGAACCACCATACCTACTCCACGGATGGAGTGAAGGATCTCCTCAGAATTATGTGCAGCTGCCCCCCTAAACACTGGCCAATATTTGACCCTCAACTGCTGTTGATAGAACTGGTAATCGCAGGCTAATCACTGGGCTGTGTGGGATATATTCGAGATCCCAGTGGGTCAGAGTTCACACTGTAACCAGGGGCAAAGTCGAATCCTTCGTGATAGACACAAAATCCTGGTTTAACTCAGCGGTTCAGGCAGCATCTCTGCAGAAAAGGAATAGATGACGGTTCGGGTCAAGACCCTTCTTCAGACCTGATCCGCTGACTCGCAGAGTCAGTCCACCATTTTGTGTCAATCTTCAGTGTAAACCGGAATCTGCAGTTTCTTCCGACACAATTATGGAGCGAGCTGCTTGAATGAGCTGTCCCTTGATTTATGGCTCCGCTCCAGTCCCACCATGCTAATCTTTGTGCACCCAGTGCGGAGGGAAGTGGGTAGATCAGCGGAGGATCTGGTTGGTTTGTTACTGGGCCTGGCCACGGCTCACGGCGCCAGGCAGACGAGGACTCGACCAGAGCCGACTGACTGCACCTTTGGCGAGCTTAGGTCCGCGACTAGATGTCCCTTGGAAAAGATAAACACAGTGTCCACTAGCACCAGGGAGACGTTCCAGAAATGATGGGCGCCTCGAGGGACTGACTGTCTCCTGGTTCAGGATTGTAACATAGTAATTTAATAGTAGGTTGTGATCTTTTGACAGTGATGTTATAGCGGTGGGTGTTTTGGTATAATTCCATGCATAAATGCTTCTGTAAATAGCTGAATACGTTTCTTTTAATTTAAATATATATGGAGTGAGCGCTGGGTGTTGGGTCGGGCGCTGTTGTCGGAACCTGGGTGAAACGGGACCGTGCAGCCAAGTGCCAGCTCCGGGTCAGTACACGCGGGGACAGACGCTGGCTCTTCCCAATGGTCAGAATGGCTCATTTCCAGGGTGCGTTTGTACTGAGTCAACACCAGTGCCCCGCCACCCGGTCGGGTCACTCCACTACCTGACGGGATAATGCCCACCCGGTGTCTTTGTCACCAACAGACAGGGGCACATGCTTTGACCTAAACGACGGAACGTATCATCAATTCGGAGAAGATTGGCTGAGCTCCAACTGCTGGTTTTGCGTGTGTGCGCGCGAAGGCTATAAATGCTGCGAACGGTAAGTAATCATCCGCCGTTTAGCTCACAGGATCTGACCCCGACTGCTGAACTGGCGTCGCAGGCTCAAGGGGGTATCGCCGATGCCGTGGTGTAAGCCGTATGACTGGCGATGGGTTGGGAATTGACGGCAACGGTAGACGGAACGGCCCGGCCATCGGCTTTCTCCATCCCTGTACCAAACCCGATTCACGGGGAAGCTACGCCCGGGATTGTCATGTACATCAATGATCTGGATGATGGTGTGGAAAATTGGATTAGTAAGTATGCAGATGATACTAAGATAGGTGGTGTTGTGGATAATGAAGTAGATTTTCAAAGTCTACAGAGAGATTTAGGCCATTTGGAAGAGTGGGCTGAAAGATGGCGGATGGAGTTTAATTCTAACAAATGTGAGGTGCTACATCTCGGCAGGACAAATCAAAATAGGACGTACACGGTAAATGGTAGCGAATTGAGGAATGCAGTTGAACAGAGGGATCTAGGAATAACTGTGCATAGTTCCCTGAAGGTGGAATCTCATGTAGATAGGGTGGTAAAGAAAGCTTTTGGTGTGCTGGCCTTTATAAATCAGAGCATTGAATATAGAAGTTGGGATGTAATGTTAAAATTGTACAAGGCATTGGTGAGGCCAATTCTGGAGTATGGAGTACAATTTTGGTCGCCTAATTATAGGAAGGATGTCAACAAAATAGAGAGAGTACAGAGGAGATTTATTAGAATGTTGCCTGGATTTCAGCAACTAAGTTACAGAGAAAGGTTGAACAAGTTAGGTCTTTATTCTTTGGAGCGCAGAAGGTTAAGAGGGGACTTGATAGAGGTCTTTAAAATTATGAGCGGGTTAGACAGAGTGGACGTGGATAAGCTTTTCCCATTGAGAGTAGGGAAGATTCAAACAAGGGGACATGACTTGAGAATTAAGGGACAGAAGTTTAGGGGGAACATTAGGGGGAACTTCTTTACTCAGAGAGTGGTAGCTGTGTGGAATGAGCTTCCAGTGGAAGTGGTGGAGGCAGGTTCGATGTTATCCTTTAAAACTAGATTGGATGGGTATATGGACGGAAAAGGAATGGAGGGTTATGGTCTGAGTGCAGGTAGATGGGACTAGGGGGAAGTATTTATTTTTAATTTAAAAAAAAGATTTAAATGTTCTGCACGGACTTGAACGGCCGAGATGGCCTGTTTCCGTGCTGTTATGGTTATATGGTTATATGGTTATATGGGATCTGCTTTTGTGGGGATCAGTAGGGAAGGCTTGGCGGAGGGAGGGAATAAGGGAGTGAGGGAGTGAGGGAGGGAGGGGGAGAAGGAGGGAAGGGGTTGCACGAAGGACTTCAATTTGCAGTCGAAGCAAACCTGTGAGTCACACAGCACGGGCACAGGGACTTCATTGCACTGGGCCAGGCCGCATCTCTGGAGAACATCGACTTCTCAGGTTGGGTTTTTAATTATACATCATTGCTTCCCTGATCTGTTCCCCAGGTATTTCATGCCAGCTGGTTTCTCGAAAGATTGTGTGATAACCTTCGATTTTCATAGTTGTTCGTTTCGAGTCCATTTGAAGAAGGACCGCAAAGTCGAATGTGAAATAACGTCAGTTGTTGGGAAATGAGCTGGAATAAACAGACAGCTCCCTTCCAACGTGACAATCATCTATGGGGTAGAGGGGCCTTGACTCCAGAGAATAATGTAACGACTCTTGCATCACAATAAACATGTACGGAACCTATTCTGCCGTCATCTTCTACTAGACATCGCTCTACTGCCTCTCGCTGCTCACCTGTCAGAGTCGTCCTGTATGCTGACCAACATACCCCGTCAACGCTACTCCCATTTGCCTGTGATGGCCCGTATCCCTCTAAATCCTTCGTAATCATGGACACGTCCAAATGTTATGTAATACCAGTTACTGATTGCCTGTACGGAGTTCTCAGAACTGAGTAAATTCCAGTAAGTACCAGTGAATTGTAAAATCTCAAATGCAACTCTTGAAGGCAAATCGTTGTATATTTAGTTAGTATATTTGGATTTTCAGAAGGCATGTCACTAAATTCCACTTAAAAGGCTGATGCACAATAAGGACGGTGTATGGTATATTAAGAGAAGTGCGCTGACATGGAATAAATACTGTTTATCACATTAACAATGGAGATCGTTTCCAGGGTGGAATGGTGTGAGGTAGTGCATTCTCCCTAGGTAGGCCTAAATAGCTGGAGTAAAGGGCCTGTCCCATTTGGGCGTCGTTTGCGTGTTACGCACCTGGCGCGCGAAGATTTTGAAAACCCCAAAATCCTGGAGGCCGCGCTCGACCGCGATCCCTGCCTACGTCACCACGCACAATGCGCGCGTAATGGACGTCATGCGTGCGTAATGCACGTCATGTGCGCATCACGTGCGCCTCACGACGCGTAAATGACGTCACGTAAATGACGCGCAAATGACGCCCAAGTGGGACAGGCCCTCAACTCAGCGGGACAAGTAACATCTCTGGAGAGAAAGAATGGGTGACGTTTCGGGTCGAGACTCTTCTTCAGACCCGAAATGTCACCCATTCCTTCTCCCCAGGGATGCTGCCTGTCCCGCTGAGTTGCTTCTGCTTTATGTATCTATCTTCGGTTTAAACCAGCATCTGGAGTTCCTTCTTACGCATTGTGACAAGGAATGGTTCCAGGCCAGCAATTACTTACAGTGTATATAAATGATCCGGAGTAGGAGTGAAGGTGTAAGTATTCAGGTTTCCAGGAATAGATGGGAGGGCAAGTCACAATGAGGATGAGCCATTTGGCTGTGAAATATGTGCCCTTATAATTGCCTGGTGGATCTGCATGTTTACTATAAATTAATTTTCTAGAAGGACATGTAAATCCCTTTATCCGTCAATATTTGCCAATCGCTCACCATCTGAAATTTACGCCGCAGTTCCATCATTTTTTATGTAGTAGAGGATTACTTTTTGTGTTCTACATTGTACTTCATCTGCAACACAATCATTCTGCATTCTGTTGATATTTTCTGTTGATATTTTCATCAACAGGTTTGGATATTTTAATTTGGTTCCGACAGTCAATCGCTGTTTTCTTTCTCTCTCCTATTCAAGCTGCGAGCCCCCGTGTGGCACCATCTAATCTGCAGGATGCAATCCGGGCTGAATGTATTTGGGAAGATCATGATCTGTTTTTTTTAATTTGCGTTGTTGGCGTCTAAATACCCCTGGCGCTTCTTTCAAATCCGTAGAATTTATTAATTTTTAGGTTCATTGACATATTTCATAGTTAAATTTTCATACAACCTACATTTCGTTCAATTTACAATTTCTCGGGCACTCGAGTTCCCAAATGTGTTACCACGTTTCACAGAGACTCTTCTTTCTCACGCCCATTTCTTATTGAAATGATGGGTCAGAAGACTTCGGCAGAATAAGTTTGGTGTATGTTTATTGTGAAGCAGACAGGGCATGAACGTGTCAAAGCTCCTGTATACCGTTTATATGCCGTCATCGCATCGGCATCGTCTACCTCCTCTGGCAGCTGGTTTCATGTATCCACCGTCCTCTGTGAAAAGGTGGGCGCTCAGGTTCCTATTAGATTTTCCCGCCCTTTCCTTCAACTTATCCCCTCTGGTTCTTGTTACAGCGGTCAGTTAACCACCCGGCCCGCAGTATTCTGGGTAAAATATTTTGTGCATTTATCCGTCCTAATCCCCTTATGATTTCATACACCTCGGGCAATGTGCCTCTTGAAAACAGGTTCATCCTCTTCAACTACTGATCACATGACTGCTAGGAAAAGTGAAATTCTGTTTACTTCCTTGAGGTCTCTGACTTTGTGTTAGCATTTTCCATTGATTTTTCTGTGTCGGAAGGCCATTTGGGGTGAGTGTTGTGACAGATTTTGTTTTGGACCTCAGACCCATTTCATTGCTATGGTGACTTATCCAGCAGTCGTTACCGGGAGACTGGGGTGTAGTCATTATTTTCAATATTGGGGTGTACAGCTGGTAATTAGTCCCTCTTTTCCGCACCAAAATAAAACGATCTCCCCCACCCCAAATAGTTAATGGGCGCAGAAACTGAGGGGGCACCACTGGGAGCCAGTGCGGAGACTGTGTGACTTGCCGACCTCAAAGTATCTGCTCACGGGGTAGTAGGGAGTTGGTAACCTTTCCAATCACAAAGATGCTCTGTTCCAGACTACTGGGGGAAACAGGTTACCTCAAACACCCACTGTAGTACCTGTTGGAGCGAGCTGCCAGAGGAGATAGTTGAGCAATGTACTACAACAACAATTAAAATAAACTTGGACAAGCACATGAACAGGAGAGGTTTAGCGGGATACGGGCTAAACGCGGGCAAATTGGCCGAGGTTAGATGGGACGGAGACACAAATGCTGCAGTTCTTAATCTTGCCTCTTAAACCTGCACTTACGTCACCTGGCACTTGGCACAGTGAAATAGCTTGAACAGTCGGCGTTGCTGGTCTGGATTCCGCTTCTTAGAAGCTAATATTAAACTCAATTTGTCATGCTCCCTCGTGGCTCATCTATTTCCATTTAGTTTTGCGCCAACATAGACTTTGGACATGTTGTTTTGCTAAAGTCGTTGATATGGACTATGAAGGGTTAATTCTTCAGCATCGATCTCTGGAGGCACGTGGAGTTACACCCTGACCGCAAGAGAAGCTCACATGTATTAATTTTCTTCGCTTTCTCTTTATTAACCCAGTCTCAGTCAACTGGTATATTATTCCTAATTCCCAGCACGTACCTACACATGTGGGGCAATATATAGCAGCCGATTGACCTCCCAACATCCAACGTCATTGGGGAAAAAAAGACAAAGTGTTGGAGGAACCCAGCAGGTCAGGCAATAACTATGGATATGTTCAGATAACGTTTCGGGTAAGTACGCTTCTTCAGATAGGGATGTGGGAGGCAACTGGAACGCTCGAAGTAAACTGAGAGAACGTGCAAACCCGACATAGATAACATCGTGATCAAGGTAAGTGGGGTTTTAGTGCCACAGCTGTGCCGAGGTGCCGCCTTTGTTATCGCTCTACTTTCACTATTTTCTGGTGTCCGTAGTAAGTGTCTACTGTAGGAGGCAGCCATGAGTTGCTGGTGGCCTAGAGTAAATGTTTAGTGTGGTGGACGTGGTGCTAGTTAAGCAAGTGAACTCACAGGAGAGAATCAACCCACCGGCGTTATCCTGTGGCCAAAAACAGCCCGTCCAGACAGCGCCTCTGCCAGGAACACGAATCATAGTTTGTGTCCTAATTATCCTTGAGTTGGGCGCAACGTCTTCCAGGGATGAGAATGGGGACGCAATGGCAGTGTTGGAACAGACCTCTTGGATTTGGGATATTTCTGGAGCCAGTTCAAGACAGGACTGACCAATTAGACTTGAAGGAACACGAAATATATATATATAAAATGCTGGAGTAACAGCTGGCCAGGCAGCATCTCTGGAGAAAAGTAATAGGCGACGTTTCGAGCGAGACCCTTGTTCAAACTGAAAGTGAGAGGAAAGGGAATCGAGAGAAAAAGAAGGTACATAGAACTAATTATATGCAAAAAGCAACGATGGACAAGGACAGGTGGAGCCCACAATGGTCCATTGATGGCTGGGGAAGGTGATAACGAGTGATACATATAGTGGAACTCGACCGGACGACAGTGAAACTAATACGACGAGTAATGTGGAGAAGGGAGGGGGATAGGAGGGGATGCAAGGGTTACTTGAACTTAGAGACATCCATATTGATGCCGCTGGGTTGTAAGTTGTCCAAGCGAAATGTGAGGTGCTGTTCGTCCATTTAGCGTTTAGCCTCACTCTGACAATGGAGGAGGCCGAGGACAGAAAGGTCATTGTGGGAACGGGAGAGGGAGTTAAAGTGTTTCGCAACCGGGAGACGGAACACAACATTTGCTGTGGTTTCCTCGTGAGTTTTACTGGGTCAGGACTGAAACCATCAAATACACTTCCAGGCAGGGACACGCTGGTGTCCTCCATATACCGGTTGGTAATTGCGATGTCACGCTTCCCCAGTCAGTGGTCTGGGACAGAACAGTTTTGTGATTGGAATGTTTACCAGCTCCGCCCTGCCCTGTGAGCAGACAGTTCGAGTTCGGCAGGGCATCCAGCTCCCCCACTGGGCCCCAATGGCGCCACGTCAGTTCAGTTAAGTTTATTTTATTGCCACGTATACCGAGGACAGTGAAAAGCTTGTGTTGCGTGCTAACCAGTCAGCAGAAAGACAATACATTATTACAATAGATCAATTTACAGTTTATAGATACACTTAGATTAGATGAGATTAGATTCAACTTTATTGTCTTCAAGTACAGTACAACGAAATGCAGTATCGCATCTAACCAGGGTGCAAAGTAGTAAAGTGCAGATTAAGACAATATGTACAAAAAGTATGTACTTGTCGGTGTATGTACATAGGCATATACATATATATACAGATAGCTGTTAAGGTGGAAAAGATTGACATGTGCTGTATTCTGGTGAATAAGAGCTTAACTATAAATTATATAAACTATAAATAATATTGATGAGAATGTGCGGGGGTGCGGGGGGGGGGGGGGGGGGGGGCTAGCGCCGGGCCTGTGATTTCAGCAGGGTAATGGTGTTCCGGAAGAAGCTATTCCTTAGATTGCATGATAAGGGAATAACGTTTTAGTGCAAGGTGAAGCTAGCAAAGGCCGATCATGGATAGCTCGAGCGCCATCAAAGAGGTAGGTCGTAGTTCACCATTGCTCTCTGGCTGTGGTGGGGTGATTCAGTTGCCTGATAAGCAGCTGGTGCTGGACCCATGAACTGTGTGGGATGGGGGAGACCTTTTGCTTTTGGCGGGGAGAAGACGGACTAAATACCAGATGGACATCCCAATGTTGAAAATATGACTATATCCCAGCCTGTCTGTAACTTCTGTCAGTTATGTCACCACAGCAAAGAAATGTCTCCTACGTTTAAAAATAAGCTGTCACAACACTAACCCCACTCTCCTTCCCATGTCAGAAAAATCAATGGGAAACGATTGCAAAAAGTCAGCAACCTCAGGGCGGGTAAAGCGAATGTCAGTTTTTCTAGTAGTTAGGCGGTCCGGTGTCGAGAAATGTTAAATCCAAGACCAGAATATATCTATTTAAACACGACCCTAACCGTCGTCTGGTGGTCGATCAGAGGGCTGCGAATTTGTGAAGAACTGGCACTCAGTGAAAGACTAAAACGTTAAAGCGGAGAGAGAAAATTGTTTCAGTAAAAACTAAAAAGCGCAGCGGTGGAGTTGCTGCCTGACGGCGCCATAGACCCGGGTTCCATCCTCACTACGGGTGCTGTCTGCACGGAGTTTCTACATTCTCCCCATAACAGCTTGGGTTTTTTTTTATAGATAGATCTTACCTGACAACATTGCTGGACATTTTTGAGAATGTAACGAGCAGAGTTGACTCAGCAGAAGTAGTTTATTTATATTTTCAGAAGGCACATTTCTAGGTTCCGTGTAAAAGGCTGGTGCAGACGATGGATGGTGCACAGTGTTTTAGCAGAAGCGCATTGGCATGGATTAAAAATGTCTAAACACATTGACGATGGGGATGTTTTTTCTGGCTACAGAGATGTAATTTGTGGAGAGTGTCATGGAAAGATTCATTGCCTTCAATTATTTAGAGTTTATATAAATAAACTGGAAGAGGTCAAAGTATAAGATATTCAGGTCAAAGGGTAAGATATTGGCCGAAATAGTAGTAAGGTTCCTGGTAGACTTTGCCGCCCCCTCATTAAACCTCTGTCATCTTCTTGCTGACACCCCTACTCTGGGCAAAATACTCTGTACGTTCAACCTATCTATTTCACGTATGGTTTTATACACCTCTATAACATCACCGCTCTGCCTCGTGTTCTCCAATGGATTAAAGCCCTAACCTGTCCAACCTCTCCTTATAGTTCACCATAACACACACAACACACACCATAACACACACACACAGCACACACACACACACACACACAACACACAACATAACACACATACAACATACACAGAACACACACCATAACACACACAACACACACCATAACACACACACGCACACACACACACACGCACACACACACACACACACACACACACACACACACACACACACACACACACACACACACACACACACACACACACGCACACCTGCCTTTGCTGTGGACCTCGTCTATTTGCTCAAACACCTATCTTTTTTTCTTCGCACTCTCATCTCAAACTGTCCACCACATACATTGTCAGAGCCTCCTTATTCAGACCCAATTCTAATTGAAGTGATGGATAATACA
The DNA here is from genome assembly GCA_038087875.1 of Malacoraja senta. Classification (NCBI taxonomy): domain Eukaryota; kingdom Metazoa; phylum Chordata; class Chondrichthyes; order Rajiformes; family Rajidae; genus Malacoraja; species Malacoraja senta. Next base: position 6,043,154 of record CM075991.1, read on the forward strand.
ACAACATCAACTGCAGAATGTGTTTATTGTTATACAGACATTACATGTAAGAGTCAAGGCTCTCGTATCCCATTATTTCCACCTTGGAAGGGAGCTGCCTGTTCATTCCAGCTCATTTCCCAACAGCTCCGAACGTGGGACATTCGATAGATGGGTTGACCTTCAATTGGACTCGATACACACAGGCTTCAGGATCCAAAACTGCTTCACAGATTTCAGAGAACAAGGTTGGTCTGATAGCCCTGAGGAATATATTATGGATGCAATAATTAGAAAACAATTCAGAATTTCGGCATTACAGGAAGGGCAGACATTGAAGGACGCCACTCGTCCCATCGGCTCCATACTTGTTCTAGGCAGGGGTTATGCAGATTAATCCACTCCCTCGCTCTCATCGTAGACCTTTCCTTTCAACTATGGTCCAATTCTGTTTTGAATCTGCCCCCACTACACTCCCGATCCCCGCCATTCACTCGGTAACTGAAGGGTTTCCCGTGGTCAGATTTGGCCGTCAACTTCATTCCATGTCCCCGGGATCTCTGTCTGTCTGCCAATGGGACCAGCTCCCTCCCACACTCCGAACCCTCAACAATCCTAAACTGCCCCATCTCATCCTCCACCTCCCTTCTCTCTTCCAATGAGAGCAAGACCAGATTTGTCGTTTTAACCTCACAACACATGATACCAACACCATGCTCCCTCCACACAGTCTAACCATGATGATTTCAGACACAAGGGTGTAAGCAACAGCAGGAAACCTGCCCGCGTGTTTCATTTCATTTATTTGGTTTAGTTTAGTTTAGAAATACAACGCGGAAACAGGCCCTTCGGCCCGCCGCCTTCTCGCCGATCAGCGATCCCCGAACGTTAACAGTACACGAACTAGGGACAATTTACACTTATACCAAGCCAATACAAAATACGTCTTTGGAGTGTAGGAGGAAACTGAAAATCTCGGAGAAAACCCACGAGGTCAAGGTGAGAGACATGGAGTCATATAGCGTGGAAACTGGCCCTATGGCTCACCTTGCTCACGCCGATCAACATGTCTCATCTACATTCGTCGCATCTGCCTAGGTTTGGTCTATATTCCTCCAAACCTGTCCGCTCCATGTACATGTCCAAATGTTTCTTAAACGTTGATATACTGCCTGCCTCAACTACCTCCCCCGGCAGCTTGTTCCATACACCCAACATCTTTTCTGTGAAAGATTTACCATCAGCTTCAATCTTACCAGACCTTACCAGTTCAATCTTCCCCCCCTTCACTTTCAACCAATGTTCTCTGGTTCACTATTCCCCAACACTGGGCAAGAGACTCCGCGCGTCTACCCGATCTATTCCTCTTGTGATTTCATACACTGTCTCGGGTTTGTTCAGAGATGGGGAGAGCCGGTGTTCGGGCCATTCCCTCCACGACACCCATCGATTCCCAACGCATCGGCAACCCACACGACCCCCTCCCTGGCATCGGCGACACCCACCCGAGTGCTGCGGTGTCAGTTCAGCCGTCGGGATCAGACACTATGCGGCGACCCGCGGAGGATTACATACCGATCACAGCATTGGTAACCTGTTGTATCACAGGTACATATCAAGCAGATGGCTACGTTCCACGATTCTCCCACTTCGTGCACCGAATCGTCGACCGTATCAATACAGACGTCGGACTCCTGGGATTCGCCCGCAGCTGTTAGTGACAAAGACATCGTGTGGTCAGTGTCGCGTCAGGGAGTGGAGTGACCCGAGGGACCGTGGTGTTGACTCAATAAAAACACACCCTGGAAATGAGCCATTCAGACTTTTGGGACGTGGCAGGGTCCGTCCCCGTTTGTACTGACCCGGACTTGGCACTTGGCTGTACTGTGCCGTTTTAGCCCGATTCCGGCAACGGCACCCGGACCGAACACTCACAGCGGCGCTGCTGATGGAACAGATTCCTCACAGCGCCAGAGACCGGGTTCGATCCTGACCGCGGGTCTTGTCCGTGTGGTGTTTGCTCGTTCTTCCCGTATCCTACGTGGGGTTTAAACGGGTGCTCCCGTTTCCTCCCATATCCCAAAGAGGCGCTGGTTTGTCTATTAATTTTACTTCGGAGTCACGTGAGTGACTACGTGAAGAGCCCGTCCAGCACGCATGCGCGACATTAGCGTTCACGCAGTGCAACAGCGACGACCGGGAGTACAGGCGCTCCCGCTACACGTCGGGGGAAAGGCTCATGGAGCAACTGCACCAGCGAGACTTGCTTCGGGAGCTGGAGCAGTCTCGCACAGGGGGATCAGGCACTCCCACAGCAGTGCGTTATAATGCACTGGCCATTGCTTCCCCCTCAGATGAGGGCAGCATTGGCGACCAGGGCTGGGCTGGTCACGATCAGGGGTCATTGGCTGAAGATGTCGGGAGTACGCTTGGGGTACAGATCAGGAAGAGCTGCTGGGTGTGGTGAATCGCCACGTGGTTACACCACGAGCAGGGCGGCCATTGGAGCAAAACTGGCGGCCAGCATCAACCACCTGTCCCTCAAACCCCTACAAGACAGGTACTTAATGAGGCACTCGAGCTGGAAAACTGCAGTTCGCTCAATGTACCGGCTGTTAACAGCCAAATCTGGGGGGGGGGGGTATGTGGGACAGAGTATCCGGAACCAGGAGCTAAAATCCTCAAGCTCCTGACGACAGGGATAACAGCCTATGCTCGTTCCGTGGATGGGGTGGATATGACCACAAACCAGCAAGACACTCTGGCTCTGCTGTGCAACACCCAATATGAAACAACCTCCGCAAGGAGAGAATAAGACCTGCCCTCAATCCCAGGTTTGCAGGACTGTGTAAAACACCGGCCTCAGAGCCGCAGATCCTATTATTTGGAAGGGCAAGTGAAAGACCTGGAGGAGAGTCCAAAGCATTTGGCCTCATGAGGGCAGGCCCCGGAACGAGCAGACCCACACAAAAAAACAGACGGCAGTACCCCACCGCGTCCACCAGTCGAGGTCAAATTTATGGAACTGGTGAAAGCTTGGGGTCCGCATATTATCCCCGAAAGCCTTTTTAGGCCAGGGCCCAGAGCGGACCCCATGGAAAATGCGCCACCCCCAATCAGCGGTACATCCAGCAGTACTACGACGGATGAACAAACGGAAGAAGGAACACTACCATAACTATGGAGGTAGGTGGGTATGGTTCCTACCAGCATGTAAAAATGGGGGAACTGTACTAACAGGGGGAGATTACACCTGTTCATTGAAGCATGGAGGTGTCTCACGAATGATAGTTATATACTTAACAGTATTCGGGGATACAAAATAGAGTTCATTCAAGAAAACATGCCACCAGTTCAGCACGTACCCCAAAGGGTCTTTACCCTCTCAGTCAAAAAGAACTAGAGGCTCAAGCAGAACTGGTGAGGTTACTTACAAAGGGTGTCATTGAGAAATCCAAACATGAACCTTTGGAATTTGTCTCAAATATATTTACCAAAAGCAAAAAAGATGGTGGATGTCGCTTCATCATTGAATTAACCTCACTAAATACCTTTGTTAAGTATGTACATTTCAAAATGGAAACATTTGTAACTGCTAAACAACTGATTTCCAAAGTATACTTTATGGCAAGTATTGATTTAAAAGATGCCTACTATTCAGTACCCATTCACAAGGGTCATCGCAGATACCTGAAATTTACCTGGATGGGGCAACTATGGCAGTATAAAGTGTTGCCTAATGGGTTGACATCAGCCCTAGACTATTTACCAAGATATTAAAACCAGCCTTGGCAACATTAACGAAACAAAGACATATTGTCATGGCGTATCTTGATGATATCCTAATAGTAGGCAAAACCATGGAGTTGGCTAAATCAGCTTTATTAGCTACCAAACAATTGTTTGAAACCCTGGGTTTTGTCATACATCCAGATAAATCTAAGTTGACGACATCCACAACTATGGACTATCTGGGATTCACAATTAACTCAATCCACATGTCTGTAACGTTGCCAAAAGGTAAATCAGCAGAATTGGCACAGACGTGCAACAATTTAATGGTAAGCAATCGACCAACCATCCGACAAGTGGCAAGAGTAATTGGCAAAATGGTAGCAGCATTTTCAGCTGCACAATTTGGACTCCTGCACTATCAGCACCTACAAAGGGCAAAAGTACAGGCGTTGAAACGACATGCAGGTCACTTTGACCGAACCATGAAACTACCCATTGAAGCAATATCAGAGTTACAATGGTGGATATAACACATTTGGCATAGTTCCAGCCCTATCATCATCAATAACCCAACGTTAACTATACAAACAGATGCCAGTGCTCACGGCTGGGGAGCAACTAATACCATATCCAGCACAGGTGGTAGATGGACTAACCTAGACTCATCTTCACTACAAACACTGGGCATAAATTATCTGGAAATGTTGGGTGCGTTTTATGGTTTTAAAGCATATTCTAGGAATATGCACAACTTGCATGTTCATTTACAAATTGATAATATCACGGTGGTGGCCTATATTAACCATATGGGCGGAATAAAATCGATATCATGTGAGAAATGGGTCAACACAATCTGGTAATGGTGGGTCGATAGACATATTTGGCTATCAGCAACTTACCTACCAGGTAAGCTAAATACAGTGCCAGGTCACGCAAATTCAATGATAAACACCGAATGGATGTTAAATCCTAGAGCTTTTGCTAAAATTACAAACCAATATGGCACACCAGATATCGATCTCTTTGCATCCAGACTAAATCGCCACGTACCAATGTATGTCCCTTGGGAACCACACCCTGAGGCAGCAGCGATAGATGCATTCGCGCTGAACTGGGGGACCTATTTCTTCTATGCTTTTCCCCCCTTCTGCCTTAATCTGTAGGGTACTACGCAAAATACAGATGGACTCTGCTTCAGGTATTTTGATAGTACCAACTGGCCTACACAGCCATGGTTCCCAGTGGTCCTCGACATGGTCATCGAAACTCCTATGACCTTTCCCAGTAGCCCAGACCTATTGACGCACCCTGTATCAGGCATAAGTCATCCATGCCATGACAAAATTAACCTACTGGGTTGCAGATTATCAAAAGACCACTGCTGGGACTGGGATTGTCTGACAGGACCATCAACATGATGACACCGCATGTCCACCAGGAAACAATACCTATTGAGCATCAGGAAGTGGGAAAGATACTGCTCGACTACTGGGACAACGTTCTCATCTGCAACCATAACCAATGTACTGGAGTTCCTGGGGGGCCTTCACCATAATGAAGGATTGAGCTACAGCGCCATCAATACTGCCAGACGTGCACTGTCAGCCTACTTAAAACAGGTGCCAGGACAACAGGCCATAGGGTCTCATCCGCTGGTGATCAAACTCATGAGGAGTATCATCAACTCCAACCCTCTTAGACCTAGGTATACCCAAATCTGGGATGTCAGTGTGGTCCTGACATACCTAACGCGATGGTCCCCAGCCAGGTCTCTCACCCTGGAAAAGCTAACCCTGAAAACGGCCATGCTGATGCCACTAGTCTCAGCACAAAGAGTCCTGTCCCTCCACTTACTGCGACTGGACAACATGGTTATAACACCAGACCGGGTCTCATTCACCATTCAGGAGCTGCTAAAGCAGAGCAAGCCAGGAACTTGAGTCCTAGTTATGGATTTCCGGGCATACCCACCTGACCTACGGTTGTGTGTCATGACTCACTTATTCACTTACATCAACACAACAAGAGATTCTCGAGGGAGAAAAAAAAAATTCTTATGGGTCAGCCACAAGAAACCTCATGGTTGGGTGTCGAGCCAAACCATCTCGAGATGGCTCAAGCAGGTACTGGGAGCTGCTGGAGTAGATACTGATGTATATACATCTCACTCCACCAGGGCAGCATCCACATCGGCGGCTAAAAGAATGAACATGGAGAAAACGTTCCAACCGTTCTACCACAAGCCGCTAGCAGAACCTGTGTTATTTGCAGAAAGAGTTTTAAAATCTGCAAAAATATATAATTTAAGCCCGGGGGAGCATTTTGTCTTTTGTTATTGTTTAATAGATACCATTATTGTTTACAAACAGATTATGGTTGATTACGATAACATACTTCCTCCCTTGAATGACTTCGGCAGCGAGTGAAGTATGAACTGTTACACGGTTTGAAATCACAGAGCTTTAAAATCTTCACGTAGTCACTCACGTGACTCCGAAGTAAAATAGTAAGATTAAACGAGAACCTACCAGTTTGAAGTTTGATCTGTATTTTACGAGGAGTTACGATGAGGGATTACGTGCCCTCCGCTCCCACCCTCAATTATAGATCAACTGGTATCTTAGTTCTCCTTTTCTTTACTATGTTTATTTCAATTATTGTGTTTCCTGTGATTCCACACCGCTGCTTTGAAGAATGCCGCGCATGCTGCTGGACGGGCTCTTCACGTAATCCCTCATCGTAACTCCTCATAAAATACAGATCAAACTTCAAACTGGTAAGTTCTCGTTTAATCTTACTATTATCCTTTGTAAATTGCCCCGAGTGTGTAGGACGTTGACGAGAAAGAGGGACAGCTTGCTACAGACGACTTTGAGGCCGTCAATGGATATTTTTAAGGCAGCGATTGGCAGATACTTCAATGATACATTGTTCACATATACTTGAGTACCATAAAATGCTTTGTTTTGCATAGAAGCTGGTAAAACCATGCAGAAGACCTCACCTAGGCAGTGCACAAGTGTCCCCATGTTTAGCGCCGACAAAAATGACAACGGTTCACCGAACAGTCTGGCCTGCTGCAGCCCTGATTTTCTAACCTTCCTCACTGTGAACCTTGGACTCTTTCTCTGAAACTGTGGGGTGTCACTCGTTATGGGAGAAGGCAGGAGAATGGGTTTGAGAGGGAAAGATAGATCGCACATGATTGAATGGCGCAGTAGACTTGATGGGCCGAATGGCCTAATTCTGCTTATAGAACTTTAAACTTATGAACGTAGAACTGGTGTGGATCAGTGATCAACGCTTGCGTGGACTAGGTGGGACGAAGGGCCTGAATCTATCCTGTATATCTAATACTGAATCTAAACCAGAGCTTCACACCGCGGGGAGTCCCATGTGGGTGAATAATATTCCGAGCTCAGTCTAAACTTGGGTACGTGTCGTCGCTGGGTAGCTGCGCGTCGTTCTGAGTAAACCCTCCACCCGTGGACAACGGCTAGTGCCTCATCTGAAGTGCGGCAGAGGTGCGCTCCCTAAGCTGGGGGTCGGTAGGGGCATGAACCTCCACTACCCTCAGACTCCAACCCGACCGAGGAACAGGCGGGGTGACAAGGGTGATGAGCGTAACGCCATGAGTATGATGTCCTGATCAGTCCACTGTCGTTTAGGAGAGAGAGATTCAGATAGATAGATTACCGTTTGTGTTCGGTTCGAGACGGATGCAGGCGGATTCCGACAGCTGAGCTGCGAGGAGCAGCAGAGCGATGCACAGTAGTAGTTTCTGAAAAGAGGGAAGGGGGAGGGAGGGAGAGAGAGTTTAATGAGCAACGTGGTCAAGTAACTAATATACGGAGATTTCACGGCAGTCGGGTCACGACCCATGACCCGTACTGTTGCTACGCTACGCCAAGTGGATTACACGCGATGAACTGCAGGTAGGCACTTACCATTGTTTCCAGCGTAGTGGGCCCGTTAAAACCCGCCGAAATTGTCAAATTTTGCGCTGCAAATAATTATGGAAATCGGGATAAGCGTGAGAGACATTTAGCCTACTTCAGAATTCAAAAAGTGAGGAGAAATGACGGTAGATAGAAGCGAGAGCTGAAGGGACAACAACAGCCAAAGTGCTTAGCGAACATTGGCCGTTTGCTCACTGCATTTCATCAACTAGGGCATTATTTGTGTTTTTTCTTGATTCCTTTGGATCTAAAAAGTTTCAGAAGGGATAAATCTGGCTGTAAAATTTTAAAATCGCCCATGGTTCTCAAGTGGGTTTTTACATACAAAAACAAAACGCCTCTGAAGCAAAATTTACAACCAGATTTATCACTTCTGAGACTTTTTAGATACCAAAGGAATCAAGAAAAACCCCAAATAATGACTTATTGTTGATGAAATGCAGTGAGCAAACGCGATAAATCCCAATATTTTCAATTCCGATATCTGCACGGCCAATATTCGCCAAGCACTTTAGCTGTTGTTGTCCCTTCAGCTGTCGCTTCTCTTTACATTCATTTCGCTTCACTTTTTGAATTCTGAAGTTGGGTACATGTCCCTCACACTTACCCCGACTTCCACAATTTTTAACAGCGAAAAAATTCAACATTTTGGCGGTTTTTAACAGGTAGGAAAGTACGCGTTTCTAGCATTAATAACATATACCGGAAGTTACGTATGTCCTCCAGATGGATTGAGCGGCTCTGTGCATCAAGCCCTATGACCCGGTGACCTAACGTGCAACCCCCCTATAAGTAATAACTGCAACCTGTCACCGTCAACCTGGAGGGTGAATATGCAGCGACTCAAAGCTTCGCCGATCCGTCTATTCAAGACCAAGCGGTCCGATCCGTACGTACCATCATCTCCGATCCAGGCCGGTTCTCCTCGAAGTCTGAAGTCACCTCTCTCCCGTTGACTTTATTCTCCAGTTCCACTGCCCCGCTCCAGTTCCACTGCCCCGGTCGTTCAACTCTCTTTGCTTGCCAGCGTCAGAATGAAAGACTGAATAACAACCTGGTAATCGATGGATTTTTCTCGAGGATAGAGTCATACAATGCAGAATCAGGCCCTTCGGCCCAACTGGCCCATACCGTCCAAGATATCCCACCTAATGTGCAGGACGGATCTGCAGATACGCGTTTACACTGAAGATAGGCATACAATTAGCAATGTTACAAAATTTTGAGATTTTAAAAATAAAGTCTGCAATTTATCCCATCAGATAAAGCATAAAAAGAAGTTTAATTCACTTTCATATCTTCAGTATTAAAAAAGTTATGGCCATTTTCATACCCGGAAATTAGCATCTTGTTCCCTATTGCTTTTCCATTGACTTGACACAAAAGCTGTGATCGAGGACAGTCAAAAGCCCATAACTTTCTTAAAAATTAAGAGAACTGAAAGAAATTTTCAGTTATTATAGATTGAAGCATTCTGAAACAAATATGAAACAATCTCACTTAGAAGACATGAAATTAAAGCATATAATTAGTTAGTTACCTAATTGTAGCTAATTACAAAATTCAATTACTAGATCGAAACATCTATCAATTTCTTAAGAATAGATTAACATGTTTTTAAAGCCTAAGTGCCCAAATAACATTCACACAACAATTCACAATATAACATAATTTTTAAATCTCATTGTCATGGATTTACAGGCCAAATGGAAGGAATTGAATGCTTAATACCTGTAAATTAATGGGCATTTAAATCTTTTTGCGAGTGAGGACGCGATCATTTGGAACGTTGATTTGCGGTGAATTTAACACCGTATCGGCATGAAAAATTCTGCCGTTAGTTCGGGGAATAAAATCACCGTTTCGCATGAAAAAATATTAATTAAAGGCTTCTTAAGAAGCACTTTTATACATTAAAATAAACTACTCTCGTTTACCTGTCCCGTGTGTGAAATCCGTCCCCGTTGTCGGCGTTGACGGCTTCAGAAGCTGATTTTAAAATGACTCCAGCGCTGACATTGTCGATTTAATAAAAGTAAAAAATACACAAAACGCCCCTAGGAACGATTTTTCAGCAAACGCTTGTACTCCAACGAAATATAATACAGGACAAGGTGGGAGAAACCGGCGTTTTAACCCCGCCCCCCCCCCCCCTCTTAAAGGCGCCAAAATCGCGCACACGGCAGTGGCAGAATTACAGCGCCGCTGAGGGTAAGTATTGTAACATACCTAATACAATGCTAGAGTAACTGCAGCAGATACGAAAACAGGTACTACAACGATATTTAAAATACACTTGGACAAGTACAAGGATAGGAGAGGTTTGGAGGGATATGGGCCAATCTCGCCTCTGTGTCAAGTGCCTAAAGACGTAGGTTCAAGTAAAGAGGCAAGGTTTAATAAGAACCGAAGGGACAGCGTGTTCACTTGGACGGTGGTAAACATTTGGAACGAGCTACCAGAGGAGATATCTAAAACAGATACTACAACAATTAAAATACACGTGGACAAGTGCAAGGATAGGAACGCTTTAGAGGGATACGGGCCAAACGCGGGCAAATTGGCCGAGATAAGAAGGGACAGAGACACAAAACGCTGCCGGTACTCCAGTATTTCGGTGTGACCAGCATCTGCAGTTCCCTCCTACACGTTAGATAGTATATCTTGGACGCCATGGGCGAGTTGGGGCGAGGGGCCTATTGTGTATTGTGTGACTCTATGACACATGGTGCACCAGCACTTCATTTTATCTTTGTTATTTAATTTGTCCACCAGGGTGCAGGGATAAAAATCCTTGGGAACATTCCACAGATTACCAGATCGTTACTCAAAGTCTTTCATTCTGACGAACCGTTTCGTAAGGACGCAGGCAGCCAAAGAGATTCGAACGACCGGTGGGGCAGTGGAACTGCAGAATAAAAGTCTACAGCCGTTGTCACCGGGACAGAGGTTGTCCGCTCAGACTTCGGGGAGAACCGGCCTGTTTGCGAGATCATGGTACGTATGGATCAAAGATGCTCCTCTAGTATCTTTGGTATGGATCGGGCCGCTTGGTCTTGAGTAGACGGATCGGCGAAGCTTTGAGTCGCTGCACATTCGCCCTCCAGGGTGACGGTGACAGGTTGCAGTTAGTTACTTATATTAGTTAATTTGCTCTCTTTCTCTCCCCCCTTCCCTCTCTCTTTGTAGAAACTTCTACTGGACATCGCTCTGCTACTTCTCGCAGCTCAGCTGTCGGAATCCGCCTGCTTCTTTCAGCTACAGAGCACAAGCGGTAATCTATCGATCTGAATCTCCCTCTCCTATCCGACAGTGAGACTCGACCGAGAGCAGGGACTGAGCAGGACATCATACCCATGGCGCTGTGGTGAAGCTCGTTACCCTTGGCCCCCCCCCCCCCCCCCCCCCGTTCCTCGGTCGGGTTGGAGCCTGGAGGTTGATGCCCCGACTAATCCTCATCTGAGGCACTAAACCTTAGCCCACGGATGGATTGGAGAATCTTATCAGAACGGCGCGCAGCTACCCCGGGGCTAAATGTACCCAAGTTTAGACTGAGCTCCGAACATTAATCTCCGAAGCTGGGATTTCGCCTATTAGAGATACAGCGTAGAGTCAGGCCCTTCAGCCCACCTGTTCACACTAGTTCCACGTTCATAAGTTAATAAATTCTAGGAGCAGAATTCGGCTAATCGGCCCATCAAGTCTACTCCGCCATTCAATCATGGGTGGTCCATCTTACCCTCCCAACCCCAATCTCCTGTCTACTCCCAGAACCCTTGACACCCTTACCAATCAAGAATCAGTCGATCTCTGCATTTAAAATGTCCATGTCTTGACCTCGAAGTTATCCCCCTTTCGATTAAAACTCCCTACTGTCTAGGGGCAATTTACAGACTAATTAACGGACAAACCAGCGCCTCTTTTGAATGTGGGGGGAAACTCGATGAAAACACACGTAGGTTACGAGGAGAATGTGCAATCTCCACACAGACAGCACCCGAGGTCAGGATGGAACCCGCTGTGAGGCGTCTGCTCCCTGAGCTACGCCACTGTGAGTGTTGGGTCCGGGCGCGGTTGCCGGAATCGGGCGAAAACGGCACAGTACAGACAAGTCCGGGTCAGTGCGCGCTAGGGACGGACCCTGCCACCTCCCAATAATAGTCTGAATGGCTCATTTCCAGGGTGCGTTTGGATTGAGTCAACTCCACGGTCCCGCCACTCCCTCGGGTCGCTCCATTCCCCGACGGGACACTGACCACCCGCTCTCTTTGTCACTAACAGCAACGGGCAAATCCCAGGAGTCCAAGGTCTGTATTGATACGACCGACGGGTCGGTGCATGAAGTGGGAGAATCGTGGAACGCAACCAACTGCATGGTATGCTGGTGTGAAAATGGAAGCTACAGATGCTGTGAACGGTATGTAATCCTCCGCGGGTCACCGCATAGGGTCTGATCCCGACGGCTGATCTGGCGCCGCAGCGCTCGGGTGGGTGTCGCCGATGTCGTGTGGGTTGCCGATGCGTTGGGCATTAATTAGAATTAACTGCCCGAACACCGGCTCTCCCCATCTCCGAACAAGCCCAAGGCAGTGTATAAAATCATAAGCGGAATAGATCGGGTAGACGCACAGAGTCTCTTGCCCAGAGTTGGGGAATCGAGAACCAGAGGACATAGGTTAAAGGTGAAGGGGGAAAGATTTAACAGGAATCCAAAGGGTAACCTTTTCACACACAGAGTGGTGGGTGTATGAAACGAGCTGCCGGAGGAGGTAGTTGAAGCAGGTGGTATCGCAACGTTGAAGAAACATTTGAACAGGTACATGAATAGGACAGGTTTAGAGGGATACTAGACCAAGTGCAGACCCGTTGGGTCTGGACACCGAACGTGCTTCAGACCCCGGGGTGTGAGTTCCAGAACGTGTTTCAGACCCCTGGACACTGAACGTGCTTCAGAACCGGTGGTTTTAGAGGCCGAACGTGATTCATACCCCGGGGTGAAAATCGCTAGCGAAAAGAAATGGCGTCGTTTTCGGAGCAGAGGCGGTCGACAGCAGCCGTTATGGTGGGTGACCAGCAGGAGGAGACAAAATGATGAGTGGGGGGGGGTGATGGGTTTTATTTAAAAATGTGTACATAAATACGACGATATGTAATCAGGGGTGGCTAATCGTAAAGAAAAATGAAATCTCTACCGAAATGGACAAAAATATCGGCGTTTCTGCGTGCGGTGTGGGCGTAGCGCGGTATCAAAGGGGCTGGCTGGCACAAGTCAGGCAGGCAGCCAGCCACCACACACAGAGTTTTCATATTATAAGAAGATATAGAGATAGATAGATAGATAGATAGATAGATAGATAGATAGATAGATAGATAGATAGATAGATAGATAGATAGATAGTTAGATAGATAGATAGATAGATAGATAGATAGATAGATAGATAGACAGACAGACAGACAGACAGACAGATAGATAGATAGATAGATAGATAGATAGATAGATAGATAGATGGACTCGTGTAGATAGGGCATGTTGGACGGTGTGGGCAGGGTGGGCCGAATGGCCTGTGTCCACGCCATATGCCTCTACCACTCAATGACGATGACAGACCAGATCTGATTCCGAGTAGGTATCTATGGGGGGGGGGAGATTGTGGGGGACGCATCGGATGGGAGTCTGTAAATCCACGATGGAAGCAAACTATCGAGTCACACAGTATTGACACAGGCCCTTCAGCCCAGCAAGTGCATGCCGTCTATCAACCACTCATTTAGACTCAGCGGACTGAAGAAGGGTTCCGACATGAAATGTCGCCTGTTCCTTTTCTCCAGTGATGCTGCCAACCCCGCTGGGTTGCACCAGTACGTTGCGTCTATTATCGGTATAAACCAGCATCTGCAGTTCCTTCCTACCCAATACCGACCCTACTCTAACCTTCTTAATGCTCACAACATCCCCCTCAATTCCCTCAAGCTTCTGCCACCCCCCCCCACCCCCCCATAACAACCAGGGCTGTTTACAATGTTCTGCACGTCTTTGTAACCAGAGGCACCGGGCGAAATTCGGACGGTGGCGGTGAGGATTTGCAAAGACAGTACCTGAGATCAAGATCGAAACCGGGTCGCTGGAGCTGTCATCTTCTTTCGTATGGCGTGCACAGCATAAAGTTGAAGGACAACTTGTTCTATTTGATCTTATTTGTTGTGCACGCCAGGTTGATTGCATTCGTCGAAACAGGGCGGACCACGTCAAGGTTGCAATTTCCCACCCCGCTGGAGCTGTGAGGCAGCAGCTCATTTGGCCGTGCCAATTTGTCCCAGACATGGGAGCTACGGAGAGAGATGGGCTGGAGTGGGCGAGGGATTGAGAAGGGCGGGTGAGGGGAATGGGTGCAGAGAGGCAATGGGTGACGAAAGGCAAAACTGACCCCGGGAACCCACCCAGTGAATGGCGGGGGTCTAGAGTGTAGTGGAGGCAGATTCAAAACAGGTGAACCCAAACTTGAAAGGATGAGATTGAGGGAGTGGATTGATCTGTATTACCCCTGCCTAGATCAAGTATGGACCGGGTGGGTTGAGTGTCCTCCTTCAATATCTGCCCTTTCTGTAATACCGATGCTCTGAACAATTAATTACTGCATCCATAATGTATTCCTCAGGTCTCCGGGAACATTCGTATACCCTGAAGATTGTGTCGCAGTATTCGACAATGAAGCTTGTCAGTATCGAACCCACGCGAAGGGCAACCCTTCTCTCGAATGTTCATGAGGCGACGGCTGGAAATAAGGTGGAATACACATGCATCTCCCTTCTAATGTGGAGACATGCATCAATGGGATACGGGCGTCTTGACTATTGCATGTAACACCTGTATCACAATAAACATATTCTACAGTTGTTGCATTGTCCATCGCTTCAATTTGAAATAGGCACGAAGAAGGAGGCTGAAAATCAGTGCGGTGGATATTATGAGATGAGGGTGTGAGGAAATATAGATTAGGGTTTGTGCAAGTACAGAATGTGGTCCACGGCAAAGGTGTGTGTGTGTGTTGTGGTGTATTTGTGTATATGTGAGTGTTAAGTTGTTTATGAGTTATTGTGTGTGTTGTGTGCATGTGTGTGTGTTCTGGTGTGTGTATGTGTGTTATGGTGTGTTCACGTGTATGTATGTATTATGGTGTGTGTATGTCTGTGCTTTCGTTATGGTGTCTGTTTTGTGTGTATGTTTGTGTGTGTGTGAGAGGGAGAGAGAGAGAGAGAGCGAGAGAGAGAGAGAGAGAGAGAGAGAGAGAGAGAGAGAGTGAGAGAGAGAGAGCTAGAGAGATAACGTGTCTCCGAATAGATGAATATGCAAAGCACGCCATGGAAGTGAGCGTTTCAGACATCTAAATCTTAGCACATAGAAAGTTGACAGGAAGGGCAGAAGCTGGAATCTTGGGAAACTTTTCTAAGTTAGCAAAGGATATTAGTAAATTGATGCAGTAAAGGATGAAATAATTTGAAAAGAAACCTTTGAGAAAGGCAAACAATCAGGTCTTCTGTAGTTTGGAATTAATTGATTGAAATATATGGAAAGGAAATAGCCTTTGGCCCACTGAGTCCACGCCAACCATCGAGCACGCTAGTTCTATGTTATCCCACTTTCTGATCCATGCTGTATACATTATGGGCAATTTACAGAGGCCAATTAACCTACAAACCTACACGTCTTTGGGATGTGGGAGAAACCAAAGCATCCAGAGGAAACCTATGTGGTCAAAGAGAGAACGTAAATTCCATAAAAGCAGCACCCGAGGTCAGGATTGAGTCAAGGTTTCTGGTGCAGTGAGACAGCAGCGCCACTGTGCCACCCTTGTTTGATGATCATTTCAAGGAATGGACAGGGAATAGTAGCATTATACTGGCAAGAAAGTGTAAGGACAGGATCTCTCTCAGGGCAAAATATGATTTTCATCTGCCCAAATGCAATCCACCCATTGGTTCTTGCAGACTGGATGGTAACACATGTGAGCTCATGACTTGAGTAAGAATGGAGAACTAACTAACACCAGCATTTGGGAAAGTGTTGGGTTGCAGCATAAAGAATGTTCATATCAAGGAAATTAGCAAATAATGTAATCAGGCAGAACCAATGCAAATTTATAAAAGTCAAATCCTGTGTGACATATCTATTGGAATTCTGTAAAGTTCTACATCATGTATTTGTGTATGTGTGCGTGTTACGTTGAGGGGAGAACCACTCCATGTGGCAGATTTAGATTTTTGGATAAATAAATTCTCATGAAGTTTGTTTAGGTTAGTCTAGTTTAGTTTAGTTGAATTTAGTTTCAAGATATAGCATGGAAACAGGCCCTTCAGGTCATTGAGTCCACGCCAACCATCGATTACCAATACACTATGTCCGACACAGGAGGGGTAATTTACAGAAACTGATTAACCAACAAAATTGCACGTCTTCAGAATGTGGGATAAAACCGGAGCACCCGGAGAAACCCACGCGGTCACAGGGAGAACGTGCAAATTGTGCACAGACATCATCCCTGGTCAGGATCGATCCTGTGTCTGTGGCGCTGTGAGGCAGCAGCTTTACAGCTGCACCAATGTGTTGCTCAATTGTGAATAAGGTTAGAGCGCATGAAACTGGGGGTAGTACACCAGTGCTTAGAGGGATCGTTATCAGATAGAAAACAAAGAGTAGGAATTAATGTGCCTTTGTCCAGTTGTCAGGCTGCGTCTCCTGGAATCCGATGCAGACCAGTGCTCGAGCCCAAACCCTCACAACTCATGTCAGTGACTTGACTTACAGGATCAGACTAACATTTCCAAACTTCCTGATCACACAAAACACAGCGGGGAGCAATCAGGATGCAAAATTTAGTGTGTAAAATTATGAGAGGCATGGATAGAATAGACGGCCAGAACCTGCTTGTTTTTGGCTCATATCCAGCTAACAACCTTTTAGATCCATGTACCTGTCCAAATGACTTTTAACTCCTTACCTAAAAGAAGGAGCCAATAATCAAATACGTCTTATCGTGACATGACCTCCCACCTATTTTCAGCAAAGTTCGATATCTTACACCCTGAGCCTTCCTAATGTCACTAATGTAAATTGTAAATAATTGAGGGCCAGAAACGAATCCCAGGACACTCCATCAGTTCCCCCCACTTAAATGATTCACCTTTTCTGACTCTGGGTCCTCAATGTGATAAACAATCCTTAATCCATGCCAATGCACTTCTCTTAATATGTTATGCACCATCCAACTTGTGGCTCAGACTTATACGCGGAACCTAGTCAAATGCCTTCTGAAAATCCAAATATACGACATCTACTGGTTGTCCATTATGAGCATTCCTTGAGACATCCTCAAAGAATTCCAGCAAATTTGTCATATGGGATCTACCTTTCCTGAAAACGGATGGGTGGGGTTTGATTACATAAAACCTCTCTAATTGACAAGCTATTTCTTCCTTCCTTGCCAAGTACAAAGAGGGTTGGATGGAGGGTGGGGATGCCAAGATGGAAGAGGAACCATTGGAACCACATTCACTTCATAACTTTTTTGGCACCCATAACGAGACGACTGTTTGCATACTTACGTAAAGTATTAAAAACAAAGAATTTCATTGTGACATGTCACATGTGATAATAAAGTATCATTCATTCATTATATCCAACATCTTGACTACGGGAGATATTAAGCGCACAGGCTTACAATTGTCAAATTTTAGTCTTCCTCCCCCCTGAGCAACCATTTAGTTTTTCCAGTGCCATGTTATTTTACTGGAACGTTACTGGAGAGAGTGTTGAATAACTTCAACCAGTGGGTCCAGTGTCTGAGCAGCCATTTCCTTTGAAACCCTATGGTATAGGCCATCAGGGTTTAATACAGCGTTTATTTCTAATATATTGTCCATTGTTCTTGTCCGTGGATTGTCACCTTGTCGTGGTGGAGAAGCTTGTGTGGACCTGAGATCCTGAGAGTGATGCCGTCTGGAGCTATGCTCCTGGTAGGGCCACCCACGGGGGTAAGGTCGAGGGGGAGGTCTCTGACAACGAACAATCCAACCAACACCTCAACGGTGGAACAGGCGGAGGATGATGGCTGACCATAGTGGAGCGTCACAACGGCTGGGAAGGCGGATGAAGGCTGCAGCAGAAAAGGGTCTCTGGTTATCTTGGACTCCATGCCTGGATCCTGAGAATAGCACCCTGGAGACACCCATGGTCAGCCACGACTGAAAGGTGTCTAAGATTGTTCATTGCGATTATAACTTTCACTAGTTCTTCAATAGTCTGGCTGTCCACCCTGTCTATGCCTTTCCTACCTGCACATCCTTTTATCAGGTCTCCCCTCAGTGTCTGACATTCCAAAGAAAACATTACAAGTTTGCCCAACCTCTCCTTATAGCTAATAACCTCTAATTGAGATCAATTCTCATTTTTCGATGATTCAATGATTCAATGATACTTCTCTTTAGAAGAATTTTCATTCTTCTGTATCCAACAGAGTGCAGGATAATTATTTTCTAATCGCTCCTCATCTGGCCTATATGCCATCCCAAGAATCTGTCTGGTGAACTTCTGGTGCTCTCTCCCTTTCACAAGAACTTAGTTCTTCGAGAAGGTAGAACAGATCTTTACACAATATTCCAGGTGGTGAGTCCCTAAAGCTCCATACAACTGAAACAAGGAATCCCTAATATTTTCCTCTTGCCTTTTCCATTTAGACCAATTGCTCCTTCAAAAACATTTTCCAAGCAATGACCTCTGCCGTCCGGAAAGGCAGAACTTGTAACTAGCAGCCAGGAATCCTCCCTCCCCCAGAGGTCACTCAACTTCCCGACATCAGAATGGATTGGCCTTCACTCGTCGCTGTGTCAGTATAATCAGGAGAGCTGACATAAATAACAATCTTCAATGCAGTGATATAAGCTCACCACTTCATCGAGTGAATAATAAATGCAGGGCTTTGTCGGAGGTGCCCATTTCCCGAGTGTGAATGAAAGCCCTGGAAAAAGACAGCTTATAATCAGGCTTTATCTACTGTGTTGCTGCCAGATTGCATTATTTACGGTCATTGCACTGAGGTGGTCAAAGTTCCATCCGTGCACTAAACCGAATCAAGGGATATGGGGAAAAAGCAGGAACAGGGTATTGATTCTGGATATACACGAAAAGCTGGATTAACTCAGCGAGACATAGATACATAGATACATAGAAAATAGGTGCAGGAGTAGGCCATTCGGCCGTTCGAGCCTGCACCGGCATTCAATATGATCATGGCTGATCATCCAACTCAGTATTCCGTACCTGCCTTCTCTCCATACCCCCTGATGCCTTTAGCCACAAGGGCCACATCTAACTCCCTCTTAAATATAGCCAATGAACTGGCCTCAACTACCCTCTGTGGCAGAGAGTTCCAAAGATTCACCACTCTCTGTGTGAAAAAGTTTTTCCTCATCTCGGTCTTAAAGGATTTCCCCCTTATCCTTAAGCTGTGACCCCTTGTCCTGGACTTCCCCAACATCGGGAACAATCTTCCTGCATCTAGCCTGTCCAACCCCATAAGAATTTTGTACGTTTCTATAAGATCCCCTCTCAATCTCCTAAATTCTAGCGAGTATAAGCCAAGTCTATCCAGTCTTTCTTCATATGAAAGTCCTGACATCCCAGGAATCAGTCTGGTGAACCTTCTCTGCACTCCCTCTATGGCTATAATGTCCTTCCTCAGATTTGGAGACCAAAACTGTACGCAATACTCCAGGTGTGGCCTCACCAAGACCCTGTACAACTGCAGTAGAACCTCCCTGCTCCTATACTCAAATCCTCTTGCTATGAAGGCCAACATACCATTCGCTTTCTTCACTGCCTGCTGCACCTGCATGCCTACTTTCAATGACTGGTGTACCATGACACCCAGGTCTCGCTGCATCGCCCCATTTCCTAATCGGCCACCATCTAGATAATAGTCTGCCTTCCCGTTTTTGCCACCAAAGTGGATAACCTCACATTTATCCACATTATACTGCATCTGCCAAACATTTGCCCACTCACCCAGCCTATCCAAGTCACCTTGCAGTCTCCTAGCATCCTCCTCACAGCTAACACTGCCTTCCAGCTTAGTGTCATCCGCAAACTTGGAGATGTTGCTTTCAATTCCCTCGTCCAGATCATTAATATAAATTGTAAATAGCTGGGGTCCCAGCACTGAGCCTTGCGGTACCCCACTAGTCACTGCCTGCCATTGTGAAAAGGACCCGTTTACTCCTACTCTTTGCTTCCTGTTTGCCAGCCAGTTCTCTATCCACATCAATACTGAACCCCCAATACCGTGTGATTTAAGTTTGTATCCTAATCTCTTATGTGGTACCTTGTCGAAAGCCTTCTGAAAGTCCAGATACAACACATCCACTGGTTCTCCCCTATCCACTCTACTAGTTACATCCTCGAAAAATTCTATAAGATTCGTCATACACGATTTACCTTTCGTAAATCCATGCTGACTTTGTCCAATGATTTCACCACTTTCCAAATGTGCTGCTATCCCATCTTTAATAACTGACTCTAGCAGTTTCCCCACTACCGATGTTAGACTAACTGGTCTGTAAATCCCCGTTTTCTCTCTCCCTCCCTTCTTAAAAAGTGGGGTTATGTTTGCTACCCTCCAATCCTCAGGAACTACTCCAGAATCTAAAGAGTTTTGAAAAATTATCACTAATGCATCCACTATTTCTGGAGCTACTTCCTTAAGTACTCTGGGATGCAGCCTATCTGGCCCTGGTGATTTATCGGCCTTTAATCCATTCAATTTACCCAACACCACTTCCCGACTAACCTGGATTTCACTCAGTTCCTCCATATCCTTTGACCCGCGGCCCCCTGCTATTTCCGGCAGATTATTTATGTCTTCCTTAGTGAAGACGGAACCAAAGTAGTTATTCAATTGGTCTGCCATATCCTTGTTCCCCATGATCAATTCACCTGTTTCTCACTGCAAGGGACCTACATTTGTTTTAACTAATCTCTTTCTCTTCACATATATATAAAAACTTTTGCAGTCAGTTTTTATGTTCCCTGCCAGTTTCCGTTCATAATCTATTTTCCCTTTCCTAATTAAGCCCTTTGTCCTCCTCTGCAGGCCTCTGAATTTCTCCCAGTCCTCTGGTATGCTGCTTTTTCTGGCTAATTTGTACACATCATCTTTTGCTTTGATACTATCCCTGATTTCCCTTGTTATCCACGGATGCACTACCTTCCCTGATTTATTCTTTTGCCAAACTGGGATGAACAATTTTTGTAGTTCATCCATGCAGTCTTTAAATGCCTTCCATTGCATATCCAGGCAGGCAGCATCTCTGGAGAGAAGGAATGGGTGACATTTCGGGTCGAGACCCTTCTTCAGAAAATAATTTCTCCAGAGATGCTGCCTGACCCGCTGAGTTACTCCAGCTTTTTGTGTCTATCTTCAGTTTAAACCAGCATCTGCAGTTCTTTCTTACTGATTCTGGATGATCAGCCATGATCATATTGAATGGCGGTGCTGGCTCGAAGGACGAAATGGCCTACTCCTGCACCTATTTTCTATGTGTCTATATTTCTATGTCACCAGTCAAAGTAGCAGCAGATAAACTGGTCAAATCATGTAGGAAGTGCAGATGCTAGTTTATACTGAAAATAGACACAAAGTGCTGGAGTAACTCAGCGGGTCAGGCAGCATCTCTGGAGAAAAAGAATAGGTAATGTTTTGGGTTGGAACCCTTCTTCAGACTGAAAGTACAGGCGATGGGGTGTGAGGGGGGGGGGAGATGGGGAATCAATTGGAGGTGAGAAAAGGCCAGAATAAATCAGGGCCACCAACAAATGTCCTCAGGAAGGGTGGAGGCCATTCCGGCCCATTCTTCTTCTTCTTATCGAGTCCACACACAAGATTAGAAGTTGTTCAGCCAGAGCTGAACACACTTTTTGGCATCTGCATACAATGGTGACTGGCCCATCGTTGGCGCGGGAAGGTGTGATAACAAGAATGAAACAAGGTTGTGAGCAGTAGAACTGGTTGGACGACTCATGGTAAAAACATGATGTGAGACTTCTCCCCGGCTACACGCATCATTTACCTGAGTGGCCAATATGAGGATGCATTTTGCCCAGGAACCCTGGGAGCGCCAGGGCTAGGGTCAAAGATCCTAGGGTGCAAAGGCAAGCAAATTACCCAGTAAATACGAGACACAACAAACTGCAAATGCTGGTTTACAAAAAAGACACAAACTGTATATAAAGTTACGAGCAGCATAGATAGGGTAGGCAGTCAGAACCTTTTTCCACGGTGGAAATGTCCAACTCTAGATTGCATAGCTATAAGGTGAGAGGACCAAAGTTTAATGAAGATGTGTGGGACTATTTTTTTTACAGAGATTTATGGAGACTTGTCAGGGTTGGTGTTGGAGGCAGATACGATAGTGGTATTTAAGAGGCTTTTCGATAGGCACATGGAAGTGCAGGTAATAGAGGGATATGGATCATGTACTGGCAGATGAGATCAGTTTAACTAGGCATCATGTTCAACATAAACTTTGTGGGCCAAAGGGCCCATTCCTGAGCTGTTCTATCTTCTAAGTATCATGGAGTCATAGTATCATACAGCACAGAAACAGGCCCTCTGTCCTAACCTACCCATGCCAACCAAGGTACTGCTTCTACACTAATCCCACTTGTCTGTGTTTGCCCCATATCCCTCTAAATCTTTTCAATTCATGTACCTGGCCAAATATCTTTTGCCACCCTCTCCCGATATGTTCTCCATGATGCTGCCTGGCCCATTAGGTTACATCGGCACTCAGTAAATAACATTCAGCAGTAAGTCTTGTTGTGCTTCTTGTGGGTGTGAGGGCAGATCACCCCCCTTCCATTATGACTTCCTGAGGGAAAACTTTTCCCTGAACGAGGGACACAATTTTGTAGAGTGCAACACTGTAAATATGTGCAAACGTCTATCAGTTCAGCAAGGACAGATTATATACTTGGAGATAAGGCATATTCTGCAACATGAATGAGGCGGCAAAGTTCAGCCTGACGTACTCTCTCATGAATTCATGAGTCATTTGTATCAAAATCCATGTCCTGTTATTTCTATGGAGTCATTTTAGCTGATCAGCCCAACAATTAATTGAGTTATAATGCATAGAAATAGACCCCTAGTCCGATAATCACTCATCCGACACTCATCTCATTTTATTCTCCGCACATTCCCATTTACTCCACACAGATTCTACCACTCAACACCTACCAGGGGTAAATTACATTGACCAATTAATCTAACATCCTGCATATGATTGGGATGTGGGATGAAACCAGAGCATTTGGGGGAAATTTTCTCCTCTTATCGGACAGTCTTTTGTCTCATAAATTCATAAATTAGAAGTTCACATTCATAAGTAATAGGAGTAGAATTAAGCCATTTGGCCCATCAGGTCTACTCTGCCATTCAATTATTTTCACCCCTCCTTTTCACGTCCAGGCTTTGTCACTTATTTCACCCATCTGCCATTCATACCCCCTCTCTACCTGTATCCACCTAACACTTGCCAGGCTTTGCCCATCTCTACCTCTCTTTACCAGCTTTCATCCTCCCCTCCCCTCCCCACTGTGATCAGTCTGAAGAAGTCCCGACCCGAAACGTCACCTATCCATTCCCTCCTCTGATACTGCCTGATCTGCTGAGTCCCTCCAGCACTTTGTGTTTTGCTCGCCATTTACTTGGGATGCCCACCTTGAAACCCAAACGGTCTTACTTGGCATCCTGTCCACCAGCCTAAACATTTACTCCCTCCACCATCAATGCAAAGTGAATGCGTTGTATACCATCTACAAAATGCATGGCCCTTATTTGATTAGGCCGCTCACACACCCCTCAGACCCATGACCACTGCAACCAAGAAGGACAAGAGAAACAGGCTTGTTAGAACATCTAGCACGTTTCCCTGAATTGTAGACTATCCTGACTTAGAAATATATTGGAGTTCCTTCACTGTCACTGGGTCTAAATCTTGAAACTCCCAACCCAATGGTAGTGTAGGAATACCTTCAATGGAAGGATTGCAGAAATCCAGGAAGGTAATAGGTCAGTCTGCATCTTTGGAGAACATGGATATATGATATTTTGGGTCAGGAACCTTCTTCAGATCCAAGACGGGGATTGGTTAGTTCTCCGGTCGAGGAAGAAACGGGGGGCTTTGAGACCCTCCTGGTGGAGGATGGAGGTAGAGTGACTGGAATGATAGCAGTCATATTCAAACACGACCATTTTCAAGTACCCTTAATCATCGAGGATGCAACGTGCTGGAGCAACTCAGCAGGTCAGGGAGAATCTCTGGAGAACATGAGCAGGTGATGTTTTGACCTGAAATGTCACCTATCCATGTTCTCCAGAGATGTTGCCTGACCGCTGAGTTACTCCAGTACTTTGTGTCCTTTTGTGTATTAACCAGCATCTGCAGTTGTTTGTTTCTCCTTCATCTGGGATGTCCTGGATTGGAAATGTCCATCCTCTTCATCAGCAGGTCGACATCTTGCAAATGCCTCCTTAGAAGATCCTCACCAGGTGGACATCAACGGTGAAAATGCTCAGGCTCACCTTACCAAGGGCAGTTTGGAGAAGGGAAAAAAATGTCAGCTATGTTAGGGCCGCATACACTCTAAGCATGAATTTTAAGAAGGCTGCAATGTTACTGGAGCTGCTTGGAGAGGGGACAATGGGTGGTGTTATGTGAGCAGGAGAAAGGATTTCATGGAGGGACTTCAGAGAGACCATGCTCAGATGAAGTTCTATTTGGCCGAATAACCAGAACCTGGTACAGAGACAGTGCAAGGGTGAAAGGATGGTGAGGGACAATATGATGATCATCCGGTCTCCCAGAGCTCCAGGAACTCTGTGTACAGCACAAAAGTGAAACTGCAAGGACGTCCCAGTTCCAGCAAATAATTATTGTCATTATACGGAGGACACATTTGTAACATACGGTCTTATAGATAGCATTATAAAGTTACAAAATATCTCCTGACCGGAGCTCTGAGAAGCTCTATAGCTGGTCTAAAATAGTCAAGAGTCAAAAGTCAAGAGAGTTTTATTGTCATGTGTCCCAGATAGGACAATGCAATTATTATAGATAGGACAATGAAATAAAATATAAAGATCATTTCCATCCGCCAGCTTTCCTGCTTAGAGAAACTGCATCGATACAGGCCCTTCAGTCCACTGAATACACACCAACCATCGATTACCCATTCACACTAGTTCTATGTTACCCCACATTCTTATCCACTCTGCACACTAGGATAAATATACTGAGGCCAATTAACCTACAAACCCGCATGTCTTTGGAACGTGGGAGGAAACCGGAGCATGCAGAGGAAAACCCACGCAGTCACAGGGAGAGCGTGCAAACCCCATGCAGACAGCACCTGAGGTCAGAATCGAACCCGGGTCTCCAGCAGCAGTTCGACCAGCTGCACCTCAGTTCCCAACTCCCCAACAGATGACACCACATCTAGAGGATAGCACAGGACTTTACCTGTTTATTTAAGGAGGAATTTTCTTGCACTAGAGGCAGTTCCAAGAAGGTTCACTAAGGTTCTTTCCTCGGTCATCAAGGTTGTTTTATAGGGAAAGATTGAGCTAGTTTGTCCGGTACTTATTGGAGTTTAGAGGAGAGGCGATCTCATTGAAGCTTGTAAAATTCTGAAGAGACTTTTTCAGGATAGGAGCCAAGAAAGCTTTTTTTTCTGAGAGTTTGCCCAATTTAGACAGAGGTGAGGAAGAATTTCTTCTTCCAGATCTTTGCAAATCTTTACTACGCTAGAGAGTCACGGCTGCCATCATAAAATATATGAAATGATGAGACAGATTTTTGGTGATAAGTGTTGTGGTAAATGTTAGGAACATGGTGCTGAAGCCAAGATCAAGTCATTGAATGGTAGAACAGGTTCCAGGTTGATACAGTATTAACCTGTTCCTTGTGTTCTTCTGTGAGCCGTGAACATATTCAATAACCGTACCCTTCAGCACAAACTAATTTTCCCATACTTTATTTTTTAGTTTAGTTTGGAGGTACAGCTCAGAAACAGGCTCTTCTGCCCACCAAGTTCACACCGACCAGCGATCCCCTCACACCAACACTATCATACACACACTAGGGACAATTTACATTTATACCAAGCCAATTAACCTACAAACCTGTACACCTTTGGAGTGTGGGAGGAAGCCGAAGATCTCGGAGAAAACCCTCGCGGGTCATGGGGAGAACGTACAAAGTCCATACAGACAAGCACCTGTAGTCAGGAACGAACTCGGGTCACTGGCGCTGTAAAGCAGTAGCTCTACTGCTACGCCACTGTGCCGCCCGAGAGACTAGTCGAGGCTTTCCATGAAAGTAAGCATCTATAGGGGTTGGTATTGGTTCATTACTCTTATCCTATAGAGTCATACAGCACGGCAACAGGCCCTTTGATCCAACTCATCCATGCTGTCCCATTTGACAGCATCTGGCCCATATCCCTCAAAAAATATGTCTGAAGAAGGGTCTCGACCTGAAGCGTCACCTATTCCTTTTCTCCAAAGATGCTGCCTGACCCGCCGAGTTACTCCAGCATTTTCTGTCTATCTTTCCTCAAAACATTCCTGTCCAAATGTTCTTAACTGTTGTTAAATGTATTTTAAATATTGTCATGTTTATCAAAATGCAGTGAAAAACTGTATTTGGTGTTATCCACACATGCGGATGCGGTTTCATCCCTGTGATTAATTTTAATATATTAATGTTTAAAATCCATGCATTGAAGGAAGAATATTTAACAGCCCATCTGTGGTCCCTAACCCCAACCCTAACCCTAACCCTAACCGGGCGTCACCCACAGGACAGCATACGTCAGCGTGTGACAGGGCGCGTGACATGCTGAGACACCCAAATGTCGCCCCAGGATTTTGAACATTCCAAAATCCTGGGGCGACAGGGAAGCTCCGCGCGTTACCGCACGTCACTGCATGCGTCACCACGCCTCACCACACGTCATGCCCGCGTCACGACCCGACCACGATGCGACTCCCTCTTTTTAGGCTGTCACCTAAATGTCGCCCAATTGTTGCCCAAGTGGGACAGGCCCTTGACTCTTGCTATTTAAAACTTGCTCACAGTTCTCATGTGATGCGCTGGTGTCTGAAGTCAGTCCAATAGCCTGCTCCAGCTCTTTGCTAATGATCAGTTCCAAGTCTGTGGTGCTCCCTCTCCCTCTCCCTCTCCTTCTCCCTCTCCCACCACCTCTCCCTCTCTTCTTCCTCTCTCTCCCTCTCTTCCCTCTCCCTCTCCCATTCACAATCATTACTTTCCCACCTTATCCGCCCATTCATCCCACCTCCCCACTGAGACATGTCAGTGGTGCTGTGACAACTCAGCTCAGACCATTGCACTCAAGAATCAGAAGACCCAAGTGGTCAAGTCCTACACCAGAGACTTGGGAATGGAAATATGTTCTTGGTTGTGATCAGATTTCAGGAGCAGAGTGCAGTGGGCAGCCACTGTTATTTTGTTCATTTAACCTAAGCAACAGAGATGAAATTCAACTCCCTTTGCCCAAAAATCAAGGCTAATCCTTCAATGCTGCCTATAAATACTTCTCAATAGGACGCTAATTCGAAACCCTGTTGCTTTCTCAACTGGTTATTTTAGATTCCACAACCAATGCTTCTCGGGAGATTTCCACAGGGCATCCTTGAACATTGCAGAGTTGTTAATTCTACTGTGTGTGGCTGTACACTGTGTCTATCAGTGCAGAAGTTGTCTACATTATAACAGTGGTCGCACTTCAGAAGCACTTCATTGGCTGCTTAACGCCTCGGAATGGGCCGAGGATTATATAAATGCAACTCTTTCTTTTCAAGTGGCTGGAGAGGGGTCGACAGACAGCATCATCTGCCTCGTATCTCTGTCCTTTTCCATGCAAGGTACAAGGAGCTTCCACCGCATGCATGTGGTAACCAGGTAGTTCCAGGTTCTGATCCGGTGGGATTTCCGCGTCGCTGTGTTGGGCTGACGGAGCATAACAAGGGCTCCTTGTCATCCATACGGACTGGCCCAGAGTCCTCTCCAGCACCGAGATCCGCACAGCCGGCAACGACCCGACTGAAGACTCCAGAGCAGTTATTATGGCTCAGGTCAGTCTATGTTCCCGGCTACTTCTTGGTGTGTGCACATTGATGGGTTGGCATGGCTGGCTGAGTGGCCCAGTTCAGTAGAGCAAGAGGCCAGGTCAATGGGAGAATATCCATACCAGTCAGCAGTGAACCATCAGTCTTAAAGGATAGAAGATGAGTTTGAAGATGATATTTATAACACATGGCCCCAGCTCAGTTGATTAATATGGGATCATTAGATCATCACCAAACCAGCCTTTTCATGATATAGAGTCATACAGCAGGGAAACAGGCCTTTCGGCCCAACTTGCCCGTGCTAACCAACATGCCCCATCTACACTAGTCCTGCCTGCCTGCTTTTGGCCCATATCCTACTAAACTTTTTTCCTATCCATGTACCTGTCTAAATATCTTTTAAAAGTTGCGATAGCCCCAGCCTCATCTAGCTCCTTTGGCAGCTTGTTCCATACACCCACCATCCTTTGTGTGAAAAAGTTTCCCTGCAGGTTCCTATTAAATCCTTCCCCTCTCACCTTAAACCCATGTCTGATGGAATGACTTAAGATGCAGGTTGAAGGAGTTAAAATGAAAATCAGCTACGAGTGGTAGAACAGACTTGAGGGTCCGAATGGCCTCTACTTGAGTTTACCTTTGCTTGTGCATTCTAAGATGTGTGGAACTCCAGGGCAAAGACCAAGGAAGCTGGGAGCCATCTCAGAGATTTGGCGTGGGCACAAGGGGCCAAATGGCCTTTCTCCGCTTTGGATGCAAGTAATTGCTGATCCGGAGAAGTTAGTGGCAAAAACACTTGCTTATGAGAAAGATAGACACAAAAAGCTGGAGTAACTCAGCGGGACAGGCAGCATCTCTGGAGAGAAGCCTGTCCCGAGATGGTGCCTGTCATCCAACTTTTTGTGTCTATCTTTGGTTTAAACCAGCATCTGCAGTTCCTTCCTATTCACTTGCTTATGAGAGACCACCTCACCTCAGAGAGCAGATGGAACACAGTCATCTCAACACAGAGGCCTGGAAATCTGCCTTGGATCACCGGTCAGCGCGGACTCAGTGGGCCAGAGGGCCTGTTTCCGCGCTGCATCTCTACACTAGTGGACTCGGAGCATCTGACTCTGGTCTGTCTGTGTCTGTGACGCACTATATTAAGGCAGGTTGCTGACAGTGAATTCACGGGGAGATTAAGAGTGGCGAGAGAATGTCTAATTTTGTAATGTTTTAATGCTTATATGTGTTCTTGCAGACAATCCTTGTGTGCGTCACACTGCTGCTGATGGCATTCGACATGTGCTACAGCGACTGCAAGTTTGTGATGAAGACTGAAAGTGGTAAGGCACTAGCCAACATACCTAATCACCCTCAATATCTTCCCTTCAAGACTGCTCTTCAGCGTGAAGGATGCAGGTCTTCAATACAATGGACAGAGAGGGAGAGAGAGGGGGGCCGGGGGAGAGGAAGAGAAAGAGGGGGTAAATGGAGTGTGAGAAAGAGAGGAAGGTAGAAAGAGGGAGTGAGAGAGAGAGGAAAATGGAGAGTGAGAAAGAGAGAGAAAGGTAGAGACAGAGAGGGGGCGGATGGAAAGAGACTGGGTGATAAAGAGCAAAAACATTAAAGGAAGAGAGAGAAGAGGGGAAATAAGGACAGAATGAAGGGAGAGTGAAAGAAACAGAGAGAGAAATAAAAATGTGTGATGGAGAGAATGACACAGAGGGCAGAAGAGAGATAAAGAGAAAGAAAAGACAGACAAAGGAAGGAATGAGTGGAAGAGCAAGAAAAATAAAGAGAAAAAGTGAGGAATACAGAAAGCAAAGAGTGGGAAAGATAAAACGAAGGAGAGAGAGAGAGGGGGGAGAGAGAGAGAGAGAGAGCGCGCAAATTCTCATGCTGGCTCTCCATTCTATGTTTTTCTCTCTTTCCCTTTCACCTTCCTTTCTTTCTTGCATTCTGTTTTTCTTTCTTGCTGGATAGGCGACATCGCCAATCTATTCCCTCCATTGATGCTGCCTGACTCACGGAGTTCCTCCAGCACTTTGTGTCTTTTTTTTCGATAGGTTATCGGCAGGGTGCTTCAGTGTCCAGGGTGCAGCGCTTGTAGTACTCACCCTGGACACCAGAGTGCAGCAGCACCTCAGCAGTGGAAGCTCCATGGCAGAGAGGAAGGAGGTCGAGTAG
Organism: Malacoraja senta; assembly: GCA_038087875.1. Taxonomy (NCBI): domain Eukaryota; kingdom Metazoa; phylum Chordata; class Chondrichthyes; order Rajiformes; family Rajidae; genus Malacoraja; species Malacoraja senta. The sequence goes on from CM075991.1 coordinate 6,073,197, forward strand.
AGGTTGTCTTCCTCTCTGGGAGGAGAGTGGGAGGAGGGGAGGGGAGGCCATGGGGGGCATCTCACTCTTCCATTCATCGATAAAAGGTGGGGAATGAGCTTTTCAAATCAGAAAGCAAGAAAATAATGTAGGAAGGAACTGCAACTGTGGGTTTAAACCGAATAGACCCTAAATGCTGGAGTAACTCAGCGGGCCAGGCAGCATCTCTGGATAGGAATGGGTGATGTTTCGGGTCGAGACCCTTTTTCAGACTGAGGCAGCGTTTCTGGATAGAAGGATGGGTGACGTTTCAAATGCTGCCTGGCCCGCTGAGTTATTCTAGCATTTTGTGTCTGAGCAAGAAAATAATACGTTTTTACATAAACCCTTTGAATGTAGTAAAGCATTTCAAGATCAATTGATTGAAAGATACAGCATGGGGATAGGCCCTTCGGCGTGGCGAGTCCATGCCAATCATCGATCAGCCATTTGCAATGGATTTAAGAGAGAGTTAGATAGAGCTCGAGGGGGCTAGTGGAGTCAAAGGATATGGGGAGAAGGCAGGCACGGGTTATTGATAGGGGATGATCAGCCATGATCACAATGAATGGCGGTGCTGGCTCGAAGGGCCGAATGGCCTCCTCCTGTACCTATTTTCTATGTTTCTATGTTTCATTGTTATGCTACTTTCACATCCCCGCACTAACAGCACACTAGGGGCAATTTTATTGAGGCCAATTAACCCACGAAAACCAGACATCTTTGGGATACGGGTGTAAACCGGAGCACCCGGACGAACCCCACATGGTTATAGGGAGAACGTGCAAACTGCAGACAAACTGCACCCGAGGTCAGGATGAAACCCGGGTCTCCAGCGCCGTGTGGGAGCCGCTCCACCCGCTGCACCACTGTGCCGCCAAATAAGGGGATAATAGAGATCTTGGATAGCTCCTCATACCTCATAAAAAGACAAGCACATTGTGTTTTAATTGTAATTTAAGACACAAAGTGCTGGAGTAATTCAGCGGGTCAGGCAGCATCTCTGAAGAAAATTGATATCCATGTTCTCCAGGGATGCTACCTGACCTGTTGAGTTACCCCAGCACTCTGTGTCATATTTTTGTAAACCAGCATCTGCAGTTCCTTGTTCCTAAAAACTATCCCTTGACCCCACTCATCTTGATCATCTTGACCCCCTCCATCTTCCAAACCATAACTGATCCTAATGCTCCTAGCAATCTCCCCTCCACAGCCTCCAACCTGCTTGTTCCTCTATTCATGATCTTCCAAGATGCTACCTGCTCCACTGAGCTACTCCAGCACTCTTTGTCTTCTTTATAAACCAGTGTCTGCAGGTCCTTGTTTCTATAGTTCTCTAACCGCAAACTGCCTATTTCTATTTCCTTTCCAAAATCCACAAGCAGGGTTGCCTGAGCAGCACCATCGATTCTGCCTGCTCTTCCCCATTGATCGCCAAGTATCTTGAAGATAGACACAAAATGCAGGAGTAACTCAGCGGGTCAGGCAGCATCTCTGAGGAAAAGGAATAGCTTACCTTCTCTCGACCGAAACATCACCTATTCCTTTTCTCCAGTGGTGCTGCCTGAACCGCTGAGTTACTACGGCATGTTATCTATCTTCGGTGTTATCTGGCATCTGCAGTCCCTGCCTCCAAATGCCTTGATTCTGTCTTGTTCCCCCTTTGTCCAGTCCCTTCCCACTTACATCCAGGGCACCTCGCACCCTTCAATAACTTCAAATTCCTTGGCTCTAACCTCCTAATCTTGATCAGATTTCCAGTGACCCAGGTTCAATCCTGACCTATAGTGCTATCTCTGTGGAGTTTGCACGTTCGCCCTGTGACCAAGAGGTTTTCCTCTGGATGTTTAGGTGTCTCTCACTTCCAGGTGACATGTGTAGAGGAGAGGTAGAACCTGGGGGGGATAGAAGTTGATGGGAATGGGGCGAGATTACCTTCAGGTTGGTGTAAAGGGGTGCCTGAGGGTTGACATGGAGACTGCGGGCCGAATGGGCTACTTCCGTGCTGTATGACTCCATGAATCAATCCCCCATCAACCTCCCAGTTCTGTGATGTTCATAAGTGATAGAAGCACCATTAGACCATTCGGCCCATCAAGTCACAAGTTCACAAGTTATAGGAGTAGAATTAGAACATTCGGCCCATCAAGTCTACTCCGACATTCAATCATGGCTGATCTTTGCCTCCTAATCCCATTTTCCTTCCGTCTCCCCATGACACCCGTTCTAATCAATAATTTGTCTATCTCTGCCTTAAAGATATCCACTGACTTGGCTTCCACAGCCCTCTGTGGCAATGAGTTCTACAGATTAACTACCCTCTGACTAAAGAGGCTCCTCCTCACCTCCTCTCTAAAAGAGCGCCCTTTGATTCTGAGGCCATGACCTCTGGTCCTAGACTCTCCTGCCAGTGGAAACATCCTTTCCACATCCACTCTATCTATGCTTTTCATTATTCTGTAAGTTTCAATGAGGTCCCTCCCTCAACCTTCTGAACTCCAGTCTACTCCGCCATTCGATTGCGGCTGATCTATCTCTCAACCCCATTGTCCTGCCTTCTCCCCATAACCCCCTGGCACCAGTACTAATCAAGAATCTATCTGTCTCTGCCTTAAAAATATCCATTGACTTGGCCACCACAGCTTTCTGCGGCAATAAGTTCCAACTCTGCCTGGTGCCTCAGCCATGATCACATTGAATGGCGGTGCTGGCTCAAAGGGCCGAATGGCCTACTCCTGCACTTATTGTCTATTGTCTATTGCCTGATGCTGAGATTTCTTTCTTTGCAGAGTGTTTGGAAAACGGGATTCCGCACAGCGTTGGCTCAATGTGGAAGGGTGAAGATTGCTACTCCTGTTACTGTGGCAAAGTCACTGCTATCTGCTGTACAGAGTAAGTGGCAGGCTTGTGTTTCCACAGTGCCAGAATGCACCTTCCTGGTCCGCTTCTGACGACTTGCAACTTCCATCAATTTCCCGTCTGAATGAGATTTTCAGTCAAGGTGGCATTTTTAATCTCGCCCACTGTGAGAAACAACATGATACGTATCAAAGGTAGACAAAAAATGCTGGAGAAACTCAGCGGGTGAGGCAGCATCTATGGAGAGAAGGAATTGGCGATGTTTCGGGTCGAGACCCTTCTAAGAAAGATCAGTCTGAAGAAGGATCTCGACCCGAAACGTCGCCAATTCCTTCTCTCCATAGATGCTGCCTCACCCACTCAGTTTCTCCAGCATTTTTTGTCTACGTTCAATTTTTCCAGCATCTGCAGTTCTTTCTTAAACACAGAAACATAGAAAATCGGTGCAGGAGGAGGCCATTCGGCCCTTCGAGCCAGCACCGCCATTCATTGTGATCATGGCTGATCGTCCCCAATCAATAACCCGTGCCTGCCCCTAGAGCTCTACCTAACTCTCTCTTAAATCCATCGCATGACGGCCTCCACTGCCCTCTGTGGCAGGGAATTCCACAAATTCACAACTCCTTGGGTTTAAACGTTTTTTCTCACCTCAGTCTTAAATGGCTTCCCCCAAGGCGTATCAAGTCTTGGGATAAGTAAGTAGGTTCCTTACCTATCTTCGACCCATTAGGACCCCAACAGTGCTGCAGCAGTTAGTTCTTCTGTCACTCCTCTCACAAGGTTTTGGCCAGGATTGGAGCCTCAACCATTGAAAGATTACACACTATGTTTTGGGCTAAACTTTGAACAATGCCGGTACATTCAAAACACAATAACACCCACAGGAAACAGGAGCTTCTAATCTAGATTCGTCAAAGGAAATCTGAAACAGCAAGACATACCAACAAGAGGTATTTGTCGAGTCACGCCGCACTGAGATGGCCCTTCGGCCCACAGAATCAATGCAAGCACCCATTTACACTAAACCATACCAATCTCTTTTTAACTCTCCCTCCCTTTCCTTGGATTCAACGCTCACTTGGGGCAAATTACAGTGGATAATTAATCAACCAAACTGCAGATCTTTGGGATGTGGGAGGAAAGTGTGGCACTCGGAGGAAACCCACTCGGTCACTGGGAGAGCGTGCAAACTCTGCACATACAGCACTGGAGGTCAGTATCGAGCCGGGGTCGCTGGAGCTGGGAGGCAGTGGCTCCAATGGCTGCACTGTGGCACCATGTCATATGTACACTTGATGATGCCATTATATCTCTAATTGCATGACTTAGTTACACGTTATACAAACACACCAGTGCGTCGCATGACCTTACGGTGCACAACTTAGCTGCTGCCTTTCCCACAGTGAAAGAGCTCACCCATGGATCACTGGTTGCAAAGCACATGCGGATGGATACCCTGTCAGGAGTACAGAGGCACCTTCTGCTCCCTCCGCTGTGCCAGCTGGGCCAATATGTTCCAGTTGTAGGCAAAGCCTTGACATGAGCTGCCACCCAATCCAATCTGACCCTCACACTTGTTCATGGTGTCATCATTCTCCGCATGAGACCATTTATTGTCCATCCCTGGTTATCCCCGAACTTGTTTCCAGAGAAAACAATTCAAGTCTGTTCAACCTCTTCCTGGAGCTAATACCCTCTAATCAAGACATCATTCGGGTAAATCTCCTTGGCACTTTTTCCAAAGCCCCCACATCCTTCCTATAATGGGGCGACCAGAAATGAACACAATGCTCCAAATGCGGTCTAACCAAAATCTGATAGAGCTGCAACATGACTTCCTGATTACCCCAACCATTGATGGCAAGTATATCATGTGGCTTGTTTGCCAGGAAGGCCTTTCTGAGATAATTCCTCTTCTACTTCTTCTTCTTCTTCTTCTTCTTCTTCTTCTTCTTGCGTATGGCGTGCACAGCCTAAAGTTGTAGGACAACTTGTTCTATTTGATCTTACTTGATTGTGCATGCCAGGTTGATTGCATTCGTTGAAACAGGGCAGACCACGTGAAGGTTGCAATCTCCCACCCCTCTGAGATCATTGATTACTCAGATCTTTTCCCAGTTTACTATGCAAGTAGGTGGAACGTATTTGTGAGTGGGATCACTAACACACGTGCCTCTTTTCCTCCCCTGATAGATATGTTCAAACTCCTGACGTTCCAAACAACTGCGAAGCAATCTTTGACAAGAGACTTTGCAGATACAGGATCTACAGCAAAGACAACCCTGACATTCTGTGTGAATAGAGATTTGGAACACAGCAGCAAGATCCTTGGAAACAGCTTTGATCCTTATCCCCTGAGCCATCTACCATCGCTTGGACTCACCAGAATGCCCAGTAATTCATTCAGTAGACCTTCAGAACAATTAGCTGTTTAAATGTCATTGTTGTAAACTCACCCATTAACTGTCAAAATGTTTAAGTAATTAAATAAATTCTGTTTGATCAGCTTCTGTTTGGAACATTAAGTTCCGCAGTGAATACTTGCAGCCTTCTTTGAACAGGGGATGGCCACAATATTCCGGGCAATTGGAAAGGCCATCATTTACTGCGCATCCACTCATTGCCCTGAGGAATGAGGCAATGACATGCCTTTTAAACCGCTGCAGTCCTTCTGGAGATGATTGCAAGAGGCCTTAGTTTAGTTTACAGATACAGTATGGAAAAAAGCCTTTCAGCTGACTGAGTCCGTGCCGACAATGAATCACCCGTTCCCACTCATTCTGTGTTACTCACTTTCCCATCCATTCCCTTCATACTTCGGGGTAATTTTACAGAGGTCAATTAACCTTTGGGATGTGAGCGAAAACCGGAGCACCCTGAAGAATCCCATGCAGTCACAGGGTGAATGTGAAAACTCCGCACAGACAGCACCCCAGGTCAGGATTGAACCCAGTTTTCAGGTGCTGTGAGACAGCCTCTACCAGCTTTGTGAGCTGGTGAACAGTGGGGGGGGTCCCAAGGTTTCAGCCCAGCAATGACTGTGTAACAGTGATATACTTCCAGGTCAAGGTACTGTACAGCCAGGAAGAGAACCAGCATGCACTGGAGTTTTCATGCACCTACTGCCTTTCTCTTCTCTGGTGGTAGGTCAGGTTTAAAAGATCAGGAACAGAGAGAGATGGGAAGGAATACGTGATAATCCCAGAGCTCTGATCATGGACGCTCAAAGGCATGGTCCCCAACTCCCCCAACTCTGGAACAATTTAAGACATCAGCAAACTGTCAGAATTTCCAGCTTTCTTCCACCCCCCCCCCCCCCCGCCACCCGATCAGAATCTGTGGAATAATCTTATTGAAACATATAAGGTTTTATTAAGGGTTTGGACACGCTAGAGGTAGGAAACATGTTCCCGATGTTGGGGGTGTCCAGAACCAGGGGCCACAGTTTAAGAATAAGTGGTCAGCCATTTAGAACGGAGACGAGGAAAAACTTTTTCACAGAGGGTTGTGAATCTGTGGAATTCTCTGCCTCAGATTGCAGTGGAGGCAAATCTCTGGATGCTTTCAAGAGAGAGTTATATAGAGCTCTTAAAGATAGCGGAGTCAGGGGATATGGGGAGAAGGCAGGAACGGGGTATTGATTGTGGATGATCAGCCATGATCACAGTGAATGGTGGTGCTGGCTTGAAGGGCCAAATGGCCTATTCCTGCACCTATTGACTATTGTCTTTTGAAATGGATGGTCAACACCCTTATTGGACCAAAATGTCATCTGTCCATTTTCCTCCACAGATGTCGCCTGACCCACTGGGTCCCTCCAGCAGTTTTATTTTGCTCATGCAACATTGAAGTGGCGTCTGCAGAATTATTTGTGTTCTGCGCAGAGCCTAATGCTTTGATTACTGCCTCACATGGAATCTCTCATAATCGAGGATGTCTTGCTCCCCCTCTCCAGTGATGTGGGTCCTGAGGGGACTGGCGCGACCAGCGTTGGGACTCTAAGCTCTTCCGCAGATGGGGCAGGGGTGGTCAGTGAGATGGCTGGGTGGATAGCTTGAGAGAAGGCGATCTTCTACGACTTCCTCTCAGCCTCTTGCGTACCACTGATACCTGCACTTGAGCTCTCCATCCCATTCCCAATCCACCTTCTCCATTTAGAATGCTGGGCGATAGCCATGAATCAGTGAGGATGTTTAGTTTTTTCAATGAACCTTCAAGCAGACCAAAGTCAGAGAGTCATTTAGCAAGGAAACAAGCCTTTCAGCCCAAGGAGATGGCCATTCAGCCCAATGCTGGCTCTTGGAAAGGAAGATCCCACAAAACCTTTCCTCTTCTATGCAGCATTTTCTCTTATTATACCAAGGGAGTGAGCAAGGTTTCTAAGGGATATTCCAGTAAATGTAAATATTCCGGGAAACTGCAAATCCTTTGTTAAAGCACAAAGCCCGGAAGAAAGGAGAGTCCAAAAATAGCTCTTATCCTGAAAATGTGACCCAGTTCTGTGTTTCTGCTGGCACTTGGTTCTTGGTTTGGAGAAGAATTAGGCCGATGAGGTGGATTAAATTGTCACAATTCTCAAACAATGGAGAACATCTTCACATAGCACAAAAGATAAAGTGTCAGAGACAGATACAAGTGCTGGGGGGGGGGGGGGGGGGAGAGTGAGAGAGAGAAGAGAGAGACAGACATAAAGAGACAGTTAAGGGAGAGAAAGAGGAGAGAGACAGGCAGACACACAGAGACACAGAGACAGAGAGACAAAAACCGAGTCAGAGAGAGACGGACAGATGAACAGTGACAGGCAGAGAGAGTCAGACAGAGAAAAAGGTACAAATAGAGAAATAAAGCCAAAGAAAGCATGAGACAGAGACAGAGACAGAGACAGAGACAGGCTGAGAGAGACAGGCAGAGACAGAGAGACAGAAAGACAGAGAGAGAGAGAGAAAGAGAAAGAGGGATCCTCTCCTTACACTTTCCTGCCAGTATCATACCCTGACCATTCCTTGACAGATAAACCATCTATTCTTATGTCCAAGGTCGCAATTCTCTCGTTTTGGAAATGATAATCAAACAAGGGTGACACAATGGAGCATCTGGTAGAGCTGCTGCCCCGAAGAGCCAGACACCATGATTCAATCCTGACCTGTGCTGAGTTCGCGCATTCTCCCTGTGACCGCGTGGGCTTCCTCCAGGTGCTCCGGTTTTCTCCCACATCCCGGAGATGTATGGGTCTGTGGGTTAATTGACTCCTGTAAGTTATCCCTAGTGCAGTGAGTAGGTGAGAAAGTGAACCCTTCTCCGTTAAGCAAGGATGGAAGAGGTACCATCTGATCCATGGAGCCCATTCCACCAACCGTTCCCACCTGCTTCAGAATGATGTGGTGCTCCCAAATAACTCTACGTTGATCACCCTACAGTCCCCAAAGAAACATTAATGCCACACTCTAATTCACTTAACCTTGATCTGCTATACATCCAGAAGTGCATCTTTTCTACCCAATCTTATTTTGGTGCATTGGCTGTGATGTTGCAACATGGTTTGGAATTGGACGTTGGAATTCACTACCCCCTCACATCCGCATACTAGACTCCATGACAGAATTCAAAACTGCTCTTAAAATCCATCTTTTTAAACTAGCTTACTCATTTTAACTGCAACAACTGCATCTTATTGTATATCAATCTTAACTCGTTGTGCTATGCATTGTTGCTTATTGTATGTTTTATTGTTGATTTCTTTCATTACTGGTGCTTTGTTGCTTATTGTATGTTTATTACTGATATTAGGTGATGTAAGGTGACCTTGAGTGTCTTGAAAGGCGCCATTAAATAAAATGTATTATTATTATTATTATAATTATTTGTGGGAGGTTTTACCTCAGGCGACGGGCAGGACCTCAGCTTATGAAAGTCGCATCCAGAAGACAAGTGTGCACCATGTACTGGACGGTCAGCTGGTTCATGAGCAGGGGGGAACAGCAGATGCTGGTTTAAACTGAAGACAGACACAAAAAGCTGGAGTAACTCAGTGGGTCAGGCAGCATTTCTGGAGAGAAGGAATAGGTGATGTTTTGGGTTGCAACAGCTGATTTATGAGCTGGTTTCTGGCAAGGGACGGGACACACAGCAATTGCACGGCAATTTTCTTAGAGGTACGAGCTCTGTCCTGAATTGGACTGTTGCTACCACATCAGCCTCCTAACTGGTCACTCTGCAGCTGCCATCTTCATCACACCCCATTAATACAGACTGGACCCATCATTTTTTCTAGATACAGCACTTCATTGGTCCCATTAGCTGTGTTGTTGCTTCGTTCAGTTTAGAGATACGACATGTAAACAGGAATGGGATTGCCCTCGGAGCGGGCAAAGAACGGATGGGCTAAAATGTCCCTTTCCATTGAAGACAGTCCCAAAATGCTGGAGTAACTCAGCGGGTCAGGCAGCATCTCTGGAGAAAAGGAATAGGTGACTTTTCGTGTAGTGACCCTTCTTCAGACTGATAGTAAGGGGAGAGGAAGAGGTAGAGATACTGCCTGTCCTGCAGAGTTACTCTAACATTTTGTGTCTATCTTTGGTGTAAACCATTATCTGCAGTTCCTTCCTACACATATTTCTACTTTATGTGAAAATATGAATGATTTTAACTCGCTTCTTTCCTATCAAAGTGAGATCCGTGAGCACAGGTGTTGCCTGCGTTTCTGAGTATCCCCAGCATTCTTGTTTCAGATCCAGCATCTGTGGGCCTTTGCTTCTTAGCAGCATGTAACTAATTCAGATATCACTCTGGAGAGGTCAAACCAGCAGCACCACTGTGGAAAATAAAATAAAGCGTGTCATGGAAGATAACATCATTTGTTACTCTTCAACACACACCTAAGTGTTTTATTCCGCTGTTGCTTAGCAAAGCAAATGAGTGCATGAAATACAATGCTCCAGGTGGCTATGTGGCTCAGGAAGTCTGTCTCTTCTGAATGCTTTTAATAATTACCCTGCAGAATGACCAATAGTCCTCCCTGAAGGCTTTCATCAAATCTGTACCATTTTCATTGCTTAGTTTAGTTGATTAGTTTGGAGATACAGCGCGGAAACAGGCCCTTCGACCCACCGAATCCGCGCCAACTTGCGATTCCCGCACACTAACATTATTCTACACAAACCAGGGACAATTTATACCAAACTAATTAACCTACAAACCTGTACGTCTTGGGAGTGTGGGAGGAAACCGAAGATCTCGGAGAAAATCCACGCAGTTCACGGGGAGAAGGTACAAACTCCATACAGACAGCACCCATGGTCACAATCAAAGCCGGATCTCTGGCACTGTAATGTAGTGGTTCTCCCACTACGCCACCGGACTTCCCTGTTTGTGCTATTCAAGAATAGTGGAGTTTCCATATTCTCCCCTTGCCCTTGTGGATTTTCCCTGCTGCTCTGCCTTATTCCCACATCGTGTTAGACACAAGGGACTGCAGATGCTGGTTTACAAAAAAAAGACACAAAATGCTGGAGTAACTCAGTGGGTCAGACAGCATCTCTGGAGAACTCGGATAGCCCCAACCCGAAACGGTGACTATTTATGTTTTCCACAGATGCTGCCTGACCCGCTGAGCTACTCCAAAAACGTGATGCTGGACTCATTGGCCACTAATGTCAAAACGAATCAATGAGGAAGTGACAGGTACGTCTGAGAGAGAAATAATTTGTAGTCGTACAAGAAAATAAGGGAGGTGGGGTAATGGGATGAATGGGATTGTGTCTTTGGAGTCAACCAATTGGCCTCTACCCGAGTACACCCAATAAGTAACACTCTCATCTATAAAGGTGTATGTTTCACCCCACACCAGGGACTGGGAAACCTTAGTTGACTTGAGACTCCAGCGTAATGCCGAGGGTGTGCTCCGCTGTTGACCTTCAGCTGGTAGACCTGCTGGTCACTGCATGGGTTTCCTCTGGGTGCTCTGGTATCCTCCCACATTCCAAAGATAGGTGGGTTTGTTGGTTAATTGGCCTCTATAAATTGTCCCTAGTGTGCAGGGAGTGGATGAGAAAGTGGGATCGATCGTTGGCGTGGACTTGATGGGCCCAAGGGCCTGTTTCTAAGCTGCATTGTTCAATCAATCAAGATCATAAAGTCAGAAGATCATACAACATGGAAACAAGCCTTCATCCAACATGCCCATGCTGACCAAGATGCCCCATCTGCACTGGTTCCACCTGTTGCTTTTGGCTCGTATCCCTGCTTTCCTATTGATGTACATGTCCAAATGGCTTGTTATAGTGCCTACCTCAACTACCTCCTCTGGCAGTTAATTCCTGGTTCTTGATTCCCCTACTCTGGTACAAGATTGTGCATTCCACCTTACCTATTCCGGTAAATAATGATGACCGACCGGATGCACTTGATGAGAGAATGTTCTAGCGATGTGTTACTGTTAGTTTTTGGTGCCTGTCCACCAGAGGGCAGTGGCGAGCTGTTTACAGTCCATGTCCATGTCCTGCCCACACCACAATGCAGCGGGATTGCAAAGCCTTGATTTTGGCATGGCGACAATAAAACAAATGTCATTAGTCTAAGGAAGGAAGTCTTGTGTTCTGCAGATGTCAGCAGCACCTTTGGCAGACTGCCCATGACTTTCTACATGGTGGAGGTCATGGGGAGGGGAAGCTCTATTGCAGAACCATTGCTCAATTCTTGATTATTATGGGTGTCAAGGCTTATGGGGAGGCAGGGGAATCGGGTTAGGAGGTAGAGATAGATCAGCTACGATTGAATGCCGGAGTAGACTTGATGGGCCAAATGGCCTAATTCTGCTTCTATCACATGACCTTGACCTCATGAGCCAATCGTCCACAATGGACAAGTACATGGATTGAAAAGGTTTCGAGGGATATGGGCCAAACATGGGCATGTGGGACTAGTGTAAATGGGGCATCTTTGTTGGCATGGGTAAGTTGGGCCAAAGGGCCTGTTTCCATGGATCTAGGACCTGCCGCAAAGCCAGCAGAGGTGGGTATTAGGAAGCATGCGGAAGTGTGGGGAGAATAGCAAGGAAAGGCTAATTTTTTAATTAATTTTTTGTTAAACCTGCAGTAGTTGGAAGCCTGAAACAAAAACAGGTGCTGGTAAATCTCAGCAGGTCAGGCAGCCTCTATGGAAAGGGAAACATTCAAGGTTTTGTGTCGGTGATCCTTCATCAGTGGTTCATGGTACATATTTATTAAAGAGAGAAATATACAAGTAGGAGGAAGACACAAAATGCTGGAGTAACTCGGCGAGATCCATTCCTTCTTTCCGGAGATGCTGCCTGTCCCGCTGAGTTACTCCAGCATTTTGTGTCTACCTTCGATTTAAACCAGCATTTAAACCATACAGTTCTTTCCTACACAAGATACTAGTAGAATTTCAATAGGGGAGAAGATTGGGGTAAGATATGTAGAACAAGGTAGGTCTACAATAAGATGAGTTTAAATGGATTCACAGGATCGTTAAGAGCACCTTAAGGAACCAGGCCTATCTTGTCAGTGGTAAGGTGGGATAACTTAGAAACATAGAAACATAGAAAATAGCTGCAGGAGGAGGCCATTCGGCCCTTCGATTGTGATCAAGGCTGATCGTCCCCAATCAATAACCTGTGCCTGCCTTCTCCCCATATCCCCGGATTCCACCAGCCCCGAGAGCTCTATCTAACTTAAATCCATCCAGTGATTTGGCCTCCACTGCCCTCTGTGGCAGGGAATTCCACAAATTCACAACTCTCTGGGTGAAAACGTTTTTTCTCACCTCAGTCTTAAATGGCCTCCCCTTTATTCTAACTTGCCCAGCAGAGTAGAGTTATGCTTGTAGGATAAGGAAACAAATGGTGGGCAGATAAGAACTAAGCAGGTCAGGCATTACTGATGACTGAAAGTGCATTGTATACAGTGAACTGTTTGGATGAGCAACCTTATTGCTCACCCACATCTTTGTAGTTTGTTTGAAGAAATACAACATTCACACCAGCTCACTGAATCTCTAGCCTACAACCGCTCAAAGTGGGGAGTGAGCATTTAAGATGGTTTTGAGAACATAGAAACATACAAAACATAGAAACATAGAAAATAGGTGCAGGAGTAGGCCATTCAGCCCTCCGAGCCAGCACCATTCAATATGATGATGGCAGATCATCCAAAATCAGTACCCCGTTCCTGCTTTCTCCCCATATCCCTTTATTCTGTAAGTCCTAAGAGCTATTTCTAACTCTCTCTTGAAAACATCAAGTGAATTGGCCTCCACTGCCTTATGTGACAGAGAATTCCACAGATTCACAACTCTCTGGATGAAAATGTTTTTCCTCATCTCAGTCCTAAATGGCCTACCCCTTATTCTTAAAGTGACCCCTGGTTCTGGACTCCCCCAAAATCGGGATCATTTTTCCTGCAACTAGCCTGTCCAATCCCTTAAGAGTTTTATATGTTTCAAGAAGATCCTCGCTCATCCTTCTAAATTCCAGTGAATATAATAAGCCTTGTCGATCCATTCTTTCATCATATCATAACCTCAAGGCAGTGCAGCAGTAGTGCACTGAAGCCCCGTCGAGGTGGTGGAAGAACTCACCAACTCACAAGCTGCACATCAACCTTCTCCTGCCCCAACCATGGAAGACTCCGCGAGTCCCACTTGACCTCATTCACCACAAGCTAAAGTGGTTGTTTGAACACAGGAACTGTGGGCGCTGGAGACTTGAGCAAGACACAAAGTGCTGGAGGAGTTCAGCAGGTCAGGCAGCATCTCCGGAGGTAATGGATAGGCAACGTTTACGGTCTGGACGCTTCAGATCTTATCCTGTCGGAGAAAGGAGAACTTCTTCAAAGTATTTGTGGTTTGATGAAATATTGCAGTGGAGCAGTAGAACGGAGGCAGATCTCATTCAGCAATCTGAAACTTTCACTCTGTTTCTCTCTCCACAGATGCTGATGAATATTTCCAACATTTTGGGATTTTATTTCAGATTTCCAGCAGCTGCAGGGATTTTAATTAGAGCTTTCCAATAGCTCTCCTCATTACTCCATGAGCGCAGGATGTGTTACTGTATGTAGCAATGTTACAAAATTTTGAGATTTAAAAAATAAAGTCTGCAATTTATCCCATCAGATAAAGCATAAAAAGAAGTTTAATTTGACACTTAATTCACTTTCATATCTTCAGTATTAAAAAAGTTATGGCCATTATCATACTCAGAAATTAGCATCTAGTTCCCTATTGCTTTTCCATTGACTTAACACAAAAGCTGTGATCGAGGACAGTTAAAAGCCCATAACTTTCTTAAAAATTATGGTAACTGAAAGAAATTTTCAGGTATTATAGATTGAAGCATTCTGAAACAAATATGAAACAATCTTACTTCGAAGACATGAAAGTAAAGCATATAATTAGTTACCTAATTGTAGCTAATTACAAAATTCAATTACTAGATCTAAACATCTATCAATTTCTTAAGAATAGATTAACATTTTTAAATAGCCTAAGTGTCCAAATAACATTCACACAATAATTCACAATATAACATAATTTTTAAATCTAATTTTCATGAATTTACAGGCCAAATGGAAGGAATTGAATGTTTAATACCTGTAAATTAATGGGGATTTAATTCATCTTGCGAGTGAGAATTTCTGGAACGCGATCTTTTGGAACGTTCATTTGCGGTGAATTTAACCCCGTATTGGCATGAAAAATACTGCCGTTAATTCGGGGAATAAAATCACCGTGTCGCATGACAAAATGTGAATTAAAGGCTTCTTAAGAAGCACTTTTATACATTTAAAGAAAGCACTTTCGTTTACCTGTCCATTGTGTGAAATCCGTCCCCGTTATTGGCGTTGACGCTTCAGGAGCTGATTTTAAAATGACTGTAGCGCTGACATTGACGATTTAATTTTTAAAAAAAATTCACAAAACGCGGGTAGGAACGATTTTGTCAGCGAAGTTTTGTACTCCAACAAAATATTTCCAGGACAAGGGAGAAACCTGCGTTTTAACCCCGCCCCCCCCTTAAAGGCGCCAAAATCGCGCACACGGCCAGTGGCAGAATTACAGCGCGACTGAAGGTAAGTTTTGTAACATACCTACTGTATGGAGGTTGTAGATAAATTCAAAGCATCGATACTAATTAAACTTGATCTTCAGAGTGTGCGTGCAAACTCATTGCAATTTTAACAAAGTCTAATGAACAAAAGCACAAAGTGAGCTATTGTTTTTAACATTCACTGTGACAGGCCCATAATTCAATATTTATTTCCTTTTCTATGGTGCGTCATTTGGATGAATTAATCTTTAATCAATTGCACAAATAAGCATTCTTTCATCACGAGAACATGACAGATTTAACTCTTTACCAGAGGTCCATACCACATAGACCAGTGCGGCAGAGAAGCTGGCCCTTTGGCCCACAATGTCTGTGCTGAATTTGATGCCAAGTTAAACTAATCTGCCTGCACAGGATCCAATCTACTTAAAAGCCTCTTTAACTCCACTGTTGTACGTGGCTCCACCACCACAACTGGCAGTGCATTCCAGGCACTCACCACTCCCTGTATTTAAAAACTTGCCCCAAACATCTCCTTTAAACCAGTTGAGGCCAGAATGAACATCTTAGTTTGCTTCTGTAAAAAGGTTGGTGATTACGTGCCCACCACGACCCAACCCTCTATCATAAAGGTCAGATGGAAGTTCTTGAATTACTCGTTTTATTATGTTACTATATTACTTCGTTTGTTGTTTTTTGTGATTTCACACCGCTGCTTCGAAGATTGACGCGCAGGCGCACTGGCGGGGTTCTTCACGTAATCACCAACGTAACTCCTCATAAAATAAAGATCAAACTTCAAACTGGTAAGTTCTTGTTTAATCTTACTATTCCTCTTGTTTTAGATTAAAATGGAAGATAATCTTTGAACAGGTAATATTCAGTCGTCTGCTGGACCCTGGTAGGGGAGGGGGAGGGGGGTGGGAGGGGGAGTGAAATCACTATCATTTTCTGAGGATTGAGCCAACACTCAAAGTGCCGGCCTTCCCAAAACAGTGAAATAGTTCGTGCACTGCTCAAAACTGCTCAAAAACTCAATGTAAGACTTCTGGTAGCACCATGTTATACTAACAGATGTGCACCTAGCTCCGCTCTCGAAAAAAAATCGTGATTTTTCATGCTAGAACGGGTCTATAAGTCGGAATTGATTTAAAACCTCACCGGAGCTTCTGGTCGCCGTGCTGATGATGTCATCAGTACGCGCCGTGCTGATGACGTCATCAGTAAACGTGGCTTAAAGACTTTTAAATGAGAAAACTGTCTCCAGCTCAGAGCCCTCAGAGAACAGTTAAAAAACAGCTGCTGAAAAACCTGAAGAATCCTGAAGGAGAAGTTACCTCTGAAGTTCCTGAAGTGCTTACTAATCTCATATTTCAAAATATTAATTGCAAACGAGAACTCCAAAGTACTCCTACTCAATCCATAAATCCAGAATGCAGCCGCCCGACTCATTACCCAGACCAAATCCTGGCACCACATCACCCCAGTTCTCAAAGAACTCCACTGGCTTCCCATTTCCCACCGGATCATCTACAAAATCCTGGTCCTCACCTACAAAGCCCTCAACCACTTGGCCCTCCCTTATCTCACTGACCTCCTCTCCCCCTACCAACCCTCACGGTCCCTCAGATCCACATCAGCTGGTCTCCTCTCCACTCCGAAATCAAACCTCTGCACTTTTGGAGGCAGAGCCTTCTCCAGGGCAGCTCCCAGGCTCTGGAATTCCCTCCCACAACTGATCCGAAATTCTGAGTCCCTCACCATCTTCCAGTCCCGCCTCAAGACCCATCTCTTCACTTCTGCATACCCTTAGTCCCATGTTCCCCTCCCTTTTGCATCTCTGTCTTACTGCTCCAATTTTTTTGTTTATTCTTGACTCTCAATGTAAAGCGACTTTGAGTCCTGAAAAGCGCTATATAAATAAAATGTATTATTATTATTATTATAAATCATGCCTCTAATGTTTAGACTTTGACCCCCCTGGTCCAAAGTTTCCAAAACTGGTGGAACAGATTTCTCAGAATCATTTCCTTTATCAGTTTCCTTCCTTATCTTGGAAGCTACAATGAACTTAATCCCTTGATGTTGTTTTCCTGTCAATTTATAAATGTATATTTTCAGAGAATTTCTCAATCCAGGTGTTGGACTCAAGAATGAGAATAAAAATGTTGCACCAAGCAGGATTGCAACACTACAGATGAATGGACTTTAACCCAGTTCATGCCATTGATTTTTGGACTGAATGACATGAATTTAATCCACATTTAGAAAGCATTTGGCAGGTTGCTGTTCAAATCAGGTAGAAGGGGGAAATAGACAGTGGATGGAAGGATTGAACACCTTGCAGGTGGCCACCATACAACATTATACAGAGACAGAAACAATCACATTTTACTTCGGAGTCACGTGAGTGACTACGTGAAGAACCCCGCCAGTGCGCCTGCGCGTCCGAGTCAATCAATGCAGTGAGAAGCCGGGATTTGTCTGCGGCATGATATCACAAAGCTTTCAAATCTTCACGTAGTCACTCACGTGACTCCGAAGTAAAATAGTAAGATTAAACTAGAACTTACCAGTTTGAAGTTTGATCTTTATTTTATGAGGAGTTACGTTGGTGATTACGTGCCCACCACGACCCAACCCTCTATCATAAAGGTCAGATGGAAGTTCTTGAATTACTCGTTTTATTATGTTACTATATTACTTCGTTTGTTGTTTTTTGTGATTTCACACCGCTGCTTCGAAGATTGACGCGCAGGCGCACTGGCGGGGTTCTTCACGTAATCACCAACGTAACTCCTCATAAAATAAAGATCAAACTTCAAACTGGTAAGTTCTTGTTTAATCTTACTATTCCTCTTGTTTTAGATTAAAATGGAAGATAATCTTTGAACAGGTAATATTCAGTCGTCTGCTGGACCCTGGTAGGGGAGGGGGAGGGGGGGTGGGAGGGGGAGTGAAATCACTATCATTTTCTGAGGATTGAGCCAACACTCAAAGTGCCGGCCTTCCCAAAACAGTGAAATAGTTCGTGCACTACTCAAAACTGCTCAAAAACTCAATGTAAGACTTCCGGTAGCCATGTTATACTAACAGATGTGCACCTAGCTCCGCTCTCGAAAAAAAATCGCGATTTTTCATGCTAGAACGGGTCTATAAGTCGGAATTGATTTAAAACCTTACCGGAGCTTCTGGTCGCCGTGCTGATGATGTTATCAGTAAGCGCCGTGCTGATGACGTCATCAGTAAACGTGGCTTAAAGACTTTTAAATGAGAAAACTGGCTCCAGCTCAGAGCCCTCAGAGAACAGTTAAAAAACAGGTGCTGAAAAAGCTGAAGAATCCTGAAGGAGAAGTTACCTCTGAAGTTCCTGAAGTGCCTACTAATCTCATATTTCAAAATATTAATTGCAAACGAGAACTCCAAAGTACTCCTACTCAATCCATAAATCCAGAATGCAGCCGCCCGACTCATTACCCAGACCAAATCCTGGCACCACATCACCCCAGTTCTCAAAGAACTCCACTGGCTTCCCATTTCCCACCGGATCATCTACAAAATCCTGGTCCTCACCTACAAAGCCCTCAACCACTTGGCCCTCCCTTATCTCACTGACCTCCTCTCCCCCTACCAACCCTCACGGTCCCTCAGATCCACATCAGCTGGTCTCCTCTCCACTCTGAAATGAAACCTCTGCATTTTTGGAGGCAGAGCCTTCTCCAGGGCAGCTCCCAGGCTCTGGAATTCCCTCCCACAACTGATCCGAAATTCTGAGTCCCTCACCATCTTCCAGTCCCGCCTCAAGACCCATCTCTTCACTTCTGCATACCCTTAGTCCCATGTTCCCCTCCCTTTTGCATCTCTGTCTTACTGCTCCAATTTTTTTGTTTATTCTTGACTCTCAATGTAAAGCGACTTTGAGTCCTGAAAAGCGCTATATAAATAAAATGTATTATTATTATTATTATAAATCATGCCTCTAATGTTTAGACTTTGACCCCCCTGGTCCAAAGTTTCCAAAACTGGTGGAACAGATTTCTCAGAATCATTTCCTTTATCAGTTTCCTTCCTTATCTTGGAAGCTACAATGAACTTAATCCCTTGAGGTTGTTTTCCTGTCAATTTATAAATGTATATTTGCAGAGAATTTCTCAATCCAGGTGTTGGACTCAAGAATGAGAATAAAAACGTTGCACCAAGCAGGATTGCAACACTACAGATGAATGGACTTTAACCCAGTTCATGCCATTGATTTTTGGACTGAATGACATGAATTTAATCCACATTTAGAAAGCATTTGGCAGGTTGCTGTTCAAATCAGGTAGAAGGGGGAAATAGACAGTGGATGGAAGGATTGAACACCTTGCAGGTGGCCACCATACATTATACAGAGACAGAAACAATCACATTTTACTTCGGAGTCACGTGAGTGACTACGTGAAGAACCCCGCCAGTGCGCCTGCGCGTCCGAGTCAATCAATGCAGTGAGAAGCCGGGATTTGTCTGCGGCATGATATCACAAAGCTTTCAAATCTTCACGTAGTCACTCACGTGACTCCGAAGTAAAATAGTAAGATTAAACTAGAACTTACCAGTTTGAAGTTTGATCTTTATTTTATGAGGAGTTACGTTGGTGATTACGTGCCCACCACGACCCAACACTCTATCATAAAGGTCAGATGGAAGTTCTTGAATTACTCATTTTATTATGTTACTATATTACTTCGTTTGTTGTTTTTTGTGATTTCACACCGCTGCTTCGAAGATTGACGTGCAGGCGCACTGGTGGGGTTCTTCACGTAATCACCAACGTAACTCCTCATAAAATAAAGATCAAACTTCAAACTGGTAAGTTCTTGTTTAATCTTACTATTCCTCTTGTTTTAGATTAAAATGGAAGATAATCTTTGAACAGGTAATATTCAGTCGTCTGCTGGACCCTGGTAGGGGAGGGGGAGGGGGGGGGTGGGAGGGGGAGTGAAATCACTATCATTTTCTGAGGATTGAGCCAACACTCAAAGTGCCGGCCTTCCCAAAACAGTGAAATAATTCGTGCACTGCTCAAAACTGCTCAAAAACTCAATGTAAGACTTCCGGTAGCGCCATGTTATACTAACAGATGTGCACCTAGCTCCGCTCTTGAAAAAAAATCGCGATTTTTCATGCTAGAAAGGGTCTATAAGTCGGAATTGATTTAAAACCTTACCGGAGCTTCTGGTCGCCGTGCTGATGACGTCATCAGTAAACGTGGCTTAAAGACTTTTAAATGAGAAAACTGTCTCCAGCTCAGAGCCCTCAGAGAACAGTTAAAAAACAGCTGCTGAAAAACCTGAAGAATCCTGAAGGAGAAGTTACCTCTGAAGTTCCTGAAGTGCCTACTAATCTCATATTTCAAAATATTAATTGCAAACGAGAACTCCAAAGTACTCCTACTCAATCCATAAATCCAGAATGCAGCCGCCCGACTCATTACCCAGACCAAATCCTGGCACCACATCACCCCAGTTCTCAAAGAACTCCACTGGCTTCCCATTTCCCACCGGATCATCTACAAAATCCTGGTCCTCACCTACAAAGCCCTCAACCACTTGGCCCTCCCTTATCTCACTGACCTCCTCTCCCCCTACCAACCCTCACGGTCCCTCAGATCCACATCAGCTGGTCTCCTCTCCACTCCGAAATCAAACCTCTGCACTTTTGGAGGCAGAGCCTTCTCCAGGGCAGCTCCCAGGCTCTGGAATTCCCTCCCACAACTGATCCGAAATTCTGAGTCCCTCACCATCTTCCAGTCCCGCCTCAAGACCCATCTCTTCACTTCTGCATACCCTTAGTCCCATGTTCCCCTCCCCTTTGCATCTCTGTCTTACTGCTCCAATTTTTTTGTTTATTCTTGACTCTCAATGTAAAGCGACTTTGAGTCCTGAAAAGCGCTATATAAATAAAATGTATTATTATTATTATTATAAATCATGCCTCTAATGTTTAGACTTTGACCCCCCTGGTCCAAAGTTTCCAAAACTGGTGGAACAGATTTCTCAGAATCATTTCCTTTATCAGTTTCCTTCCTTATCTTGGAAGCTACAATGAACTTAATCCCTTGATGTTGTTTTCCTGTCAATTTATAAATGTATATTTTCAGAGAATTTCTCAATCCAGGTGTTGGACTCAAGAATGAGAATAAAAACGTTGCACCAAGCAGGATTGCAACACTACAGATGAATGGACTTTAACCCAGTTCATGCCATTGATTTTTGGACTGAATGACATGAATTTAATCCACATTTAGAAAGCATTTGGCAGGTTGCTGTTCAAATCAGGTAGAAGGGGGAAATAGACAGTGGATGGAAGGATTGAACACCTTGCAGGTGGCCACCATACAACATTATACAGAGACAGAAACAATCACATTTTACTTCGGAGTCACGTGAGTGACTACGTGAAGAACCCCGCCAGTGCGCCTGCGCGTCATTACGTCAGACGCATTGGCGCAAACAGACGCGAGGAGCAGAGCTCCTCTAGTGGAATTGTAGTTTTCAACTACAAGATATAGCAATGTTACAAAATTTTGAGATTTTAAAAATAAAGTCTGCAATTTATCCCATCAGATAAAGCATAAAAAGAAGTTTAATGTGACACCTAATTCACTTTCATATCTTCAGTATTAAAGAAGTCATGGCCATTTTCATACTCGGAAATTAGCATCTTGTTCCCTATTGCTTTTCCATTGACTTAACACAAAAGCTGTGATTGAGGACAGTTAAAAGCCCATAACTTTCTTAAAAATTAAGATAACTGAAAGAAATTTTCAGTTATTATAGATTGAAGCATTCTGAAACAAATATGAAACAATCTTACTTAGAAGACATGAAAGTAAAGCATATAATTAGGTAGTTACGTAATTGTAGCTAATTACAAAATTCAATTACTAGATCTAAACATCTATCAATTTCTTAAGAATAGATTAACATTTTTAAATAGCCTAAGTGTCCAAATAACATTCACACAATAATTCACAATATAACATAATTTTTAAATCTCATTTTCATGAATTTACAGGCCAAATGGAAGGAATTGAATGTTTAATACCTGTAAATTAATGAGGATTTAAATCATCTTGTGAGTGAGGATTTCTGGAACGCGATCTTTTGGAACGTTCATTTGCGGTGAATTTAACCCCGTATTGGCATGAAAAATACTGCCGTTAATTCGGGGAATAAAATCACCGTGTCGCATGAAAAAATGTGAATTAAAGGCTTCTTAAGAAGCACTTTTATACATTTAAAGAAACCACTTTTGTTTACCTGTCCCATGTGTGAAATCCGTCCCCGTTATCGGCGTTTACGCTTCAGAAGCTGCTTTTAAAATTACTCTAGCGCTGACATTGACGATTTAATAAAAATTAAAAAAACACAAAAGGCCACTAGGAACGATTTGTCAGCCAAGGCTTGTACTCCAACAAAATATTAACCAGGACAAGGGAGGAGAAACCCGCGTTTTAACCCCGTCCCCCCTTAAAGGCGCCAAAATCGCGCACACGGCCAGTGGCAGAATTGCAGCGCGACTGAAGGTAAGTTTTGTAACATACCTACAAGATAAGTATAAACTTTTTTGGAAGTATTTCCGTGTCCGTTTACTGTGGGTTTGTGGGGATTTTTTCCACAGGCATCATGGAAAAAACGGGCAAGGGGAGGAGGCGAGCGGCACAGCCGACAGAGAGTCGCGAGATTGCGGTCGGCGACCAGCCGCCTCTGACCACGGTACAGTCGCCAGCAGACAGCATAGCGACTGTGGATATTGGGGCTGAAGTGAATTTAGTCAGCACCAGTGGGGCAAGGCAAAGCCGATAAAAAGCTGCGGGAATGCGGTCGGTAAAGGACTGCCTCATACCCTACAACAGTCGCCGGCTGGGAGCGGGGCGAACTGTGGATTTGTGTATTAAAGAAAAGAACGGAGCCAGCGTCAGTTGGGTGCTAGGCAACATACAAGTCAGGGCCATGGAGCAAGAGTCAGTTTGGGATTCACCTCCAAGACTGGATACCACTTTCTGAGTGGATATTCCAAATGGAGAACCTGTACACAGGTTGCTCCAACAATACATACTCCAGGAGGAGTGATGTCAGAACCAGGCTCTAGAAGCCAGGTCAGCAGCACCGAGTAAAGGGCTGCTTGATAGCATCCTCATTGATGAGGCGCGTGCACAGGGTCAGCAGAGTTTCCAAAACAAGCAAAGACGGCAGCTGCCAGATGTTTTACTCCTGGCAGTACGATTCGCTGCCCCGTCAGAGTCAGGAGAGCCACTTGGAAAGGAAGTGGGCTCTGTGATCAACTATTGTGTCTGCCATCAGCACTAGTAGATTACGATGGATGAAAATGCCCAAAAAGCACGAGATCCCAAGGAACTGCGTATTGCTGAAAGTACTAGCAGTGAACCAAGATATAAGGGGTCAGATGGGCGAAGGCATGTAAGCCTAAGGAAAGTAAACTGCAGAGAATATTGAAGCTGCTGGGTTGATGAACAACTGCAATTTGCAAATCAATGGATGGAGGCCATGGATGGAGATGCATCAAGTGGCACTAAGGTTGCTATGTAGCGCCCACTTCAAGAAGAATTGTTTCAGGAAGTATACCATTCGGTCCACCATCAACCCAAAGTTGCAACAACTCTGTAAAGCCCAGCAATGTGCAGTCATTCAACTTATTCTTCAGAGAAAAAACCTCATGAATCGTGGGAAAGAGTTGGATAATGAGGCAAAAACAGCAAAGTTGATCACAACATCAATGGTCATCAAGTCTGCAAAGAGGACGTATCCTTTCAGACATCATACAAAATCCTGGACCGACATCAGGATCAAATCGACCATTGAAGCAGGTGCGCAGTTGATGCCCTGCAGCAGGAAAAACGAAAAAGCGTGGGTTTTGCCTGCCAGGAGCCAGAGACCACAGGTCACTCAGATGACAAAGGAGGTAGGTGGACCTGGTTCTTATGGGAACATATTAAGGCAAAAACAGCCAAATATTGGAAGCAAATTACTTAAATTATTATTCTGAGTATTATAGAAAGGTTTCGAATTGATTCGATTCAAATACTGGTTTGCCATCCAGCATGTTCCAAGCAGAACACTCCAATTTCACATAAAAATAATTGATGGAGGTTCAAGCTGAATTGAAAACTTGTTTAGAAACAAGTAATTGAAAGCTCGGTTTATCAAAACCACCAAATTGTGTTTAAAATTTCTCAACCTAAAAAGGTGAGGAGTATTTTAGATCTGACAAGTCTTTAAAAGTTTGTGAAGTATAGACACTTCAAAATGGAGACTTTGAGACTGCCAAACAATTTATTTCAAAAAAGATGTTTTATGGCACTTCTAGATCTGAAAGATGTATATTACTTAGTGTTTGTTCATTTATAAGATAAAATTATCTGAAGGAACAATTATGGCAATTCAAAGTTCTGTCTAACGGGTTAACTTCAGTTCCTAGAATTTCACTAGATTGGTAAAAACAATTTTGGGGCTAATTAGAGTCCAAGGACAGATGTGGATGGCTTAACTGGATGATGTCCTAATTAGGACGAACAAGAGAATTAGTGAGTTATCTCTCTCAAATTATTCAAACCACTTTTGAAAGTTGGGTTTAATTCATCCAGAGAGAAATTAAGTTTAACGATACTTACAACAATTGATTATTTGATTCAATTGAAAGGGTAGTAATTTACCCAAAGTAAAGCTAATTGATGGTTGTATTAAGCAGTTGGAAAAGCAACAATCTTCAATTAAGACAGGTGGCCAGCTTGTTAGGAGAATTAGTGTTATTTCCAGCAATACAATATGGGCCATTGTACTACCAGCAGCTGCAGACTGCAAAAAGAAAAAACACTAAGATGCATGATGGCCATTTTTTGATAGGCCATGCAATTAAACAACAAATGCTGCTTTTGATTGCAGTAGTGGATTTAACATGTCTTCAGTAGTTCAAGCAAGATACGGATTGAACAGCCTTCCATGGTCTTAACAGACTGATATCAGTGTACTAGGATTGGTGCCACTGAAAAGGTATCCATCTATGGACAGATGGAATATGGAAGAAGTATTATTTTACAGACATGGAGAATCGATGTTTTAAAGTCTATTGGAAGGCTTATGAGCTACAAGCTTGTTGTTTAATACAACTAATCTGCATGTTCAGTTTCAAATTAACAACACTACAGCAATGGCATGTATTAATTGTATGGGTGGAATTTCCATGATAACAAAGAATGGATGTTTAACCTTAAGATTTTTTAATGATATAATAGTCAGATTTGGGCAGCCAGATATGATTTATTTCCATCCAGACTCAATCACCAGTTACAGAGATATGCGTTATGGGACTACATCGGGAGACAGTAGCGATGGATGTTTCTCGCTATATTAGGATGGTATGTTGTTATAGGCATTTTACTTCATCCTGTCTCATAAATCGGTGTCTGCTTAAAACGAAGCAGTATGCTGCCTCTGGGGTATTCGTGGTACCAGACGGGTCTACGCAGCCATGGTTCCCTTTGATATTGGAATTTATGACACAGTTTCTGATAAATGTTCCCAAAAGAAGGAAGTTACTGGTGTATTCGATAATTGGAGAGTAACATCCGTCATATGCCTGTATGGATGCAGGTTTTAAAAAAGAGGATTGTCTGGGCATGCTGCGGACATGCTTACAGCAGTCTGGCGGAAGAGTACTCAAAAGCAGTACATTTGTGAATCTGAGTTGTGACTCTGTAAATGCTGCTTTCCCATTATGTAAAGGAGAACAAATTTCTGTGTATAAAAGAATATGGAAGGTTGTATGGCACATGTCTCAAATGTTTTGGATTTACCTCTATTTAAGGGGTTGAGTTAGTACGATTTATTCAGACAGAAGTATATTATTCCTTGTTTTTATTGATGAGGTTGTAAAGACATCCTGTTGAGTTTCGTTCTTTCATTTCCAGTTTAATGAAAGGAATTTTAATTCCAGACCTTCTAAACCTAGGAAGGGATCTGGAATATAGAGTTGTTTCAAGCTACTTCATCAATGGAGTCTTGGTACGATTCTGATTTGGCCAAGTTCAGCATGGAGGTATTCATGCTTATGGCACTTGTAACATTACAAAAGTTACAGATACACAGGATGGAAGTACCTCAGGATTATGTTATGTTTTACATTTTAGGACCTACTCAAAGTAGGATCAGGTGTGATGGGATTCAAGAGTGTTTTATTAGCATATTCTATGGATCCATGTCTATATGTTAAGACATATTTGTTGCAATACATTGAGGCTACAAAGGTCTTATGAAATATGAAAACAAGATTGTTTACATTCATGAAAAACCATACAAGATAGTGTCAGTTCAGACTATTTTAAGATGGTTAAAAACAAGTTTTGGTTGCTGCAGGTGTGAACATTGATGGTTTTACATTCCATTCAGTTTAGCAGCAACATTGACGACCAGGGCGAAGGACGTCCCGTCGACCATATTTTCACAGCCTGCCGGGTGATCTATTAAGTTGGTGTTTCAACACTTTTACCATTGGCCTATTGCCAATACGGGGCTGTTGGAAGATACTATATTAAGTTCTGCTTAAATTTCCCTGGGTTAAAGGGGATACTGTTAATTCTCTTATTCAAATAAATGAATTACTGCATTTGTCAGGCAAATGTTATTATTCATGCATTATTGATTATTTCTCGTTCCGAGTCAATCAATGCAGTGAGAAGCTGGGATTTGTCTGAGGCATGATATCACAAAGCTTTCAAATCTTCACGTAGTCACTCACGTGACTCCGAAGTAAAATAGTAAGATTAAACTATAACTTACCAGTTTGAAGTTTGATCTTTATTTCATGAGGAGTTACGTTGGTGATTACGTGCCCACCACGACCCAACCCTCTATCATAAAGGTCAGATGGAAGTTCTTGAATTACTCGTTTTATTATGTTACTATATTACTTTGTTTGTTGTTTTTTGTGATTTCACACCGCTGCTTCAAAGGTTGACGCGCAGGCGCACTGGCGGGGTTCTTCACGTAATCACCAACGTAACTCCTCATAAAATAAAGATCAAACTTCAAACTGGTAAGTTCTTGTTTAATCTTACTATTCCTCTTGTTTTAGATTAAAATGGAAGATAATCTTTGAACAGGTAATATTCCGTCGTCTGCTGGACCCTGGTAGGGGAGGGGGGGGGGGTGGGAGGGAGAGTGAAATCACTATCATTTTCTGAGGATTGAGCCAACACTCAAAGTGCCGGCCTTCCCAAAACAGTGAAATAGTTCGTGCACTGCTCAAAACTGCTCAAAAACTCAATGTAAGACTTCCGGTATCGCCATGTTATACTAACAGATGTGCACCTAGCTCCACTCTGGAAAAAAATCGCGATTTTTCATGCTAGAACGGGTCTATAAGTCGGAATTGATTTAAAACCTTACCGGAGCTTCTGGTCGCCGTGCTGATGATGTCATCAGTAAGCGCCGTGCTGATGATGTCATCAGTAAACGTGGCTTAAAGACTTTTAAATGAGAAAACTGTCTTTAGCTCAGAGCCCTCAGAGAACAGTTAAAAAACAGCTGCTGAAAAACCTGAAGAATCCTGAAGGAGAAGTTACCTCTGAAGTTCCTGAAGTGCCTACTAATCTCATATTTCAAAATATTAATTGCAAACGAGAACTCCAAAGTACTCCTACTCAATCCATAAATCCAGAATGCAGCCGCCCGACTCATTACCCAGACCAAATCCTGGCACCACATCACCCCAGTTCTCAAAGAACTCCACTGGCTTCCCATTTCCCACTGGATCATCTACAAAATCCTGGTCCTCACCTACAAAGCCCTCAACCACTTGGTCCCCCCTTATCTCACTGACCTCCTCTCCCCCTACCAACCCTCACGGTCCCTCAGATCCACATCAGCTGGTCTCCTCTCCACTCCGAAATCAAACCTCTGCACTTTTGGAGGCAGAGCTATCTCCAGGGCAGCTCCCAGGCTCTGGAATTCCCTCCCACAACTGATCCCAAATTCTGAGTCCCTCACCATCTTCCAGTCCCGCTTCAAGACCCATCTCTTCACCTCTGCATACCCTTAGTCCCATGTTCCCCTCCCCTTTGCATCTCTGTCTTACTGCTCTATTTTGTTTTGTTTATTCTTGACTCTCAATGTAAAGCGACTTTGAGTCCTGAAAAGCGCTATATAAATAAAATGTATTATTATTATTATTATAAATCATGCCTCTAATGTTTAGACTTTGACCCCCCTGGTCCAAAGTTTCCAAAGCTGGTGGAACAGATTTCTCAGAATCATTTCCTTTAACAGTTTCCTTCCTTATCTTGGAAGCTACAATGAACTTAATCCCTTAAGGTTGTTTTCCTGTCAATTTATAAATGTATACTTTCAGAGAATTTCTCAATCCAGGTGTTGGACTCAAGACTGAGAATAAAAACGTTGCACCAAGCAGGATTGCAACACCACAGATGAATGGACTTTAACCCAGTTCCTGCCATTGATTTTTGGACTGAATGACATGAATTTAATAGTAAGATTAAACGAGAACTTACCAGTTTGAAGTTTAATCTTTATTTTATGAGGAGTAACGTTGAGGGATTACGTGAAGAAGACCCCGTCCAGCCGCACACGCGTCAATCTTTCAAAGCAGCGGAGTGACAATCACAAACGATAATTACTGAAGTATGATAGTAAGAAGCATAAAGGCTTAGAACTACCAGCTTGATCCTTTTATGAGGGTGGGAGCGGAGGGCACGTAATCCCTCAACGTTACTCCTCATAATATAAAGATCAAACTTCAAACTGGTAAGTTCTCGTTTAATCTTACTATTTTACTTCGGAGTCACGTGAGTGACTACGTGAAGATTTCAAAGCTCTGTGATTTCACACCGTGGATTAAAATCCAGCTGCTCACTGCACTGATTGACTCTATTTGAGTAAGCACAATCAACAATGCATAACCATAACATTAAATGTAATCAGTTAATGGTTTTATTTATTTTAACAATTTAACCCATTTATCATAATGGGGTATTTAATACTGAACCCAGCACGGCATCACCAAACACCCCCGGGATCTTTAATCTCCTTATGGTAATACTTGTGAAACATCTGTTCACTTGCCCATCCTGCGGCCGCGAGGATAAGGTCTATTGGAACGTCTGAATCCCTGGCCGCCGATGTTGATGCCCCCCTGGTGGAATGAGATTTTAATTTATCAGTATCAATACCTGAATAATCAACACCTGTTTCAACCATCTTGAAATTGTCTGTGTTGACACTTTCTTATGAGGACTTTTATGACTAATAAAATGCTAATTATGTGCCTCTTAAGATTCTGTTTGTTTCCATGTAACATCTTACATATATTACCACACATAGCCATGGATCCGTAGGATATGCTGAAAACTCCAACTTACATCCTGTGAACCGAGGTCTACTTTGCTTCAGTAAATCATAGACATAGAATGTAACGGCATCTGCCCCTACTTTCATTCTGTCAATTTAATTTCTGTAATGTTTGAGCTCTCTGAGCTGAAACTAATGCCGTCAGCATAACCAATTTCATGGTGATTTCGGCTAATGACAGAGTTTCAATAGGATTCCAATCCCTCAGCAGTATCAGTACATCTTTAACATTCCAGATTTCTGTATACCTATTATGAAAATTCCCTTCATAAACCTACAGACCCAAGGATGTGATCCTATTGAATTTTGTTCTGATTCACTGCCTAATATGCAGAGAGTGCACTTCGTGCAGTATTGTTTGCACTAACTTAATTTTTAATTCGTAGTAAAGAGTTGAAAGAAACTTTAATACATCTGAAATTTCTGCTGTGTTATATGCAATATTCTTTCCTGAACAAAACACCTCCTATTTCTTTATATAAGAAATGTACTGCTTCTGGGTACTATTCCTCCAGGCTGTTGATATACCATCCACCGTACGGTCTGATAATCCTCTTCCAAGATATGGCCTTTTCAGAATCTGCAAATCAACAAACCAATACGATCATGTAAAGGATGTGGTTCATTAGTTACAGGGTTTACAAGCAGTTTCACCTGCTTTGGAATAACCATAAGGGGTTCTTTGACTATGTTTAACACCAGTGGATACCATAGCTGTGTAGGCCAATCTGGTACCACCAAAATCCCCGAGGCTGAGTCCTGTTTAATTTTCTGTATGTATCTATTGATTTAAACAAAATGGAGGAAATGCATACAGAAACATATCACCCCAATGTAGCGAGAAAGCATCTACCGCTACTGCACCAGGATCAGGTTCCCATGACACATACTTAGGCAATTGGTGGTTTAGTCTTGATGCAAACAATCAATCTTTGGCATTCCAAATCGTGTTACAATTTGCTTAAATATTTCCTGATGTAACATCCATTCTGTATTATCATTAAATTTACGTGAGCTTTTGTCTGCAATTGTGTTAAATTTTCCTGGTAAATATATTGCTGACAGCCAGATTTTCCTGACAATACACCAGGTCCAAATTTCATTTGCCAATCTATCACATGATTCTGATTTGATACCACCCATGTGATTTATGTATGCTACAGCTGTAGTATTGTCAACCTGTACCTGAACATGCACATTTCCCATATTAGTGCAATAAGCTTTAAGGCCATGAAATGCTCCTAACAGCTCTAGGTAATTTATTCCTTAATCTTCAAGCAAAGGTACTTCATCAACATTCCACCTACCTCCACAGCTGGAAATCATGTTAGTTGCGCCCTCCAAGAGCACTTACATCAGTCTGTAGAATGACAGAAGGTGTTTCTACCAGAACATTTCTGGAAGCATTAGAGACATTGTTAATCCACCATTCTATTTTTGTAATGGATCCAATTGTTAATTTCATGGGCCTGTCAAATTGCCCTGTATTCATTTTTAATGCTTGTACCTTAGCCCTATGCAAACATTGATAATGCAATGGTCCAAACCTGACAGCTGGAAACCCAGCAATTAATTTGCCCATCAAGCTTGCCACTTCTCTAATTAAAGGCTTGTCCTCGTTTATGTGTTTAGTGCAACATTCAATTAACTGCAGCCTTTTCTCTTTTCGCAAGGTGATTACCATGTGTTCAGAGTTAATTGTGAACCCTGGGTAATCAATGTTCTTGCTTTGTAACAATTTAGATTTTTGTAGGTAAATAATGAAACCCATTTTTTCAAAATGTATTTGACTCTCGATACTGACAATTTTGTAGTAGCCAAAGTGTCCCGCACAATCAGAATATCATCTAAATAAACCATTAATACATGGCCCTCAGCTCTTAGCAGAGCTAAAAATCGGTTTGAGTAATTTAGTGAATAATCTTGGTGCTGTAGTCAGGCCATTTGGGCAATGCTTTAAATTGCCATAACTGACATCCATCTAAATTTCATATATCTTTGATCATTACCATGCATTGCCACAGAATAATATGCATTTTGCAGATTTATGCTTGCCATGTAGCAATTCTTTGTGACCAGCTGAATGGCATTAGTAAATGTTTCCATTTTGAAATGTTTCTATTGTACATAAAGCTTAAGATTTGTCAGATCCAAAATGATTCTACATCTACCATCCCTTTTTTTTTTTTTTTTCCTTAGGAGAATATTTGACAGAAACTGATGGTGTTGTTCTACTGACATTTCTATTACCCCTTTTCTGCATAAAATGTTTCATTTCTCCATTGATCGACTTACTCTCTTCCTTTGAGAAAATCCGTGACCAGTTTGAATTATGCTGAATTGGAGGATCCAAACGTGGAGGGAACTCAATTTTGAATCCTACCATGCTACATAGAATAAATGAATCATTTGTTATTGATTGCCATTCTTTTAGGAAGAATCGTAACCTTCCCCCTATTTGTGAGTTGTGAAACATTTGTTGTGTTTCTTACCAGACCAAGGCCCCCTACCTCAGGGTTTGCCACTGGCAATTGTCCCCTTCTAGTAGGCACATTGTAACCTCCACGTATCCTCGGTGCAGCACGTCAACGTGTATACGAGAATGATAGGATTGTTCTTTCTCCAGCACCAGCATTTCGCCTGTAGGGATACTGCCTTCGCACCGCTCTGCTCAGCATAGGTGATCCTTTAGTTTCTTTGCTAGATTTTCTCCAAAAAGCAGATTTAGGCATTTGTATATTGGATGGTTTGCAGAGCCTGCATACTTAGGATGAATATTTGGTCTTATTGCATTTTTACGAATACAATTTATTTCAAAGTGCGCACTACACATGGGTGCTAAGGCATTTTGTTGTGAATCCAATATAAAATCTTCATCCAAACCACTGGCAACGCCGTAATGCCTGACCCCAGCAATTTCCGTACTTGTGTAATTTCAATTCTTGTGAGCGTAAACCACTGCTCAAATAACCCATATCAAGTTATTCACTGCTGGAATTGCTACAATTTTCGGGGGTCTCATCTTTTTTGATAGTCGCATCCATAGTGAATTCCTAGGCTGATGGGAGAGTAGATAATTTATAGTCATAGCTATTTCCTCTCTCAAAGGTTCACCTGTTACTCTGGGAACAGCAAACTTTTGTGCCAGCCTTGGAACATTTTTAGATCTGATAATGGGCTCTGGTCCTCATATAAATCATCATCTAAATCTAGATATTCATTTTTATGTTGGGTAATTTCTGGCTCCCCTGTTTCAGGTAAGTCTCTGCCAGATTTCCCCTGCGCTGGCTCTCTTGTAGGCCCACGGATAGGCAGCCCTGCTTCAGGTACTGCTGGCGCTGGCTCAATTCTAGGCCAACGCTTCATTATTTTTACTCTTTATATTGTCGGTGCTGGCACATATGTCATTGCACGTTTGTGCTGCCTTTTGTTCAGGCATTTCTAGTACTGGCTCTCCAATAGGCCAACACATATATTGCCTTTTTTCTGGCATTTTTGGGCACTGGCTCTCCTGTAGGCCAACCTCTTTAATGTTTCTGCACAGGCATTTCTGATGGCTCTCCTGTAGGCCACCCTTGTGCCTGTCCCATCCAAGGCACCTCCTGTGCTATACTTCATTGGCCAACCCCGACTTAAATCCTCCTGTGGGGTTCTTTATAAATCATCTGCCCCATAAGGAGTTCTAAAGTTTTGACCCTTGCAGTGCAATATTCTTTCCTGCCTGAGGAGGGTATATCTCCGGGTCTGACTCATCCGAGTCTACAGGTCGGGCCGACTTTTGTCCAGCCTTGTGCCCCGCCGCCGGCGGTTTAACGGCATACTCGACCACAACGGGAGTTAATGGCTTCGCTGCCGCTGACTCCACTGACTGGCGCCCGCTACCCTTAGGATCTGGGGTTTTACTACGGTGCGTCCCTGACCGCCTCTCCTTCCCCCTTTCTCCATAATAAACTTGTGTGGAGCTCCACCAACAAGTCTGAACGGGAAGGAAATGCTCCTGTAAGTGAAAGTAACCCACTTACCTTCCGACTTTTGCTTACTTTTGCTTTACTCACCGGTCGGAGGAGCTCCTGCTCCTCCACACACGGTCATGAACGCTCTGCGTCTGATCGATATGATGCGTGTGCGGCTGGATGGGGTCTTCTTCACGTAGTCACTCACGTGACTCCGAAGTAAAATCCACATTTAGAAAGCATTTGGCAGGTTGCTGTTCAAATCGGGTAGAAGGGGGAAATAGACAGTGGATGGAAGGATTGAACACCTTGCAGGTGGCCACCATACAACATTATACAGAGACAGAAACAATCACATTTTACTTCGGAGTCACGTGAGTGACTACGTGAAGAACCCCGCCAGTGCGCCTGCGTGTCATTACGTCAGACGCATTGGCGCAAACGGACGCGAGGAGCAGAGCTCCTCTAGTGGAATTGTAGTTTTCAACTACAAGATAAGTATCAACTTTTTTGGAAGTATTTCCGTGTCCGTTTACTGTGGGTCTGTGGGGATTTTTTCCACAGGCATCATGGAAAAAGCGGGCAAGGGGAGGAGGCGAGCGGCACAGCCGATAGAGAGTCGCGAGATTGTGGTCGGTGACCAGCCGCCTCTGACCATGGTACAGTCGCCAGCAGACAGCATAGCGACTGTGGATATTGGGGCTGAAGTGAATTTAGTCAGCACCAGTGGGGCAAGGCAAAGCCGATAAAAAGCTGCGGGAATGCGGTCGGTAAAGGACTGCCTCATACCCTACAACAGTCGCCAGCTGGGAGCGGGGCGAACTGTGGACTTGTGTATTAAATAAAAGAACGGAGCCAGCGCCAGTTGGTGCTAGGCAACACACAAGTCAGGGCCATGGAGCAAGAGTCAGTTTGGGATTCACCTCCAAGGCTGGATACCACTTTCTGAGTGGATATTCCAAATGGAGAAGGTGTACACAGGTTGCTCCAACAAAACATACTCCAGGAGGAGTGATGTCAGAACCAGGCTCTAGAAGCCAGGTCAGCAGCACCTAGTAAAGGGCTGCTTGATAGCATCCTCATTGATGAGGCGCGTGCACAGGGTCAGCAGAGTTTCCAAAACAAGCGAAGACGGCAGCTGCCAGATGGGCTATTCCTGGCAGTACGATTTGCTGCTCTGTGAGAGTTCTGACCCTGAGTCTGACGGTGAGGCCGATACAAGCGAAGACGGCAGCTGCCAGATGATTTACTCCTGGCAGTACGATTCGCTGCCCCGTCAGAGTTAGGAGAGCCACTTGGAAAGGAAGTGGCCTCTGTGATCAACTATTGTGTCTGCCATCAGTTCTTGAATTACTCGTTTTATTATGTTACTATATTACTTTGTTTGTTGTTTTTTGTGATTTCACACCGCTGCTTCGAAGATTGACGCGCAGGCGCACTGGTGGGGTTCTTCACGTAATCACCAACGTAACTCCTCATAAAATAAAGATCAAACTTCAAACTGGTAAGTTCTCGTTTAATCTTGCTATTCCTCTTGTTTTAGATTAAAATGGAAGATAATCTTTGAACAGGTAATATTCAGTCGTCTGCTGGACCCTGGTGGTAGAGGGGAGGGGGGGGTGGGAGGGGGAGTGAAATCACTATCATTTTCTGAGGATTGAGCCAACACTCAAAGTGCCGGACTTCCCAAAACAGTGAAATAGTTTGTGCACTGCTCAAAACTGCTCAAAAACTACAAATTCGTGATTATCTGAAAAAATACACAAAAGACTATCATAATATGCCTTCCGACTTACTAGATGAAGCAATGAAGACAAAGGCGGAATCAGCTAATCTAATATCGTACTTATATAATATCATTTTAAACATAGAAATACCCACAACAGATGGAATTAGAAGAGACTGGGAACAAGAATTAGCTATAAAAATTTCAAAAGAGAGCTGGGATAACCATTTACTACAGGTGCATAAATGTTCGATCAACGTACGACATACGCTCATCCAATTCAAAACATTACATAGACTATATTACTCAAAAACTAAATTAAATAAAATCTTTCCTAATGTTTCACCAATCTGTGATAAATGTCTATGTCAAGAAGCTACCATAGCGCATTCTTTTGTTTTTTGTACAAAAATCCAAAAATTCTGGTATGAAATATTCGATATTTTTTCAAAATTAATTAAAATAAAACTGGTACCAAAACCAGAATGGATCATTTTTGGAATATCGGAAGGTATCCCTGAATTAAACGTGTATCAGAAGAATTTATTCAATTACGGGCTAATAATGGGAAAAAAGCTTATACTTAAATTCTGGAAAAATGCGCCCACACCAACAATAAAAATGTGGACATCAAATATGTTTGAAACATTACATCTGGAAGAGATGAGATTCCTCTTAACAGGTAAAGCAGACTAATTCCAAAAGACGTGGTCTACGTTTCTGGACCTATTACAAGCATGAGGTGCAATAGTAATTTAAAAAATAAATAAATAAAGAAATGGTATCAGGACCTGGTAATGGGAGGTAAAACAACAAAAACAGACTTGGTTGGTAGTTCCCTTTCTGCGATTGTTCCTACTTTCTTTTTCTTTCTTTTCTAAGGCCTACTTTCTTACTTTACTTCCTTCTCTAACTTCTTTTCTAAGGGGCTTTCTTTTCCCAACACTCTCTTGCACTTCACGACTCTTGCGCACTTTCTTTACTTTTCTTACTTCTATCTTTGTAAAAAAAATATATATATTAAAAAAATAAAAAATAAAAAATAAAAAAAAAATAAAAAAAAATAAAAACTGCTCAAAGACTCAATGTAAGACTTCCGGTGGCGCCATGTTATACTAACAGACGTGCACCTAGCTCCAGATTTTTCGCGCTATAACAGGTCTATGTCAGAATTGATTTAAAAACCTTACCGGAGCTTCTGGTCACCGTGCTGATGACGTCATCAGTAAGCGCGATGTTTTAAACGTGGCTTAAAGACTTTTAAATGAGAAAACTGTCTCCAGCTCAGAGAACAGTTAAAAAACAACTGCTGAAAAACCTGAAGAATCCTGAAGGAGAAGTTACCTCTGAAGTTCCTGAAGTGGCTGCAGAAATGGATAAAAGATCTAAGACAGAGCTGGCTAAGGATAAAGAATTTGAGGATTTGAAGAAATCAGTGAAAGATATGAAAGATGAAATTTTGGATGAAAATAAAACTCTGATGGAAAAAATGATGGAAAAAATCTAAAGATGATGTAGGATTCGAATGCTGGTAATCAGAAGGTTATTGATGCTGGTAATCAGAAGGTGATTGATTCACTTGACACTATAATGTGAAAGATGGACTATCGGGGAGAATTGATAAGATGGAAAAAGTTACTACGGACAGGTTCACTGCTGTGCTTGAAACAGTAGCTGCAAGTATGGCTACAATCACGGAATTGGAGAAAAATATGGCTCGAGTGGCTGAAGACATGGTGAAAATGAGGCGAGAACATGGTCAAATGAAGCAAGAACATGAGCAAACTTCAGTACAGATGACGACTCAACTGGGGAAAGTTTCAGATAAATGCCTGGACCTGGAAGCTCATTCTAGACGCCAGAATTTGAGAATTCTTGGAGTCTCAGAGGGAACTGAGGGAAGGGACATTCGTGAGTTTGCCATGGGCTTAATTAAACAACTGCTTAATCTCTCCAAAGAACCGAAAATTGAAGTGGCACACCGTGTACCGAGATTTAAACCGAGATCTCAAGCTAGACAAGACCACCCATGACAGATTATTGTGAAATTTCGAGACATTTCAGAACTGGAAGAGGTGATGAGTAAAATCAAATATGGAGTGCAACTGAGGCTTGATAACGACATTATCAAAATATTCAGGGACTATCCGTGTGAAATTGTGCAAAAGAGAAATCAATTCGGAAAGACAAAATAACTTTTAAGGGGGATGCAAGATATTAGATATGGTATCTTTTATCCAGCTAAAATGCGCATCTCTTATAATGGACGTGAAAGATCATTTGTAAACCCGGAGGATGCGTACAAATATGCCCAGAGCATCGTTGAAAAGTAGCGATATAGATGGTATGAACAAACTTCTTTATTGGAATTCCACAGTTAATGGAGGATCGCCAGCTCATGTAGTATTTTGTTTAGGATGGCGAGACTGGTTATCTGTTGAATTTTAACTCAAGGACATTCTGTGTTCCAAACGAAGTAAACAGCCGAACCGAAGAGAATGGACTATACCAGAAGCATTAATTGTTTAATGGATTATAATATTAAATCCAATTGTAAGAATTGATCCTATTAACAACTTAACAATTTAACAAGTTATCAATATTAAACTAGAATAGTAACGGATGCTAATAACAAAAATAACGAACTAACATAACTAACATAAATGTTTACTAAATCTAAACCTTATCTATAACTGGAAGGAGGGGATGAGAAACGAGCACCTGGCTCAGGTCCAGGAGCACGTTTCATTAACCCCTTCAACCAACAGTTGATTATTATTGAAGGTAAAATCATTCGTTTAATAATTAGTAGATAAAATTGCGATATATATATGATATGTTATAATGAAATATATAGGGTAAATTTGTATTATATATCTGATTGTGAGGCCCCGTCCTATTATGTTATGATTAACCAAGGGTGCGGAGTTATTTGTTTAACATCAACAATGGAAGTCGAAACAAGGTTTTCTCCCACCTACAGTTGGGCCACTTGTTACAGTGTCGACCATTTTAGACACTGTGTTTTCACTTTTTCAATTTTTTTTAAATTATTATTATTACCACATAAAGTCACATGTTTGTGTTTTGTGTTTAGTGATAAGCGTAAAAGTGATATGCCAACAAAACTTAGTAATGCAAAGGTTCACCCAATACCCAAAGACCTGAGACATGGATGCACTGCAAGATTTAAAGGTATTATAATTATTCAAAATGCAAGATGTTAAACAAAAGAACCTAGGAGGAGTCTCATTCTGCAGTTGGAATATGAGGTATTAATGAACCTATTAAAACTGTACAACTCTGACATCATTTTCTTACAAGAAACTCATCTAAAATCCCAGGATCAAGCTAGGTTGAGGGCGAAATGGATAGGTCAAATATATCATTCTTCATATACTTTGAAATCTAGAGGTACGTCAATCATTATTAGAAAAGGTATACCATTCAAAGCAAAGAATACCATAGACACTGAAGGGAGATATTCGATAGTTATCGGAGAAATTCATGATACTCCAATTACCTTGGTAAATATATACGCGCCTAACTTTGACAATCCTCATTTTTTCAATAAAATTCTGAACATAATCGCAGAGTTTAATTATCAAAATGTTATAATAGGAGGAGACTTTAACTGTGTTTTAGATCTGTATTTAGACAAATCAAGCCAAAAACAGAGAGGGAATACGAAATCTAGAACTAGTGAACTTTTAAATACTTATATAAATAATACTAATATAACAGATGTTTGGAGAATTGCTAATCCGACTGGCAGGGAATACTTGTTTTATTCAATGGTACACAAAACATACTCGCGTATAGATTATTTCCTGGTTGATACGAAATTAATCCCTCACGCTGTGAACCCAGCATACTATACAAATTCGATTTCAGACCATTCACCACTAACTTTCTTTTTAAAACAGGAAGGAATGTCTAAGAATAAATCGTTTTGGAGATTCAATTCTCAAATCCTAAAAGATCCGCAAGCGAGTATATATTTAAAAGAACAAATGGACGTCTTTTTTGAAATAAATGACACTCCAGATATATCGCCTACTTTACTATGGGGATCTTTTAAAGCATTTATTAGAGGTGTTATAATCTCATACCAAGCTTTTCAAAATAAAAAGAATAAGAATGAACAAAGACAGTTAGAAGAACTTATTAGACAAATGGATATAGATAATGCTAAAGATCCATCAATAGATAAACATAATAAAATAATAATTTTGAAATTTAGATTAAATAAACTATTATCAACCAAACTTATAAGACTTTTCCAAATTACAAAACAGGAACACTTTGAATTTGGGGATAAACCGCATAAACTTTTGGCTCGTCAGCTAAAAAAACGAGAAAAAGAACATACGATCCAAAAGATTAAATCAGATAGAGGGGAATTACTAACCATATCGAAGGATATTAATAAAAGTTTTGTGTAATTTTATGAAAATTTGTACACATCTAAAACGACAATGGACTCCAATAAAATTACAGAGTTCTTGGATAATTGTAATCTTCCAAAGTTGAAGGAACAAGAGGAATTGGGTGCACAAATTTCAATCAAGGAATTAGAAGACACGATAAATTCATTAAAGAATGGAAAAACACCAGGTCCTGATGGATTTACTAATGAATTTTATAAAAGCTTTTATGACAAAATTATACCACGGTTACAAAAAATGTATCAATATGCTTTTAAAAAACAAATATTACCTGATACATTAGCTGAATCAACGATCATACTAATACTTAAAAAAGACAACGATATAGAAGAACCGGGTTCATATAGAGCTATAGCATTGTTAAATACAGATCTAAAAATATTAGTGAAAACATTAGCTAGAAGATTAAGTAAATATATTAGTAAATTAATAAACCCAGATCAGACGGGGTTTATCCGTAAGAGATATTCATCTAATAATATGAGACGTCTACTCAATATAATGCATTCACACAAAATTGAAGAACAAGAATTATCAATTATTTTGCTGGACGCTGAAAAAGCATTTGACCAAGTAGAATGGAATTATATGGATAAAGTATTACAAAAATTCAAACTGGGAGAGAATTTTATTTTATGGATTAAATTATTATATAATAAACCTACAGCTAGAATATTAACTAATAACATATTATCCTCGAAATTTCAACTATCAAGGGGAAACAGACAAGGATGCTCATTATCACCACAGTTGTTTGCTCTCATAATTGAACCTTTAGCAGAAAAAATTAGAACACATCCAGATATCCATGGGTGTAATACTAAATACTCAAATAATAAAATATCTTTATACGCGGATGATATATTATTGTACATTACAAAACCTCAAATTACTATACCAAACATATTAAATCTAATTGAGGACTTTGGATCCTTTTCTGGATACAGAATAAATTGGAATAAAAGTGAAATTATGTCAATAAAACCAAAAGACTCAACACATCTTTTAAAATTCCCTTTTAAAATAGCTACAGAAAAATTTAAATACTTGGGTATTGAAATCACCAGAATATATCAAGGCATGTTCAAAGCAAATTATGATCCTCTACTAAATAAATTAAATACATTAATTAAATTTTGAAAATGCTTCCGATGTCTTTAATAGGCCGAATAAATGCAATAAAATTGATCTTCTTACCACAAATTTTATACCTATTTCAATCGATTCCTATATACCTACCAAAGAAGTTTTTTTTTAAATTGGACTCAGACATTACTAATTTTATATGGGATTATAAATCCCATAGAATACAAAGAACCCACTTGAACAAAGCTAAAGTATTAGGGGGCTTAGCACTCCCTAACTTCATGTATTATTATTGGTCAGTAAATATTAAAAATATGATCCAACTGATGGACAACTCTACCCAGCAAGTGGACTGGATTGTAATGGAGAGAGAGGACTGCTCCTCTGGTAATATTGGAGCGATCCTCCTCTCACGAATGAAACTGAATAACATAAATTATAACAAAAACCCAATTATACATAGTACAATCAGAACTTGGAAACAAATAAAACAAAATTTAAAATTAAGAAATCTATCGCTTTTATCTCCAATAATTAATAACCCTTCGTTTAATCCCTCTATTACAGACAAATCTTTTATGCAATGGGATAGACTAGGAATTAAAACGTTCGGTGACTTGTATGAAACTGGAAAATTACTATCATTCCAATAATTACAAATAAAATATAAACTGGGAAATAATCAATATTTTAAATATTTTCAAATATGTGACTGAAAAATTATATAAAAGATCATTATAATATCCCAGCAGATGTATTGGATGAAGCAATGCAGATAAAAGCTGAATCAGCAAACATATCATATTTGTATAATATTATCTCAAATGTAGAAATACCATCTACGGAAGGTATTAGAAGAGACTGGGAACAAGAATTAGCTATTAAAATCTCAAAGGAAAGGTGGAATGAACATTTATTAAACGTGCATAAATGTTCGATTAATGTAAGACACACTTTAATACAATTTAAAATTTTACATAGATTATATTATTCAAAAACTAAAATTAACAAAATTTTCCCTAATGTATCATCCATTTGTGATAAATGTCAATCTCAAGAAGGTACTATAGCGCACTCATTTGTTTTTTGTACAAAAATTCAAAAATTTTGGATTGACATTTTTGAAATCTTTACAAAATTATTTAAAATAAAACTGATACCAAAAGCAGAATGGATTATCTTCGGAACAACGGAAGATAGTCCTGAACTAAATGTGTTTCAAAAGAAATTAATAGATTACGGGTTAATAACTGGAAAAAAGTTAATCCTAAAATTCTGGAAAAACGCTCCAATACCAACTATAAACATGTGGATTTCAAATATGTTTGAAACATTACACCTAGAAGAGATAAGACTCCTCCTGGCAGGTAAACCAGATCACTTCCACCTGACGTGGTCTGCATTTATAGAATTATTACAAGTATAGGTTGCAAAAGTACTTAAAAAAAAAAAACGGAGGTCAGGTAAAGGGGGATGAAAGCTGGAGAGTTGGTATATCCCATTTGCGTGATGCTTTTTGTTTTTGTTAAAAAGTATTTGTTTTTCTCTTTTTTCCTCTCTTTTTTTCCTTCTTTAGGATCTATCTCTTAATCCTTTCTTTTTAATTTCTTTTCTAGAGGGTCTCTGTTCTTTCTTGTTGTCACGTTTTACACCTTCACTATGTTCCTTCACTTTCTCTTTTTTCTTAATCTCAACCTTTCCTTTTTATCAGTGTAAAAAATGACGGAGTACATTAATTGTAATAAGATATACGTGATGAGTACTAATGTAATTGGTTGTAATGTAATGTACTTCTAATAAATAAAAATAAAAAATAAAAATAATAAAAACTCAATGTAACGTCCAGCGACAGTGCTCCTCAACAGGGAGTTCACCCCATGACGCAAGGATGCTTAATCCAGTCCCTCCCACCGGCATCGCCACCAAGCTGCATCAAGCAACTAATCCTATTTAAGTTGCCATGGCGACAATCGATAGGCAGCAATTTCTGGCATTCGATCTGCCCAAGTCACGTCGAGGCCACTGATAGTTGGGTCAGACTGCTTACCGAGTCTTCCTGCCTTCCAGTCAAGTGCCAACCCTGGGCACGAAACGCAACCCGAGCCTCTTGCGTCACAGTGCGTCTTCTCAATTTCCCCGCGACTCAGTATAATTATGGCCTACATTTGGTGGGGGTGTGAATCAAAATCCCACTGTAGTGTTGGAGATAATGCAGTGTAGTCAATTACTCAACACAGCAACAAAGCAGTTGCTGGCGGTAACCAGAATCAACCAAGGGGAAAATAAAATCTACCAGTTCTTACCTGGTCTGGTCTGTATGTGACCAGACTCAGCGTACGGTTCACCCAAACCCAATGTGTAGGAAGGCACTGCAGATGCTGGTTTACATCAAAGATAAACACAAAATGCTGGAGTAACTCAGCAGGGCAGGCAGCATCTCCGGATAGAAGGAATGGGTGACGTTTCGGGGCAAGACCCTTCTTCAGAGTCTGAAGAAGGATCTGGACTCACCCATATCCGCAGTTCATTCATCTAAATAGGCTTCCAGTTCTGTCACTGTTGAAAATTAACGGTACGATTTCTAATCCCTGCTTAACTCTGGAGCAAAAAAAACAAACTGCTAAAGGAACTTAGTGGGTCAAACAGTATCTGTGGAGAAAAGGAATTGGCAACATTTCGGTTCAGGAGCCCTGCATCAGTCACGGAGATATTGTGCAAGTTCTACACTCGGGTTTACTGGAGCTGTGAGGCAGCAGCTCCACTAATTGTACAACGGTCTCTGGAGAGAAGGAATGGGTGATGTTTCGGGTCGAAACCTCTCTTCAGACACTCGACTCAAAACGTCATCCATTCCTTCTCTTCAGAGATGCTGCCTATCTCGCTGAGTTACTCCAACTTTAGACTTTACAGATACAGTGTGGAAACAGGCCCTTTGGCCCACCGAGTCCATGCCGACCAATGATTACTCCTTACACTGTCATTTAGTGCCATCCTACACACCTGGGACAACTTACAATTTACAGAAGCCAATTCACCTACAGACCTGTGCGTCTTTGGAGTGTGAGAGCAAATACGTGCAGAACATTCCAAAGACATTTGGACAGGTATGTTGATAGGAAAGGTTTAGAGGGATATTGGTCAAACGCAGGCACGTGAGACTAGTGTAGATGGGGCATCTTGGTTGGCATGGGCAAGTTGTGCTGAAGAGCCTGTTTGCACGCTGTATGACTCTCTGATAAGAATCCAGCATCTGCAGTCTTTTGTGTCTGACTCTTTTGTGTTCTCTGCCTCAGAGGGTGGTGGAGGCAGGTTCT
The DNA here is from genome assembly GCA_038087875.1 of Malacoraja senta. Taxonomy (NCBI): domain Eukaryota; kingdom Metazoa; phylum Chordata; class Chondrichthyes; order Rajiformes; family Rajidae; genus Malacoraja; species Malacoraja senta. The sequence goes on from CM075991.1 coordinate 6,117,091, forward strand.
CTGGATGCTTTCAAGAGAGAGCTAGATAGGGCTCTTAAAAATAGCGGAGCCAGGGGATATGGGGAGAAGGCAGGAACGGGGTACTGATTGGGGATGATCAGCCATGATCACATTGAATGGCGGTGCTGGCTCGAAGGGCCGAATGGCCTACTCCTGCACCTATTGTCTATTATTGTCTATTGTGTATCCATTTTGGTTTATTTTGGTGATCGGTCAAGTTGGAGTCAGTTGGTCCAAGAACTCAATTGATTTCTTCAGAAGGATCATAAGCAGTAACACAAAGGCTCAACTATCTCACCTCCTCCCTATGCACAATAATTGCAATCTGGTCGCTTTTTGGCCAGCTTTCTCTGGGGCCTCCACACCTTAATAATCATTCTGTCATAAAATCCAGGTGATCATAAAAATCCGACAGTCATTAACATCCCAATCACAGAACAGTTTTCACACGGCACTGATTGGGAGTAATTCACTGATTAGCTGGGCAAAGCAACACACGATAAATGTCTGAGCTTCCTCGGTGGGGAAACAACATATTTTCATCTGCCACATGAACCAATTTCCGACGCAACTTTCCACTTTACTGAGAGTTGTAGATGTAACCCAGTCCATCACACAGACAAGACTTCCCACCATTGCCACCATCTACACTTCACGCTGCCTTGAAAAACAGCCAACATCATCCAACACTTGTCCCATCCCGGTCATTCCTTCTCCCTGCTTCCGTCTGGCAGAAGGTACAGAACCCTTAAAACACACGCCACCAAACTCAGGAACAGCTTCTTCCCCTCTGTTATCAGGCCTCTGAACAGTAGGATCCATAAGCCAGGGTACTGTCCAATTCACCTCTACCCCATTGCGGACATTGGACTTTGTCTATGGAACTGATGCGCTACAATGTTGAGAACTTTGCCCTGCACTCTGTATCTTGCACGTTGCGCTATCTATTGTGCTTGAGTTTGACTTGAATGTCTTTACATATGGTATTATCTGATCTGTCCGCAGAGCATGCAAATCAAAACTTTTCACAGTACCTCAGTACACATGATAATAATAAAAAAACTAAAAATATACACAGATATCCGCCTTTAATTTGGCAGGAAAGACACAAAGTGCTGGAGTAACTTCACAAGTCAGGCAACATCCCTGGGGAACGAAATATGACATTTCAGATCAGCGCCCATCTTCAGACCGACCCGAAACATCATCAACCATGTCCTCCAGAGAAGCTGCATGACCCACTGAGTACTCCAGCACCTTGTTTCTCTTTTGGTAAACCGGCATCTGCAGTTCCTTGTTTCCACTCTTTCATTTGCCAGGCTTTGCCCCACTCCCCACCCCTCTTCCAGCTGGCTCCCCCTACCCCATCCAATCAGTCTGAAGTAGGGTCCCAACCTGAAAAGTCACCTGTACGTAAAGTGTGGGGCGGAACTGCAGATGCTGGTTTAAACCAAAGGCAGACACAAAATGCTGGAGTAATTCTGCAGGTCAGGCAGCATCTCTGGAGAAAAGGAAGAGGTGATGTTCAAGGTCACCTGTACATGTTCACCACAGATGCCGCCTGACCCGTTGAGTTACTCCAGCACTTTGTGTCTCTTTTTGTAAACCATCATCTGCAGTTTTCTGTATCAGCCTAAACATAAACCTGCATTTATCTTCCATCGTGTGTTCTCGCCCTAAGGGCCTGTCCCACTTTCACCACCTAATTCACGACCTCTGCCGAGTTTTCCCTTGACTCATACTCGCAGCAAGGTCGTCACAAGGTCGTAGTTAAGTCAAGTCAAGTCAAGTCACATTTATTTATATAGCTCATTTAAAAAACAACTCTTGTTGGCCAAAGTGCTTTACATTTGTTATAAGAATAGCACAAACAAAACAAACTACATACATATATACATGTAGCCCTCACTCAGAGGACGTCAGGAAAGGCTTGGGAGTATAGATAAGTCTTTAGTCTTGACTTAAAAGAGTCGATGGAGGGGGCAGTTCTGATGGGAAAGGGGATGCTGTTCCACAGTCTAGGGGCTGCAACCGCAAAGGCGCGGTCGCCCCTGAGCTTATGCCTAGACCGTGGGATATTCAGCAACCCCAAGTCGGCCGATCTGAGGGGCTTGTAGGTGGTCGTAGGTACTCGTAGGTACTAGTGATGCTAGTCGTAGGTAGTCGTGGCATCAAGTAGGTCGGGGCGTTTTTTCTAGCCTGATGAAAAATGTCCACAAGTAAAAAAGGTCGTGAATTAGGTCGTGAAAGTGGGACAGGTCCCCTTCCTCAGTTCCATTCACGCTCTTCCAAAAATTAATTGCCATTCTATCTGGGAACGTTGTTTCCACAGGCATTGCCAAATCTGCTGAGCTTCTCCGGAATATTCCGTTTTTTGTTTTGAGCAGACAGTGCTCTTGGATTGATGTCACCTGTCTCAACATTATCTCAACTCAACCCCAGCTGGTCTATTGAAAGGAACACTGAGATCCTAATTAACAGTTAATCTCAGGAACGACCTGTCAATGTAACACCAATGGCTCAATTCAAAATAAAATCCTTCCTCACCCAAAGTGGGTTTAAAAATATTTCTCCAGGGTGGATGCTTAACAAAAAAAATGTACTCATGTTTATTGACACCTGCACTAATCCCACACCGCCCAAAATAACTTCCAGTTTTGTTTGTTACTGATTTAAGAAGGAAATGAGCCTTGCTGTTCTATAAAGGATTATGAATTCTAGTATGAGCTCTATAGAGTTAGATAGAGCTCTAGGGCCTAGCGGAATCAAGGGATATGGGGAGAAGGCAGGCACGGGTTACTGATCGTGGATGATCAGCCATGATCACGATGAATGGCGGTGCTGGCTCAGAGGGCCAAATGGCCTCCTCCTGCACCTATTGTCTATTGAACAATAGTCTATTGAATTAAGTGATAGAGCTTTGTACGGAATAGGGCAAAGAGCAGGCCATTCAACCCTTTTACACTGTCCTGGGATTTTTATTCCACAAGTATGGGTGGCACTGTGGCTGCCTTACAGTGCTTACAGCGCCAGAGACCCGGATTCGATGCTTGTCTGTGTGAAGTTTTCAAGAGAGAGTTAGATTTAGCTGTTTTCAAGAGAGAGTTAGATTTAGTTCTTAGGGCTAAAGGAATCGAGGGTTATGGGGAAAAAGCAGGAACGAGGTACTGATTTTGAATGATCAGCCATGATCATATTGAATGGCAGTGCTGGCTCGGAGGGCCAAATGGCTGACTCCTGCACCTATTTTTTATGTTTCTATGTTTCTATGAGTTTGTACGTTCTTCTCGTGACCACGTGGGTTTACTCCGAGAACTTTGTTTTCCTCCCACACTCCAAAGGCGTATAGGTTTACAGGCTTGCTACGTATGTAAAAATTGTCCCTAGTATAGGATGGTGTGAACTTGTGGGGGTCGCTGGTCGGTGCGGACTCGGTGGGCCAAAGGGCCCGTTTCCACACTGTATCTCTAAACTAAACCAAGTGCCTCTTTGCTCGCTGTATTACTTCATTCTTTTAATGTTATTTTTCCATTGGAGGTTTGAGCCTAGCCTCTGCAGATTGAAATGATCCGGATTAAGGGAGTGGAATAAGGTTCAGCTTCCCCAATGAGACTGATGTTTACATATGGATGGGATTATCCATTGATCCCTTTCGGGTTGATGTCATACACAGAGGCTGTGGATTAAACTATTAACCTCCCTGGGCCTCACGGATTAGGTATAAATTAAAAAACCAAGGTCCCTAACACTTGGGAAAGATTTAATAGGAACTTTTACATAATGGGCAACATTTTTTACACCAAAGATGGTAGGTATATGGAACGAACTGCTCGAGGAGGTAGTTGAAGCAAGTGCTATAACAACATTTAAGGAACAGTTAGCCAGGTTAGGGTAAGGGTTAGGATAGGATAAGGGATATGGGCTAAATGCAAGCAGATTGGACTAGTGTAAATGGGGCTTGTTGGTCGGCATGGACAAGTTGGGCTGAATGGTCTTTTTCCACGCTGTATGACACTATGACTGGATATTTGAATGCCCTGCGTCAAGGAAAGTTGTGGTGCTGCAGTAGGTAGTGCTGCAGCCTCCAAACTTCACTCACCTACGTTCATCCTGACCCTCAGTAGCTATGTAGAGCTTGCAAGTTCGGCCTGTGACCAAATAGACTTCTTCCTGGGTGCTCCAATTTCTTCCCACATCTCAAAGAGATGCGGTTTGAATGGCAAATTGGCCACCGTAAATTGGCAATAGTGTTGGTGTGTGATTGTACAGCCAGAACAGACAGAATAGGTTACAGAATAGCAAGTAAGCAAGGGAATGAAGACAGACACTAAAAGCTGGAGTAACAGTGGAACAGGCAGCATCTCTGGAGAGAAGGAATGGGTGATTCCTTCTCTCCAGAGATGCTGCCTGCCTGCTGAGTTACTCCAGCTTTTTGTGTCTATCTTCGGTTTAAACCAGCATCTGCAATTCCTTCCTACCCAAGTAAAGGAATGTGATTTCTCTCGAAGATGACAAACACTCAATGGGCCAAATGGCCTCCTGTACTGTAAGAAAATATGGAAATAATATAAATGCACCTCACTTGGATTGACCAGACCATAAGCCATAGGAACAGAATTAGGCCCATTGTGTCTGTTCCGCCATTTGATCATGGCTGATCTATTTTTCCCTCTCAACCCCATTCTTCTGCCTTCTCCTCACAACCTGTGACGCCCTTAATAATCAAGAAGTTATTAATCCCCGCTGTAGATTGGTTTATGCATGACAACCAATCATAGTAGACTAGCATCACTAACCCCACCTTACTGTACCATTTATATTAACACCTACTTCCTGTACTGTTCAGTTCTGGAAGCGGTCACGATGCTCTGATAACTAACAACCTGCTACATAGATACATAGATACATAGAAAATAGGTGCAGGAGTAGGCCATTCGGCCCTTCGAGCCTGCACCGCCATTCAATATGATCATGGCTGATCATCCAACTCAGTATCCCGTACCTGCCTTCTCTCCATACCCCCTGATCCCTTTAGCCACAAGGGCCACATCTAACTCCCTCTTAAATATAGCCAATGAACTGGCCTCAACTACCCTCTGTGGCAGAGAGTTCCAGAGATTCACCACTCTCTGTGTGAAATTTTTTTTCCTCATCTCGGTCTTAAATGATTTCCCCCTTATCCTTAAGCTGTGACCCCTTGTCCTGGTCTTCCCCAACATCGGGAACAATCTTCCTGCATCTAGCCTGTCCAACCCCATAAGAATTTTGTACGTTTCTATAAGATCCCCTCTCAATCTCCTAAATTCTAGCGAGTATAAGCCAAGTCTATCCAGTCTTTCTTCATATGAAAGTCCTGACATCCCAGGAATCAGTCTGGTGAACCTTCTCTGCACTCCCTCTATGGCTATAATGTCCTTCCTCAGATTTGGAGACCAAAACTGTACGCAATACTCCAGGTGTGGTCTCACCAAGACCCTGTACAACTGCAGTAGAACCTCCCTGCTCCTATACTCAAATCCTCTTGCTATGAAGGCCAACGAAACTATTGCTGTACCGCTATAGTTTGTATGCTGATTAAAGATGATCCTGGATCTTATATTGTGTAACTCAGTTGTTTACATGGTGTCAGAAACACGCTTTAAAAATAGCCAATGATTTGGCTAATGACTAATTAACACGGAGGAAAATCTCTCCATAGCCCATCTGTCTAAGAAATTCACACGTCGATGCAGATATTGGGGAGTCTGTTGAATTGGTACAGTGGTAGTTGCCAACACCAAGGCTCAATGGTGGGTAACCATGGAAATCATGGCTCAAGCCAAAGTTGAAAGGGCAAATCTCTGGACTGGTTGGAAGTTCCAATTCCAATCCAGATACTCCAGCATGTAAATCTAGCACAGTCCCGGCAGTAGTTCGCTTGTTCGTCTCTACAATAAGTTACAACAATTGGCCTAGGCACTATCTTAAAGAACAACCAGATAATTAGGTGGCCAATTATTCAGCCTTTAGGAATGGCTAGCTGGTGCCTGGAGTTTGCAATAAAAACGGATATACTCAATAGGTCAGGCAGCATCTGTGGAAAGAGTCCCGGAGGTAACGTTTCAGGTCAGAGTCCTCTCGTCAGATTTCCAGTTGTGGAATGAAACAGATACAGCAGGGAAGGAAACATCAAACCGGGCACTTGCCCTAAAACCTTTAGAATATAGAACACAGAACATAGAACAGTACAGCACAAGAACAGACCCTTCGGCCCACAATGTGCTGAGCATGATGCCGACAAAATCTTATCTGCCTGCATACAATCCATAATCCCTCCATTCCCTGCATATCCAAGAAAGTACCTGTCCAAATGTCTCTTGAATGCCACTATTGTATCTGCATCAACCACCACCTCAGACAATTTGTTCCAGGCACTGGCCACCCTCTGTGTAAAAATACATGCCCCACACATGTCTTAAGATCATAAGATCATAAGTGGTAGGAGCAGAATTAGGTCATTCGGCCCATCAAGTCTACTCCACCATTCAATCATGACTGATCTATCTCTCCATCCTAACCCCATTCTCCTGCCTTCACCCCATATTCTCCTGTCCTTTAAATTTTGCCCCTCTCACCTCAAAGCTCTGCCATCTAGTACTTGATTCTTCCACTCTGGGAACAAGGTTCTGCCTGCCACCCTATTGATGCCTCAATTCTCTCTTTCTCCCTCCACAGCTGCGGCCTGACATTCTGACTGCTGCTCTTTATTTCCGGTTCCTTGTGGGAGTCTGCGATGTGTGAACCGGCAGTTGTGCATCCTGTGTTGCAAAGTGCAGATACCTGTGAAATGCTTTGGGATATGAAGGGCAAGATTTCCCCTCAGCCTTGCAAGTACAGTCATCCTTTGTTATGAAATAACAAGTGTCTATGTAAACACTCAGTGCTTTTGCATCAGATTTTTCCTGCATCATGTCCTCAATGAGCCTATTCATGGCCGCAAGTCAGCAGAGTATTTTTAGAGGCAGTTCAGTGAAGCCCATTGAAACATGAAAGACCAACGCATCATATTCATTATGAAGCCCATATGGCGTCTCTGTTTATTCAACGGGTGGATCTGTTCTGCTTCAATTATAATTCAATTGTTTGAGCATTAGTGATACCCGAGATTAAAAAAGCACATCCATTCACTTACTTTCCCAGGCATCTTGAGAAGATTTGGCATATCCTACCACTCTCGAACCTCTCATTGTGGCTATCCCTCAGTGTGGAGGATGATGGTCTACGTTCTTTGTTTTTATGGACTCTCGGGTGGCTTATGAGTCCAATCCTGGCTTTGAAAGTTCTTCGGCATTCAGGACAGGTAATTCCAGATGGCAGATCGGGCTTTGGTTTTTGCTGCCTCTTTCCGTTTTCTTCTCTTTTCTTCATAGTTTCGCTTCTTGATGGTTTTCGACCGCATGATGGTGATTACTCTGGACGCGGCTTTCCAGACAGGACGAGGCGAAGCTGACTATTTTTAGGGCACCTTTTCTCGCCCCTTCCCAGTTCAGGGTGAGCAGAGTGGATCCTAAATAGGGCTGCTCAGACATGAATACTGCTACCGAACAACTTTCCTGCTTCTGTCCAAAGTTGAGCGATTGAATCAAGCATTCACCGCTTCCGTGCCGGTTCTTGACTGCGTGCTTCCAGCCATCGCATGGCCTGGTCCCGTCGCCCTTCCCCGATCGCCGAAAGTCTTGAGAAGTTTTGTGCTGCTCACAGAACGAAGACGCCCGTGCGTGTGTTTGTTTAACGTGTACTTGATGTTGCACTCCAAGAAGCACACGGTCCTTCACAAATCAATCAACTAATTCCAATGGCAAGGGAACCAAGACAATTGGAGCTGATAGATCTGTTGCTGCCTTCATCTGCCTTCACAGCCGTTGAGTTCAAGATCATTTCTTCTGCCTGGTCTGCCGTTGAGGTCTTTGTCTGGACCCTCATCCTCGACCATGGGTGGCCCTAGCAGAAGCTGGTGCTTCTGAAGGCATCGCTCTCAGAATCATGGAGGCACACAAGCCTCTTCATCACAGCAAGGTAAACGATCCAAAGAGGTCTCAAACCTCTACAGATGCGCTATAGAAAGTCTTCTGACGGATGTATCTCAGCCTGGAGTGACAACAGCTCTGCTCTTGACCACCTGAACCTGGGGAGAGTGGTGAACGCAGCCTGGCCCATCACAGACTCATATTTGTTGACGACTGCTGTCCTTTCACAAAATCTAGCCCGGGCATAGCAAGCAGATTCGGAGTGGTTTGTCCATACCCTCACCACAGCCACAGCCTCAGTGAGGGTGTCAGGGCTAACGGGGAAAAGGCAGGAGAGAATGGGGTTGGGAGGGACAAATAAATCAGCTATGATTGAAAGGTGGAGTAGGCTTAAGGGCCAGTCCCACTTTGCCGTCATTTGCGTGTAAATTACGTGACATCATTTACGCTTCACGACCCACGACGCGCACGATGTGACACGCACGTGATGCGCGCATGGTGTGCATTACGCACGCATGGTGCGCGATGACATAGGCAGTGACGCGCGGTTGCATGCGGCGTCGCAAGATTTTGTGATGTACAAAATCTTCGTGCGCCATCTGCGTGACGCACAAATGACGGCCAAGTGGGACAGGCCCTTTAATGGGCCGACTGGTCAAATTCTGCTCTTTGAACTTCTGAACCTCCATCCCGTCCATCTTCACGGGGCCATGCATCAGGAAGGATGGAAGTGTCTTCAAGGGTGCCTGTCACATGTTCCTTTCCCTATTCTCGCTTCTATCTTCTGGGAGAAGATACGGGAGATGAACTCCCAGACATCCAGACTTGTCCAGCTTCTTCCCCACTGATATTAGACTCCAGAACCAATCACCTCATTCACACCCCCTACCCAGAGGTACTGCCATGTGGGTCATAAGGTCATATGTGATAATTAGGCCATTCGGCCCATTAAGTCTACTCCAACATTCAATCATTGCTGATCTATCTCTCCCTCCTAACCCCATTCTCCTGCCTTCTTCCCATAACCTCTGACACCTGTACTTGCCTTATCTCTATCTCATTGTTATTCCGTTATTTTATTTTATTTTTTATTGCCCTATAGTCTTGCACCATTCTGCTGCTTTGCACTCGTCCTTGTATTTATTGTTGTATCCATTATTACAAGAGTGTCAAGAATCCAGAATGTTTTATTATCATATGTCTTAAAACGGAACAATAAAATTCTTACTTGCAGCAATAATGCCGTCAAGTCTATATAGTTCGGAGCCTCTTTGTTTCTGAATGTGAACGTTGCCGTTTTCAGGCTCCTATACCTTCTTCCTGATGACAGAAGTGAAATGAGAGCGTGGCCAGGGTGGTGTGGGTCTCTGACGATGCTAGATGCCTTTTTTGAGGCAGTGACTTTTGTAGATCCCTTCAATGGTTGGGAAGTCACCATCGAAGGGATCTTCAAATCGCTGAAGGACTGGGCAGTGTTCACATCTTTTTGCAGTCTTCTTTGTTCCTGGGCTTTCAAGTTGCCAAACCAGAAGATGATGTAACCAATCAGTATTTGGTCCTGTGGACAGGATATACCTGGTTAATTTTCCACGATGTCAGGATGTAGTTAGGTTGACGATCACAACAGCCTATTTGTGTACAGTTCAGATCTGCCCAGGAGTAGTCAGATGATTATCCCACTTCTTTGGTAACGCGGGGGTCTGGATGAATAGACACAAAATGCTGGAGTAACTCAGCGGCTCAGGCAGCAGCCCTGGAGAATATGGTTGTGCCATTTTGGGTGAGAAGTTGCTGAGATCATACGTTCATAAGGCAGAATTAGGCCATTCAGCCCATCGCGTCTACCCCACCATTGAAACAAGCCTGATCTATCAAACCCTCTCAAACCCATTCTCCTGCCTTCTCCCCACTGCCCTTGACACCCTTCCTAATCAAGAACACCCTTACTAATAAATTCCCAGTCTTTCCTTGGTAAAATGTCACAAGGATTCCTGCGGATAGAATGAGTGGCCAGTTCCCTGTCTTCTTTGTTCCTCGGTGATCTTGCGATGAGAAACCTCTCAGTGATTATGTGTTTGTTGGGTCAACCATTGAGCTTGTCAGTAAGCATAACAATCGGGGTGATTTGAATGTGTCTAATGTTGTTTGTTTTGGATTTCAGTTTCCAAAGTCCTTCAGACACGGTTGTAATGGGAGACTGGTGAAGTCAATTGTGGAGTTTAACAGAGGTTAAACTGAGTTCTTGCCTGCAACTGAATGGTGTCATTGTCCCAATGGACTGACTGATGGCAAACAGTTGATGGAACAGAGGAGCTCTCTGCCAAACAGTATTCACAAGTGTAATCGAGCAGTTTCCCATGTGTACATTAGGGAGCCCTGCAAATGCCAGGATAAATTACCAACCCACCCAAAGTGGCATAGATAGACACAAGTAACTCAGCAGGTCAGGCCATATTTCTGGAGAACATGGATAGGTGACATTTGGTTCTGATTCCGATTCAGACTTTAAGTGGCAGAAAGGAACTGCAGATGCTGGTTTGTAACGAAGATAGACACAAAATGCTGGAGTAACTCAGAGGGACAGGCAGCATCTCTGGAGAGAAAGAATGGGTGATGTTTCGGGACCAAAGAAGGGTCTCAACCCGAAACGTCACCCATTCTTTCTCTCCAGAGATGCTGCCTGTCCCGCTGAGTTACTCCAGCATTTTGGGTCTATCTTTACCAAGTGGCACAATGGCACAGCTAGCATAGCTCCTCACTCACAGCTCCAGCAACCTGGGTTCAATCCTGACCTCAGGTCTTGTACGTGTGAAGTTTGCACAGTGTGCCTGTGACCACATGGGTTTCCTCCAGGTGCTCTGGTTTCCTCCCACATTCCAAAGACATGCAGGTTTGTAGATCAATTTTCCCCAGTATTGTTAACCCAAACTTTGCAAACCTTTTCCTTTCTAAAAAATATATGTATTTTAATGTAAGTAACTCAGGGGGATCTGGGGGGATTTGATGGAATGTGGGAAGAATAAAAATAGGATTATTGAAGGATTATTATAAATCAATGTTTGATGGTGGGCATTCACTTAATGGGCTGAAAGGCTATATGTCTCTAATCAAAGCCGGTGCAGTAAATCCTTCCAGAGGAGATTCTAAACTAGGAACCACGCTACTCTGTCAGGTGGATCCTTTGAGGTGCCATTATCTCAGTGGCACAGCAGTAGAGTTCCTGCCTTACAGCGCCAGAGACCCGGGTTCGAACCTGACTACAGGGTGCTGTCTGTACGGAATTTGTACGTTCTCCCTGTTATTGCGTGGGTGTTCCAGTTTCCTCCCACATTCCAAAGACGTCAGGTTAGTAAGTTAATTGGCTTCCGTGTCACCTAGTGTGACCTATGTCACCTAGTGTGAAGTGTAGCGCCAGTGTACGGGATGATCGCTGGTGGACACGGGCTCGGTGGGCCGAGGTGCCTGCTTGCCCGCTTTTTCTCTAATGTCGAAAGACACATTTCCCATGTTGTCTTGGCCAATATTTTTTTTTTATTTTTTTTTAATTAGAAGTATTGTACAGTAATCTCAAACAAACATAAAATTATACATTTCTTGTACCACTTCTTATTTTAAACTTTAATAAGAAAAAGGATAGAAAGAGTTAGCAGAGATAGTAAGTGAGTGAGTGGGAAGAGTGGTCCAGGAAAACCCGTAGGGACCTAAACCACAAGAAAGAGTTAAACAAAAAAAACAAAAGAAGGAAAAAGAAAAAAAAGTAAGATAAGATAAGACAAGATAAAAGGGATGTACCTACTTCATATCTTTACTCACCCCTCACCAGGTCCTGAAACCATTTATTATCAACATTTTGTTGCTCCCTTATTTGTAATAAGTGGACTTATTGGCCAATATTTCAACCAGCAACTAAATTTAGTTGTGAAGAGATATCATATTACTGTCTGTAGAATCTAACTACGTGTAAACTGGCTGCCCTGTTGCCTGTATTACAACAGTGACCTGTTATCAAAAGAATTCTCTTGGCTGTCAAGTGCTTTGTGACTTCCCGGCATTGTGAAAGAAGCTTTTGTCTTCTTAGATATCCTGGGGTTGATCGTGGAGCTTCGAGTACAGGCCTGGCATGGGAACACAGAATAGCACTGTCAGGAGGGCAGGACCAGTGAAACAGTAACCACCTGTGCTCCTCGCTTCCTCAAGCCAAGTTGGGGGGGAAAAGTTCAACCACACAAAGGGGTGAGGGGTGGGAATTGGCCCCAAACCAGGGCTGGTTATGGAGAACGAGGCAGAGTTCTACCAATGCTACAGACAACTCATATTTGTTGACGGCTGCTGTCCTTCCACAAAATCTAGCCCGGACATAGCATGCAGATTCCGAGCATTTTGTCCATAGCCTCACCGCAGCTACAGCCTTAGTGAGGGTTATCATGGGTTATGGGGAGAAGGCAGGTGAATGGGGTTGAGAGGGACAAATAGATCAGCCATGATTGAATGGCGGAGTAGATTTGATGGGCCGAATGGCCTAATTTTGCTCCTGGAACTTATGACCTTCATCCATTTTATTAACCGGGTAATCTGCCGGGCCATGCGGCACTCCATCCCCTTACCCACAGCAGACACAACTTGTTTCTGATGCTGGGTCAAGCGAAAGTGCTGTCTGTGTGGTGTTTGCACGTTCTCCCTGTGACCACATGGCTTTCATCCAGGTGCCCCAGTTCCCCAAATGCGTGCAGGTCGGTCGCCGTAAATTGTCTCTCCTGTGTACATGGGGAGTGTAATTTGGTGGGAATAGCAAGGAATATGAAGAGGAAAGGCAGCCAGAAAAACTAGAGCAAAATTCACCTGCTGGAGGAACTCAGCTATTTGCAGGCAAACGAGTTGTGCAGTTGTGAGAACTAATGGTGCCTTAGTAATTCGGGAGAAGTCAGATTCTCAAATCTTAATAGATTTGTGTTGGAAGAAGTCAGTGAACCAGAGGCCAGAGACAACGTCTGTAGTTTAGTTAAGAGACACAGCACAGAAACAGGCCCTTTGGCCCACCGAGTCTGCACCGACCCGCGGACCCCCGCTCACTTACACTATTCCACACACACAAGGGACAATTTACACTTATACCAAGCCAATTAACCTGCAAACCTGTACGTCTTTGGAGTGTGGGCGGAAACCGAAGATCTCGGAGAAAACTCAGTGACGGGGAGAAAGTACAGACAGCACCTGTTGTCGGGATCGAACCCAGGTCTCTGGCGCTGCAAGCGCGATAAGGCAGCAACTCTACCACTGCACCACCGTGCCGTGTGGCATTCCTACCTGAAATATAATATCAGAAGGGAGTATCTGGAGCCAAAGACTGTGGCATGGTTATGTATAAATGCTAAAAAAGATACCGGCACATGGGACAGCACCTTGGCACAGCTAACATCGGCCTCATAGTGCCATGGACCCAGTGCAATACTGAGCCATTCATATATGCAGTTTGCAACTTCTTTGTGCGATGGTGTAAGTTTCCTCCGGGTCCTCCAGTAGTTTCACTGGCGTCCCAAAGCATGGTCCTGGTCTTTTCTCGCCTCCTGCTTCTTCTTGCATATGGCAGGCACAGCCTAAAGTGGTAGGAAACTTGTTCTATTTGATCTTATTTGATTGTGCACGCCAGGTTGATTGCATTCGTCGAAACAGGGCGGACCACGTGAAGGGTGCAATCTCCCACCCCTCGCCTCCTGCTCTTCACCAACCTTCCACCCACTCCCTTCGCACCCCCTACTGAAGAGGTTCCCAAACCAAAACGTCACCCATCCTTTTTCTCGAGATGCTGCTTGACCCGTTGAGTTCCACCAGCACTTCGTATCTACCTTGGGTTGGTAGCTTAATTGTCCGCTGTAGGTGAGTGGATAGGATGTGGGAGGAATTAACAATCATTGGACGTGTAAATGGGTCAGTGTGGACTCGATGGGTTGAAGTGCCTGTTTGCATGACTCTTCTCTCTATGACTGTTCTGGGAGTAGAGGGTTCATAAAACGTAGACCTGTTACAGCACAAGAACAGGCCTTTGGCCCACATGTCCGTGCCGAACATGATGCCAAGACCATCGCTAATCCACCTGCACATAACCCATCTCCATATGCCAATCCAAAAGTCTTTCAAATGCCACTAACATATCTGTTTCACCCACCACCCAAACCAGTGTGTTCCAGGCACTCACCGCCATGTAGAGATGCCCCACACATCTCCTTTATACTTTGCCCCTATCGACTTAAAGCTATGCCTCTAATATTTGATATTTCCACCCCAGGAAAAAAGATTCTGACTGTCTTCACCATCTGTGCCTCTCATAATTTTATAAGCAACATAATTGACCGATTTTGTAGCAGTAGTCAGCGGGCTCTCTAAGATGAACATGGTGTGTTTGAGTGGAATTAAGTGGCAGGTGTGAGTTAGTCATGGGTGATTAAAATACAGTACTGGTGGATGTAGCGATAAAACCCACGTCAGAGAAATCCATTAGTCAGAGTACAGGACAAATAATGGCTTAATAAATCTTCAGAGGATGTGCGAAGAATTATGTCAAGATTGCCTTACACAAAGGATGAAGCCTCACCATAAATGAATCATTTACCTCTGATGCTCAAAGGAGAAACTGCTTCATGATGTCTCATCCACCTTTGACGTGGGCAATTTCATAGACAGCTTGAGAAGCGCAGAGACCAGTTCCCTGCATTAGACCAGTCACTGTGCCGTGGAGTAATAAAAGCTATTCCCTTTCCCCCACATCTTCAAGTTGAAGAGACCGAGTCATCTAATTGCGAAGCAGAAGAGCGAGATTTAACGTGGGCAGAATTCAGACTTTCAAGTGTAAAGCAGCTGACAATGCCAGACCAAAGGAACATTATGTGTCAATGATCATTGGGTCAGGCAGAATTACTCCAGCATTTTCTGTCTACCTTCAATTTAAACCGGCATCTGCAGTTCTTTCCTGCAAATGATTATCATTGCATGTTTCTTAAAGGTGAAAGCATCATTTATCCGTATAAATCTATTCCATGAATAGTCAGTGTTATAGAACGTGGAAACAGGCTCTTCAGCCAAAGCATTTCCATGCAGCCCAACATGCCCCATCTACACTAGTCTCCCTGCCTGCTTTTGGCCCATATCCCACTAAATCTACCCTACCTATTTACCTGTCTAAAAGATTCTTAAATGTTGCTGTGGTACCTGCCTTAACTATCTCCTGCACAGTCTCTTGCCCAGGGTAGGTGAATCAAGGACCAGACATAGGTTTAAGGTGAAGGGGAAAATATGTAATAGGAATTTGAGGGGTAACTTTTTCCACACATATGGTGGTGGGTGTATGGAACAAGCTGCCAGAGGAGGTAGTTGACGCAGGGATTAACCCACCATTTAAGAAACAGTTCGACAGATACATGGATAAGACAGGCTTGGAGGGATTGGACCAAACAGGGGCAGCTGTAGCTGGGACATGTTGGCCGGTGTGGGCAAGATGGGCCGAAGGCCTGTTTCCACACTGTATCGCTCCACAACTCTTCCGGCAGCTTGTTCCATACACCACCCTTTGTGCAAAAAAAAAGTTACCCCTCAGGTTCCCAATAGTGTCTCGGTTTTCCTGCATGCCAGTCGGGGGTTGCTTCATTTGATGAGGCATTACAAATGGACATGAACATTGCGTACAATCATCAGCAAACAGCCCAATTCCCACAGCCTCTCGCTTGCCCATCACAGCTGTTTCTGTGATCCGCTGCCACAGGGGGGAAAAGAGCCCTTGTGTATATTCAAAGCTGAGATATAGTCCTAATCACAAAAGCGACCGAGAGATGTGGGAAAAGGGCAGCGGATTTGAACGCTATCAGATCAGCCATGGACCCATTGAGTGATGGCACAGTCTCAAGGGGCTGAATGGCCTGCCGAAACATCACCAAATTAATCACCTCTCGTTCTCTCCCTTTGGTGCCCAGATTTTAATAACTCTGACAGGACTATTAAATAGTGGCTAAATTATGAACCTTGGACTATACTTGGCTGCAGTAAGGACTTTGGGCTTTTGTGCACCAGTGTTGGTGTTATTCAATTATTGATTTATTATTATATGCTGTTCATGAGTACTCTGTTTACAGGCCAGTAATAATTTAATCTTTCCACTCTCAATACATATAACAATTAAACCCTCTTGAGTAGTTGACCAATAATGGCAGGGAAAGATGGAAAATAAAATACATGAAGAGAAGGTTTTGTTGCTAAGTTTACACCATTTTTTTTTAAATTTTGTAGTTATTGAACCAACTTGGAATGAGATTAACAGATATCATGTTACAAACAGCCAGTGAAATTCTTGCAAAGAGATCACAGGCATTTAAATAGATTTGACAGATATTCATGACGCAATGTTGGAAAAATACACTTGATATTTATCTGCATTTCTATGTGCTGATATTGCACAGGGTACAAAACAGAAACAAGAGTTATTTTTGTTAACAGACAGGCAGCAACAGAACAATTTTTAACTATCGTTCCAGCTCTTGAGACACGCAAGATGCAACTTAGCCAACTTGAACTTAAACCAAACGTGGCAAAGTAGCGCCCTGAAACTGGCACTAAACTCACTCACTATTATCCCATGAGAAGGGGCAGAAGTAGTTAGAATGCCCAAATCTTCCAGCCCACCTACTACTGGTGCAATGAACTGGAAGACAGGGAAGAGGGGATCACTTTATAATGCCCGTTCGTGCATGGTTCCACCCGCTCTCTCTCTTTATTCCCAAACTCTCATCAGGTAGATGCCCAGCGATCATGCAACAGAGAGCAGGATCGGAGTGGTTCGTGGACCAATTTAAAATAAAAATCGATGTCACCGCGGCTTTTGTTTCCAATGAACGACCGATCGCCGGCTCTCAGAGTGCCAGGCTCAGTTCAATGCCCACGCCCCATGGTCTCCTAGTGATCCAGTAACATTGTTGTACTGTCCAAGCACCACTGCGATCTTGGGCACAAGGAATGGCCAGAAGACTATTGCCAAACAACTTTAAAAAAAAATGTTTCCACCACCTGGGGCACAAGATGATTGGCCTCGGCTGGGGTGAGTGGAATTGTTGCAACTGTGGTAATGACAAGGGTGGAACATCATTGCTCAGTTAGAGTGCAATGTGCTGGGGGTAGGGCCTGCCCAATGCAACCAGCTGTTGAGCTGGACATATGATAGCATTGCTTCACCAGGTCCACGGCCACTCAATAAGCCCCCGTCTGGTTTATCAAGAGGCCAATGTATCCCGCTTATGCCCACACAAGTGCCAGTTTCAGAAAGCTACTACACACATCGCAGGGCGGGTAAGGAACCAAATGGAAACGACAACAAAGATTGATCAACAGTGCTTTGTTGGACAAAAGGTTATGTGGATCTGTCACACACAAAACTTTATACTCTCCCCGGCCGAGATTTCACCAGGTGGAAAACAGTGCACACTTTCACTTCCAGTGAAACGCTCTCAACTCATGCCAACCAAACCAAGATCAGAGCAACAATTGCCCAGGATCACCCCCCCCCCCCCTCCCTCCCCATATCTCAACTACTCTCCTCCCTAGCAGCATGTTAACATTAACTGAAAAATAAAAAATAATCCACAGATATATATATATATTTGTAGATATATACTATTTACACATTCAAGGAATGAAAGCCTGGATTTACAGGGTGTAGCAACAGTTTGGGTTGTAAGCCAGCCTGTAACTGATCGGAGGGCCAGTCTCCAGGGTCAGCCCATCCCTGAAACACAACGTGGTCCGCCGGGTCCAGAGGCTAACCTTTTGGAATTTCCTCCCACATCCATCACTGGGAACCCTTGACCCATTTACTCGTCTCCGGGTTACCCGTCCACCCACCCAACCTCAGCAATGTTTCAACCCTGGGTGTTTGATCATGTTACTGATACCCTCTGTCCTGCTACCTGCACCAACTTAATGGTCACTCCAGCGACTTCAACACTAATTACGACAATCGTCACACTTCACTGGCCATCGAGCACCTTCCACTCCCCCCCCCCATCGAAACACATGAGAAAGGTGTCACAGAAATAAAGATGACAATATTTACTGATCCTTCTATCGGGTTACTTGCATCCACTCAATGGTCGCTCCAGTGACTCCAACTCCAATTACGACAATCGCCACACTTCATTGGCCATTGAGCATCCCCCCCCACCCCCTCAAAAACACACGAGGAAGGTGTCAGAGAAATAAAGCAGACAATATTTACGAGATTATGGTTCTGGTTTACTCCTCTGTTTTTTAAGCTGCTAATCGTGAGGGATTCTGCCGGGCGACAAGCCCAGTTCTCTTCTGACAGGGATGAGGGGTATAGTTGGTTGGTCGCTGGATGAGGGGACACTCAGGATGGCCTCCATTCGCCTAATGGAGCAATCTACTGCCCCTTGCCGCCCTGCCCTGCACCCCCCCCCCCACCCCGAACCCCTAAACCCAGATGTTTGGTGGAGCTCATTAACACACAGCAGTGCTCTATGAAGGAATCACTCCTTGCCATTCAAAATCTGTCATGTCGTGAAGAATGCAACCATATGAAGAAAAAACCCATTATGGATAATAAAGACTAGTGTTAGACTGCCCAATGCATCCCCACATCTAGCAGGGATGAGCCTTCAGAGCGGTACAACCACATCCATGCCCAATGTTTGTTGAGTTCAGGTCTAGTGTATCACAGTTAGAGTATGGGCTGAAGTTTCTACAGCGTCACACAGATACTTTTGCACACGTCTGTCTCTTTGGAGCAACTGATGTTGTTGTTTGAAGAAGGAGCCCTCTCCAAACATCCCATCACCAATAACATGTTCCCATCGCTAACCATCGGCGTCACTCTCCAGTTCTCTCAGCCGACAAGAGTTGAGGAGAGAGGCCCAAATGGGCAAAGGTTGGGAGTTCTTTGAAGGTGCTGCAAGCCAGCTGGTCCAAGCTACCTTGCTCGATAGCTAACAAACGCAAAGTGGTGCCCAAGCAGGAGATCCTGGTTAACGAGGTGAGAAAGAGCAAGCGGAGAATGGATGTGGCAGTGCTGTGGCTCCCATGCTTCATCCAACTGCTGGAAGTTTGTCCAACTTCCCAGTGGCTGATATATATTCTTAGCCCAAATACTTGCATACTTCCGCTCCACCCACATCATCCTCGGCTCAAATGTGATTCAAACGTCTGAAAGCAAATGATTGCCAATGCAAAGGATTGGAAGCAAAGTCAGTAGAGGGAGCAGGACGCACTAGAGTGTTGGCAGGTGAGCATGTTCAGTGTGAAGAGGTGGTGGGCGAGGGACAGGGAGAAGTGAGCAGACTGCCCACAGAGTTCCACCTCAGACTGACTCAGGACCCTAGCACGTCGAAAGCAGAGGGCGCAGGGGAAAGCGAAGTGCCGCAAAGCGTTTGGGCTCCAAGGAAGGTCGACACAAACTGCACCAGGCTGAAGGAGGACCTCACTGAGGTCAATTAGTGTCTCATGGACATGGAAGAAAAATGG
This sequence comes from Malacoraja senta, assembly GCA_038087875.1. NCBI lineage: Eukaryota > Metazoa > Chordata > Chondrichthyes > Rajiformes > Rajidae > Malacoraja > Malacoraja senta. The sequence continues at coordinate 6,136,611 of CM075991.1, forward strand.
ATGAATTCGGATCAAGACAAACATGTGGATTAGCAAAAGCAATTCCAGGCAAAAAAAAAAACCAGTTAAAGGGCTCAAAATCTTTGGAATCATGCCACAATTAAGTTTTATTTTTGAGAGTGAGGGGGTGAAATCTAAAAACTCCATCACACTTTAATTTTTAAAAACTGCACGTTCTGGAAATCTGAAATAATAACTGAAAATGCTGGAGATATTCAACTTTCCAGACGATATCAGTGGAGCATGATCTGGAGATAACAACTAGGGTCAATGATCTTTCTTCAGGTCAAGAGGTAAAGGTGATTCAGGGTGTAGTGAAATGGAGGGGAGGTAGAGAGAAGGGAAACTCTGCGACCATATGATAACTGAGACACTGAACACGTAAGTCAGTACTTGTCAGATTAGAGGTTTGGTCATTTCAGCTGACCAGTCTTGAGAGCATATTACACATCTCTGGATTTCACGTTGAATGCAACTATTTCAGATATCCAACCCTTCCAGTTTGTTTAATACTTCGGGGATTCTTTTTAATTTCAAGTATTTTTCCGTGTTACTCTCCAGTGTTGTCCAACATGGTGTTTTGGAGACACAAGGAACTGCAATTGCTGTTTTATTTTTTATAAAAAACGAGACCCATCACATTATCTCCACTGGCACAACCACCACTTACTTCATTCAGTTTCTCTGCGGCCCCATCCTATCGCAGGCATTCCCCTTTCCCCTTGCCAGCCACCCCTCTGCCCTTCACTGCAAGGTGGTCGAGTTCTCACCTTTCCCAATTATGAAGATAACTATCTGACCCGAAACATTAACTCTGTTCCTTGCTCCACAGACGCCACCTGACATGCCGAGCATTTTCAGCATTTCATTTACCGAGGAGGGGACGTGGGGGAAGAATAATAGTGGGGTTACATTTCAAGGTAGATGGAACGGACTCGATGGGCCGAATGGGCTATGATCTCCCTTGAGGTTCTCTCATTAGGGTGTCGCTTTGCTAAATCTATTACTGGTACACACCTCGCATCGCATCCTTCGCAATTAAATGGCACCCACCCTCTGCTCAGCAGAAGGTTGAGGGGCTTGCACCGTCCACATGGCAAACTGTGGGGCTTTTTCTACCCCCTCCTAGATACCCCCTCCCCACCTCCCCTCCCCCCCCCAACACGCACACGACCACTAGAAAACAGCTTTGTCAGCCCAGGCAACAATGACTTGGATGAAGTGCTGACCGGCGATGACTCTTGACAAAGATATCAAACCGACAATGGCAAACAACACTCTGCTCCCATCCCCATCGACACGTCAGAGAGATTTGGGCGGCCGCGCAGGCGTTGACGAGGGAGAGGAGGGTGGGAGGAGGGAGTGCGACGCCACACTGCTGTCATCTCCGCTTTGGGGCACACATACTAGATGGACGGGAGGAGCCTCTGCAGACACAGCCAACAGTGACGGCGTCCTCAACTCTATACCGTTGACTCGGGTATCTCGTCCCGCCTCCGACTGTTCTTCTTCTCCCTGTACTCCTGCCAGTAGTAGCCAGTGAAGGTCGGGCAGATGGGCAGGTAACTGAACAGTTTGTATCGCCTGATATATTTCATGCCGATGGGCAAGTCATAGGTCACCTTGCTGTCAGAGGTCTTGAATCCAACGATTCCAATCTTAGACTTGCAAATGCCCCTCTCTTCAGTGGTTCCTGCAATGGAGCAAAATGGGGAAAGAGGTCAATTAAAAGAAATGGCATTTCTATAGCGTAGCGGTAGAGTTGCTGCCTTACGGCGCCAGAGACCTAAGTTCGATCCTGTCGTCTGCCTGGGGTTTGTACCTTCACCCCGTGACCGCGTGGGTTTTCTCCGAAATCTTCGGTTTCCTCCCACATTCCAAAGACGTACAGGTTTGTAGTTTAATTGGCTTGGTAAAATTGCAAAAAAATTGTCCCGAATGTGCGTAGGATAGCGTGCGGCGCGGACTCGGTGGACCGAAGGGACAGTTTCCGCGCTGTATCTCTAAACTAAACTATAGCATCTCAAAGTGCTCTGGTGCCAATGAACTGTGTACAGCAGGCTACCTAATAATAACCAGGTAACCTGCTGTTTAATGATACTGAACGATTGCTCCCAAGAACACTGCTCTACTTGAAAGGACACAAGGTGGCGAAGGAACTCCCATGATGAGTGTTAGACTGCACCGCGCCTCTACTCTCTGGAGTTTAGAAGGATCAGGGAGACCTCATTGAAACTTACCCAACAGTGAAAGGCCTGGAGAGAGTGAATGTGGAGAGGATGTTTCCACTAGTGGGGAAATCTAGGACCAGAGGCTATAGCCTCAAAATTAAAGGACTGACCCATAGAAAGTTGATGAGGAATATCTTTAGCCAGAGGGTGGTGAATCTGTGGTATTCATTGCCACAGACAGCTGTGGAGGCCAAGCCAATCGGTATTTTTATTGCGGATATTGACAGGATTCTTGATTAGTAAGGCTGTCAGAGGTTATGGGTAGAAGGCAGGAGAATGGGGCTGAGAGGGAAAGAAAGATCAGCCATGATTGAATGGCAGAGTAGACCTGATGGGCCAAATGCCCTAATTCTGCTCCTCTAACTTAAGAACTCAGCTGGTCTGTCTGCATCTTTGGAGAGAAATGGACCGACAGTATTTCTTTGGTCAGGGCTGCTCTTCCAACTGACACCTTCTTCAGTGGGGAGGAATTGTTCACGTTTCAGGTCCTGATGCGGGCGGGGGTCCCTATCCATAAAGTTAACAATTCTTTCCCTCTAA
>CM075991.1:6139581-6169124 GCA_038087875.1 Malacoraja senta
GACTCGGTGTTAACAGAACTTCCTGGAGAACACCAGAGGCTTGTGATTCTTAGAACAGGACAGCACAGGATCAGGCCCTTCAGCCCACGACTTCTGTGCTGTATATGATAGAAGCATCGAACAGTACAGCACAAGAGCAGGCCCTCCGGCCCACAATGTCTGTGCCAAACATGATGTCAAGAACATTACTTATCCACCTGCACATAACTCGTGTACCTCCATTCCCTAATGGTGGCTGCACATGTAGATAGTGTGGCAAAGAAGGTGTATGGTATGTTTGCCTTCATTGCTGGTGTTATTGAATATAAGACTCAGGATGTCAGGATGCAGCTCTATAATTAGGCTGCCGTTGGAGTATTGTGTGCAGTTCTGGTCACCCCATTACAGGAACGTTTCAGGATAAGGAGTCACCCCACTAAGATGAGAAGGAAATATTTCTCTGAGGGACAGGAATCTTTGGAATTGAGGGAGGACCGCATTGAAACATACAGCATAGTGAAAGGCTTGGATAGAGTGGATGTGGAGACGATGCTTCCACTAGTGGGAGAGTCTAGGACTCTAGGAAATCATTGCCTCAGAATTATAAGACGTTGCTTTAGGAAGATGAGAAGGAATTTCTTTAGTCAGAGGGTGGTGAATCTGAGGAATTCTTTGCCGCAGAAGGCTGTGGAGGCTAAGCCAGTGGTCAGAGATAGAGAGATTCTTTTTTTTTAATTTTTTTTTTTTTAATTTTTTTTATTAGAAGTATTTTACATTACAGTTATCTGCAATAACATAACATAATTTTATACAATTCTTGTACCACTTCTGTTTTTCAACTTTAATAGAAATAAGGATAGAAAGAGCTCGCAAAGATAGTCAGTGAGTGAATGAAAAAGTGGTCCAGGAACACTCTTGTGAACCTAAACCACAAGAAGTAGTTAAAGAAGAAAAGAAAAAAAGAGAAAAAAGAAAATAAGATAGGACAATATGAGAGGGATGTGTCTACTTATCTTTACTCACCCCTCGCCAGGTCCTAAAACCATTTACTATCAACATTTTGTTGCACCCTATGTTTGTAATAAGTCGATATATGGAGACCAAATCTTTTGGAATTGGTCTTGTTTACCTGCTAGGAGGAATCTCATATCTTCTAAATGTAACAATTCCGACATATTAGAAGTCCACATTTTTATTGTTGGCGTAGGGGCATTTTTCCAAAATTTCAATATCAGTTGTTTTGCTGTTATTAAGCCATAACTAAGAAAACTCCTTTGAAATAGATAGATTCTTGATTAGTACAGGTGTCAGAGGTTATGGAGAGAAGGCAGGGGAATGGGGTTCGGAGGGAGAGATAGATCAGCCATGATTGAATGGTGAAGTGGACTTGATGGCACGAATGGCCTAATTCCACACCTATTACATGACACAAATTCTCTACCCTGGGAGTTGAGTATGTTCAGTTATTGAATGTATTCAAGAACAAATTAGATAGGGACTAACTGGGGGTTATCGGGAATAGTCAGGAAAATGGCATCGAACCCAAGAATTTCCCAGGTATAAGGGTTCTACAGTTGATCCTTTCTTCTTAGTATTACAAAGAGGGCCCAGCCACTGCAAATCCCCAGTCGTAGTCTTACCTTTGTGATTCCCAGTACTCCGATGTTGGGGCTGGAGGATGTGGACCCATTTCCGGTGCCAAACAGCCCGTCCAGTATACAGGAAAAACCTTCAACCATGATGCCCCTGAAAACAAAGAAACGCCAAGGTGTAGGAACAATCACCTGGGTACCGCTGGTCAAATACAAAACAAACAGGCATCTGCCACCTTAGTTACCCGGGCAATTCAACAGTGGCGCAGCGGCAGAATTGATGGCTTAAAGCCCTGTCCCACGGTACGAGTTCATTCCAAGAGTTCTCCCGAGTTTGCCCTGATTCGAACTCGGAGATTTACTATAATGGCCACTCGTCAGTACTCAGGGCTCTCGTGGACATTTTTCATCATGTTGAAAAATCTTCACGAGTCTTCCCGTGCTTACCTGCCGTTAGCGAGTCTTCCCGAGTACCTGCCGTTAGCGCTAAGAGGCGTCCCCGAGCTCCAACGCTACGTTCATTCTCCGTGCTTACCACGAGTTTGATTTTTGTTTAAACTCGGGAGAGCGTTTGGAATGAAATCGTACCGTGGGACAGGACCATAACAGCGTCAGAGACCTGGGTTCAATCCTGACTAAGGGGGCTATCTGTACGAGGTTTGTACATTCTCCCTTTGACCCACCGAGTCCGCTTCTAAGGGCACACCGCACACTAATGCTATCCTTCACACTAGGGACAATTTACAATTATACCAAGCCAATTAACCTACAAACCTGTACATCTTTGGAGTGTGGGAGTAAACTGGAGTGCCCAAAAAAATCTCACATGGTCACAAGCAGAACGTACAAACTCCGTACAGACAGCACCGGTTGTCAGGATCGTACCCACGTCTCTGGCGCTGAGGCAGCAACTCTACCGCTGTGCCACCCTAGTCGAATAGCTGTGGTCATTTTAGTGCCTCTGTCATTGATGCCCCGGTTTTACTGATGAATATCTTTTTAGTTGCACAACTCCTATGGCTGGTTTTGAACCTTGTCTTACTGTCCACTGCACTGTTAGTGACTCGCACACCATGTTGCCACCTCTACACACAAAGGCGCGCACCCACACACAAAGACAGAAAGGCGCGCTTGCGTGCACACACACACACAAAGAAACACCCACACACAAAGATGCGCACACACACAAAGACACACCCACACACACACAAAGATGCGCACACACACACAAAGTCACGCACACACACACACACAAAGTCACGCACACACACATACAAAGACGCACACACACACACACAAAGTCACGCACACACACATACAAAGACGCACACACACACACACAAAGTCACGCACACACACATACAAAGACGCACACACACACACACACAAAGACCAAGGCACGGTCGCGCACACACAAAGACACAAAAGCAGACACACACACACACACAAAGACTCAAAGGCATAAAAGCACATAATGGCGCACGCACACACACAAAGGTTCACACACACACACACACACACACACACACAAAGTCACGCACACACACACACAAAGGCGCGCACACACACACACACACACACACACACACACACACAGGCACATACACACACAAGGACGCGCACACGCTTCAGACAGTGTTTGATTACCTGTTGATTGCGTGTACCGGCGGGGTTGGGGCACCGGACAGCCGGGCGCAGGCATAGTAATCGCCGATGGACTCGATAATACTGGCAATGACCGCACTCATCATCCCGATCACTCCCGCTAGGGACACAGTGGGGAGCCCCCACTGTACTGTGAAGGGCGAGAACAAAATGATCAGTTCTGCTCGGGAAATAAGCTCTTCAATATCACAACTGCCAAAAGACAAATCAATAAGGCTCAACTAAATAGCAAAGGATCAACTTCAAAAGAGTGCGGCCAAGTTGCAGACACGATAGGAAAAAAAAAGTGTGCTTTTAAAAATTAGAATAGTTTGCAAGAATCATTTGGACCCCCATTTCTGAGTTGGGAAAATAGCTTAAACATCATGGGAAGACACAAAGTGCTGGAGTAACTCAGCAGGTCAGGCAGCATCTCTGGAGAAAATGAATAGGTAACGTTTTGGGTCGAGACCTTGAAACATGCCGCCTGTTACTCCAGCATTTTGTGTCTATTGTCGGTGTGAATCTGCATCTCCAGTTCCTTCCCACACATATTGAATGATACTTTTGGTGGGAGCTTGCTCAGCACACCAACATAAAAATGACACATCGAGAAGCCGAATACAAATTCAAGTTCTCCGCGTGATCCATCAGTAAAGTCTCAAAGAGCAGTGTATGGAAAGCTAATGGCTCCAATCAGCAAAGGGCCATCAGGAACTCACTGATGGAAACCATTCTTGCTATTGAGGGAGTGCAGCGTAGGTTTACAAGGTTAATTCCCGGGATGGCGGGGCTGTCGTATGCTGAGAGAATGGAGCAGCTGGTCTTGTGCACTCTGGAGTTTAGAAGGATGAGAGGATATCTCATTGAAACATATAAGATTGTTAAGGGCTTGGACACGTTAGAGGCAGGAAACATGTTCCCGATGTTGGGGGAGTCCAGATCCAGGGGCCACAATTTTAAGAATAAGGAGTAGGCCATTTAGAACAGAGACGAGGAAACACTTTTTCTCACAGAGAGTGGCGAGTCTGTGGAATTCTCTGCCTCAGAGGGAGGTGGAGGCAGGTTCTCTGGATGCTTTCAAGAGAGAGCTAGATAGGGCTCTTAAAAATAGCAGAGTCAGGCGATATGGGGAGAAGGCAGGAACGGGGTACTGATTGGGGATGATCAGCCATGATCACATAGAATGGCGGTGCTGGCTCGAAGGGCCGAATGGCCTACTCCTGCACCTATTGTCTATTGTCACTTCAGAGAAAGTGGGCATGATAATAAGGAGTGCGTACTTACAGGGGTAAGGGACTTTGAACCACGGTGCCACATCGAGGACCCCTTTCTTTGCGTCGGTGCGGGCATAGTAACCGTACTGACTACTGTCTGGTGGGAAGACATCAGTCACCGTGAAAATGAAGCACAGAAACCACGACACCAGGATGGCCAAAATAATCTACAGGAGCCAAACCAAGAGCAAAATTAGATATCACAGGAAGGAATGCAATTAGCTACACTTGCAATTTCTTATCTCCGTGAAGGAACCAGAAGACTGATCTTCTGCAACTCAGAAAGGTGGCCAGCATCAAAGACTCACACCACCCTGGTCACGCTCTTGTTTCACTCTTACAACCAGGAGGTATACAAATCTGTAAACCGTGACCACGAGGTTCAAGAATAACTTCTTCCCAACAACCATTAGCCTCCACAACACTGCACATTATCTACATACTCTTCATTATCTCTCTACATCATCGTCTGTATCTCTTATTTCCCTTTCCCGTGGCATTCAGACTGAAGAAGGGTCTCGACCCGATACATTACCCATTACTTTTCTCCACAGCTGCTGCCTGTCCCACTGAGTTACTTCAGCTTTTTGTGTCTCTCTTCAGTTGAAACCAGCATCTGCAGTTCCTTGGTAGACAAAAGTGCTGGAGAAACTCAGCGGGTGCGGCAGCATCTATGGACGAAGGAAATAGGCAACGTTTCGGGACGAAACCCTTCTTCAGACTGATGCAGGGTTGGGGGGGGGGGGCGGGAAGAAGAAAGGAAGAGGAGGAGCCAGAGGGCTGAGGGAGAGCTGGGAAGGGGAGGAGACAGCAAGGGCTTCTGTCCTGGGCCTCCTCCACGGCCAGAGTGAGCACCACCGGAAATTGGACGAGCAGCACCTCATATTCCGCTTGGGCAGTTTATACCCCAGCAGCTTGAACATTGACTTCTCCAATTTCCGGTAGCCCTTGCTGTCTCCTCCCCTTCTCAGCTCTCCCTCAGCCCTCTGGCTCCTCCTCCTCCTTTCTTCTTCCCGCCCCCCCCCCCCCCCCCCCCCCACCCTGCATCCGTCTGAAGAAGGGTTTCGGCCCGAAACGTTGCCTATTTCCTTCACTCCATAGATGCTGCCGCACCCGCTGAGTTTCTCCAGTACTTTTGTCTACCTTCGATTTTCCAGCATCGGCAGTTCCTTCTTGAACATCTGCAGTTCCTTCCTACACTATACAACATTAACATATGACCTATGAACTTCTTTGGTTGCAGTATGGACTTCAATCTTTTTTATGCACTGTCATTGGGGTTATTAATTTATTGATTTTTCGCTTATTATATATTATTATCTATGTCTATTGTGTTACAGGCCAGTTGTGCAGCTGCAATTAAGAACTTCATTACTTTGTTGTCGGTTAAATTAAAAACTTGATAATTTTACACACCTGGAATTTGCCTGGTTGGGCAGTTAGGTTTTACAGTGGGAAATTAAAGATTTAAAAAAAAATGCAATTCCAATCTGAAACAGAGGCAGAAAATACTGAAAGCTAACGTCAGATTAGGCAGTATTTGTGGAGTGCGATATCCGGCATTCCCTCTCACTTCATCCCTCCCCTACCCAAGTCGCACCAGCTTCTCGAATTCACCCAACTAACAGCTAACAATGGCCTGTTTCCTTTATCATCGTTACTTTCTTGCATATCTTTCATTCATTGTTCTTTATCTCTCTACATCATCGTCTATATCTCTTGTTCCCCTCTCCCCTGACTAGTCTGAAGAAGGGTCTCGACCTGAAATGTCACCCATTCCTTTTCCCCAGAGATGCTGCCTGTCCCGCCGAGTTACTGCAGCTTTTTGTGTCTATCACAGATTTGATCTTCCAGGACTAAAACCTGTGGTCAGAACCGATCTGAAACATTAACTGGTCCCCTATGTATAGATGCTGCTTGACCTAATGAGTGTTTCCAGAATTTTTTGTTTTTGTTTTACAGTTGGACACAGCCCAGCGTTATCCAAGTTACTCTGATTGGTAGTGAGAACGGGGGGAGATGGGCAGCCATCTCTTTGGGCCAAGACACAAGGGTCAACCTGTTGGATCAAGGATCAAGCGCAAAACTTTAGCATCTGGACTCTGGCTCCAGGGTGGGGGGTACCATATTGTAGACAGGACGATCAACAAAAGCTTATCTTACTTGAGATGTCCTGCTGAGATACTCCCAAGAGGAGCAGGGGTGTTCCACCTTGTAATTGGGACCCAAGTCCCTCTGTGGTTTCCACCCTCCGAGTCCTCTGTGCTCCACTAATTACAAACTTTTGCCCTTCTTTAAATCGCTCTATCAATGGCGGACATGTCTTCAAGCTGGCATCAAACTCCTGAATTTTCTCCCCAAATCTCTCCGCTCCACTCCCTTCCGCCCCCCCCCCCAAGACGTTTCTCAAAACCAATTTCTTCAACCAACCCAATACTCACTGTCCGAATGTGTCTCAACAATCTCCTTTAGACTTTGCTTTAGCGATACTTACAAAGCCATTCTTCAATGTTCCCCTGTTAGCATGAGCCAACTAAAGCCTAGGATTTGCCAATTAGTGGCCACATTAGCCCATTATCACAGGTCAACAGTTACATCTCAACCATACATTCCACAGTAGGTGAACTTCCTAGCCCATTTTGCATTAAAAAAAGACCAACATGATAAGCTATCGTTGGCTGGCTGGCCAGGACAGTGTATTAAAGAGCTGGTAACCTTTGAGAAAGAACGTTCAGGTCCCAACCATCCTAACAATAGATACAAACATTCGAAAGCCTCAATTCAAAGATGAATAGGGGAGTTATCTCAGACATCCCACGGAACACTTATACTCAAAATATTGCCAAAGTTTAGAGGAGCATTTTTAAAAATAAGAAATATTGCGCGGAAACAGGCCCTTCCGCGATCCCCGCACACTGACCAACACACACACACACACACATTTCTTACAATTGTACCAAGCCAATTCGCCTACAAACCTGTACATCTTTGGAGTGTGGGAGGTAACTAGGGCACCGAGTGAACCCACACAGGTCACGGGGAGAATGTGCAAACTCCAAACAGACAGCGCCCGTAATCAGGATCGAACCGGGTCTCTGGCGCTGTAAGGCAGGAATTCTACCGCTGCGCCACCGTGCCACCCAAAATTTGTTTGCCCCCTTTCCTTTGTTACAAAACGGATCTCTCTGGCTGTGGAGATCTTAGGGGCACTCGGAGCTAATGCAAATTGTAATGGACACTCAAGCCTCCCTTTTTATGACAAGCCTTCTAGCTTTCCTACTACTGAGGCAGGAGATGATGAGAAAGTGGCGGAAGTGTGGACATCCCACGCTCTCATTATGCACCAGCCCATTGTTATCACGTTATTACCCCTAGGAGAGCAGCAACTTACCGGGAACATTTTGAATAGCTGCAACTTGTAGGCAGTCCACCCCTTTTTGTATTTGTAAATCGGAAGAGGCAGTTTGATGTTCCGAGCGTATTGAGAGAATATCAGCACCAATAATATTGTCCTGGAAGAGAAATCAGCAGTTTAAAAGTTCAGTTTAGTTCTGTTTATTATCACGTCTGCCAATATGCAATATATATTTCCATTTGCAAAGTGTAAAAGAATGTACCTACAGCATCGCGATGCCCCAGTGTTTGCCAGCTCGCTCCCCTGCTGCCTGGTAACCGGACAGGCCGATCAGTGTCACAGTTGGGGTGATGGTGAGGGGTCCAATGTAGTCGAGGAGCACTCCCGGTAGCCCCATGAAACCGATCACCACCTCCACGAGGGAAGATACCAGGACGGCTCCCTGGATCTGCAGAGAAGAGATTTGAATCATTCGAATGTGCCATGACAAAATCACCACCAAACAGACGGCTCTTCTGCAGTCAAAGAAACACTCCTGAAGCAACAAGGGGGACCAATACGGAGAATTGCAGGCGAGTACAAAACAGAACAAACATCGAACAGTAAGGGTCAAGGAAAGAGCGTTCACGTCGCGGCCCTGTTTCCACCAATCTTTCCACCACCACGCACAAGAAGCGACAAGACAGACATCATTGTATGCAGATGCCGAGAAGTGTGTTCATCTCTGGCTGAACAACTTCTAATCTTGTGTGTGGACTCGATAAGAAGAAGATCAAACAGTACAGCACAAGGACCCACAATGTCTGTGCAGAACACGATGCCAAGACCATCACTAAAGTGCTAGAGTAACTCAGCGGGTCAGACCGCAGAGGATGGGTGAGGCTTCGGGTCGGAACCCTTCTTCAGACCTATGTCCATCTACCTGTACATAATCCAGATCCCTCCATATTCATTTGTACAAAAGTACAAGAGAAATTACAAAAAACGTCCTGTTCCCATCTCAGATGAGGATCCGGACTTACCGGAAAAATTGAACACTTTTTATGCACGCTTTGATAATGTCACCCCGCCATCCATGCCTCCCCCCCCCCACCTAACTCAGCACCATTCACCATCTCTGAGGAGGTGGTGAGGGCGGCCTTCAAAAATCTTAATAAAAGAAAAGCGGCAGGGCCAGACGACCTCAGCCCCGCTGCCCTTAACCACTGTGCAGCTCAGCTGGCTCCTGTGTTCACCTCCATCTTTAACACTTCCCTCAGCCAATGTAGAGTCCCGCAGTGTTTTAAAGCATCCATTATCATCCCTGTGCCCAAGTCCTCCAAGGTGAGCTGTCTGAACGATTTTAGACCTGTTGCACTAACATCAGTTGCCATGAAGGCCTTTGAGCACATAGTCCTCACCCATCTGAAAAACATACACTGTCCCCATCATGGACCCTTTTCAATTTGCATACAGCGCCAACCGGTCTGTGGAGGATGCTATCAACCTAGCTCTTCACTACTCCCTACATCATTTGGAATCACCGAACACTTATGCACGCATCATGTTTATAGATTTTAGCTCGGCCTTTAATACTATACACCCAATTAAACTCTACAATAAACTGTTGGACATGGGCATTCACCTAGCCATGTGCCATTGGATTTTACATTTTCTGACAAACAGACAACAAAGAGTCAAGGTGGGTGAAAAACTCTCCAGCCCTCTGACTCTCAATACAGGAGCCCCTCAAGGGTGCGTTCTGTCACCTCAGCTCTTCTCACTTTACACCAACAACCTCACATCCCAATGCAGCTCAGTTAAAATTTTCAAATATGCAGACGACACGACAATAATTGGCCTCATCTCAGACAACAATGAATCACAATACCATCAAACAGTGGACAGCGCAGTCAAATGGTGCGCAGAAAACAACCTCCAGCTTAACACCTCAAAAACCTTAGAAACCATCATAGATTTCAGACGCAAACAAAACCTCAAACCCCCGGTCCATGTCAACTCCCATCCCATAACCTCCACAAACTTATTTAAGTTTCTGGGCACCTATATCTGCAATAATCTAAAATGGCACATCAATGCTGACCACATCATTAAGAAAGGACAACAACGCCTATACTTCCTCAGACAGCTCAAGAAGTTCAGAGTCCACAAACACCTCCTGGTACGCTTCTATCAATCCATCATTGAAAGCATCATCACTTCCTCAATCACAGTCTAGTACGGAAACACTGACAGTCACTCACTACACAGAATACAGCGCATTGTCTCCAAGGCCTCTGGGATCATCAACTCTCCCCTCCCCTCAATCCATTCCATTTACCTCCAACGTACCTCAAAACGGGCAACTAAGATCATCTCGGACCCCTCCCATCCAGCAAACCACCTTTTCCAGTCTCTCCCTTCAGGGAGGCGCCTTAGGTCACTTGCTACAAAATCCACCCGTTTTAAAAACAGTTTCTTCCCCTCAGCAATAAGAACACTTAATTCCCTCCAATAACTTTTTGACTTTGATGTATACAGTGTCTTGTCTATGGTTTTTGTCTGTGATTTGTGATGTGCTTTATTATTATGATCTGTGTTGTTATTAGTGTTAATGTGCTAAAGCAGTGTACCATCATGTACCGAACCCAATTACCACCAACCCTGGTCGTGTGGCAAATAAAGTTTCTATCTATCTATCTATCTTATGGGCCTGTCCCACGGGCATGCGACTCCATGCGGCAAGCGCGACCTAACCGGAAGCGGGAGCCGTGCGGGGGCCGCGCGGAGGTCGCGGGGCCGGTCCAACTTCGATCGCCGGAGCCGTATGGAGTTGTGCGGAGCTGGTCCCGACATCGCGCGGGGCTCCGAAAAACTGACACTGTTCAAAAATTCCGCGCGGCACCGGCCTGCCGCCCCGCAGCCGCATCGAGGCCGTGCGCACCGCCTCAACGCCGTACGCACAGTCTTGACATCACTCGACCTCCGCGCGGCCCCCGCTTCCGGTTTGGTAGCGCTTGCCGCATGCAGCCGCATGCTGGTGGGACCGGCCCTGTACGGGGATCACTCGACCTCCGCGCGGCCCCCGCTTCCGGTTAGGTCGCGCTTGCCTCATGGAGTCGCATGCCCGTGGGACAGGCCCTTAATGGTCCCACCTCCTTTCTGCCGCTTAGCCTGACACTTGCAACTCAAATTTGAAACCCTCAACAAGCTGCCACAGGCATGATGGGCCAAATTGCCTCTGTAATGCAGCAGGTAGTGGCACAGTGGTACAACGGTAGATCTGCTGCCTCAACTCCAGTGACCTGGGTTCAAGCCTGAACTCTGGTTTGTCTGTGTGGAGTTGGCACATTCATAAGTCATAGGAGCAGCATTAGGCCATTCAGCCCATTTAATCTATTCCGCCATTCAATCATGGCTGGTCATGGTTCATAACGTCATCAGTGAGAGTAGAATTCGACCATTCGGCCCATCAAGTCTATTCTGCCATTCAATAATGGCTGATCTATCTCTCCCTCCTAACCCCATTTTTCTGCCTTCCCCCCATAACCTCTGACACCCATACAAATCAAAAATCTATCTTGGCCTCCACAGCCTTCTGTAGCAAAGAATTTCACAGATTCACCACCCTCAGAGTAAAGAAATGTCTCCTCCACTCCTTCCTAAAAGAATGTCCTTTCATTCTGAGGCTATGACCTATAGTCCTAGACTCTCCCACTAGTGGAAACATCCTCTCCACATCCACTCTATCCAATCCTTTCACTATTCTGTATGTTTTAATGAGGTCCCTCTTCTAAACTCCAGCGAGTATAGGCGCAGTGCCAACAAACGCTCATCATAGATTAACCTACACATTCCTGGGATTATTCTTGTAAACCTCCTCTGGACCCTCTCTAGAGCCTGCACATCCTTCTTCAGATATGGTGCCCAAAATTGCTCGCAATATTCCAAATGCAGCCTTACCAGTGTCTTATAGAGCCTCAACATTACATCCCTGTTTCTGCATACAAGCCCTATTGAAATAAATGCGAGCATTGAGTTTGATTCTATAACTACGTGGGTTGCTCTAGGTGCTGGGATTCTGTGTACGAGAATGTAGATCTCAAGTTGATAAAAACATAACGAGGAAAGGTCACTTACAAATTAGTGGAAGGACAGGATAAACTTGTGGGCCGAGTGGCCTCCTAGTATATGATAAGGAAATATGAAATAAGTAATCCATGGCGATTGTTACCTCTCGTATCCTTGGGTGCCAAATATGTGACGTGTCCACATTTTCAGAGCTATTTGGAAAAGGGAGACCTGAAAAGAAAAGACAGGGATAGGAGTTAGTTTGGTTTTTGTTTTGTTTAATTGAGTAATACAGCACGGAAACAGGCCCTTCGGCCACCAAGTCCGCGCCGACCAGTAACCCCATACACTAGCACTGTACCTACACACTAGGGGCAATTTACAATCTTTACCGAAGTGAACTAGACAATAGACAATAGGTGCAGGAGTAGGCCATTCGGCCCTTCGAGCCAGCACCGCCATTCAATGTGATCATGGCTGATCATCCCCAATCAGTACCCCGTTTCTGCCTTCTCCCCATATCCCCTGACTCCGCTATTTTTAAGAGCCCTATCTAGCTCTCGCTTGAAAGCATCCAGAGAACCTGCCTCCACCGCCCTCTGAGGCAGAGAATTCCACAGACTCACCACTCTCTGTGAGAAAAAGTGTTTCCTCGTCTCCGTTCTAAATGGCTTACTATAAATGGCAGAAAATGAAATGCAGTTGCAAATGCTTTTAAGTTTGATCTCCAAACATATTAACGTCTGCACGGTGGCCAACGGGATCGCTCTCAGTCAAAACGTTGAACCTGTTGCCCTGCACCTAAGACCATCTGGTCAAACAGTGACAGCTCTGGGACCTGGCCAGGCCAGCACTTCCTTTCCCCTTCCCTGACGGCTACGCGCACGACCGGATCAGTTGAAGGACATTCCCTACCTGTGTTGTTGCATTTCCATTTATCCAAGGCCAGAATAGCTCGAGCAGGAGCCAGGAAAGCAAAGGCGCTGGCCTGGAACAAGGGCAGCCTGAGGAACACACAAACAAAAACCTGTTGTAAGAGGAACACGGCGTTGACGATTCTCCCGCTGGATTTGTGTCATTGGGTGCTCGGTCAGGACCTGATGGGCTAATGGGCCAGGCTCTGTGCTGCAACGGCTATACAAGTAAAAGCTCAGTGCAGAATTCAAAATGATATCAATTGCGTGCAACATTCAGTGTAAAAATATTTAGCAAAATTACCATGATTAGTGCTGTAGGAAACAATGGATAAAATGGTTCCCTTCAAGTACTGAGATAGCAAATAGTTTACTCCAGTGGGGAAGAATTACACAGTGGTACAATGGTAGAGGTTGCTGCTGTACAGCTCCAGAGACCATGGTTCGATCCTGACGACGGGTGGTGTCTGTACGGAGTTTGTACATTTTCCCTGTGACCGCGTGGGTTTTCTACAGGTGCTCCTGTTTCCTCCCACATTCCAAAAACATGCAGTTTTGTAGGTTAGTTGGCTTCTGTAAATTGTCCTTAGTGCGTAGGATGGGACTAGTGTATTACGTGTAGGGAGGAACGGCAGATGCTGGTTTAAACCGAAGAGAAAACACTAAATGCTGGAGTAACTCAGTGGGACAGGCAGCATCTCTGGAGAGGAATGGGTGATGTTTTGGGTCGAGACCCTTCTTCAGACTGAAAGTCACGGGAAAGGAAAACGAGAGGTATAGATTGTGAAGTAGAGGGATATAGAACAAATGACTGAAAGATATGCAAAAAAGTAACAATGATAAAGGAAAAAGGCCATTGCTAGCTGTTTGCTAGGTGAGAACGAGAAGCTGGCGTGACTTGAGTGGGGGAGGGATGGAGTGAGAGGGAATGCAGGGATTACTTGGAGTTAGAGAAATTAATATTCAACTAGTGTGTTACGTACTAGTGTGTTAAGTTAATTTGACTTTGATAAAAATTGTAAATTGTCCCTCGTCTGTAGGATAGTGCTAGTGTACGGGGATCACTGGTTGGCGCAGACTCGGAGGGTCGGTTTCTACGCTGTATCTCTAAAACTTTAAGCCCCCATCCCTTTGTACAGACAGTGGTCAGAATCTAAGTGAAATCTCCATGAACTATTTGTTCAAGAGTTGGACGTGGAGATAACAGACGCCATGCGTAAGGCAATCAATTGGCACAACGGGACTAGACTCAAACATGATAAAAAAAAATGCAGACTTGAACTCTGACATACATCGGAAAATTTATGAGTAATTTTACACTTTAAAAAAAAAGAAGCAATTTGTAAGACAAACAACAAGCCAAGGATCTTCACTTCCTGGGCAAGATAAGATAGAAGATTGTTAACTAGTTACGGTCAAACACCATAAAACACACTGTGGTGCATTGTGTGTGTGGCACCAAAGCTAAAGCCCAGATTTTTTCCAAGTAACCACTTCCTTTATGCTTTGTGTTGAACACACAGATACAGTGAACACAGCTGGACTGAGAGGAAACGACACTTGACGTTTGTTGCTGATTACCAGACAATTCCAAAGCCAAGTAAATAATCCAGTCATTAATTACTGGATCACCATTTTGTTTAGCGTCAACTGTATCTAAAACATTCCCTCTGCAATTATCTACAGTGGAACAGTGACGTCTTGTTCTACCTGCACAAATGTACAACCAACTCCAAAATGCAATTTAAAGACAATTATTCAAGGTTTGATGGATTGAACCGATTGAAAGATACTGCACGGAAATGGGGATTTCGACCCACCTCACTGAGCACTGATCACCCCTTCACATGAGTTCTATCTTATCCCACTCTCGCATCCACTCCCTACACACTAGGGGGAAACCTATCAGAGAACCATTAACCTACAAGCCCGCGCGTCTTTAGAAAGTGGGTGGGAACCGGAGCTCCCGAGGTACAAATTTAGAGGTAGAGAAGGTACAAATTTCACGCGAACGGCACCCGAAGTCAGGATCGAACCCCGGTTCCCTGGCACTGTGAGGCGGCAGCTCTACCACCTGCACCCGTGTCACACGCATACATTTTAAGGAAAGGCACACAATTCTGTGGAGGGTACGCAAGGTACTCTTTAAAACCTACAAGTTTTTAAATGATGAGAGGCATAGATAGGGTAGCTGGTCAAAAATGTTTTCCCAGGATGGAAAAGTCAAATAATTGCTTTAAGGCTAGAGGGGCAATGTTTAAAGGAGATGTGCGGGGCAAGTTTTTTGTTACACAGTGTCTGGAGTGGTGGTTGACGAGGATATGTTAGTAGCATTTAATAGACTTTTGGACAGGCATTATGGTTATACAGGGAATGGAGTGATATTGGTAATATGTAGTTAAGTGAAGGTCTTGGCATCATTTTCAGCACATCCATCTTCTATTTGGATACTTCGCTTACCTAAACAAATGCAAATGGTGCTCAGTTTTGGTTGACAACGCGTTTGTGGGCGGCCATGGTGGTGCAGCGGTAGAGTTGCTGCCTTACAGCGCTCGCAGCAACAGAGACCCGGGTTCGATCCCCACTACGGGTGCTGTCTGTACGGAGTTTGTACGTTCTCCCTGTGACCTGCGTGGGTTTTCGCCGAGATCTTCGGTTTCCTCCCACACTCCAAAGACGTGCAGGTTTGTAGGTTGGTGTATGCGTAAATTGGCCCTCGCACGTGCAGGATAGTGTTAGTGTGCGGGGATCACTGGTTGGCGCGGACTCGGTGGGCCGAAGGGCCTGTTTCCGCTCTGTATCTCTAAACTAAAGTAAACTAAAGCACAAGGAAAAACCTCGGGATGTCTTACGAAATATAAATTGAGTGACGTTGCGAAATTAGGTCAAAAGTAATCAACGAGAGTTAAGAGAGCTTTTCCTTCAGCTTGAGCTGGGTTTGAAACAAGGTCAATACAAGGCTTTAATCGGCTGTGCCATCCAGAGGGTCTCTCAGAAATCCAGGGATTAGCAGCTGTTATTCACTTGTTTTTACCACATCTATCTCATCTCACGAGGTACAATGATCCACCTCCAACTGAGACAGAAAGAGTAAATCATGGGAACTCATCTCTCCGGGAATGGCCTGCCATCATTCAGTGCTTCTATATCATCGGCTAAATCATGGAATTCCCTGCCTTCCTGTGGTAGGGACCAAAGCAGTTCAAGGCAAACGCTGGCTGCCACATTCCAGGGCAGCTAACTAAGCAATGCCTCACAGTTTCTCTTGCTCTCTCTTTTGTTGATCTAACACTTTAAATGGGGCTTGCATTTCTATAGTGCCCGCCAAGGCCTTGGGATGTCTCCAGTTGCTTTTCAGCCAAAGAACAACTTTGAAAGTACACGTCCTATGCACTACGAGTTAGAACATAGAACAGTCCAGCACAGGAACGGGCCGGAGGTCAGATGGGCTGGCGGGCGGCGGGTGCCAGAGGTCGGTCTAGAATGCGCCGCCGAGGGAACAAAGAGGGACCCAGGCGCCAGGCGAACGCGGACTCCGCTCCCGGGTGGTACTAGAGAAGGGCACCCTGGGGAAGGATTTCCGGGACAGCTGGGGGATGGAATGCATCCTTGACAAGTATGGAGATATAGATGTATAATAGTATATACTTAATATTGAATAATATTTGTATTATGGCGGCGTGTTTTGTTTTGATTTATTTTGTACTGTACATATTATAGTAAATAATTTAATAAATTATTTTTGGTTTAAAAAAAAAGTGGGACTCAGCATGGGGGGGGGGGGGGGGGTAATGCCGACCCGGCGTGGGAGGGCCGCTGAAAACACTTTGTCACTTTGTCTGTGTCCTGTACGAGGCGACTCTTTGCATACATTGAGTATGGCACGCAAGACAAAGAATTTCACTGTGGCATATTACAGGTGATATTTTATCATGGTCTTTGGTCACGGTCACGGCAGATTGACCTCGGTTTCAAAGGCTGCTCCAAACCAGCTGCATTGTTGTCGTCACCAGGTTAGTGCTTGGCAAGGGGCCTACCTGCATCCGAACGTGGTTTGCAGCAGCGTGGTCAAGCCCACGCAAAAGAAGATGGTCCCAATCAGTTGGCTGGTAGCCCATTGATCAAAGCCGACACACATGGCTTCCGCCAGCAGGAAGGGCACAGCGATGGTGCCACTGAAGCAGGTCAGGTAATGCTGGGGAGAAACAAGGAGGGAAAGAGAAGCGGAGGTCAAACTCACGGATCGCAGTCTGGAAATACTCAAACACCAGCGGCCCAACCCAACAGTATCACAAATGCCGAGCGGATATGCATAGCCGTCTCTGCATGGGCAAGGGAACAAGCAGCGTCTGTAGGTTTATAGAGGGTTCCTGCCACCCAACAAAAAGAAGAAGACACCAGAAGTCTGAAATAAAAACAGAAAATATTGATAAATACGCACAAGGCTAGTCGGCATCTATGGAGAGAAAAACAGCGTTAATATTACGTTATTGGCCTTTCCCCAGAATAGAGAATAGATACAAATTAAATATGTATCAAGGTGTAGGGCATCTGTTCATACCAGTTCTCCATTATCCCACTCATATCCACTCCCGAGCACTCAGGCCAATTCACTGAGGCCAATTAACCTACAATCTCGCACGTCTTTGCGATGTGGGAGGAAACCGGAGCACCTGGAGGAAAACCCACTTGGTCACAGGGAGGACATGCAAACTCCAGACAGGCAGCATCCGAGGTCAGATTGGAACCCGGGTCTCTGATGCTGTGAGAGGCAGCAGCTCCATCAGCTGCACATGCTCTGATGTTTATTGCAGTGTTTTGCATCTCACAGTTTCAGTGTTTAATTGCCTCTCCCTCCGATGCTGCCAATCACAGGCTATGTGTAAGAAGGAACTGCAGATGCTGGTGTACACCGAAGATGGACACAAAATGTGGGAGCAAATCAAAGGGTCAGTCAACATCTCTGGAGAAAGGGAAGAGGTGACGTTTCGGGTCGAGACCCTTCATCGGACCCGGGTCTCAATCTGAAACGTCACCTGGTCTTTTTCTCCAGAGATGCAGGCTCACCCAGAGTGACTCCAGCATTTCATGTCTAATCGCTGCACACACTCCCTCCATTGAAGTCACAAGCCTTCATTGTCCCTCTCCCAGCAATCGCCACCATCTCCAATTTCAATCAGCCTCTCCTGTTCTCTGCCCCAACACAGACACTCTTTGCTCTCCCGTCCTTTGCACCTTAAAATGTCTTTGATTTCTAACTTTACGCTGGCCTGGTTAAATGGCTGTTGAGCTCACCCACTTCACATCGACGCTGGCTCCAAGCCCAGTGTGGTTTCCTTGGAGCCTGTTTAAGCCCCCACAGAAGGATCCCTTTTCAAAAGGAACATCAAGCGAGAAACCTTGAAAGGCCTCGGAACTCTTTGAAGGCTGGTGGCTGCAGCAAGACCTTGAGGAAAGGAAGGCTCCCCCAACAGGAAGGCAAGTAAACAAAGCCGGCAGTATTAAACAATAAAGCCCTGTGGGAAGCCCGCTCTCCCACCTTGCCGTTCCCACTCCCACCTGTGTGACTCGACCATCAGCCGGCCATCGAAGCAGGCTGTCGCAGTGAGAAGAGATACACAGCAAGGAGGCTCCACAGTCCACACTCATAGACCATAGATCAGGCCCTTCGGCCCACTACATCTGTGCTGAATATGATGGCAAGATATTCAAATTTATTTAGAGATGGATCATCGAAACCAGCCCTTCGGCCCACTATGTATGTGGCGAATATGACGCCAATATCAACTAGCTTGGAGATATCGAGGGAAACAGGCCCTTCGGCCCACCATGCCGTACACTAGTTCTATGTTGTCCCACTTGTGCATTCCACACAATTTGACAGAAGCCAAATAACCTACAAACCTGCATGTTTTTGGAGGGTGGGAGGAAACCAGGGCACTCTGAGAAAACCCACGTGGTCACAAGGAAAATGTACAAACTCCGTGCAGACAGCACCCGTTGTCAGGATCGAACCCGGGTCTCTGATTGCAACTCTACCGCTGTGCCACTGTGTTGGCCCCCACTAATCTCATCTGCCTCAATCTGTTGCATATCCATGCGACTATCGAAAAGCCTTTTAAATGGCACTATCTTTATGCTATATTTGACCCCACAAATGAGCAGGGCAGAGGGAGGATGCAAAAGAAAACTCCTATTGTTTGCAAATTATGAACATTGAGGAACCCGCCCTCCATTTCCAACTACAGAGAACAATAGTGAACTTAGGGAACTTTGAGCAGATAAGATGTCCATGGGTTTTGCCCCAAATCGGGAACACCACTCCTCTTTGCTTTGAGATCTGGATGGGTCTGCGTCTCTCTTTATTTCCCCGACGCTGCGTAAGTTCAACGTTTCAGCTGTGATTTAATTTCCCCTTTTAGCGTTGCCCAGGTTACACGTTTACCAGACTGAGCCAGCGAGCAGGTTAATGATACGCTGCCAAGTAAACAGCGGCTGCATCTCTCCTCCGCAACTCTCTGCTGCTCAACTTTGCTCCCCTCGCTCAGCCTCCGCCGAGTCCTTGGTCAGCAAAGACATTCGGAAGGTGCAATCAACCTCACACCAACGATGTGGCGGTCAAGCCGCAGCCTGAACTCTGGTCCTTCTCCTCATCGCTTCACCAGTTCTTGTGCTGCAAGATTGGACTTTGACTTATCAATGAGGTAGCAAACCAGGCCAGCGAACACCAACATCAGCCGAGGGGAACATTGCATTCTGTCTCACACTCACTCTTTGAGGCAGCACGGTGGCACGCCAGTAGTTCCTGCCTCACACAGCGTCAGATAACCAGGTTCGATCCCGCCAACAGGTACTGTCTGTGTGGAGTTTGTACGTTCTCCCTGCAACCTGCGTGGGTTTTCTCAGGTTCTCCGGTTCCCTCCCACGTTCCAAAGACGTGCAAGTTGGTAGGTTAATTAGCTTCTGTAAATTGCCCCCAGTGTGTAGGATGCGAAAGTGAGATAACATGGAACTAGTGCATGGGTGATCGTTGGTCGGTATGGGACCTGTTGGGCCGAAGGGCCTGTTTCCACACTGTATCTCTAAACTAAACATCCTCCTCCACACCATATTCCAGTTCCAGCCTATCTCTTCAAGTAACCCCGGCATTCCCTCTCACTCCATCCCTCCCCCACCCAAGTCGCACCAGCTTCTCGTTTTCGCCCAACAAACAGCTACCAATGGCCTGTTTCCCTGAACATCGTTACCTTTTTGCATATCATTCATTCATTGTTCTTTATCTCTCTACATCATCGTCCCGTATCTCTCATTTCCATTTCCTGTGACTTTCAGTCTGAAGAAGGGTCTCGACCCAAAACGTCACCCATTCCTTCTCTCCAGAGATGCTGCCTGTCCCGCTGAGTTAATCCAGCTTTTGTGTCTATCTTCAGTTTAAACCAGCATCTGCAGTTCCTTCCTACACATCTAGCCTATAGCTCAACTGGAGAGCATTTGAAGGCAATGATAAAGACACAAAAGCTGGAGTAACTGAGTGGGTCAGGCAGCATCTCTGGAGAAAAGTGGATGGGCGCCGTTTCGGGTCGGGACCTTTCTTCACCTGAAGCAGAAATGTCACCTATCCATTTTCTCCAGAGATGCTGCCTGACCCGCTCAGTTACTCCAGCATTGTGTGTCTATCTTTAGTAAAAACCCAGCATCTGCGGTTCCTTTTAATTAGTCTTTGAAGGCAACCACATTACCCAAAACCCTCTTCATTTTGTGAAAGCAAGGAATTGCAGTTGCTGATTTACGTAAAAGAACACAAAGTGCTGGAGTCCACTCAGCAGACCAGGCAGCATCTTGGGAGAAGGTGGATAGGTGACGTGTCGGGTATTAACCAGTGTCTGCAGTTCTTTGTCTCTACACAGTCTCAGATCCCAGATTCAACTTGGAAACCTTTGTAATCCATTCAGGTGATGAGTGGACCGCTCGGTTGATGGGGTTAGCCCAGTAAACTCACTCCACAGATGGAACCTCGTTTATTGTGCCTCAGAACCGATGCTCAACCGTGATCCAGCTCCCAGCTAACGGAGGGCGGTGGGTTTCCTCTCACTCACCTGTAGGCCCAGGAATATGCAGAGGTACCAGGGTGGAACATCCTCAATGGAGTAGATCATGTCCATCTCCCGGGGTTCCGGGCATCCCCTGCTGTTGGAGACATCAGTGAGGGAACCCTGCCAAAACAAAAAAGGATGAAATGTCAACCATCAAAACATAGGAGCAGAATTAGGCCATTCAGTCCATCAAGTCTACTCTCTCTTCAATCATGGCAGATCTATTTTCCGCTCTCGATCCTTTTCTCCTGCCTCTTACCCCCCCCCCCCCCCCCAACCTCGTAACCAGCACCAGAGACCAGAGTTCGATCCTGACTAGAGGTGCTGTCTGTTCGGAGTTTCCACGTTCTCCCTGTGACCACGTGGGTTTTCTCCAGGTGTTTCGGTTTCCTCCAACATTCTGAAGATGTGCAGGTTTGGAGGTAAATTGTCCCTGGTGTGCAAGATAGAATGAGTGTAGAGGTGATCGCCGGTCGTAATGGACCTGGTGGGTCGAGGGGATTTTCCACCCCATATCTCTAAACTAAACTAAATTCCTCCTCACCCAACTGCAGCAGGACACAATTATTTTTTATTTCTGCAAGTGTACATGAAAGTAATTGCACATCGTAATGGCGGCACAGAGTGTCTTGCTGGGCCAGTTCACAGGACAAGTAAGAATCCATCTCACCGAGCCAAATCACGCCAGCCACTTGTGTCTTAGGAGGATAGACACAAAAAGCTGGAGTAACTCAGCAGGACATGCAGCATCTCTGGAGAGAAGGAATGGGTGACGTTTTGGGTAGAGACCCTTCTTCAGACTAGCTGGGGTCTTGGATTTCCCGAACACAGAGAATCAGATATATTGAGGGAAATAGATAGGCTGAATAGGCTCTAAAGCAAGGGTGGGGAACCTGCGGCCTTAAGGCCACATGCGACCTTCTAGGCCATTAAGTGCGGCCTTTTGAATGAATCCAAATTTTGTAGAACAAATCCTTTTATTTTTATTCGTCTTATATTATTTTTATTTTTATCTTAAAATAAACGTATTTAAAATACCAAAGAGTAAAAGATTCAACGAAATAATCCTCCCCGACTGACGGCCACAATTAAAAACATTATTAAGTCATGAGCGCTATTTTTACAAAATAACGTACATTTTGAAGTATATCTAATTGAAGTTTCTTGGATGCGGCCTTATTAGATTATAGCTAACATAATGCAGCATTCCAACATGAAAAGGTTCCCCATCCCTGCTCTAGAGTGTGTGAATCAAGAACCAGAGGACATAGGTTTAAAGTGAGAGGGAAAAGATTTAACAGGAACCAGAGGGCAACCATTTTCACTCAGAGGGTGGTGGATATACAGAAGGAGCTGCCAGAGGAGGTAATCAAGTACAATAACAACATTTAAAAAGGCACATAGACAGGAACATGGATAGGAAAGGTTTAGAGGGATATGGACAAATGCAGGCAATTGGGACAAGCATAGATGGGGCATCTTGGTCGGTATGGATGAGTTGGGCCTATTTTCGAGGTTGTACGACTCTAGGACTCTTTCCTAAATATAGGCGGCACATCTGGCTGTGCAATCCGACACAGAACCGACACGTCGAGGGAAGTCCAGATGTACCACATCTTCTGCTCCGCTGTACAACAAAGGGAGGGCTGATGTGTGAGCAGCCATCCCATTCAGATGACCTTGCAAGTAGATCAGACGTCAAGCTATTGAAGGGCGAAACTGGTTCCTGGAGCCGACTCCCCTCCCCAATCTAAATTACATTTAGCTGAATGGGACCCTGTGTGGGAAAGAGCCCAGTGCAGATAAATGCTTTCCTTATCTTACCTTGTATAACTGCAATAGAAAGCATACTGACGGGTTGCATCACAGCTTGGTTTGGGAACAGCTCTGCCCAAGACCACAAGCAATTGTAGAGAGTTGGAGACAGAGCCCAGTCTAACCACACAGACCAGACTTCCCACCATTCACACCACCTACACTTCGAGCTCCTTGGAAAAGCAGCCAACATAATCAACAACTTATCCCACCCTGGCCATTCCTTCTTCTCGCTGTTGCAGACCGGAAGAAGGTACAGAGGCTTAAAAATGCATAACCCCCCCCCCCCCCCCAGACTAAAGGGTGAAATGTCTCCCAGGGTGGAAATGTCGAGGACCAGAGGGAACAACTTTAAGACGAGAGAGCAAAGATTAAAGGGGGTGTGTGGGGCAAGTTTGTTTTTGAAAACACAGAGAGGGTGGGAGACGGGAATGCTCTGTCGGAGTCGTGACGAAGGAAGATAAGCGGCTTTTAGATAGGCACATGGACATGCAGGGAAGGGAGGGATATGGACAAGGTGCAGGCAGAGGAGACTGGTTTAACTTGGCATTATATCCGGCACGGACACAGTGGGCCGAAAGGCCTGTTCCTGTGCTGTGCTCTATGTTCTACATAGAGGTAAAAACTCTTTGATCTGGTGCACAGGATATCACATGTGCCAGACCACCAGACTATCAATGTTATTTTATCAATACTTAATTATTTAACTATCCTTAACAAATGTCATAAGGTTGGTAAGTATAAAGGGGCGATCGAGGCCTGGTGGAGGGGTGACCTTAACTGGGGTACAAGTGAGAGCACAAGACACAGTGGACATTACCTGGCAAGCTTGATGCTGAACCATCACGATTTCGAACGGCTGGATAATGAATAATCGGTTTTATTGCAGTTGGTTACTCCTACACTGATGCTGCGTTTCACTGGAGCGTTCACACACCATCCATTTGTCACAGTCTAATGTGAACTAAACTGAAGGCAGCAGCGTACAAAGTTGCAACAGTAAAACATGTGACGCAAGATAAATGTAACCCACAATGACCCTAAAGTAGCAACTAAGCCCAACAGCAAATACACGCCAGCCACAAACCAACACGCACACACACTGACATTAATGCTTGATTCCAAAATTAATTTGTTTGCTCGGATTCACGTATACCAGCTGCAGGAATCGAACTCCAGATGTTTAATCCTGCCCTCGGGTCCAATAAGTTAACCCGTTTGCTGCCGTGCTCCTGCAGTTCATCGGAGGCCATCAGAGGGAGGGGGTGGGGGGTGGGGGGTGGGGGGTGAAGAGCTTGCAAACACTTCCAGGTTCAGCAGACTGGCCATTCACCCGACAATGCAAATCCTGGACGCAGTGAATCATTGCAGACGTTTCTAACTCAACAATGCAAAGGTTATAGTTGCATAACTTATAATACCTTAAATTAAAACCACTGACAGGTCATGCTCAGCCTCTTCATCTGAAGTGGGGGCCGGCACAGAGGGTAGAGCTGCTGCCTCACGGCGCCCGGGGCCTAGGTTCGATCCCGACCTCGGGTGCTGTGTGGAGTTTGCACGTTCTCCCTATGCACGTGTGGGCTCCCACCACATCCCGAAGACGTGCGGGTTTGTAGGGTTAATTGGCCTCTGTAAAATTACCACTAACTGGAACCACTAACGTGGAGGAGAAAGTGGGACAACAGAGAACTAGTGTGAACCGGCGATCGATACTCGGCCTGGACCTGGTGGGCCAAAGGGCCTGTTTCCGAGCTGAATCTCTAAAACGAACATTTTAATGTCCTCTGTAAAATTGCTCCCAGTTTGTACGCAGTGGATAAGAAAGCGGCATAACATAGAACTAGTGTAAACGGGTAATCAATGGACTTGGTGGACCGAAGGGCTCGTTTCCATGCTGTATCTCTAAACTAAACCTCCTGCTATTGACAATGGGCGTGAACACCTCAAGGATTAGTGGAACACTCCCAGAATGGTCGGCCACCATTTTAAAATGTTCTTGGCAGCCAAATGCGAGTGATACGGATCAAATGTTTGTCTTGCAAGTGGCAATGTTTGAAGTTATAGAGAACTGTTTCACTAACAAATTGTTCAACAACAAAAAATGCATGCCATTGAAATCTTTGTAAGCTGAAGACACGTCCCCCAAAAGCAAGAGCACATTGTTGCAGTAAATAGAGCATTCATTGAGCAAGGAATGCCCGTGTCAGCAAAAAGCAAGGGGAATGCACAAAGGACAGAAGATAAAACAATAAATAGCATTGGTTGGCATTTACACAATATCTTCAATGTCGTGAAATATCAAAGGCGCATGTAATGAGTCACAAAGGGAAAATTCCACAAAACGTGAAAGCAGAGCAAAGAAGCTGGGTTTTAAAGAACACCTTAAAAGCAAGAGCGAGAAGTAGGGAGATGTTGGAAACTAGGACTAAAGAGTCTATGACGGAAGCTGGCGGATTTGCAGATGTTCAAGAAGTCAGAGTAGTCAACTGGAGGCTTCCACTCTGGAATCTGTAGGTGGTACAGTGAAGCTGGTACATCTACTGATAGCCAGTACGTCCATGGTATCTCAAGGTGGTAGAATGCAGGTGGTACCTCTACTGGTATGTCTAGGTAGTACAGTGTAGGTGGTACTTCTACTGGTATCTCTGGGTGGTATAGTTTAGGTGGCACATCTACTGGTATCTCTGGGTGGTATAGTTTAGGTGGTACATCTACTGGTATCTCTGGGTGGTATAGTTTAGGTGGCACATCAACTGGTATCTCTAGATGGTAAAGTGCAGGTGGTGCACCTTCTGGTAGGAGGTACATCTTCTGGTTTCTCTAGGTGATACCTGATGTCCATTGGCGTCTGTATGGAGTTTGCATGCTTTCTCTGTGACTTTGAGAGATTCATTTGGATGCTCTGGATTTCCCCCCCCCCCTCCCCATATCCCAAAGATGGGTGGGTAGGCAGGTAAATCGGCTGCTGTAAATTGCCCTCAGTGTAAACGCGAGTGTATGAATGGGGGAGGGGGAAGAGGAGAAGGCATTGAAAGGAAAGTGGGGAGACCAAAAGATGGGAATAACACAGCACTGGAACAAATAATTGACGATCAGCATGGACCCGGTGGGCCGAAGGGCCCATTGCCATGCTGTATGTCTCTTTATGTATGTATGTCATTGGGCACAAGCACCATGGGACCATGCCCCGGAAGCTGGAGAATGGCAGGTTCATGCATCAGGTTTGGAGGGATATGGACCAAGCGCAGGCAGGTGGGACTCGTGTAGCTGTGACATGTTGGCCGGTGTCGGCAAGTTGGGCCGTAGGGCCTATTGCCATGCTGTATATCTCTTTATGTATGTATGTCATTGGGCACAAGACTAGTGTAGCTGGGACATGTCGGCCGGTGTGGGCAAGTTGGGCCGAAGGCCTGTTTCCGTACTGTATCACTCAATGACTCCAGGTCTCCCAGTTGGACAAGGGGCCAGAGATGACATTTGCCCCATGTTCTACTGATGTGCTTCCTCACAGCTACCAGCAACTGATTGGGCCTCAGATACAAAACATCTCACTGTCGAAACAAGGAACTGCAGATGCTGGTGACAGAAAGTGCTGGAGAAACTCGACTCGGGCCAGGCAGCATCTCTGGAGAACATGGGACAGGCGACTCTTTGGGTCGGGACCCTTCCTCAGACCGATTGTAGGAGGGGGAGGAAAGCTGGAAGAGAGGAGAGGTAAGGACAAGGCGTGGCAGGTAATAGGTGGACACAGGCGAGGGAGGGGGAGGTTTGAGAGGCAGATGGTTGGAACAAAGGCCAGAGATGAAAGCAGGTGTGAGACAGGTAAATTGAAGAGTTGCAAATTGTGAAGCCAGAGGAAGGAACGTCGGAGGAGGGGGAAGGGAGAAATAGGTGCAAGTCCAGGTGGGGCACAGGTGTGCCTTGCTGATACTGTTAAATCAGGCTGGAATGGCAGCGCGGGTCTGTGTGTATATCCAGAGACCCAGCAGCTACTGTGGTAACGCTGCTTGTTATCTTGCCCATTGCCCGACCAACAGGTGAAATCAGGTGAAGGCACTGGAAGAGATTCCATAGTGCCCGTGAACACAGAGAGTTCCTTGATGCAGTATCCAGCTGCGTCTGTACATAGCCCACCTTGAGCACGAGCAACAGATTGAGGCAGTCCGCCAAGAAACGTCTCGTCAACAAGGACAAAAGGTTCCAAGGGAAACAGGGACAATCCCAACGCTCACCATTGTCCCAGGAGAGAGAACATCAGAAGGGCTCGAACAAAGGATCTACAGAAGCTAAAGCATCACAAGTGTGGGTCACAGAAACCAACAACCAGCCGTAGAAACTCCGGGACACTGGAGCTATTGATGGCTTGGAAACAGGGAAGAGCTGTGGCGACACGGTGGCGCTGCGGCATGAGTCGCTGCCTTACAGCACCAGAGACCCAGGTTCGATCCTCACAACGGCAGCTGTCTGCACCAAGTTTGAATGTTTTCCGCGTGACCGCGTGGGTGCTCCGGTTCCCTCCCACACTCCAAAGATGTACAGGTTTGTAGGTTCATTGGCTTCTGCAAATTGTCTCTAGTGTGTAGCATAGTTCTAGTGTACAGGGTGATCGCTGGTCGGCTCAGACTCGGTGGGCCAAAGGGCCAGTTTCCACGTTGTACTTCCAAAGACTAAAGGAAAAGCCATGGCAGACAGCACTACAGCTTCTAGAGAGGCATCGTTCACAGCAGCGGATAGTACAATACATGGGACAGGGCAGTAGCAAAGGAGTTAGTCTTTTTTTTTTGAGAAAGGACTACACATGAGGGGGAATCATTTGCTGAGATATGGGGAAAGAATAGGATAGTGCAGGGGTCGGGAACCTACGGCCCCCGGGCCGAATGAGGCCCGTAACCCAAAATCATCCGGCCCGCAGTCGTATTTTTTTTTCTGTAATCATCCAGCCCGCAGACTTTCATCATCTCCGGTACCTCACGGGCCCGAGGCCGGGGCGCGCAGGCACGGTGACGCAGCAGTGGCGGTAGCAATGGCGGAACCGCCAAGCGCCGGCCTCTGGCTGTACCGCAGCCTGCGCAAAGCCGCCAGCACGGCCGCGCACCTTCTGTGTCTGGGCTTCACTGTCGGGATCGGGGTTGTCAATAGGCCGGGGCCGTGTGAGTGTGAGTATTTGAGCCACCGCCTTCAGGACCGAGCCAAGGCAATGGTCCGTAGGTACGCCATGTTCGTGAGGGCCCGTAACTAGGGGCCAGTGGTCCGTCCTCGAAGGGGCCGGGATCTATGTGAACACGTGAACACGTGATTTGATGCCTGTCA
Organism: Malacoraja senta; assembly: GCA_038087875.1. NCBI lineage: Eukaryota > Metazoa > Chordata > Chondrichthyes > Rajiformes > Rajidae > Malacoraja > Malacoraja senta. Next base: position 6,167,611 of record CM075991.1, read on the forward strand.
TCCGTGGGCGGGATGGGAGCGGGATCCGTGTGTACATGTGATAGATGTGGCCCGCCATCCGCTCACAGACATACTTCCTGGCCCCTATGCAGAACAAGGTTGCCGACCCCTGGGATAGTGGGATGAATTAGAAAAAGGCGCGAGACTATGCTGTGAATGAACTCCTGCCGAGCTTCACTCTATTATGGGCTGGAAGATAATGGGCAGCAATGCAGCAGAGCTGTCCACTCACAGCTCCAGTGATTCAGGTTCAAGCCCAGCCTCGGTGTACAGATTGCATGTTCTCCCAACTTTCATGAGTTTCCCTCAGGTGTTCCAGTTCCCTGCCGCATCCCAAACATGTGCAGATTGCGTTAATTGATGGCGTGAACTGTCTGTTGTGAGCGGGAGAATCTGGGGGGAGTTAATGGGGAGTGTGTAAACCAGGCTGGGGTGGGATTGGTGTACATGGGTGATCGATGGGCAGCATGGGTCTGGTTGGGTAAAGAGTCTGTTTCCATGCCGTAAAACTACAGGCAAGACTTCCGAAGAAGGGTGCCGACCCGAAACGTCACCCATTCCTTCTCTCCAGAGATGCTGCCTGTCCCGCTGAGTTACTCCAGCTTTTTGTATCTTTTTATAGGCAAGTCTTGTACTTTTCCATATAATGCTTTTGGCTCGTTTTGTATTGGAATTTCATTCGGGGAACATACAAGTAGCCTGAACTGCTTCAATTCTAACACACAACTGGCAGGGTGGCACAGCGGTAGAGTTGCTGCCTTACAGCGCCAGAGACCCAGGTTCCATCCGGACTACGGGTGCTGTCTGTGCGGAGTGTGCACGCTCTCCCCCGGGATCTGCAGGACGATTCTCCAGGAGCTCTGGTTTCCTCCCACATTCCACAGAGGTACAGGTTTGGTAGGTTAATTGGCAACGGTAAAATTGTAAATTGTCCCAAGTGTAGGAAAGTGCTAGTGTGCAAGGACTATCTGAAGTTAGAGAAGTCAATGCTCATACCGCTGGGGTGTAAACTACCTAAGCGAAACATGAGGTGCTGTTCCTCCAAAGTGTAGTGTGCAGGAATTATGTTCATCTACACGCTATAATTAAACTTTAAAATAAATCTGAACTCGGGGCATACCTGGAGCCGTGACCATGTGCTGGTCAGTGCGGACTCGGTGGGCCAAAGGGCCTGTTTCCACTTTGTATCTCTAAACTCAACTGAACAATCCAGTGGAATATTGCATAAGGGTGATACCAAAGCCATCACTACTCCACCTAGTGATCTTTGTGTACAATGCACAGAGGACCAAGAACAATTCCTCCAAGTATGCTCCCAGATCAGATTTCTATTAAAGTTTAATTGCGGCGCGGAGATGAACACAATCGAATTTCTAGGCCAAACGATCATCTTACCGTCTCACATTCCTGCAACATTTCAGAGAAATAATGAGCTGGCTGCCAGGACTCACATCAGCACCCGAATAGATCACCGAAATTGGTGATCAATCAATATAACCAGACTCTGAAGAAGG
>CM075991.1:6169324-6208933 GCA_038087875.1 Malacoraja senta
GGTCTCGACCCAAAACGTAACCCATCCCTTCTCTCCAGAGATGCTGCCTGTCCCGTTGAGTTACTCCAGCTTTTTGTGTCCATCTTCGGTTCAAGTTCAAGTTCACATTTATTGTCACATACACCAATTGGCAGTGAAATTTGACTTGCCGTACAGCCATACAAATAAAAAGAACACAATACCAGATAGAGTTTAACATAAACATCCCCCACAGCAGAATCAACGTTTCCCAATGTGATTGAAGGCGATAAAGTTCAGTCATCTTCCTCTTTTGTTCACCCGTGGTCAGGGCCTTTGAACCCTCTCGCCGGGGTGATCGGAACTCCGTCGTCGTAACGGATCGGAACACACTCGTGGCTTGGAGTTTCCGAACCGGCCGCTTCTTACCGGAGACCGCGACTTCCGAAGTCCACAGGCCGAGCTGGGCGGAGCTCCAACACTGGCGACCCCCGGCAAAAGATCCCAGGCCTCCGCGATGTTAAAGTCAGTGTCGCGCCGGCGCTGGAAGCTCCGCAAACCACAGCTCCACGGTGTTAAAGTCAGCAGGCCCAACACTCCGGAGCTCCAACACAGGCGATCCCCGGCAAGGCATCGTCCCACTCCTCGATGCGCCGCTGCTGAAGCTCTGGGCCGGTCTCCGGTAGGAAAGGCCGCGCCAATCCAGTTAGTAGGCCGCGAGGGGGAGGCAAAGATGCGACACAGAGAAAAGACGCATCTCCGTCCAGGTAAGTGACTGAAAAACGGTTTCCCCCATCCCCCCCCCCCCCCCACATAAGACATATTAAGAACATTTAAAACATACAATTAGACACACTAAAAATAACAAAAAGGGCAAAAGGACTAACAGCAGCTGGCGAGGCAGCCATTGCTGGCGCCACCCGGTGTTCGGTTAAATCTTCGGTTCAAATTTTCCCAAATGTATCATCTATTTGTGATAAATGTCAATCCCAAGAAGCTACTATAGCGCACTCATTCGTTTTCTGTACAAAAATTCAAAAATTTTGGAATGAATTTTTGAAATCTTTACAAAGTTATTTAAAACAAGACTGATACCCAAAGCAGAATGGATTATCTTCGGAATAACGGAAGATGGTCCAGAACTAAATGTGTTTCAAAAGAAACTAATGGACTATGGGTTAATAATTGGAAAAAGCTAATTCTAAAATTTTGGAAGAAGGCTCCAATACAACTATAAATATGTGGATTTCAAATATGTTTGAAACATTACACCTAGAAGAGATAAGACTCCTCCTAGCAGGTAAACCAGTTCACTTCCACCTGACGTGGTCTGCATTTATAGAATTATTACAAACATAGGGTGCAAAAGTACTTTAAAAAAAAAAAAAAAAATTGAGGTCAGGTAAGGGGGGATGATAGTTGAAGAGTTGTATGTCCCATTTACGTAATGCTCATAAAAATATTTGTTTCTCTCTTTTTCCTCTTTCTCTCTCTCTCTCTCTTTCTTCCTAGGGTCTATTTCTTAACTCTTTTTCTTTCGTTTTTAATTTTGCTCTTATAGGGTCTTCGTCCTTTTTTGTTGTCACATTTCCTACACTTTCACTTTTTCCTTCCACTTTCTTCTTTCTTTCATCTTTTCCTTTTCTAGTGTAAAAAATAAATGGAGTCCATTAATTGTAAGAAGATATAAATGACGAGTATATGTATGTGGTTGTAATGTAATGTACTTCTAATAAATAAAAATTAAAAAAAAATCTTCGGTTAAACCTGCATCTGCAGTTCCTTCCTACACAATATAACTAGAGTAACAACTGTCCCATCTCTGCCGGTCATAAGGTAAGCTCAATACCCACGTCAAGGTATCTTGACCAATCTTAAATCTAACAACCGCTAGGCGACTTGGACATGATTATGGAGGCCAGTGTGTTAGCACCGTGCTCAAACAACTCTTACTTTCTCTGGAGTGTTGTTCTCGTTCCCGTACACCGCCATCAGCTCGGTGACCTCCGTGTCCTGCTCGCTGCTGGCTGGAACCGCACCGTTCATCACCACCTAAGAGGACCAACAAGAGACAGGGACTCAGAAGAGGGTAGAAGCAAGGCGACTGACGGAGCTCCTAAAGCGGCAGGAACGGTTTAGGCTTATTGGTGTCACGCGTACCGAGACGGAGTGGTTTTGCCATGCTTTCCAATCAGATCAGATAACACTGTACATAAATACAAGTCAAGTCAAATCCAAGCACGATAGGAAGAGCAAAGGGGAAAATACGGAGGGCAGGATATAGCACTCGGCATTGTAGCGCATCAGCTTCATAGAGTTTAACAGCAAAGAAAAAAAGAGTTAAATATCCGACAATGTGCAAGGCTTGCAATACAAAGCACACATGAAGCTGTAGGGAATATGTGGCTCTAGGGCCCTAGAAAGAACAATAGTGGCCAGTTCCCCTCAGCAACTTGAGCGCCCTAAAAGACTACAAAAAGTGGTAAACACTGCCCAGTCCATGATCGGCTCCAACCTCCCTTCCATCGAGGGGATCTATCGCAGTCGCTGCCTCAAAAAGGCTGGCAGTATCATCAAGGACCCCACACCATCCTGGCCACACACTCATCTCCCTGCTACCTTTGGGTAGAAGGTACAGGAGCCTGAAGACTGCAATGACCAGGTTCAGGAATAGCTACTTCCCCACAGCCATCAGGCTATTGAACTTGGCTCGGACAAAACTCTGAACATTAATAGCCCATTATCTGTTATTTGTACTTTATCGGTTTATTTATTCATGTGTGTATATATTTATATAATGGTATATGGACACACCGATCTGTTTTGTAGTCAATGCCTACTATGTTCTGTTGTGCTGAAGCAAAGCAAGAATTTCATTGTCCTATCAGGGACACATGACAATAAACTCACTTGAACTTGAACTTGAGTTCACCACTTTGTCATGAGTTTCACATTCAGATGACTCAATTGAAATCCTTTGGCAACGAGTACCAAACCAATATCGCAACTGTCAACATGCTCTACACACTGAATCATTAGGCGTGTGTCTGATAGCAGCAAACATTCATGACATAATAAGGGTCTTAAAACACGTGACTGCAAATTCTGTATCAGTCTGTAGTAACTCCCGTTACCTGAAGGAACAAAGATTGAGCAAAACGTTTAACTTTGGGATTTGATAACAGGCCAACCTCTTGCCTGAACTTGGCATGTTATGGTGCCCACCTTTCGCTTCTGGTCACTCGTGGAGGAAAGGGGAGCAGATCTACAACTTGCCACCAGGTAATAGAAACCCGGCAACTGCAGATGCTGCTTTACAAAAGAAGAACACAGTGCCGTGTTGCATCCGACACCATCGCAGGAGAATATGGATAGGCGATTTTTCAAGTCAAGATGCTTCTTCAGACTGACTGCATTGGGGGTTGGGTTGGTTTGATTGGCAAAAGGTTGGAAGAAAGATTAAACACAGAAGGTGTAAAACAAGAGGATTGAAGAGCTGCAAATTGTGAAGTCAGAGGAAGGAATGTGGGGAGAGGGGTGGAGAAATAGGTGCGAGTCCAGGCGGGGCACAGGGGAGGTGATGAGTGGGAAGAAGTTATGAGAGGTTATCTAAAATTGCAGAATTCAATGTTGATACCGTTGGGTTGTTAGGTCCCCAAGCTAGCAAGCCCTGTTCTGAAGGAGTATTAAACCCGAGGTTATTGTCACGGTCAAATGGGCTAGTTAAAGGTCTGGTGCTAGATCGTAACTCACAGGATCCTGCACTGGTCAGCACTTAACCAACCGTAATATCAAAATTGTTCCAGCCAGTTCTTGTCCAATAGTGAAGTCATAATCGCCCATCTTCGACAAAATTCCATTACAGAATGTAGGGGATGTGATTTGATCCATAATGTTTGGGACAAAGACCCATCATTTATTTATTTGCCTCTGTACTCCACAATTTGATATTTGTTATAGAAAAAAAAAAATCACATGTGGTTGTCAGATTAAAATAAAGGCAATTTTTATACATTTTGGTTTCACCATTTTGGTTTCACCATGTAGAAATTACAGCAGTGTGTATACATAGTCCCCCCCCCCCCCCCATTTCAGGGCACCATAATGTTTGGGACCCAGCAATGTCATGTAAATAAAAGTAGTCATGTTTAGTATTTTGTTGCATATCCTTTGCATGCAATGACTGCTTGAAGTCTGCGATTCATGGACTTCACCAGTTGCTGAATGTCTTCTCTGGTGATGCTCTGCATGGTCTGTATTGCAGCCATCTTTACCTTATGCTTGTTTTGGGGGCTAGTCCCCTTCAGTTTTCTCTTCAGCATATAAAAGGCATGCTCAATTGGGTTCAGATCGGGTGATTGACTTGGCCACTCAAGAATTGACCATTTTTTAGCTTTGAAAAACTCCTTTGTTACTTTAGCGGTATGTTTGGGATCATTGTCTTGCTGTAAACGCTGGCCAATGAGTTTTGAGGCATTTGTTTGAACTTGAGCAGAACTTTGTTTGAACTTGAACTTGTGGCTATACACTTCAGAATTAATTATGCTACTACCATTAGTAGATGTATCATCAATGAAGATAAGTGAGCCCGTTCCTTCAGCAGCCATACATGCCCAGCCCATAACCAACTCCGACCACCGTGTTTCACAGATGAGGTGGTATAGAAACATAGAAACATAGAAAATAGGTGGAGTAGGCCATTCGGCCCTTCGAGCCTGCACCGCCATTCAATATGATCATGGCTGATCATCCAACTCAGTATCCCGTACCTGCCTTCTCTCCATATCCCCTGATCCCCTTAGCCACAAGGGCCACATCTAACTCCCTCTTAAATATAGCCAATGAACTGGCCTCAACTACCCTCTGTGGCAGAGAGTTCCAGAGATTCACCACTCTCTGTGTGAAAAAGTTTTTCCTCATCTCGGTCTTAAAGGATTTCCCCCTTATCCTTAAGCTGTGACCCCTTGTCCTGGACTTCCCCAACATCGGGAACAATCTTCCTGCATCTAGCCTGTCCAACCCCATAAGAATTTTGTATGTTTCTATAAGATCCCCTCTCAATCTCCTAAATTCTAGCGAGTATAAGCCAAGTCTATCCAGTCTTTCTTCATATGAAAGTCCTGACATCCCAGGAATCAGTCTGGTGAACCTTCTCTGCACTCCCTCTATGGCTATAATGTCCTTCCTCAAATTTGGAGACCAAAACTGTACGCAATACTCCAGGTGTGGTCTCACCAAGACCCTGTACAACTGCAGTAGAACCTCCCTGCTCCTATACTCAAATCCTTTTGCTATGAAGGCCAACATACCATTCGCTTTCTTCACTGCCTGCTGCACCTGCATGCCTACTTTCAATGACTGGTGTACCATGACACCCAGGTCTCGCTGCATCTCCCCATTTCCTAATCGGCCACCATTTAGATAATAGTCTGCCTTCCCGTTTTTGCCACCAAACTGGATAACCTCACATTTATCCACATTATACTGCATCTGCCAAACATTTGCCCACTCACCCAGCCTATCCAAGTCACCTTGCAGTCTCCTAGCATCCTCCTCACAGCTAACATTGCCCCCCAGCTTAGTGTCATCCGCAAACTTGGAGATGTTGCTTTCAATTCCCTCATCCAGTTCATTAATAAAAATTGTAAATAGCTGGGGTCCCAGCACTGAGCCTTGTGGTACCCCACTAGTCACTGCCTGCCATTGTGAAAAGGACCCGTTTACTCCTACTCTTTGCTTCCTGTTTTCCAGCCAGTTCTCTATCCACATCAATACTGAACCCCCAATACCGTGTGATTTAAGGTTGTATCCTAATCTCTTATGTGGTACCTTGTCGAAAGCCTTCTGAAAGTCCAGATACAACACATCCACTGGATCTCCCCTATCCACTCTACTAGTTACATCCTCGAAAAATTCTATAAGATTCGTCAGACACGATTTACCTTTCGTAAATCCATGCTGACTTTGTCCAATGATTTCACCACTTTCCAAATGTGCTGCTATCCCATCTTTAATAACTGACTCTAGCAGTTTCCCCACTACCGATGTTAGACTAACTGGTCTGTAATTCCCCGTTTTCTCTCTCCCTCCCTTCTTAAAAAGTGGGGTTACGTTTGCTACCCTCCAATCCTCAGGAACTACTCCAGAATCTAAAGTTTTGAAAAATTATCACTAATGCATCCACTATTTCTGGAGCTACTTCCTTAAGTACTCTGGGATGCAGCCTATCTGGCCCTGGTGATTTATCGGCCTTTAATCCATTCAATTTACCCAACACCACTTCCCCCGACTAACCTGGATTTCACTCAGTTCCTCCATCTCCTTTGACCCGCGGCCCCCTGCTATTTCCGGCAGATTATTTATGTCTTCCTTAGTGAAGACGGAACCAAAGTAGTTATTCAATTGGTCCGCCATATCCTTGTTCCCCATGATCAATTCACCTGTTTCTGACTGCAAGGGACCTACATTTGTTTTAACTAATCTCTTTCTCTTCACATATCTATAAAAACTTTTGCAGTCAGTTTTTATGTTCCCTGCCAGTTTCCTTTCATAATCTATTTTCCCTTTCCTAATTAAGCCCTTTGTCCTCCTCTGCTGGTCTCTGAATTTCTCCCAGTCCTCTGGTATGCTGCTTTTTCTGGCTAATTTGTACGCATCATCTTTTGCTTTGATACTATCCCTGATTTCCCTTGTTATCCACGGATGCACTACCTTCCCTGATTTATTCTTTTGCCAAACTGGGATGACCAATTTTTGTAGTTCATCCATGCAGTCTTTAAATGCCTTCCATTGCATATCCACCGTCAACCCTTTTAGAACTAATTGCCAGTGAATCTTGGCCAATTCACGTCTCATACCCTCAAAGTTACCTTTCTTTAAGTTCAGAACCGTTGTTTCTGAATTAACAATGTCACTCTCCATCCTAATGAAGAACTCAACCATATTATGGTCACTCTTGCCCAAGGGGGCACGCACAACAAGACTGCTAACTAACCCTTCCTCATTACTCAATACCCAGTCTAGAATAGCCTGCTCTCTCGTTGGTTCCTCTACATGTTGGTTTAGATAACTATCTCGCATACATTCCAAGAAATCCTCTTCCTCAGCACCCCTGCCAATTTGATTCACCCAATCTATATGTAGATTGAAGTCATCCATTATAACTGTTTTGCCTTTGTTGCACGCATTTCTAATTTCCTGTTTGATGCCATCCCCAACTTCACTACTACTGCTAGGTGGCCTGTACACAACACCCACCAGCGTTTTCTGCCCCTTAGTGTTTCGCAGCTCTACCCATACCGATTCCACATCCTCCAAGCTAATGTCCTTCCTTTCCACTGCCTTAATCTCCTCTCTAACCAGCAACGCTACCCCACCTCCTTTTCCTTTCTCTCTATCCCTCCTGAATATTGAATATCCCTGGATGTTCAGCTCCCAGCCTTGGTCACCCTGGAGCCATGTCTCCGTGATCCCAACTATATCATAATCATTAATTGCTATCTGCACGTTCAACTCATCCACCTTATTACGAATGCTCCTTGCATTGAGACACAAAGCCTTCTGGCTTGTTTTTACAACGCTCTTACCCCTTATACAATTATGTTGAAAAGTGGCCCTTTTTGATTTTTGCCCTGGATTTGTCTGCCTGCCACTTTTACTTTTCACCTTGCTACCTATTGCTTCCGCCCGCATTTTACACCCCTCTGTTTCTCTGCTCACCCATTTAAGAACCCCACCACCTCTTATTCTCTGTTTATTATTGTTTTCTTCTTTCCCCCCTACATGTTGGGTCTGAGTGCTTTCCTTCTCTGCCTCCTGCCTCACACACTGTCTAATAGCATTCTCTATTTGAGTCCCTCCCCCCAACCATTCTAGTTTAAAGTCTCCCCTTTGGATCTTGGCCAGTTCCTTATCTCCTCCATACTTTGCTCTTGCCATCACTCTGATATAAGTTAATCTTCATCTAATCTGTCCACAAGACCTTTTTCCAGAACTGCAATTGCTCTTATACGTACTTCTTGGCAAACTGTAACCTGGCCATCCTATTTCTGCGGCTAACCAGTGGTTTGCATCTTGCAGTGTCGCCTCTGTATTTCTGTTCATGAAGTCTTCTGTGGACAGTGGTCATTGACAAATCCACACCTGACTCCTGAAGACCTTTTCTAATCTGTCGGACATATAAGATTGTTAAGGGCTTGGACACGCTAGAGGCAGGAAACATGTTCCCGATGTTGGGGGAGTCCAGAACCAGGGGCCACAGTTTAAGAATAAGGAGTAAGCCATTTAGAACGGAGACAAGGAAACACTTTTTCTCACAGAGAGTGGTGAGTCTGCGGAATTCTCTGCCTCAGAGGGAGCTGGAGGCAGGTTCTCTGGATGCTTTCAAGAGAGAGCTAGATAGGGCTCCTAAAAATAGCAGAGTCAGGGAATGTGGGGAGAAGGCAGGAACGGGGTACTGATTGGGGATGATCAAGATTTAAGATATACCTTTAATAATCCTTTGCAGGAAATTACAATGCCACGACAGCTTCAAGACATACATAACACCACAAATAGCTTCCATACTTAACAAGTTAAAATACAAGTTAAAATACAAGTTAAAATACAATTAATTTAAAAAAAGTGCAGTTATTTATGCGCATTGTATAACCTTATCGCAGCTGGTAAACAGGACTTCCTATGTCTCTCCGTTTTGCACATTGGTGCAATCAGTCTCTGACTGAAGCTGATCAGCCATGATCACATTGAATGGCAGTGCTGGCACGAAGGGCCGAATGGCCTACTCCTGCACCTATTGTCTATTGTCTATTGACAGGTGTTTGGGGATTTTTCTTTATTATAGAGATAATTATTCTGTCATCTTCTGTGGAGGTCTTCCTTGGCCTGCCAGTCCATTTGCAATTAGTAAGCTCACCAGTGCTCTCTTTCTTCTTAATGGTGTTCCAAACAGTTGATTTTGGTAAGCCTAAGGTTTGGCTGATGTCTCTAACAGTTTTATTCTTGTTTCTCAGTCTCATAATGGCTTCTTTGACTTTCATTGGCACAACTTTGGTCCTCATGTTGATAAACAGCAATAAAAGTTTCCAAAGGTGACTGGAGGAAAGACTAGGTGCTGAGAACTCTCTTATAACAGCATTAAGGAAGCATTTAAACACACCTGAGCAATTACAAACACCTGTGAAGCATGTGTCCCAAACATTATTGCACCCTGAAATGGGGGGGACTATGTACAAACACAGCTGCAATTTCTACATGGTGAAACCAAAATGTATAAAAATACCATTTAATAAAATCTGACAATGTGCACTTTAATCACATGTGATTTTTTCTATTACAAATCTCAAATTGTGGAGTATAGAGGCAAATAAATAAATGATGCGTCTTTCTCCCAAACATTATGGAGGGCACTGTACCAATGAGGATGAGGACCATTAATTTAGTTCTTGCCTCATGCGCTGTACATTTCTTTTGCTATACATTCCCATTTGCTTATCTCCCGAGAACATTCCAAAAACCACCCAGCAACATCCCAAACCAAAAATATTCCACTCTTTATTCTGGACAATTTACGGAAGCCAATTATCCCACAAACCTGCAGGTTTTTGGAACCGGAGCACATGGACGGAGAAAACCCACATGGTCACAGGGAGAACGTACAAACTCCGTGCCGACAGAACCCTTAGTCAGGTTCGAACCCGGGTCTTTGGCGCTGTAAGGCAGCAACTCCATTGCTGCGCCACCCTAGTGCTGCCAACCTGGAGTTTGCATGTTCTCCGTGTGACTGAGTCAGATTCCTCCAGGAGTTCTAGTTTCCTCATGTGTCCCAAATGTGTGCAGGTTATTAGAATAACTGCTGTGGAGGTGGACAGTAAAATTCAGGGGAGTGGATGGAAATATGGGAAGAACAAGTTACGGGCAACAATTCGTTGGACAGGATTTCTCTGTGAGCTGGCATTGACTAGATAGGCCAAAATGGCTTCCTTTTTTAGTTTGAGTCTGAAGAAGGGTCTCGACCCGAAACATCACCCATTTCTTCTCTCCAGAGATGCTGCCTGTCCGGCTGAGTTACCCCAGCTTTTTGTGTCTATCCTTTTTAGTTTAGTTTAGTTTGGAGATACAGCACGGAACAGGCCCTTCGGCTCATCGAGTCCGTGCCGACCAACGATCCCCGCACACTAACACCAACGCGACCCGAAACGTCACCTATCCACTTTCTCTTGAGATGCTGCCTGACCCACTGAGTTATTTTGTGTCTATGCTTATATTGCACTGATGGCTCACGTGGCTTCACTGTTGAAGAGCTAGTTGAGTGTTGCTGCTGAGCGCAAGACAAACAACAGAAGAGAAGCTATCAACAAAATATCCTTCCAATCTACACTTTAAAACAAATGGGAACAGATCTACGCTTCACAAGACTTGGTTTTTCTTTTAAGGATTCATTCAAGTCATTTCCAACACTCGGTATACCCAACGGAAACCAAGGATCACCAATGATGTGACAACCATAAGAGGTAGAGAGAAAGCTGTTTTCATTCCCAGGCTGGGGAGAGAGAGACCAGAAAGCGGAGCCTGCGTGCAACTGCTGCGTCGGCTGGCACATGACCACAATCTCGAGTCCGCTATTTTAATCTAAAGACTTCGGAACGTGGAACAAATTGGGGGAGGGTTCAGGAAGTCTGCTGAGCTGCGAAGTTCTGAGGAGAACAAGAGGAAATCAACCCTTTCAGCACACATACACAAACAACGAGGGAGGGAGGGCCTCATTGAAGCCCACAGAATAATGAAAGGCATAGAGTGGATGTGGAAAGCATGTTTCCACTAGTGCAGAGAGTCTAGGACCAGAGGTCATAGCCTCAGAATTAAAGGGCGCTCTTTTAGAAAATAGGTGAGGAGGAACCTCTTTAATCAGAGGATAGTTAATCTGTGGAACTCATTGCCCCAGAGGGCTGTGGAGGCCATCAGTGGATATTTTTAAGACAGAGATAAACAAATTCTTGATTAGAACAGGTGTCAAGGGTTATGGGGAGAAGGCAGAAAAATGGGATTAGGAGGTAGAGATCAGCCATGATTAAATGGTGGAGTAGACTCGATGGGCCAAATGGCCTAATTCTACTCCTATAATTTGTGAACATTCACAAACTCTCCCCAAACACTCACAGCCTATCCCTCCAATGCAGTGCCACAGCCTCAATGATAGCTTCTGCGGGAAGGAACTGCAGATGCTGGTTTACACCGAAGGTAGACACAAAATGCTGAAGTAACTCAGCAGATCAGGCAGCATCCCTGGAGAAAAGGAATAGGTGTTGTTTCAGGTCGAGACCCTTCTTCTGACGTCTGAATGAAGGGTCTCGAACCAAAACGTCAGCTATTCCTTTACTCCAGGGATTCTGCCTGACCGCAATGATTGCTTCCTTCCTTGAGCACGAGGCAGTCACTGTGCACCAGTTATTGACAGAGCAATGTCTTTATGGTTTAGAGACCCAGCGTAGAAACAGGCTCTACGGCCCATCGAGTCCATGCCAACCAATGATCAGCCATACACTGGTTCTGTCCTACACACCAGGGAGGATTTACAGAAGCTAATTAACCTTCAAGCCTACACGGAATATGGGAGGAAACTGGAGCACATGGAGGAATGTTACACGGTCACGGGGAGAATGTACAAACTCCGTACAGACAGCACCCATAGTCAGAATCGAACCCGGGTCTCCGATGCAGTAAGGCAGCAACTCTACTGCTGTGCCACCGTGCCTCTCAATGCAAAGGCGTGAAGACCCGGACACAAATCGTGGCCAAACCCCCTTTACCTCATCCTGTTCCCCTCAGTGATTCTTTCACCTCCGCACACCTCACTTTGCCCCTGTCTCCTCCTTCCTCTGCAGCTTCAAGACTCTCCCCTCCCATCTAAAACAACCCACCCATCGCTACCGCTCGCCCTTTTCGGTGTCCCTCCTCTAAGTTCCCCATGCCTGGTCCAGCTCCCACTCTGCCCTAGAGTCACCAGCCTTGCCCAGGATCTCCCCCACACAAAAAAAACTCAGGGGGAGCATCAGGGATGTTGGATTCTTCCCCGCCCGACTATCGGAAGCAGATTCATCTAGTGGGAATCCAAATATCGACCTGGTTCTCCATCATCACTCAACACATACAATCACCCTGAAACGCTGTCATATAGAGATACAGCATGAGCCAGGAATTTTGGCCCACCAAGTCCGCACTGATAAGAACCACCAACCGACACACACTTTTCCCAATTGTCTATCACAAATATAGCAGAAAACCGCATGCCTTAGAAGTCAGCTACATGGGTGGTCCTGTACATGTTCCCTTCATCTACAAGAAGGCTTTACTTCCTCTTGTTAACATCAGAGCATTGCAGTTTCCACGACAGAGGAAACCTCTTTGAAAACATCTCAAAGCAAGGACTCGTAATCACAGAGTGCTCTCCACAATCTCATGCTATCGTCTAGCCCTTAACAATAAGATACTTTTGAGGTGCTTTGAACTGAGACGTCAATTTGTGCAGAGACATTTTCCAGAGATGTGCGATGAGCGGCACAGAGGGGCAGCGGTAGAGTTGCTGCCTTACAGCGCCAGAGACCCTGGTTCAATTCCGACTCCCGGTGCTGTCTGAATGGAGTTTGCAAATTCTCCCTGTGACCGCGTGGGTTTTCTCCCGGTGCTTCGGTTTCCACCCACATTCCAAAGACGTGCAGGTTTGTAGGTTAATTGGCTTCTGTAAATTGTCCCTAATGCTTAGTACAGAACCAGTGGGCAGGTGATCGATGCCCACATGGACTTGTTGGGTTGAAGGACCAGTTTCAACGCTGTATCTCTTAACTAAACTAACCTGTTTGGCACTACAGCACCAGGGTCTGCACCTTGGACCTGCAGTGAAGCACGGCAAGTCATGAGAACGGCACAGAGGTACAGCACGTAGTGCTGCTGCCATACAGTTGTTTCTGAAGAAGGGTCTTGAACCAAAACGTCATCTATTCCATCTCTCCAGAGATGCTGCCCAAAGATGATAGAGCACCCGCTGAGTTATTCCAGCTTTTTGTGTATCTCTTTGTGCTACATAGCATGTTAATCACTTACTGCAAATTACTGTTGGCACTGGGGAACACAAGGTGGTTCCACAGGGTGGAACCGTTTGGCATTGCGTGCGTGGAAATAATTTGCAGGGATTAAGTAGCCGACAGTGATTAACAAGGAATCAACATTAAATTTCTCAGGAATCACTGGATTTAAAAAGGGAGGCGGAGAAAGATTTTTTCTGATCCAGATTCGAGGCTTTGATCATTATATAGAATCGGGAGCATGGAAGCAGACCATTCAGCCTAACTATAGATAGACACAAAAAGCTGGAGTAACTCAGCGGGACAGGCAGCATCTCTAGAGAGAAGGAATGGGTGACGCTTCGGGTCAAGACCCTTCTTCAGCCAGCATCTGCAGTTCATTCTTACACATTCAGCCCGATGAGTCAGTGCTTGTATGAGTCTAAACCCCATCCCCACCCCCCTGGACAACTGCCTCATTGGTAGTGGAGTGGTTTCGCACAGGGCGATGTTCTAGAAACACCAGTGTTGAGAGTTTTCTGCACATGGACACACTAGGACTGAACCACCAATTTCTATGTTATCGCAACTTCTCATCCACTCTTTGCACATTAAGGGTAAAGTTACAGAGGCCAATTAACCTGCAAACCCGCACGTCTTTAGGATGCGGGCGGAAACTGGAGCACCGGGAGGAAACCTAAGCGGTCACCGGGGGAATATGCAAATTCCACACAGAGAACGCCCAAGCTCAGGATCGAACCAGGATGTCCGGCGCCGATAGGCAGCGGCTCCAACAGTCGCGTCACCGTGCCAAAGATAAGCAAATGCAAACTTTTCTGTTGCGTTTTCAGCAAAGTCAAGGGTGGATTGCTATCTGCTGTTCACAGTTACCGCCCCTTGAAAATGGTGACGAGATACACTTGCCTTTTTACTTATAGCTATGGAGGCTTGGCTCACTGGCTTTCGTGCAACAGTTCCACCCTTATAATGGTTACACAAAAACTTCAGATGAGGGAGAACATTGACCCTCCAAACCTCATCTGCTATTCAGCGATATCCGAGCCAGACTCCAAAGGCTCAGTTCTGCTCCTATAATGCCTTACACAGAGATTCCCTCAGTATCTCTGGTAATTTCCCAAAGAAACAATGCAGTAGAGGATAACACTGCACATAAAATCAATATCTGAAGAAGGTTCTCGACCCGAAACATCACCGATTACTTCGCTCCATAGATGCTGTCTCACCCGCTGAGTTTCTCCAGCATTTTTGTCTACCTTCGATTTTTCCAGCATCTGCAGTTCTTTCTTAAACATAAAATCAATATCAATCGCTTAAAGCAGTGCGGCCACCATGTTCGTTGATGGGTGAGTTATACAAGTATCTCTACTTTGGTTGTCCACTCATTATCCCCAGGAGAAACTGTTTATAACACACAGGCCATTCATCCCTCTTTGCTGGTACTGGCTCTTTGATTTTGCGATCCACTTATTCCCATACTCCAAACTCCTGTCAACAGTATGTGCAGGAAGGAACTGCAGATGCTGGCTTACACCAAAAAAAGACAAAAAGGCTGGAGTAATTCAGCAGGTCAAGCAGCATCCCTGGAGAAATGGAATAGGTTACGTTTTGGTTCGAGAACCTACTTCAGTCTGAAGAAGGGTCTCGACCCGAAACGTCACCTATTCCTTTTCTCCAGAGATGATGGCTGACCCGCTGAGTTACTCCAGCTTTTTGTGTCTATCTTCCTGCAAACAATATACCAAATCCATTTTGGAATTTACCATCGAATCTGAAACCCCCTTCATTGCATGCAGTACCTTGTAGGTGACGGGAATCTTCTCGGTCTAAAATGGCTGCTCTGGCTCGACTTACCAATCTCCTTAACATGGTGTCCCCTGCATTATCTTGCGCCTCAGGACGCACTTTCTCCTCATTTTATCAAAGAGCTGCGAAGTCACTGTTCACATCAGGTAGAATTGCAAAGGTGGACTGTGTAACCATGTGACAATGTGGTCCCCACCAGATCGGGTAGTTGGGGAGAGAAAATGCAAAGACTCGAGACTTTGTCATTAGAGGTCCAAATGACCATGGTACAGAACCTCGGACACCAGCATCTTTAGCCTCTGGATAATTGAATGTAAAATTTGGTTGGCATAGACATGGTTGGCCGAAGGGCCTGTTTCTGGACTCTAATGTCCAGCAATGGGCCTACCTTGGCACAAATAAATCAAGCAAAGAACCTGCTTTAAATATAGCAAACCGTCCCAAACAACGTCATGGCTTCACCTGTGCCTCAGGAGATCTCAGGATAGTGTGTTGGTAAGATTTAAGGAACACTTTTAAGAGAAAAGTAGGAGAAGCTTAGTGAGAGAGTGCAGACCTCAGGGCAGTGATAACGGAGTGTACGGCCATAAGTGACGAGATCAATAACCTGCCAGGAACATATCATAGAAAGACAAACTCAGAACTAATTAAAACAAAATGCTGGAGTCTGAAGAAGGATCGCAACCAAAACGTCACCTATCCATGTTTTCCAGGGATGCTGCCTAACCCGAAGAATTACTCCAGCACTTTATGCCTTTTTTTTTTTGCAAACCAGCACCTGCAGTTCCTAGTTTCATCCTACCACAACCAGAGAGCAGTGCTGAACTACTATTTACCTCTTTGATGACCCTCGGACTATCCTTGATCGGACTTTGCCGGCTTTACCTTACACTATCATGTATCTTTACACTGTAAATGGATCGATTGTAATCACGCATTGTCTTTCTGCTGACTGGTTCGCATGCAACAAAGGCTTTTCATTGTGACACGTGACAATAAACTAAACTGCTGATGAAGCAACTCAGTACATCAGGCAGCATCTGTGGAGGAGATGGATAGGCAACGTTTCGGGTCAGGAACCTTCTTCGGTTTGAAAAGGTGGCATTCCCACATGCTGCTTGACCCCTGAACTCCTCTGGCACTTTGTTTTGCTCAGTAACGATTAATTTGGGCAGGTTTTAAATCACACGCTAACATCGTCAACACTCATTGGTAGCTACAAGGATCAGAATGATCAAGGACTGTGGCCTATATGTGGTTGGCAGAAAGTAAACATTCTTGACTTTCTCCAATGTGAAAAATGCTGGAAGCAGAGATGTGCCCACAGTTATTATTAATGGCACAATTTCACAATATTAATCATCTGGGCCCTTGTGAGCGAATTTTGTAAAACTTTTACAGTCCTGCTTGTTGTCACCTATTGCAGGACTAGAGAAGCCGCATTGTTATTTTGGAGAGCCATCGGTTCCTTAATGCATGAATTTGTTATCTGTTAACTGCTAAATCAACAGCACAGATATCGTCTGTATCTTTGTGAGCGATGTTGTTACATAGAAAATAGGTACAGGAGTAGGCCATTCGGCCCTTCGAGCCAGCGCCGCCATTCAATATGATCATGGCTGATCATCCAAAATCAGTACCCCGTTCTGGCTTTTTCCCCCCATATCCCTTGATTCCCTTAGCCCTAAGAACTAAATCTAACTCTCTCTTGAAAACATCCAGTGAATTGGCCTCCACTGCCTTCTGTGGCAGAGAATTCCACAGATTCACAACTCACTGGGTGAAAAAGAATGTCCTCATCTCATTCCTAAATGACCTACCTCTTATTCTTAAGTTTAAGAAAGAACTGCAAATGCTGGAAAAATCGAAGAGAGATAAAAATGCTGGAGAAACTCAGCAGGTGAGGCAGTATCTATGGAGCGAAGGAATAAGTGACGTTTTGAGTTGAGACCCTTCTTCAAAACTGATGAAGGATCTCGACCCGAAACGTCACCTATTCCTTCGCTCCATAGATGCTGCCTCACCCGCTGAGTTTCTACAGCATTTTTATCTACCTCTTATTCTTAAACTTTGACGCCTGGTTCAGGACTCCCCCAACATCGGAAAAAAAATTCCTGCATCTAACCAACCCAATCCAATCCTCTAAGAATTTTATAAGAATCTAAGAATGTTATTTGTTTTCATTGTCTGCCTCACTAAGTATGGGTCTGAGTGGAGCTTAAGGAGCTGTCTCTCGGGGCAGTTTCTCCGTGATATTACGTAATAAAGTCTCGCTCTCCCCGAGTCAGAGTCCTCGATTGATTTCTCTGACAGCCCCATACTGAATAGCAATTATAAAAGCATAAACCCTCACACCATCAAATATTAATAACCAATAAACTCAATAGGCCATGGGCAAATAACACTCTTTGGCAACCAAACACCTTAACCCATTAAACATGCTTTATCCAGATACATGCAAGGTTTCCTGTATTTGTAGCAGGATTTGAACAGTACGCCCGTTCCAGAAAACTGACAGGAAGGATGGTTACTGCGCAGTGAAATGTATTTAATAACAGCCATTGCTTTTTAATTTGGACCTCATGTGATGTGTTATTTTCCACGTTTGAGTTTTGGGTTGACGAGGTGAGTGGATAGATTCTTGGTCATGGAGCTATATGGCATGAAAGCAGGCCCTTTGGCCCACCTTGTCCATGCTGACCAAGTTCACATACTAGGCTAATCCTCCTTGCCTGCATTTGGCCCACAACTGTCGAAACCCTTCCTCAGTTGTATCAACTCATCTTTCTACGACCCAAAACATCACCTATTCCTTTTCTCCAGAGATGCTGCCTGACCTGCTGAGTTACCCCAGCATTTTGTGTCTATCTTTTCTACTGAGCCTACTTGCCTCCTCTTTAAACTCCCAATACTCCTCCTTTCGAAACAGCAGCTACTTAATTTTGACTCCTGTGGGCTGATGCTTCCAACCATTTGCAGGCCTTAAAGAAATGTTGATATTTGTAGAATGTTGAAACAAGACCAAAGCAGAAAGAAAAAAAATACAACTTTAATGTGGAACTTAAAAGAAAATCTCCAATATTAAATACACAGCTGCTGTTAATTAACGCTTTGCCCAATTAGGTTCTGAATAATCCATATTTCATAGCAACTGGAGAGGCACAGAACACCAGCTGTGATCAAAATGCCAAAATTCACCCACGTAATGGGGATTTGTCTTAGAAGGTGCCGTCTCAAAACTCCCAAGCTAGTCTGATCTTGAGTTTGCGCTTATAAGCTCCTCTTAATTAGAGTTCTAAGGATGGTTGGCAAATCACCAGCCAAGTCCAACGGTAGAGTTGCTGCCTTACAGCACGTGCAGCTGTGGAGACCCTGGTTCAATCCCGACTACGGGTGCTTTCTCTACGGAGTTTGTACGTTCTCCTGCGTGGGTTTCGGCCGAGATCTTCTGTTTCTTCCCACACGCCTAAGATGTACAGGTTTGTAGGTTAATTGGCTTGGTAAATGGAAAAAATTGTCCTTCATGTGTGTTGGATAGTGTTCATGTGCGGGGATCGCTGGTCGGCACGGACCCGGTTGGCTGAAGGGCCTGTTTCCACGTTATACCTCTAAACTAAACTAGAAGGGAAACATCTCCTCCATAGTCAAGCTGCTGAGTAGCATGAGACAGCAGCAGAGAGTTCAGAAGGAAACACAGCCTGGAGGAAGGACATTACATTTTATTTTATGTGTGTATTGTGTTCTTTTCACTTAGTATGGCTGTATGGTAACTCAAATTACATTGTACCAGATTGATACAAATACATCTATAGATGCTCCTGAACACATCATCAGTGGGGTCATTGGGAGTTTCGGGTCTTTCAACATCAGACACCCTCGCCCAGGCGACCCAGCCGTGGTTGATCAGACCACGATTTGTGTTCAGGTGGCATTCGCTCCTCCCCATGGACCTTCTCTCCTGATCCAGAGCCATCTCGAGGCCTTCTCCGCTGCCTCTGTAGTGTTCTTGATGGCTCTTCTCCTCGCCACTCCGTTGATGCCCAGTGCACTCAAGGCTTTGTGGAGCGATTGCCCTGCAAAACCTCTGCAGCCAACCTCGATGGGCATACACCTTGCCTTCCAGCCCTGCTTACGGCAGTCTATGACCAGCTCTTCATGCTTGGCCATCTTCCTTTAGTGGGCCTCCTCCAGACGGTTTCCCACGGCACTGTCAGTTCCAATAAGACAATGTTTTTGGTCGCCTCTGAGACCAGGAGGATATCTGGCCTCAGGGTGATCGTGGCAATGTGCTGTGGGAACCTCAGCTGTTTCACCAGGTCTACGGAAAGCTGCCAGTCCTGCGCAGTCGCCAGGATACCTTAGTTGATTAAGTGACAATAAATGCGAACTTGAACTTAATACTAAAAAATGGGAAGTTGTAGTTTCAAAGCAAGAGTGTAAGGGGTTTACAGATCACATTTAGGGACAGGAGAAAAGGAAATCTCAGCGGAAAGACGAGTTGCAAACAGATCTAGAATGTATACACTAAGTACATAGATTAGATCAACAACTACAGCTAACTCATTGTATCAAAGTTCAAAGAGGGGAAAGCAACAACTCACATGATGTCCAATTTCAAAATCTAGGGCAATTATTCAATTTCTGTATACATCAAACAAGATGACACTTAGGTAAGGGTTTGTGAGAGTGCGATTGTATCACTGCACATAAGGAGGAAAAACTACTTAAGACATATTGTCTCGATGTACTATTCCTCGACACTTGCACTGTATCCAAGATGAGCTATGTATAATAATACTTGTACTAAATGTGTAGTAAGGAACTGCAGATGCTGGCTTACACTGAAGATAGACACAAAATGCTGAAATAACTCAGTGGGACAGGCGGCATCTCGGCACAGAAGGACTGGGTGACGTTTCGGGTCAAATCTATTTATCTAGCAATGGCAGGAATTCCTGGGCATAATCCAGAAGATGCAGGATCATTTCATTCCAAAGAGGAAGAAAGATTCTAAGGGGAGTAAGAGGCAACCGTGGCTGACAAGGGAAGTTAGGGATGGAATAAAACTAAAAGAAAAGGTGAATAACATAGCAAAGAGTAGCGGGAAGCCAGAGGATTGGGAAACTCTCAAAGGACAACAGAAGGCAACAAAAAGGGCAATACGGGGTGAAAAGATGAAGTACGAGGGTAAACTGGCCAAGAATATAAAGAAGGATAGTAACAGCTTGTTTAGGTACGTTAAGAGAAAAAAATTAGTAAAGACAAATGTGGGTCCCTTGAAGGCAGAAACGGGTGAAATTATTATGGGGAACAAGGAAACGGCAGAAGAGTTGAACAGGTGCTTTGGTTCTGTCTTCTCTAAGAAAGACAATCTCCCAGACGTACTAGGGGACAGAGGAACTAGAGAGACAGAGGAACTGAAAGAAATTTACCTTAGGGGAGAAATAGTATTGGGTAGACTGATGGGACTGAAGGCTGATAAATCCTCAGGGCCTGATGGTCTGCATCCCAGGGTACTCAAGGAGGTGGCTCTAGAAATCGTGGATGCATTAGTGATCATTTTCCAATGTTCTATAGATTTAAGATCAGTTCCTGTGGATTGGAGGGCAGCTAATGTTATCCCACTTTTCAAGAAAGGAGCGAGAGAGAAAACAGGGAATTATAGACCAGTTAGCCTGACATCGGAGGTGGGGAAGATGCTGGCGTCAATTATTAAAGAAGTAATAATGGCACACTTGGATAGCCGTAAAAGGATTGGTCCAAGTCAGCATGAATTTATGAAGGGGAAATCCTGCTTGACTAATCTTCTGGAATTTTTTGAGGATGTGACAAGTAAAATGGATGAAGGAGAACCAGTGGATGTAGTGTATATGGACTTTCAGAAAGCCTTTGATAAGGTCCCAGGAGCTTAGTGGGCAAAATTAGAACACATGGTATTGGGGGTAGGGTATTGACATGGATAGAGAATTGGTTGGCAGACAAGAAACAAAGAGTAGAAATAAATGGATCCCTGTCAGAATGGCAGGCAGTGGCGAGTGGAGTGCCGCAAGGTTCGGTGCTAGGGCCGCAATATATATTAATGATTTAGATGATGGAATTAAAAGTAACACTAGCAAATTTGCAGATGACACAAAGCTGGGTGGCAGTGTGAAATGCGAAGAGGATGCTAGGAGGTTGCAGGGTGACTTAGACAGGTTGAGTGAGTGGGCAGATGTAGTATAATGTAGATAAATGTGAGGTTATCTACTTTGGCGGCAAGAACAAGGAGGCAGATTATTATCTCAATGGTGTCAGATTAGGAACAAGGAAAGTGCAACGAGACCTGGGCGTCCTTGTACACCAGTCACTGAAAGTAAACATGCAGGTACAGCAGGCAGTGAAGAAAGCTAATGGCATGTTGGCCTTCATAATGAGAGGATTTGAGTATAGGAGTAAATAGGTCCTCTGTAGTTGTACAGGGCCCTGGTGGGACCACATCTGGAGTATTGTGTGCAGTTTTGGTTTCCTAATTTGAGGAAGGACATCCTTTCTATTGAGGCAGCGCAGCGTAGGTTCACGAAGTTAATCCCCGGGATGGTGGGACTGTCATATAAGGAAAGATTGGAAAGATTGGGCTTGTATTCACTGGAATTTAGAAGGATGAGAGGATATCTTGTAGAAACGTATACAATTATAAAAGGACTGGACAAGCTAGATGCAGGAAAAATGTTCCCGTCGTTGGGGGAGTCCAGAACCAGGGGCCACAGTCTAAGAATAAAGGGGAGGCCATTTAAAACTGAGATGAGAAAAAACGTTTTCACCCAGAGAGTTGCGAATTTGTGGAATTCCCTGCCACAGAAGGTAGTAGAGGCCAATTCACTGGATGAATTTAAAAGTGTTAGATAGAGCTCTAGGGGCTGGCGAAATCAAGGGATATGGGGAGAAGGTAGGCATGGGTTACTGATTGTGGATGATTAGCCATGATCACAATGAAGGGCCAAATGGCCTCCTTCTGCACCTACTTTCTATGTTTCTATGTAAGGCTGTCAAAGGTTATGGGGAGAAGGCAGGAGAATGGGGTTGAGGGGGGGTGCAGATCAGCCATGATTGAATGGTGGAGTAGACTTGATGGGCTGAATGGCCTAACTCTACTGTGTCTTATGATCTTATTACCAGATACTATCAATCTAAAGGAGCCATCAGAATAAAAAGGTGGTGCAAAGAGAATTTTCTTCTGACGGGGGAAGTTAAGAGTTGAAATATGCTGCTTCTTGGAACACACTATCAAAAGCATTCCACAGGATCATTCTTAAAAGATGCACTTCTATTGGAGTCCTTACATCCCTTTCAGACATAGAGTGCTTTTGTAAAGCAGTCAGTGTTACATACAAAAGTTGGCAGACAGTGAAACTCAGCAAGCTGGCACAAACTACACCATAATAGTGACAAGGCAATCTGCTTTTTTCTTCTGTAATGTTTATCAAGGGATACTTATTAACAGGTATCACGGTATAACCCTTCTATTCCTCACAATATTGCCACAGAAAATGTTATGTCCATCTTTGGCATAAAATGTCATGACAGGATTTGCACTGGAGTGTCAGAGGATGATTTTTCTGCTCGTTGTCTGGAGCGGGTCTCGAACCCACCACCTTCTGACTGCTAACAACCCACCTTCAGCAAACATCCAGAGATGGTGTCTGACCCGCAGAGTTACTCCAGCATTGCATCTATCTTGCCAAAGACAATTGGGTTTGCACTTGTGTAGCTGGCTAATGGGGAAGGGCTGCAGTGTGGAGGATAGATCATATAATTCTTTCAAAAGACCATATTGGGGGAGTTCAGAACCAGGGGTCCCACAGTTTAAGATCTGTGGAATTCTCTGCCACAGAAGGCAGTGGAGGCCAATTCACTGGATGTTTTCAAGTAAGAGTTAGATATAGCTCTTAGGGCTAACGGAATCAAGGGACATGGGGAGAAAACAGGAACGGGGTACTGATTTTAGATGATCAGCCATGATCATATTGAATGGCAGTGTTGGCTCGAAGGGTCAAAAGGCCTACTCCTGCACCTATTTTCTATGTTTCTATGATACGCTGAATCGATCCTGTCATTCTTTTTAGGGGATTGAGTGTCCTACTGTTGGCCTCTCTCTCTCTCTCTCTCTCTCTCTCTCTCATTCACTCACACATAGAAACACAGAGGTCCCAAACATAGGATTGAATGCTTTCTCCACTGGAACTCATGCAGGATCTAAACACTCTTTTTCGGCCGCCACAAATGCTACCCAACTCCACCGAGTTCCTCCAGCAGCTCGTATTTTGTTCCCTCTGGGACTAATCTCCGACATCTCTGCGCAACTTCTACCTAGCGTCTACTGCATGTCAGAATTTAATCATTCCCACCATTGGCAGCCATTCAATCATTCATCAGCCAAGCCTGGAATTCAGGGCAGCACTGTCTCGCAGCGCTAGAGATCCGGGTTCGATCCCCACCTCGGGCGTGTCTGCGCGGAGTTTGTACGTGCTCCCTGCGACCAGGTGGGTCTCCTCCGGGTGCTCTGGTTCCCTCCCACATCCCAAATACGTGCAGATTTGTAGGTCGACACAAAGCGCTGGAGTAACTCAGCAGGTCAGGCGGCACCACTGGGGAAAAACCTTGGATGACGACAGAGTCTGAAGAAGGGTCCTGACCCGAAATGTCACCGATCCTTTCTCTCCAGAGATGCTGCCTGACCCGCCGAGTTATTCCAGGACTTTGCGTCTATCTTTTAATATAAGCCAGCATCTGCAGCTCCTTGTTTCTACAGACTTGTAGGTGGAGTGGTGCTCCCCCAGGCGTGGAAGGGGTGTACGCGAAAGTGGGATAACATAGAACCAGTGGGAACGGGAGATCGATGGTCGGCACAAAGCCGGTGGGGCTGAAGGGCCTGTTTACATGCTGTATCTTTCAATAAAAAAAATCAATGAATTCTCTCCTTAAATCTCTCTCCTTTGCTCAATGACACTCCTTATGTCAGCTAGACCTTGCCTCATGTGCCCTGTTACAGGGCAATGTGACAAATATTGCTTCCCTCACGCTCAGTACAGAACGCCACAGGAGATCCTTCTTCCCTGTGGCTATCAAACTGTACAACTCCTCCCCCCTTCTGTCGTGGAGTAGACCGACTCCCCACCCCTCCAATCTTTGCACATCCCCAATCCTTTCCACTCGTCACTTTAATTTCATGTTTCATGTATTTTGTGTTTTATAATTTCCCTCCTGGGATAAATAAAAGTTCTATCTTCTCGTACTCAGGCTGCTATCTAAATGGGTACAAGGTGCTACATGAATGCATGTTGACGCTTTGGTCGACTCTTACCGGCACTGGGTAGAATGAAGCTGAGTGTTTCTCATCCTCGTACTTGCTATCGGATGCGCTCCCGGGCTCCATGCTGCCCTTGGTGGTTGTATTTCTGCCGTTTCCCATCGGTTTCCACAAGGAACAGAGGCGGAGGGGGTTGAGCGTCTGGTACGAAAATACACCAGGGAGTAGGCTGGGGGGGGGAGGTCAGTTTTCCCACACACCGGCCCCCAGGGAAGTCAGGTATCAATCAGACGCTCTGCTGACATGACTTGACAATCCAGACGAGTCTGCATACGTCACTAGGTCTGAAAATCAAATAAAAAATAAAACAGAATACGTTTCAATTTGAGAATCTGGAACCTGCCTACCATGCAATTACAGACTGGCAAGATGACACTACGCCCAGGAATGATCTTAATAAATGCCATCATTTCACCATACAATAGGCAAGGAAAGAAAATTCCATCTGTCAGTCTACAAAGCAATATTTCATACATCTCCGATCTGGGCAGCACTGTTTCAAGCAGTAGAGTTTCTGCCTTACAGCGGCAGAGACCCAGGTTAGGTCCGAACTATGGGTGCTGTCTGTACAGAGTTCATACGTTCTCCCTGTCTCCACCTGGGTTTTCTAGGGGTGCACTGGTTTTCTCCCACACTCCAAAGACACACAGGCAAACGCAGGTTAATTAGCTTTGGTAAGTTGTAAAAATATTTGTCCATAGTGTGCGTAGGTTAGTGTACAGGGTGATCGCTGGTTGGCACGGACTCAGTGGGCTGAAGGGCCTGTTTCAAAGCTGTATCTCTAAAGTCTAAAGGTCTGTTTAACAATATCAATTCACATCACAGGCAGGTACGATAGTGGCGTTTACGAGGCTTTTAGATAGGAACATGGGTGTGCAGGGAATGGAGGAATATGGATTGTGTACAGGCAGATAAGTGTTGGCCGGGAAGGACATTGTGGGTCAAAGAGCCTGATCTTGAGCTGGACTGCTTCACATGGTGTGGTTTGAGTTCCCAGTTTCTACAGGATCATGTACAGGCAGATGAGAGCAGTTTAACTCGGCATCATGTTCGACAAAAAGCATTGTGGGCCGAAGTGCACCTTCCCGTGTTGTAACTGTTGTCAAAGTTCAGCCTTCTTCCACATGCTGCCGGTAACAAAAGCAAACACGTTGCTTGAGCACTAACTACGTAATCTCAGTTACTCCAGGCGCCATGAGTTTGCAAATTTAAGGTATTTGAAGTGAACAGTGGGATGATGAAGACATATCCTTCTCACGGGAAAAGTGTGTGTGTGTGTGTGTTAGCGAGAGAGAGAGAGAGAGAGAGAGAGAGAGTGGAGGGGACATGTCTGTATACGCGCGTTTAGAAAGGCTTATGGTGTTTAGATATGAGCCCTTGAAGTGCACACGAGAAGCCGCCATGAAAATAAAGCCCACGCCACCCCTCCCCCCAAAACATATTTATAAAACATCCACACAGCCTCTACCGCCAATATATCTTGTGTAACACAATTTAACAGCAAACGGGGAAAGCGCTGGATCTGACAACAGGAGAGAGGGATCAATGCATGTAAATAGAAGGGGGGGGGAGAGTGGAGGTCACTGCGATCCGTGGCATTGTCTTCTTAACCCCTTCCATCTTCACAGCCCGCTGTCATTCCCTCAATGCAGGGACATCATCCCCATTTATGAAATCTGCTTTTCTCATCTCCCCTTCCTTCTCCCTCTCCTTCCTTCTCTCTCCCCTCTTCTTTCTCCCTCCCCTTCTCTCTCCCCTCTTCTTTCTCCCTCCTCTCTCTCTCTCCTTCCTTCTCCCTCTCCTCTCTCTCCCTCCTCTCTCTCCTTCCTTCTCCCTCTCCTCTCTCTCTCTCTCTCCCTCCCCTCTCCCATCTTCTTTCTCCCTCCCCCCTCTCTTCCTCCTCTCTCTCTCCCCTCTTCTCTCTCATTCTCTTTCTCCCTTCTCTCTCTCTCCCACCCCCTCTCTCCCCCTCTTCTCTCTCATTCTCGCTCTCCCACCCCCCCTCTATCACCCTCTTCTCTCCCACTCCTCTCTTCTCTCTCATTCTCTCTCTCCCTTCTCTCTCCCACTCCCCTCTTCTCTCTCTCCCTTCTCTCTCTCCCACCCCCCCCCCCTCCCCCTCTCTACCTCCCTCTGTCCCTCTCCTTCCCGCTCTCTATAATTGCTGCGAGCCGTGGCCGGGGGAAGGAAGGCCAGAGAGGGGGAAGCTTGCGATGCAAATCCATCCACCTCCAGGCTCCCGTCTGCAAAGCTCCCAGCGGAGGCCAACGCAACCTTCCAACAAGCGGGTGAAAGTGACATGAAAGCCGCACCGTGGAGCCTCTGCAATAACGGGAAAGGGCAAAGCTTGCTCTGGTTGGTGCAAGCTGCATGGGGGGTGGGTGGTGCAGCTGCGGCGGATGAACCGGCTGGCCGTGCATGGAGAGAGAGCTCCTTACCTTGCCAGCGAGGCCTCTCACCGCTCCAGCAACCCCACTGCCGGCTGCTACCGTGCCGGCTCCGCGCTCCACAACCCGGGCTTCTCAGCCACTGCTGTTCCTGCACTGTGTGCTGGTTTGCAGCCGGAAGACATCACCCGACCCAGCTCTGCTCAACGTCATTCACAGGAGAACAGAACCAATTGCAGCCGCCTTCCAACGTGCACAGCCACTCACTTGGCAAACAAAAAAAAGCGCCATCTGCAGTCACCCTCTGATGTGAACAGCTAACCTGTTCATTGCACAGAAAGTCCTGGAGGCAGTCCTCTAGGATTCATGATTTTACGGGAGAATTAAAAAAAATCCCCCTGTAGGAATAGGCAACTCAAGCCACACTGTGTACACGCAGAACAGCACAACACAAGATTGGGCCCTGATCTTGTATCTCTATCTCCCTCTGCCCTGACTAACAGTCTGAAGCAGGGGATAGACACAAAATGCTGGAGTAACTCAACGAGACCCTGCTTCAGACTCAGTTCAGATTTAGTCTGAAGCAGGGTCTCGACCCGAAACGCCCCCCATTTCTTGTATCCAGAGATGCTGCCTGTCCCGCTGAGTTACTCCAGCATGTAAAATTTTCAAGATTCAAGAGAGTTTATTGTCATGTGTCCCTGATAGGACAATGAAATTCTTGCTTTGCTTCAGCACAACAGAACATAGTAGGCATTGACTACAAAACAGATCAGTGTGTCCATATACCATTATGTAAATATATACACACATGAATAAATAAACTAGGGGAACTGATGAAGTGCAAATAACAGATAATGGGCTATTAATGTTCAGAGTTTTGTCCGAGCCACGTTTAATAGCCTGATGGCTGTGGGGAAGTAGCTATTCCTGAACCTGGTCGTTGCAGTCTTCAGGCTCCTGTACCTTCCACCTGAAGGTAGCGGGGAGATGAGTGTGTGGCCAGGATGGTGTGGGTCCTTGATGATACTGCCAGCCTTTTTTGAGGCAGCGACTGCGATAGATCCCCTCGATGGAATGGACGTCAGAGCCGATGATGGACTGGGCAGTGTTTACTACTTTTTGTAGCCTTTTCCTCTCCAGGGCGCTCAAGTTACCGAACCAAGCCACGATACAACCGGTCAGCATGCTCTCTACTGTGCACCTGTAGAAGTTAGAGAGTCCTCCTTGACAAACCGACTCTCCGTAATCTCAGGAAGTAGAGGCGCTGATGTGCTTTCTTAATAATTGCTAAATTTTGTGTTTATCTTCGGTTTAAAGCAGCATCTGCAGTTCTTTTCTACACAAGCCGGTGCTGAACAACAGCGCGGCCGGTGCTGAACAACATCGCGGAGTCCTGGGGCCCTTTACCGAGGGCCGCCAGCGTTGAATCTCCGCCCAGCATGGCCTGTGGACTTTGGGAGCCGCGGAACCCGGTAGGAGGTGGCCGACTCTGATGTCCAGGCCGCTGAGGACCCCAGCCCCGACGTCGGACTTGCATCACCCCGGCGAGCGGGCCTGAACATCGGGCCGCCCGTAGCGGCGACTGCGGTGGGCTCGGGGAGGCCCCGACCACGGGTGAACATTGGGGAACATTAGAGGAAGATGACTGACTTTGGTGCCTTCCCTCACAGTGGCTAACTTTGATTCTGCTGTGTGGGGATGTTTTATGTTGAACTCTATCGTGTGTTGTGTTCTTTATTTTTTATTGTATGGCTGTATGGTGACCACACATTTCACTGTGCCAACCGGCACATGTGACAATAAATGTATCTTGTATCTTGTAAGATCAGGCCCGTCTGCCCATAATGTTTGTGCCAAATGTGCTCATGATCATTGGATATGTAGGGAATGGGGAGATATGGATCATGTGTAGGAAGAGAAGATTTAGTTTATCTTGGCTTCGTGTTGTACATGCACATTGTGGGCAGAAGGCCCTTTCCCTGTCCTACAAAACTTAAATCTTCAGGGGAATTAAAAACAATTCTGGAGGGTGAGAGGGAACAGAGTGTAACATGTACATGAAGCACCCTCTTACATGAACCAGCACATTACCCCAGGTAGAAAAGAGGTTAGATTAACTTGGCATCATGTTGGGTGCCGACATTGTGGGCCAAAGAGACTGTTACCATGCTGTACTTTTCTGTGTTCTTTGATAAGATCCAAGTCAAAATTCGTCTCTCCTCTCCAGTGTAATCACATGTTCCTGTAATGTGACTAGATCTGTCCATTAGGCTTAAGCTGTGGCAAGATACAAGATACATTTATTTGTCACATGTACCAATTGTACAGTGAAATGTGTGGTCGCCATACAGCCATACGAATAATAAAGAGCATAGAACACGATAGTCCCCACACAACGGAATCAACGTTTCCCACTGTGAGGGAAGGCTCCAATCATCCTCCTCTGTTGTTCACCCGTGGTCGGGGGGCTCCGAACCCCTCGCAGTCGCCGCTATGGGCGGCCCGATGTTCAGGCCCTCTCGCCGGGATGATGGAACTCCGACATCGGAACGGGAGAACCACCTCAACGGCTTCGACATCCAAATCGGCCACTTCCTACCGGAGTCCGCGGCTCCCGAAGTCCACAGGCCGCGCTGGGCGGAGATTCAACGCTGGCGGCCCTCGTCAAAGGGTCCCAGGACTCCGCGATGTTGAAGTCAGCGCCGCCCGCGCTGGGTGCTCCGCAAACCACAGCTCCCCGATGTTGAAGCAGCAGGCCCAGCACTCCGGAGCTTCAAACGGCGATCCAGGTAGGTATTGCACGCTCCGCGG
This sequence comes from Malacoraja senta, assembly GCA_038087875.1. Taxonomy (NCBI): domain Eukaryota; kingdom Metazoa; phylum Chordata; class Chondrichthyes; order Rajiformes; family Rajidae; genus Malacoraja; species Malacoraja senta. Next base: position 6,198,712 of record CM075991.1, read on the forward strand.
TGAATCCAGTGCTGCGCCGCCGCTGCTGAAGCTTTGGCCGGTCCCCGGCAGGAAAGGCCGCTCCAATCCAGTTGGTTGGTCGTGAGGAGGGGGGCGAGGACGCGACTCGGAGAATAGTCGCATCCTCGCCAGGAAGTGACTGGGCAACGGTTTCCCCCTTACCCTACCCCCTCCCCCACATAGAAAAACAAAAGAAACCTCCAAAACCCACTTTTAAAACAGACTAAAAATTTAAAAAAGATAGAAAAACAGACAGACTGGAGGCAGAGGCAGCCATCAATGCGGCGCCCCTAGTGGTAGCAAGATAAGCATTGTAACAACTGTAGCATAACCTCCATGCTGTTATGTTCAGTTTTGTTTATTGTCACGTGTACCGAGGTACAGTGATAAGCTTTTGTTGCATGCTAACCAGTCAGCAAAAAGACAATACATGATTACAATCGATCCATTTACAGTGTATAGATAGATGATAAGGGAATAATGTTTAGTGCCAGGTATAGCCAGCAAAGTCCGATCATGGATAGTCCAAGGGTCATCAAAGAGGTGGATAGTAGTTCAGCACTGCTCTCTGGTTGTGGTAGGATAGAAACATAAAAACAGAACATAGAAAATACGTGCAGGAGTAGGTCATTTGGCCCTATGAGCCAGCACCTTCATTCAATATGATCATGGCTGATCATCCAAATTCAGTACCCCATTCCGGCTTTTCCCCATATCCCTTGATTCCCTTAGCCCTAAGAGCTAAATTTCACTCTCTCTTGAAAACATCCAGTGAATTGGTCTGTGGCAGAGAATTCCACAGATTCACAACTCTCTGGGTTGAAAAGTTTTTCCTCATCTCAGTCCTAAATGGCCTACCCCTTATTCTAAACTGTGACCCTGGGTCATCGGGAACATTTTTCCTGCATCTACCCTGTCCAATTCTCTAAGAATTATATATGTTTTTATAGGATCCCCTACCATCCTTCTAAATTCCATTGAATACAAGTCCAGTCAACCCATTCTTCATTATACGTCAGTCCCGCCATCCTGGGAATTAACCTGGTAAACCTACGCTGCATTCCCTCAATAGCAATAATGCCCTTCCTCAAATTAGGAGACCAAAATTGCACACAATACTCCAGGTGCGGTCCCTAACAGGGTCCTAAACAACTGCAGTAGGACCTCCTTGCTCCTAAATTCAAATCTTCTCGCAATGAAGGCCAACATGCCATTGGCTTTCATAACTGCCTGCTATACCTGCATGCTTACTTTCAGAGACTGATGTAAAAGCACACCCAGGTCTCATTGCACCTCCCCTTCTCCTAATCTGACACCATTCAGATAATAATCTACCTTCCTGTTCTTGCCACCAAAGTGCATAACCTCACATTTATCCACATTATACTGCATCTGCCATGCTTCTGCCCACTCATCCAACCTATCCAAGTCACCCTGCAGCCTCATAGCATCCTCATCGCAGCTCACACTGCTACCCAGCTTTGTGTCATCCGCAAACTTAGAGATGTTAAATTTAATTCCCTCGTCTAAATCGTTAATATATATTGTAAACAACTGGGGTCCCAGTACCGAGCCTTGCAGCACACCACTAGTCACTGCATGCCATTCTGAAAAGGACCCGTTAATTCCTACTCTTTGCTTCCAGTCTGCCAACCAGTCTGCCACAGAAGGTAGTAGAGGCCAATTCACTGGATGAATTTAAAAGTGTTAGATAGAGCTCTAGGGGCTGGCGAAATCAAGGGATATGGGGAGAAGGTAGGCATGGGTTACTGATTGTGGATGATTAGCCATGATCACAATGAAGGGCCAAATGGCCTCCTTCTGCACCTACTTTCTATGTTTCTATGTAAGGCTGTCAAAGGTTATGGGGAGAAGGCAGGAGAATGGGGTTGAGGGGGGGTGCAGATCAGCCATGATTGAATGGTGGAGTAGACTTGATGGGCTGAATGGCCTAACTCTACTGTGTCTTATGATCTTATTACCAGATACTATCAATCTAAAGGAGCCATCAGAATAAAAAGGTGGTGCAAAGAGAATTTTCTTCTGACGGGGGAAGTTAAGAGTTGAAATATGCTGCTTCTTGGAACACACTATCAAAAGCATTCCACAGGATCATTCTTAAAAGATGCACTTCTATTGGAGTCCTTACATCCCTTTCAGACATAGAGTGCTTTTGTAAAGCAGTCAGTGTTACATACAAAAGTTGGCAGACAGTGAAACTCAGCAAGCTGGCACAAACTACACCATAATAGTGACAAGGCAATCTGCTTTTTTCTTCTGTAATGTTTATCAAGGGATACTTATTAACAGGTATCACGGTATAACCCTTCTATTCCTCACAATATTGCCACAGAAAATGTTATGTCCATCTTTGGCATAAAATGTCATGACAGGATTTGCACTGGAGTGTCAGAGGATGATTTTTCTGCTCGTTGTCTGGAGCGGGTCTCGAACCCACCACCTTCTGACTGCTAACAACCCACCTTCAGCAAACATCCAGAGATGGTGTCTGACCCGCAGAGTTACTCCAGCATTGCATCTATCTTGCCAAAGACAATTGGGTTTGCACTTGTGTAGCTGGCTAATGGGGAAGGGCTGCAGTGTGGAGGATAGATCATATAATTCTTTCAAAAGACCATATTGGGGGAGTTCAGAACCAGGGGTCCCACAGTTTAAGATCTGTGGAATTCTCTGCCACAGAAGGCAGTGGAGGCCAATTCACTGGATGTTTTCAAGTAAGAGTTAGATATAGCTCTTAGGGCTAACGGAATCAAGGGACATGGGGAGAAAACAGGAACGGGGTACTGATTTTAGATGATCAGCCATGATCATATTGAATGGCAGTGTTGGCTCGAAGGGTCAAAAGGCCTACTCCTGCACCTATTTTCTATGTTTCTATGATACGCTGAATCGATCCTGTCATTCTTTTTAGGGGATTGAGTGTCCTACTGTTGGCCTCTCTCTCTCTCTCTCTCTCTCTCTCTCTCATTCACTCACACATAGAAACACAGAGGTCCCAAACATAGGATTGAATGCTTTCTCCACTGGAACTCATGCAGGATCTAAACACTCTTTTTCGGCCGCCACAAATGCTACCCAACTCCACCGAGTTCCTCCAGCAGCTCGTATTTTGTTCCCTCTGGGACTAATCTCCGACATCTCTGCGCAACTTCTACCTAGCGTCTACTGCATGTCAGAATTTAATCATTCCCACCATTGGCAGCCATTCAATCATTCATCAGCCAAGCCTGGAATTCAGGGCAGCACTGTCTCGCAGCGCTAGAGATCCGGGTTCGATCCCCACCTCGGGCGTGTCTGCGCGGAGTTTGTACGTGCTCCCTGCGACCAGGTGGGTCTCCTCCGGGTGCTCTGGTTCCCTCCCACATCCCAAATACGTGCAGATTTGTAGGTCGACACAAAGCGCTGGAGTAACTCAGCAGGTCAGGCGGCACCACTGGGGAAAAACCTTGGATGACGACAGAGTCTGAAGAAGGGTCCTGACCCGAAATGTCACCGATCCTTTCTCTCCAGAGATGCTGCCTGACCCGCCGAGTTATTCCAGGACTTTGCGTCTATCTTTTAATATAAGCCAGCATCTGCAGCTCCTTGTTTCTACAGACTTGTAGGTGGAGTGGTGCTCCCCCAGGCGTGGAAGGGGTGTACGCGAAAGTGGGATAACATAGAACCAGTGGGAACGGGAGATCGATGGTCGGCACAAAGCCGGTGGGGCTGAAGGGCCTGTTTACATGCTGTATCTTTCAATAAAAAAAATCAATGAATTCTCTCCTTAAATCTCTCTCCTTTGCTCAATGACACTCCTTATGTCAGCTAGACCTTGCCTCATGTGCCCTGTTACAGGGCAATGTGACAAATATTGCTTCCCTCACGCTCAGTACAGAACGCCACAGGAGATCCTTCTTCCCTGTGGCTATCAAACTGTACAACTCCTCCCCCCTTCTGTCGTGGAGTAGACCGACTCCCCACCCCTCCAATCTTTGCACATCCCCAATCCTTTCCACTCGTCACTTTAATTTCATGTTTCATGTATTTTGTGTTTTATAATTTCCCTCCTGGGATAAATAAAAGTTCTATCTTCTCGTACTCAGGCTGCTATCTAAATGGGTACAAGGTGCTACATGAATGCATGTTGACGCTTTGGTCGACTCTTACCGGCACTGGGTAGAATGAAGCTGAGTGTTTCTCATCCTCGTACTTGCTATCGGATGCGCTCCCGGGCTCCATGCTGCCCTTGGTGGTTGTATTTCTGCCGTTTCCCATCGGTTTCCACAAGGAACAGAGGCGGAGGGGGTTGAGCGTCTGGTACGAAAATACACCAGGGAGTAGGCTGGGGGGGGGAGGTCAGTTTTCCCACACACCGGCCCCCAGGGAAGTCAGGTATCAATCAGACGCTCTGCTGACATGACTTGACAATCCAGACGAGTCTGCATACGTCACTAGGTCTGAAAATCAAATAAAAAATAAAACAGAATACGTTTCAATTTGAGAATCTGGAACCTGCCTACCATGCAATTACAGACTGGCAAGATGACACTACGCCCAGGAATGATCTTAATAAATGCCATCATTTCACCATACAATAGGCAAGGAAAGAAAATTCCATCTGTCAGTCTACAAAGCAATATTTCATACATCTCCGATCTGGGCAGCACTGTTTCAAGCAGTAGAGTTTCTGCCTTACAGCGGCAGAAGACCCAGGTTAGGTCCGAACTATGGGTGCTGTCTGTACAGAGTTCATACGTTCTCCCTGTCTCCACCTGGGTTTTCTAGGGGTGCACTGGTTTTCTCCCACACTCCAAAGACACACAGGCAAACGCAGGTTAATTAGCTTTGGTAAGTTGTAAAAATATTTGTCCATAGTGCGTGCGTAGGTTAGTGTACAGGGTGATCGCTGGTTGGCACGGACTCAGTGGGCTGAAGGGCCTGTTTCAAAGCTGTATCTCTAAAGTCTAAAGGTCTGTTTAACAATATCAATTCACATCACAGGCAGGTACGATAGTGGCGTTTACGAGGCTTTTAGATAGGAACATGGGTGTGCAGGGAATGGAGGAATATGGATTGTGTACAGGCAGATAAGTGTTGGCCGGGAAGGACATTGTGGGTCAAAGAGCCTGATCTTGAGCTGGACTGCTTCACATGGTGTGGTTTGAGTTCCCAGTTTCTACAGGATCATGTACAGGCAGATGAGAGCAGTTTAACTCTCGGCATCATGTTCGACAAAAAGCATTGTGGGCCGAAGTGCACCTTCCCGTGTTGTAACTGTTGTCAAAGTTCAGCCTTCTTCCACATGCTGCCGGTAACAAAAGCAAACACGTTGCTTGAGCACTAACTACGTAATCTCAGTTACTCAGGCGCCATGAGTTTGCAAATTTAAGGTATTTGAAGTGAACAGTGGGATGATGAAGACAGTATCCTTCTCACGGAAAAGTGTGTGTGTGTGTGTGGTTAGCGAGAGATGAGAGAGAGAGAGAGAGAGAGAGTGGAGGGGACATGTCTGTATACGCGCGTTTAGAAAGGCTTATGGTGTTTAGATATGAGCCCTTGAAGTGCACACGAGAAGCCGCCATGAAAATAAAGCCCACGCCACCCCTCCCCCCAAAACATATTTATAAAACATCCACACAGCCTCTACCGCCAATATATCTTGTGTAACACAATTTAACAGCAACGGGGACAAGCGCTGGATCTGACAACAGGAGAGAGGGATCAATGCATGTAAATAGAAGGGGGGGGGGAGAGTGGAGAGTCACTGCGATCCGTGGCATTGTCTTCTTAACCCCTTCCATCTTCACAGCCCGCTGTCATTCCCTCAATGCAGGGACATCATCCACATTTATGAAATCTGCTTTTCTCATCTCCCCTTCCTTCTCCTCTCCTTCCTCTCTCTCCCTCTTCTTTCTCCCTCCCCTTCCTCTCCCCTCTTCTTTCTCCCTCCTCTCTCTCTCTCCTTCCTTCTCCCTCTCCTCTCTCTCCCTCCTCTCTCTCCTTCCTTCTCCCTCTCCTCTCTCTCTCTCTCTCCCTCCCCTCTCCCATCTTCTTTCTCCCTCCCCCTCTCTTCCTCCTCTCTCTCTCCCCTCTTCTCTCTCATTCTCTTTCTCCCTTCTCTCTCTCTCCCACCCCCCTCTCTCCCCCTCTTCTCTCTCATTCTCGCTCTCCCACCCCCCTCTATCACCCTCTTCTCTCCCACTCCTCTCTTCTCTCTCATTCTCTCTCTCCCTTCTCTCTCCCACTCCCCTCTTCTCTCTCTCCCTTCTCTCTCTCCCCACCCCCCCCCCCCTCCCCCTCTCTACCTCCCTCTGTCCCTCTCCTTCCCGCTCTCGCTTATAATTGCTGCGAGCCGTGGCCGGGGGAAGGAAGGCCAGAGAGGGGGAAGCTTGCGATGCAAATCCATCCACCTCCAGGCTCCGTCTGCAAAGCTCCCAGCGGAGGCCAACGCAACCTTCCAACAAGCGGGTGAAAGTGACATGAAAGCCGCACCGTGGAGCCTCTGCAATAACGGGAAAGGGGCAAAGCTTGCTCTGGTTGGTGCAAGCTGCATGGGGGGGTGGGTGGTGCAGCTGCGGCGGATGAACCGGCTGGCCGTGCATGGAGAGAGAGCTCCTTACCTTGCCAGCGATGCCTCTCACCGCTCCAGCAACCCCACTGCCGGCTGCTAACCGTGCCGGCTCCGCGCTCCACAACCCGGGCTTCTCAGCCACTGCTGTTCCTGCACTGTGTGCTGGTTTGCAGCCGGAAGACATCACCCGACCCAGCTCTGCTCAACGTCATTCACAGGAGAACAGAACCAATTGAGCAGCCGCCTTCCAACGTGCACAGCCACTCACTTGGCAAAACAAAAAAAAGCGCCATCTGCAGTCACCCTCTGATGTGAACAGCTAACCTGTTCATTGCACAGAAAGTCCTGGAGGCAGTCCTCTAGGATTCATGATTTTACGGAGAATTAAAAAAAATCCCCCTGTAGGAATAGGCAACTCAAGCCACACTGTGTACACGCAGAACAGCACAACACAAGATTGGGCCCTGATCTTGTATCTCTATCTCCCTCTGCCCTGACTAACAGTCTGAAGCAGGGGATAGACACAAAATGCGTGGAGTAACTCAACGAGACCCTGCTTCAGACTCAGTTCAGATTTAGTCTGAAGCAGGGTCTCGACCCGAAACGCCCCCATTTCTTGTATCCAGAGATGCTGCCTGTCCCGCTGAGTTACTCCCAGCATGTAAAATTTTCAAGATTCAAGAGAGTTTATTGTCATGTGTCCCCTGATAGGACAATGAAATTCTTGCTTTTGCTTCAGCACAACAGAACATAGTAGGCATTGACTACAAAACAGATCTAGTGTGTCCATATACCATTATGTAAATATATACACACATTGAATAAAATAAACTAGGGGAACTGATGAAGTGCAAATAACAAGATAATGGGCTATTAATGTTCAGAGTTTTTGTCCGAGCCACGTTTAATAGCCTGATGGCTGGTGGGGAAGTAGCTATTCCTGAACCTGGTCGTTGCAGTCTTCAGGCTCCTGTACCTTCCACCTGAAGGTAGCGGGGAGATGAAGTGTGTGGCCAGGATGGTGTGGGTCCTTGATGATACTGCCAGCCTTTTTTTGAGGCAGCGACTGCGATAGATCCCCCTCGATGGAATGGACGTCAGAGCCGATGATGGACTGGGCAGTGTTTACTAGACTTTTTGTAGCCTTTTCCTCTCCAGGGCGCTCAAGTTACCGAACCAAGCCACGATACAACCGGTCAGCATGCTCTCTACTGTGCACCTGTAGAAGTTAGAGAGTCCGTCCTTGACAAACCGACTCTCCCGTAATCTCAGGAAGTAGAGGCGCTGATGTGCTTTCTTAATAATTGCTAAATTTTGTGTTTATCTTCGGTTTAAAGCAGCATCTGCAGTTCTTTTCTACACAAGCCGGTGCTGAACAACAGCGCGGCCGGTGCTTGAACAACATCGCGGAGTCCTGGGGCCCTTTACCGAGGGCCGCCAGCGTTGAATCTCCGCCCAGCATGGCCTGTGGACTTTGGGAGCCGCGGAACCCGGTAGGAGGTGGCCGACTCTGATGTCCAGGCCGCTGAGGACCCCAGCCCCGACGTCGGACTTGCATCACCCCGGCGAGCGGGCCTGAACATCGGGCCCGCCCGTAGCGGCGACTGCGGTGGGCTCGGGGAGGCCCACGACCACGGGTGAACATTGGGGAACATTAGAGGAAGATGACTGACTTTGGGTGCCTTCCCTCACAGTGGCTAACTTTGATTCTGCTGTGTGGGGATGTTTTATGTTGAACTCTATCGTGTGTTGTGTTCTTTATTTTTATTGTATGGCTGTATGGTGACCACACATTTCACTGTGCCAACCGGCACATGTGACAATAAATGTATCTTGTATCTTGTAAGATCAGGCCCGTCTGCCCATAATGTTTGTGCCAAAATGTGCTCATGATCATTGGATATGTAGGGAATGGGGAGATATGGATCATGTGTAGGAAGAGAAGATTTAGTTTATCTTGGCTTCGTGTGTTGTACATGCACATTGTGGGCAGAAGGCCCTTTCCCTGTCCTACAAAACTTAAATCTTCAGGGGAATTAAAAACAATTCTGGAGGGTGAGAGGGAACAGAGTGTAACATGTACATGAAGCACCCTCTTACATGAACCAGCACATTACCCCAGGGTAGAAAAGAGGTTAGATTAACTTGGCATCATGTTGGGTGCCGACATTGTGGGCCAAAGAGACTGTTACCATGCTGTACTTTTCTGTGTTCTTGATAAGATCCAAGTCAAAATTCGTCTCTCCTCTCCAGTGTAATCACATGTTCCTGTAATGTGACTAGATCTGTCCATTAGGCTTAAGCTGTGGCAAGATACAAGATACATTTATTTGTCACATGTACCAATTGTACAGTGAAATGTCGTGGTCGCCATACAGCCATACGAATAATAAAGAGCATAGAACACGATAGTCCCCACACAACGGAATCAACGTTTCCCACTGTGAGGGAAGGCTCCAATCATCCTCCTCTGTTGTTCACCCGTGGTCGGGGGGCTCCGAACCCCTCGCAGTCGCCGCTATGGGCGGCCCGATGTTCAGGCCCTCTCGCCGGGATGATGGAACTCCGACATCGGAAGACGGGAGAACCACCTCAACCGGCTTCGACATCCAAATCGGCCACTTCCTACCGGAGTCCGCGGCTCCCGAAGTCCACAGGCCGCGCTGGGCGGAGATTCAACGCTGGCGGCCCTCGTCAAAGGGTCCAGGACTCCGCGATGTTGAAGTCAGCGCCGCCCGCGCTGGGTGCTCCGCAAACCACAGCTCCCCGATGTTGAAGCAGCAGGCCCAGCACTCCGGAGCTTCAAACGGCGATCCAGGTAGGTATTGCACGCTCCGCGGTGAATCCAGTGCTGCGCCGCCGCTGCTGAAGCTTTGGCCGGTCCCCGGCAGGAAAGGCCGCTCCAATCCAGTTGGTTGGTCGTGAGGAGGGGGGGCGAGGACGCGACTCGGAGAATAGTCGCATCCTCGCCAGGAAGTGACTGGGCAACGGTTTCCCCCTTACCCTACCCACCTCCCCCCACATTAGAAAAACAAAAGAAACCTCCAAAACCCACTTTTAAAACAGACTAAAAATTTAAAAAAGATAGAAAAAACAGACAGACTGGAGGCAGAGGCAGGCCATCATTGCGGCGCCCCTAGTGGTAGCAAGATAAGCATTGTAGACAACTGTAGCATAACCTCCATGCTGTTATGTTCAGTTTTGTTTATTGTCACGGTTGTACCGAGGTACAGTGATAAGCTTTTGTTGCATGCTAACCAGTCAGCAAAAAGACAATACATGATTACAATCGATCCATTTACAGTGTATAGATAGATGATAAGGAATAATGTTTAGTGCCAGGTATAGCCAGCAAAGTCCGATCATGGATAGTCCAAGGGTCATCAAAGAGGTGGATAGTAGTTCAGCACTGCTCTCTGGTTGTGGTAGGATAGAAACATAAAAAACAGAACATAGAAATACGTGCAGGAGTAGGTCATTTGGCCCTATGAGCCAGCACCTTCATTCAATATGATCATGGCTGATCATCCAAATTCAGTACCCCCATTCCGGCTTTTCCCCCATATCCCTTGATTCCCTTAGCCCTAAGAGCTAAATTTCACTCTCTCTTGAAAACATCCAGTTGAATTGGTCTGTGGCAGAGAATTC
>CM075991.1:6209133-6279874 GCA_038087875.1 Malacoraja senta
GGTGAACATTGGGGAACATTAGAGGAAGATGACTGACTTTTGGTGCCTTCCCTCACAGTGGCTAACTTTGATTCTGCTGTGTGGGGATGTTTTATGTTGAACTCTATCGTGTGTTGTGTTCTTTATTTTTTATTGTATGGCTGTATGGTGACCACACATTTCACTGTGCCAACCGGCACATGTGACAATAAATGTATCTTGTATCTTGTAAGATCAGGCCCGTCTGCCCATAATGTTTGTGCCAAATGTGCTCATGATCATTGGATATGTAGGGAATGGGGAGATATGGATCATGTGTAGGAAGAGAAGATTTAGTTTATCTTGGCTTCGTGTTGTACATGCACATTGTGGGCAGAAGGCCCTTTCCCTGTCCTACAAAACTTAAATCTTCAGGGGAATTAAAAACATTCTGGAGGGTGAGAGGGAACAGAGTGTAACATGTACATGAAGCACCCTCTTACATGAACCAGCACATTACCCCAGGTAGAAAAGAGGTTAGATTAACTTGGCATCATGTTGGGTGCCGACATTGTGGGCCAAAGAGACTGTTACCATGCTGTACTTTTCTGTGTTCTTTGATAAGATCCAAGTCAAAATTCGTCTCTCCTCTCCAGTGTAATCACATGTTTCCTGTAATGTGACTAGATCTGTCCATTAGGCTTAAGCTGTGGCAAGATACAAGATACATTTATTTGTCACATGTACCAATTGTACAGTGAAATGTGTGGTCGCCATACAGCCATACGAATAATAAAGAGCATAGAACACGATAGTCCCCACACAACGGAATCAACGTTTCCCACTGTGAGGGAAGGCTCCAATCATCCTCCTCTGTTGTTCACCGTGGTCGGGGGCTCCGAACCCCTCGCAGTCGCCGCTATGGGCGGCCCGATGTTCAGGCCCTCTCGCCGGGATGATGGAACTCCGACATCGGAACGGGAGAACCACCTCAACGGCTTCGACATCCAAATCGGCCACTTCCTACCGGAGTCCGCGGCTCCCGAAGTCCACAGGCCGCGCTGGGCGGAGATTCAACGCTGGCGGCCCTCGTCAAAGGGTCCCAGGACTCCGCGATGTTGAAGTCAGCGCCGCCCGCGCTGGGTGCTCCGCAAACCACAGCTCCCCGATGTTGAAGCAGCAGGCCCAGCACTCCGGAGCTTCAAACGGCGATCCAGGTAGGTATTGCACGCTCCGCGGTGAATCCAGTGCTGCGCCGCCGCTGCTGAAGCTTTGGCCGGTCCCCGGCAGGAAAGGCCGCTCCAATCCAGTTGGTTGGTCGTGAGGAGGGGGGCGAGGACGCGACTCGGAGAATAGTCGCATCCTCGCCAGGAAGTGACTGGGCAACGGTTTCCCCCTTACCCTACCCCCCTCCCCCACATAGAAAAACAAAAGAAACCTCCAAAACCCACTTTAAAACAGACTAAAAAATTTAAAAAAGATAGAAAAACAGACAGACTGGAGGCAGAGGCAGCCATCAATGCGGCGCCCCTAGTGGTAGCAAGATAAGCATTGTAACAACTGTAGCATAACCTCCATGCTGTTATGTTCAGTTTTGTTTATTGTCACGTGTACCGAGGTACAGTGATAAGCTTTTGTTGCATGCTAACCAGTCAGCAAAAAGACAATACATGATTACAATCGATCCATTTACAGTGTATAGATAGATGATAAGGGATAATGTTTAGTGCCAGGTATAGCCAGCAAAGTCCGATCATGGATAGTCCAAGGGTCATCAAAGAGGTGGATAGTAGTTCAGCACTGCTCTCTGGTTGTGGTAGGATAGAAACATAAAAACAGAACATAGAAAATACGTGCAGGAGTAGGTCATTTGGCCCTATGAGCCAGCACCTTCATTCAATATGATCATGGCTGATCATCCAAATTCAGTACCCCATTCCGGCTTTTCCCCCATATCCCTTGATTCCCTTAGCCCTAAGAGCTAAATTTCACTCTCTCTTGAAAACATCCAGTGAATTGGTCTGTGGCAGAGAATTCCACAGATTCACAACTCTCTGGGTTGAAAAGTTTTTCCTCATCTCAGTCCTAAATGGCCTACCCCTTATTCTAAACTGTGACCCTGGGTCATCGGGAACATTTTTCCTGCATCTACCCTGTCCAATTCTCTAAGAATTATATATGTTTTTATAGGATCCCCTACCATCCTTCTAAATTCCATTGAATACAAGTCCAGTCAACCCATTCTTCATTATACGTCAGTCCCGCCATCCTGGGAATTAACCTGGTAAACCTACGCTGCATTCCCTCAATAGCAATAATGCCCTTCCTCAAATTAGGAGACCAAAATTGCACACAATACTCCAGGTGCGGTCCCTAACAGGGTCCTAAACAACTGCAGTAGGACCTCCTTGCTCCTAAATTCAAATCTTCTCGCAATGAAGGCCAACATGCCATTGGCTTTCATAACTGCCTGCTATACCTGCATGCTTACTTTCAGAGACTGATGTAAAAGCACACCCAGGTCTCATTGCACCTCCCCTTCTCCTAATCTGACACCATTCAGATAATAATCTACCTTCCTGTTCTTGCCACCAAAGTGCATAACCTCACATTTATCCACATTATACTGCATCTGCCATGCTTCTGCCCACTCATCCAACCTATCCAAGTCACCCTGCAGCCTCATAGCATCCTCATCGCAGCTCACACTGCTACCCAGCTTTGTGTCATCCGCAAACTTAGAGATGTTAAATTTAATTCCCTCGTCTAAATCGTTAATATATATTGTAAACAACTGGGGTCCCAGTACCGAGCCTTGCAGCACACCACTAGTCACTGCATGCCATTCTGAAAAGGACCCGTTAATTCCTACTCTTTGCTTCCAGTCTGCCAACCAGTCTGCCACAGAAGGTAGTAGAGGCCAATTCACTGGATGAATTTAAAAGTGTTAGATAGAGCTCTAGGGGCTGGCGAAATCAAGGGATATGGGGAGAAGGTAGGCATGGGTTACTGATTGTGGATGATTAGCCATGATCACAATGAAGGGCCAAATGGCCTCCTTCTGCACCTACTTTCTATGTTTCTATGTAAGGCTGTCAAAGGTTATGGGGAGAAGGCAGGAGAATGGGGTTGAGGGGGGGTGCAGATCAGCCATGATTGAATGGTGGAGTAGACTTGATGGGCTGAATGGCCTAACTCTACTGTGTCTTATGATCTTATTACCAGATACTATCAATCTAAAGGAGCCATCAGAATAAAAAGGTGGTGCAAAGAGAATTTTCTTCTGACGGGGGAAGTTAAGAGTTGAAATATGCTGCTTCCTTGGAACACACTATCAAAAGCATTCCACAGGATCATTCTTAAAAGATGCACTTCTATTGGAGTCCTTACATCCCTTTCAGACATAGAGTGCTTTTGTAAAGCAGTCAGTGTTACATACAAAAGTTGGCAGACAGTGAAACTCAGCAAGCTGGCACAAACTACACCATAATAGTGACAAGGCAATCTGCTTTTTTTCTTCTGTAATGTTTATCAAGGGATACTTATTAACAGGTATCACGGTATAACCCTTCTATTCCTCACAATATTGCCACAGAAAATGTTATGTCCATCTTTGGCATAAAATGTCATGACAGGATTTGCACTGGAGTGTCAGAGGATGATTTTTCTGCTCGTTGTCTGGAGCGGGTCTCGAACCCACCACCTTCTGACTGCTAACAACCCACCTTCAGCAAACATCCAGAGATGGTGTCTGACCCGCAGAGTTACTCCAGCATTGCATCTATCTTGCCAAAGACAATTGGGTTTGCACTTGTGTAGCTGGCTAATGGGGAAGGGCTGCAGTGTGGAGGATAGATCATATAATTCTTTCAAAAGACCATATTGGGGGAGTTCAGAACCAGGGGTCCCACAGTTTAAGATCTGTGGAATTCTCTGCCACAGAAGGCAGTGGAGGCCAATTCACTGGATGTTTTCAAGTAAGAGTTAGATATAGCTCTTAGGGCTAACGGAATCAAGGGACATGGGGAGAAAACAGGAACGGGGTACTGATTTTAGATGATCAGCCATGATCATATTGAATGGCAGTGTTGGCTCGAAGGGTCAAAAGGCCTACTCCTGCACCTATTTTCTATGTTTCTATGATACGCTGAATCGATCCTGTCATTCTTTTTAGGGGATTGAGTGTCCTACTGTTGGCCTCTCTCTCTCTCTCTCTCTCTCTCTCTCTCATTCACTCACACATAGAAACACAGAGGTCCCAAACATAGGATTGAATGCTTTCTCCACTGGAACTCATGCAGGATCTAAACACTCTTTTTCGGCCGCCACAAATGCTACCCAACTCCACCGAGTTCCTCCAGCAGCTCGTATTTTGTTCCCTCTGGGACTAATCTCCGACATCTCTGCGCAACTTCTACCTAGCGTCTACTGCATGTCAGAATTTAATCATTCCCACCATTGGCAGCCATTCAATCATTCATCAGCCAAGCCTGGAATTCAGGGCAGCACTGTCTCGCAGCGCTAGAGATCCGGGTTCGATCCCCACCTCGGGCGTGTCTGCGCGGAGTTTGTACGTGCTCCCTGCGACCAGGTGGGTCTCCTCCGGGTGCTCTGGTTCCCTCCCACATCCCAAATACGTGCAGATTTGTAGGTCGACACAAAGCGCTGGAGTAACTCAGCAGGTCAGGCGGCACCACTGGGGAAAAACCTTGGATGACGACAGAGTCTGAAGAAGGGTCCTGACCCGAAATGTCACCGATCCTTTCTCTCCAGAGATGCTGCCTGACCCGCCGAGTTATTCCAGGACTTTGCGTCTATCTTTTAATATAAGCCAGCATCTGCAGCTCCTTGTTTCTACAGACTTGTAGGTGGAGTGGTGCTCCCCCAGGCGTGGAAGGGGTGTACGCGAAAGTGGGATAACATAGAACCAGTGGGAACGGGAGATCGATGGTCGGCACAAAGCCGGTGGGGCTGAAGGGCCTGTTTACATGCTGTATCTTTCAATAAAAAAAATCAATGAATTCTCTCCTTAAATCTCTCTCCTTTGCTCAATGACACTCCTTATGTCAGCTAGACCTTGCCTCATGTGCCCTGTTACAGGGCAATGTGACAAATATTGCTTCCCTCACGCTCAGTACAGAACGCCACAGGAGATCCTTCTTCCCTGTGGCTATCAAACTGTACAACTCCTCCCCCCTTCTGTCGTGGAGTAGACCGACTCCCCACCCCTCCAATCTTTGCACATCCCCAATCCTTTCCACTCGTCACTTTAATTTCATGTTTCATGTATTTTGTGTTTTATAATTTCCCTCCTGGGATAAATAAAAGTTCTATCTTCTCGTACTCAGGCTGCTATCTAAATGGGTACAAGGTGCTACATGAATGCATGTTGACGCTTTGGTCGACTCTTACCGGCACTGGGTAGAATGAAGCTGAGTGTTTCTCATCCTCGTACTTGCTATCGGATGCGCTCCCGGGCTCCATGCTGCCCTTGGTGGTTGTATTTCTGCCGTTTCCCATCGGTTTCCACAAGGAACAGAGGCGGAGGGGGTTGAGCGTCTGGTACGAAAATACACCAGGGAGTAGGCTGGGGGGGGGAGGTCAGTTTTCCCACACACCGGCCCCCAGGGAAGTCAGGTATCAATCAGACGCTCTGCTGACATGACTTGACAATCCAGACGAGTCTGCATACGTCACTAGGTCTGAAAATCAAATAAAAAATAAAACAGAATACGTTTCAATTTGAGAATCTGGAACCTGCCTACCATGCAATTACAGACTGGCAAGATGACACTACGCCCAGGAATGATCTTAATAAATGCCATCATTTCACCATACAATAGGCAAGGAAAGAAAATTCCATCTGTCAGTCTACAAAGCAATATTTCATACATCTCCGATCTGGGCAGCACTGTTTCAAGCAGTAGAGTTTCTGCCTTACAGCGGCAGAGACCCAGGTTAGGTCCGAACTATGGGTGCTGTCTGTACAGAGTTCATACGTTCTCCCTGTCTCCACCTGGGTTTTCTAGGGGTGCACTGGTTTTCTCCCACACTCCAAAGACACACAGGCAAACGCAGGTTAATTAGCTTTGGTAAGTTGTAAAAATATTTGTCCATAGTGTGCGTAGGTTAGTGTACAGGGTGATCGCTGGTTGGCACGGACTCAGTGGGCTGAAGGGCCTGTTTCAAAGCTGTATCTCTAAAGTCTAAAGGTCTGTTTAACAATATCAATTCACATCACAGGCAGGTACGATAGTGGCGTTTACGAGGCTTTTAGATAGGAACATGGGTGTGCAGGGAATGGAGGAATATGGATTGTGTACAGGCAGATAAGTGTTGGCCGGGAAGGACATTGTGGGTCAAAGAGCCTGATCTTGAGCTGGACTGCTTCACATGGTGTGGTTTGAGTTCCCAGTTTCTACAGGATCATGTACAGGCAGATGAGAGCAGTTTAACTCGGCATCATGTTCGACAAAAAGCATTGTGGGCCGAAGTGCACCTTCCCGTGTTGTAACTGTTGTCAAAGTTCAGCCTTCTTCCACATGCTGCCGGTAACAAAAGCAAACACGTTGCTTGAGCACTAACTACGTAATCTCAGTTACTCCAGGCGCCATGAGTTTGCAAATTTAAGGTATTTGAAGTGAACAGTGGGATGATGAAGACATATCCTTCTCACGGGAAAAGTGTGTGTGTGTGTGTGTTAGCGAGAGAGAGAGAGAGAGAGAGAGAGAGAGTGGAGGGGACATGTCTGTATACGCGCGTTTAGAAAGGCTTATGGTGTTTAGATATGAGCCCTTGAAGTGCACACGAGAAGCCGCCATGAAAATAAAGCCCACGCCACCCCTCCCCCCAAAACATATTTATAAAACATCCACACAGCCTCTACCGCCAATATATCTTGTGTAACACAATTTAACAGCAAACGGGGAAAGCGCTGGATCTGACAACAGGAGAGAGGGATCAATGCATGTAAATAGAAGGGGGGGGGAGAGTGGAGGTCACTGCGATCCGTGGCATTGTCTTCTTAACCCCTTCCATCTTCACAGCCCGCTGTCATTCCCTCAATGCAGGGACATCATCCCCATTTATGAAATCTGCTTTTCTCATCTCCCCTTCCTTCTCCCTCTCCTTCCTTCTCTCTCCCCTCTTCTTTCTCCCTCCCCTTCTCTCTCCCCTCTTCTTTCTCCCTCCTCTCTCTCTCTCCTTCCTTCTCCCTCTCCTCTCTCTCCCTCCTCTCTCTCCTTCCTTCTCCCTCTCCTCTCTCTCTCTCTCTCCCTCCCCTCTCCCATCTTCTTTCTCCCTCCCCCCTCTCTTCCTCCTCTCTCTCTCCCCTCTTCTCTCTCATTCTCTTTCTCCCTTCTCTCTCTCTCCCACCCCCTCTCTCCCCCTCTTCTCTCTCATTCTCGCTCTCCCACCCCCCCTCTATCACCCTCTTCTCTCCCACTCCTCTCTTCTCTCTCATTCTCTCTCTCCCTTCTCTCTCCCACTCCCCTCTTCTCTCTCTCCCTTCTCTCTCTCCCACCCCCCCCCCCTCCCCCTCTCTACCTCCCTCTGTCCCTCTCCTTCCCGCTCTCTATAATTGCTGCGAGCCGTGGCCGGGGGAAGGAAGGCCAGAGAGGGGGAAGCTTGCGATGCAAATCCATCCACCTCCAGGCTCCCGTCTGCAAAGCTCCCAGCGGAGGCCAACGCAACCTTCCAACAAGCGGGTGAAAGTGACATGAAAGCCGCACCGTGGAGCCTCTGCAATAACGGGAAAGGGCAAAGCTTGCTCTGGTTGGTGCAAGCTGCATGGGGGGTGGGTGGTGCAGCTGCGGCGGATGAACCGGCTGGCCGTGCATGGAGAGAGAGCTCCTTACCTTGCCAGCGAGGCCTCTCACCGCTCCAGCAACCCCACTGCCGGCTGCTACCGTGCCGGCTCCGCGCTCCACAACCCGGGCTTCTCAGCCACTGCTGTTCCTGCACTGTGTGCTGGTTTGCAGCCGGAAGACATCACCCGACCCAGCTCTGCTCAACGTCATTCACAGGAGAACAGAACCAATTGCAGCCGCCTTCCAACGTGCACAGCCACTCACTTGGCAAAACAAAAAAAAGCGCCATCTGCAGTCACCCTCTGATGTGAACAGCTAACCTGTTCATTGCACAGAAAGTCCTGGAGGCAGTCCTCTAGGATTCATGATTTTACGGGAGAATTAAAAAAAATCCCCCTGTAGGAATAGGCAACTCAAGCCACACTGTGTACACGCAGAACAGCACAACACAAGATTGGGCCCTGATCTTGTATCTCTATCTCCCTCTGCCCTGACTAACAGTCTGAAGCAGGGGATAGACACAAAATGCTGGAGTAACTCAACGAGACCCTGCTTCAGACTCAGTTCAGATTTAGTCTGAAGCAGGGTCTCGACCCGAAACGCCCCCCATTTCTTGTATCCAGAGATGCTGCCTGTCCCGCTGAGTTACTCCAGCATGTAAAATTTTCAAGATTCAAGAGAGTTTATTGTCATGTGTCCCTGATAGGACAATGAAATTCTTGCTTTGCTTCAGCACAACAGAACATAGTAGGCATTGACTACAAAACAGATCAGTGTGTCCATATACCATTATGTAAATATATACACACATGAATAAATAAACTAGGGGAACTGATGAAGTGCAAATAACAGATAATGGGCTATTAATGTTCAGAGTTTTGTCCGAGCCACGTTTAATAGCCTGATGGCTGTGGGGAAGTAGCTATTCCTGAACCTGGTCGTTGCAGTCTTCAGGCTCCTGTACCTTCCACCTGAAGGTAGCGGGGAGATGAGTGTGTGGCCAGGATGGTGTGGGTCCTTGATGATACTGCCAGCCTTTTTTGAGGCAGCGACTGCGATAGATCCCCTCGATGGAATGGACGTCAGAGCCGATGATGGACTGGGCAGTGTTTACTACTTTTTGTAGCCTTTTCCTCTCCAGGGCGCTCAAGTTACCGAACCAAGCCACGATACAACCGGTCAGCATGCTCTCTACTGTGCACCTGTAGAAGTTAGAGAGTCCTCCTTGACAAACCGACTCTCCGTAATCTCAGGAAGTAGAGGCGCTGATGTGCTTTCTTAATAATTGCTAAATTTTGTGTTTATCTTCGGTTTAAAGCAGCATCTGCAGTTCTTTTCTACACAAGCCGGTGCTGAACAACAGCGCGGCCGGTGCTGAACAACATCGCGGAGTCCTGGGGCCCTTTACCGAGGGCCGCCAGCGTTGAATCTCCGCCCAGCATGGCCTGTGGACTTTGGGAGCCGCGGAACCCGGTAGGAGGTGGCCGACTCTGATGTCCAGGCCGCTGAGGACCCCAGCCCCGACGTCGGACTTGCATCACCCCGGCGAGCGGGCCTGAACATCGGGCCGCCCGTAGCGGCGACTGCGGTGGGCTCGGGGAGGCCCCGACCACGGGTGAACATTGGGGAACATTAGAGGAAGATGACTGACTTTGGTGCCTTCCCTCACAGTGGCTAACTTTGATTCTGCTGTGTGGGGATGTTTTATGTTGAACTCTATCGTGTGTTGTGTTCTTTATTTTTTATTGTATGGCTGTATGGTGACCACACATTTCACTGTGCCAACCGGCACATGTGACAATAAATGTATCTTGTATCTTGTAAGATCAGGCCCGTCTGCCCATAATGTTTGTGCCAAATGTGCTCATGATCATTGGATATGTAGGGAATGGGGAGATATGGATCATGTGTAGGAAGAGAAGATTTAGTTTATCTTGGCTTCGTGTTGTACATGCACATTGTGGGCAGAAGGCCCTTTCCCTGTCCTACAAAACTTAAATCTTCAGGGGAATTAAAAACAATTCTGGAGGGTGAGAGGGAACAGAGTGTAACATGTACATGAAGCACCCTCTTACATGAACCAGCACATTACCCCAGGTAGAAAAGAGGTTAGATTAACTTGGCATCATGTTGGGTGCCGACATTGTGGGCCAAAGAGACTGTTACCATGCTGTACTTTTCTGTGTTCTTTGATAAGATCCAAGTCAAAATTCGTCTCTCCTCTCCAGTGTAATCACATGTTCCTGTAATGTGACTAGATCTGTCCATTAGGCTTAAGCTGTGGCAAGATACAAGATACATTTATTTGTCACATGTACCAATTGTACAGTGAAATGTGTGGTCGCCATACAGCCATACGAATAATAAAGAGCATAGAACACGATAGTCCCCACACAACGGAATCAACGTTTCCCACTGTGAGGGAAGGCTCCAATCATCCTCCTCTGTTGTTCACCCGTGGTCGGGGGGCTCCGAACCCCTCGCAGTCGCCGCTATGGGCGGCCCGATGTTCAGGCCCTCTCGCCGGGATGATGGAACTCCGACATCGGAACGGGAGAACCACCTCAACGGCTTCGACATCCAAATCGGCCACTTCCTACCGGAGTCCGCGGCTCCCGAAGTCCACAGGCCGCGCTGGGCGGAGATTCAACGCTGGCGGCCCTCGTCAAAGGGTCCCAGGACTCCGCGATGTTGAAGTCAGCGCCGCCCGCGCTGGGTGCTCCGCAAACCACAGCTCCCCGATGTTGAAGCAGCAGGCCCAGCACTCCGGAGCTTCAAACGGCGATCCAGGTAGGTATTGCACGCTCCGCGGTGAATCCAGTGCTGCGCCGCCGCTGCTGAAGCTTTGGCCGGTCCCCGGCAGGAAAGGCCGCTCCAATCCAGTTGGTTGGTCGTGAGGAGGGGGGCGAGGACGCGACTCGGAGAATAGTCGCATCCTCGCCAGGAAGTGACTGGGCAACGGTTTCCCCCTTACCCTACCCCCTCCCCCACATAGAAAAACAAAAGAAACCTCCAAAACCCACTTTTAAAACAGACTAAAAATTTAAAAAAGATAGAAAAACAGACAGACTGGAGGCAGAGGCAGCCATCAATGCGGCGCCCCTAGTGGTAGCAAGATAAGCATTGTAACAACTGTAGCATAACCTCCATGCTGTTATGTTCAGTTTTGTTTATTGTCACGTGTACCGAGGTACAGTGATAAGCTTTTGTTGCATGCTAACCAGTCAGCAAAAAGACAATACATGATTACAATCGATCCATTTACAGTGTATAGATAGATGATAAGGGAATAATGTTTAGTGCCAGGTATAGCCAGCAAAGTCCGATCATGGATAGTCCAAGGGTCATCAAAGAGGTGGATAGTAGTTCAGCACTGCTCTCTGGTTGTGGTAGGATAGAAACATAAAAACAGAACATAGAAAATACGTGCAGGAGTAGGTCATTTGGCCCTATGAGCCAGCACCTTCATTCAATATGATCATGGCTGATCATCCAAATTCAGTACCCCATTCCGGCTTTTCCCCCATATCCCTTGATTCCCTTAGCCCTAAGAGCTAAATTTCACTCTCTCTTGAAAACATCCAGTGAATTGGTCTGTGGCAGAGAATTCCACAGATTCACAACTCTCTGGGTTGAAAAGTTTTTCCTCATCTCAGTCCTAAATGGCCTACCCCTTATTCTAAACTGTGACCCTGGGTCATCGGGAACATTTTTCCTGCATCTACCCTGTCCAATTCTCTAAGAATTATATATGTTTTTATAGGATCCCCTACCATCCTTCTAAATTCCATTGAATACAAGTCCAGTCAACCCATTCTTCATTATACGTCAGTCCCGCCATCCTGGGAATTAACCTGGTAAACCTACGCTGCATTCCCTCAATAGCAATAATGCCCTTCCTCAAATTAGGAGACCAAAATTGCACACAATACTCCAGGTGCGGTCCCTAACAGGGTCCTAAACAACTGCAGTAGGACCTCCTTGCTCCTAAATTCAAATCTTCTCGCAATGAAGGCCAACATGCCATTGGCTTTCATAACTGCCTGCTATACCTGCATGCTTACTTTCAGAGACTGATGTAAAAGCACACCCAGGTCTCATTGCACCTCCCCTTCTCCTAATCTGACACCATTCAGATAATAATCTACCTTCCTGTTCTTGCCACCAAAGTGCATAACCTCACATTTATCCACATTATACTGCATCTGCCATGCTTCTGCCCACTCATCCAACCTATCCAAGTCACCCTGCAGCCTCATAGCATCCTCATCGCAGCTCACACTGCTACCCAGCTTTGTGTCATCCGCAAACTTAGAGATGTTAAATTTAATTCCCTCGTCTAAATCGTTAATATATATTGTAAACAACTGGGGTCCCAGTACCGAGCCTTGCAGCACACCACTAGTCACTGCATGCCATTCTGAAAAGGACCCGTTAATTCCTACTCTTTGCTTCCAGTCTGCCAACCAGTACTCTATCCATGTCAATACCCTACCCCCAATACCATGTAGTCTAATTTTGTACATTAATCTCTTGTGTGGGACCTTGTCAAATGCTTTTTGAAAGTCCAGATATACCACATCCACTGACTCTCCCTTATCCATTCTACTTGTTACATCCTTAAAAAATTTCAAAAGATTAGTCAAGCATGATTTCCCCTTCATAAATCCATGCGGACTTTGACCAATCCCGTCACTGCTTTCCAAATGCGCTGCTATAATATCTTTAATAGTCGACTCCAGCATCTTCCCCACTACCGATGTAAGGCTAACTGGTCTATAATTCCACCTCTCCCTCCTTTCTTAAAAAGTGGAGTTATATTGTCTACCCTCCAGTTCACGGGAACTGATTCAGAGTCGAGAGAACATTGGAAAATGATCACCAATACATCCATGATTTCTAGGGCCACCTCCTTGAGTACTCTGGGATACAGACCATCTGGCCCTGGGGATTTATCTGCCTTCAGTCCCAACAGTTTACCTAACACCATTTTCTAACTAATGTGGATAAAGGGGAGCCATCCAGTTGGGTATGGCTGCCCTGCCTGCAGCTGTCCGTCCTTTCACTCCTTTATTTTTTTTTAGTATGTTAAAAGTGTTTTGTTTGGAGGTCTAGTCTTTTTATGTGGGGTGCGGGGGGGGGGGAGAAGGGGGAAACTGTATTTCTCAGTCCCTATCTGGTCGGAGAGGCGGCTTTCCTCCGCGCCGCATCTTCGCCCCTGTCCTCGCGGCCTACCATCGGGACTGGAGCGGCGTTTCCTGCCAGGACCAGCCAGAACCTCGGCTTTGGCGGCGGCACAGCGCTGGAGCGCCATCACGGAGCGGGCGATGCATTGCCCGGGTTACCATGCTGGAGCTCCAGAATGCTGAGTCCGCCGATTGGAACATGGCGGAGCTGCGGGTCTGTGGTGCTGACTTTAACATCGCGGAGCCTGGGATCTCTCGTCGAGATCGCCAGTGTTGGAGCTCCGACCAGCGAGGCCTGTTGGCTTCGGGAGCCGCGGTCTCCGGTAAGGAAGCGGCCGTTCCAGGTATTCCAAGCCGCTGAGAGGATTCTCCCGACGCCGGAGCACCATCATCTGGCGAGAGGGCCTGAAACATTGGGCCGCCGTAGCGGCGACTGCAGAGGCCTCAGTAGGCCCGACTAGGGGAGAACAAGAGGATGAGGACTGGACTTTGTGCCTTCCCCATTGTGGGGGGATGTTTTATGTTTAATGTTAAATTCTTCTTTAATGTTGTGTTGTATTCTTATTAGTGTGCTGCAATGGCAACTCGAATTTCACTACACCAATTGGTGTATGTGACAATAAATGAACCTTTGAACCTTTGATACCCTTCAGTTCATCCTCCCACTAGATCCTCAGTTCCCTAGTATTTCCGGGAGATTGTTTGTGTCTTCCTTAGTGAAGACAGAACAAAAGTACTCGTATAATTCTTCTGCCATTTCCTTGTTTCCCATTATAAATTCACCTCTCTCTGACTGTAAGGGACCTACATTCGTCTTCACTAATCTTTTCCTTTTTACATGTAGAAACTTTTACAGTCAGTTTTTATATTCCCCGCAAGCTTTCTCTTATTTTCTTTTTTCCTCCTCTTAATTAACCCCTTTGTCCTCCTCTGTTGAGTTCTAAATTTCTCTCAGTCCTCTGGTTTGCCGCTTCCTCTGGCCAATTTATATGCCTCTGCCTTGGCTTTTACACTGTCCTTGACTTCCCTCTTCAGCCACGGTTGAGCCGCCTTCCCAGTTTTATTTTTTCACCAGACAGGGATGAATTTCTGGAGTTCATCCATGCAGTCTTTAAATCTTCGCCATTGCATCTCCACTGTCAACCCTTTAAGTATACCGTAATTCACCAGTCTATCTTAGCCAATTCCCATGTCATACCTTCAAAGTCTCCTTTATTCAATTTCAGGACCCTAGTCTCTAAATTAACCGTGTCACTCTCCATCCTAACGCAGAATTCCCCTGTTGCCCAAGGGGCCTTGCACAACAAGATCGCTAACTAATCCTTCCTCATTACACAATACCCAGTCTAGGATGCCCTGCCCTCTAACCAGTTCCTCTACATATTGATTTAAAAACCCCATCACTTCTGCATTCCAGGAAATCCTCCTCATCAGGGCTGCTATCAATTTGGTTGGCCCAATCTGTATGTAGATTAAAGTCACCCATGATAACCGCTGCACCTTTGCTACACACATCCCTAATTTCCTGCTTGATGCTATCCCCAACCTCCCTACTGCTGTTTGGTGGTCTGTATACAACTCCAACAAGCGTTTTCTGCCCTTGGTTATTTCGCAATTCTACCCATACCGATTCTACAGCATCCAAGCTAATGTCTCTACTTGCTATTGCATTAATCTCCTCTTTAATCAACAATACCACCCCACCTCCTCTTCCTTTCTGTCTATCCTTCCTGAATATCAAATCCCCCTGCATGTTTAGCTCCCAGCCTTGATCACCCTGGAGCCATGCCTCACTAATTCCAACTATATCATATCCCTTAACTACTAACTGCGAATTCAATTCATCCATTAGCTGCACGGATACACGTGTTCCCCCCCCCCCCCCCACCACTTTTTAGGTTAAGCCCACCCGTGTAGCATTAGCAAACCTGCCTGCCAGAATGTCTGTCCCCTTACAATTAAGGTGCAACCCGTCCCTTTTGTACAGGCCACCACTGCCCCAGAAGAGATTCCAGTGATCTAGAAATCTAAATCCCTGCCCCCTTGCACCAACTTCTCAGCCACTCATTCAGATCCCCAACTCCCTGTTCCTACCCTCACTAGCACGAGGTACTGGAAGCAACCCAGAGATAACCACCCTAGAAGTCCTGCTTTTCAGCCTCCTCCCTAGTTCTCTATACTCACGTTGCAGAACCTCCTTCCACTGCTTACCCACGTCATTTGTGCCTTCATGCACAACTACATCCGGCTGCTGACCTTCCCTCTCAAGGATGTTCCGAAGTTGGTCTGAGACATCTTGGCACCAATGAGGCAACACACCATCTGAATCTCCTGTCCGCACCTCGGACAATGGATTCACCCACCATTATGGCCCTGTCTGACGTCGATCTCTTCTCAGTGCTAGGATTTGAGTCACAGACCTGTCCCGCCGCTCTGGACTGGACTGGAAGCGTCGTCTGAGCCGACAGCTCCCAAGATAATTCAGTTGCCTGATAACAGCTGGGAAGAAACTGTCCCCGATTCTGGTGGGATGTGTTTTCACACTTCTATACATTTTGCCTGTGAGGAGAGGGGAGAAGAGGGAGTGGCCGGGGTGCAACTCATCCTTAATTATGCTGCTGGCCTTGCAGAGGCAGCGTGAGGTATAAATGGAGTCAATACAATGGGAGGTTGCTTCGTGTGATGGTCTGGGCTGCCCTCACAATTCGCTGCAATTCCTTGCATTCTTGGATGGAGCTGTTCCCAAGCCAAGCTGTGATGCTGTTATATTCAAAGATTTGTCTAATAAAGAAAGGAATCTCCTGTGCCATTTCTTTATATTACCTCATCCATCTGCCCTGCAACCTTTAAGGATCTGAGATCATTTTCCTCTGTCCTTCATTAATTCTGTTCACTATTAATCTATAATTTGTCATTTACGTAATTTGTCATTTCCTGAATATCGAATACCCCTAAATGTTTAGCTCCCAGCCTTGGTCACCCTGGAGCCATATCTCCATAATTCCACCTATATCATATCCCTTAACTACTAATGCCAGAGACATGGGTTCGATCCCAATTACGGGTGCTTGCCTGTATGGAGTTTGTATGTTCTCCCTGTGACTTTTCTCCGTGTGGCTTTTCTCCGAGATCTTTGGTTTCTTCCCACACTCCTGAGACGTACAGGTTTGTAGGTTAATTGGCTTAGTATAAATGTAAATTGTCCCTAGTGTGTGTAGGATAGTGTTAATGTGCAGGGATTGCTGGTCGGTGCAGACTCGATGAGCCGAAGGTCCTGTTTCCGTGCTGTATCGCTGAACTAAACTATTTCTCTCATGAGAAAAATACTGAATTGTTGTAAAACTTTATGGGTTTAAAATACCCTCCAGGGAAGGAAATCTCCCGAAATTACCCTTCCTGGCCCATATGTTACCTGTCGATCCACCAATGCCCTTGACATTTCACTCCCTCTTCAATGCAAGAACAATCACGACCAAAGAACACATTTTAGCACGATCAGCAAAGTCCACATTAGGTAAAAAACGTATTACATTTTTTCCATGCATGGATTTGCTGCACATAAATTGGCTACCAAGTATAGAAAAGTGACCTCAAAAGTACTTAGTTGGTTGAAATGTTATTCAAGGGCAACTTGAATTATCAAGGAATAATAGCAAATTATTATTATTATAGACATATCAATGTAAAGAAAAAGATTATAGTATGAATAGAACTATCAAAATAATATGGATGAAATATTACAATAGTTTGGTTTAGTTTAGTTTAGTGTAGTTTAGTTTAGTATTGTAAACCAATATTAGTATATTGTATAGGAGCAGGGAGGTTCTACTGCAGTTGTACAGGGCTTTGGTGAGACCACACCTGGAGTATTGCGTACCGTTTTGGTCTCCTAATCTGAGGAAAGACATTCTTGCCATAGAGGGAGTACAGAGAAGGGTCACCAGACTGATTCCTGGGATGGCAGGACTTTCATATGAAGAAAGACTGGATAGACTCGGCTTGTACTCGCTAGAATTTAGAAGATTGAGGGGGGATCTTAAAGAAACTTACAAAATTCTTAAGGGGTTGAACAAGCTAGATGCAGGAAGATTGTTCCCGATGTTGGGGAAGTCCAGAACAAGGGGTCATAGTTTAAGGATAAGGGGTAAGTCTTTTAGGACCGAGATGAGAAAAACATTTTTCACACACAGAGTACCACAGAAGGTAGTTGAGGCCAGTTCATTGGCTATATTTAAGAGGGAGTTAGATGTGGCCCTTGTTGCCAAAGGGATCAGGGGGTATGGAGAGAAGGCAGATACAGGATACTGAGTTGGATGATCAGCCATGATCATATTGAATGGCGGTGCAGGCTCGAAGGGCCGAATGGCCTACTCCTGCTCCTATGTTTCTATGTTTCTATGTTTCTATAATGTTTGAATTTATACATATTTATATACTGAACATTTATATTTGCATTTATATAATTACATTTATATAATGAACAGGTTACCTGTTTACATTAGAGTTCCACCAGCACTCTGTGTACATCAAAAAGTACCTCTGATTGTATTAGTATTGTAAAATATTTAATAAGGCTTTTTATTTGTTGAGTTCTATCCAGTCAGCAGAAAGACTTAACTTGATTACAAGCAAACCATCCACAGTGTACAGATACAGGATAAAGCGAATAACATCTAGTGCAAGATAAAGTCCAGTAAAATCCGATTAAAGCTAGTCGGCGGGTCTCCAATGAGGTAGGTAGTAGCTCAGGACCATTGATACAGGATGATTCAGTTGCCTGGGAAGAAACCGTCCCTGAATCTGGAGGTAAGCGTTTTCACACTACTGTGCCCATTGCCCGATGGGAAAAGAGGGAGAATAGTCCAATAGTTTCATGCGTCTTATTATTGAGATGACATTTTATTATTAAAACTTAATTTAAAAAAAATCCGATGAACTGAGCAAGATGTCAAATATTAAATCATTATTTTAGTTGCAGTACGTTAGGTGGATAGAACAGGTGAACACGTCATTACATTCAGATGACGAATGAAAAGAATGCATTTAAAATGGAAAATAAAAGCTGATCAGACTGGAAGGATAAGAACCATTGCCTAAATGGATTGCATCCATGCATTTTGAGAGAATCAAGTGAAGAGAAGGTAGAGGCATTATCAAATTTATTTCATAATTGATTAGAAAATGTCGTGATAATATATTGGCAAATAACACATTATGGAGACACAAGAAATCGCAGAAGCTGAAATTTTGAGCATGAAACACAAAGTGCCAGAGAAACTCAGCAGGTCAGGCAGTATCTGTGGAGGGAATTGAACAGGCAACGTTTTGGGTCTGAAGAAGGGGCCCGACCCCAAAAGTTGCCTGCCCATTTCCCAGATTCCAACTGATCTGCTGAGTTCCTCCTGTGTCTGCAGAATGGTCTCAACCGTAATGTTGCCGCTTTATTTCTCTCCGCAGAGACTGCCAGGCTCACTGAGTTCCTCCAGCACTTTGTGTTTAATGAGCAAACGTAATTTGTCGTATAATATTTGATTTAAGTATTTGAATAGGTACGTGGATGGGAAAGGTTTAGAGGGAAATGGGCCAAACCCGCACAGGTAGAACTAGTGTATCTTGACTGGCATGGGCAAGTTGGGCCAAAGGGCGTGATTCCGTGCTATATGACCCTATGACTAGGTAATGGGGAAAGTTACTGAGCTAAAGGTCAGCGGGAAGATGAGGGGAGGAGGGTTGTCTCCAAGCAGGATCAGAGTTAGTAGGAGGGTTGACAGTCAGATGGGTGGCAGGAGAATGGTGGGATATGGAGAGATGGGGTTGATCGGGGAGGGGTTAGGAAGACAGGAATGGGATCCATACATTAGGAAATGAATTTAGAGGATTGAGGATTGAGACCGTAGGGGTTGGAGAGTGAGAATCAGCGGCAGGGACTGGGTGGACCTTGGAGAAAGGGAGCTCAGTAACAAGATCAGTCGGACCTGTTCCTTGGAGAGTGGAATTATATTACAGAGAGGGTTGGGTAATGAAGCCATGTGGGACAAGATAACAGACAAGAGAACTATGTGTGGGAGATAGCTAAATGTGAGAAACTGCTTAACCAAAGAGTAAAATATTTTAATATAACACATTTTTGTTTAGTTTAGTTTAGAGATGCAGCGTGGAAACAGGCCCTTCGGCCCACCGAGCCAGCGATAACCAGTGAGCACCCCGTACACTAGCACTATGGAAAATTGACAGTTTTTACCGAAGCCAAGTTAGTCTACAAACCTGTACATCTTTGGAATGTGGGGTGAAACCGGAGCACCAGGGGCAAGCCCAAGCGGTCACTGGGAGAACATACAAACTCTGCACAGACAGCACCCGAGGTCAGGATCGAATCCGGGTCGCTGGCGCTGGAAGGGAGCAACTCTACCACAATACCACTGTGCCACCCCTTAAAATAGGGACTGAACTATGTATTCATTGGTATAAGGTTGAGCGCAGTGGTCAGTTGAAAGAAAAATTGCAACCTGTAAAGAATGTGTTGAAACATAATTATCTTTAAGAATTGGAGGGTGTGGAAGTCATGGGGTTGTGTTTGCATCAGATAAACAGCCAGGGGCTGAATGGATACATTGGATCTACCAGAAAAATGGTATTGGTGTATGGTACTTGAAACATGTGGGGCGAGAGAGATGGAGAGGACAGAGGGGAGGGGGGGGGGGGGGGGGGTTGAAACATGCAAACGGCTGTGTGGCTGAGGCAAGCGATTTCTGTGGCAGAGTTCCAGACAATAAATTCTGTGGCAAGAGTTTCAGACAATAAATATGGGGACTTTTAAAGGAGCAGCTTTGTCTGCGGCACCGACAACGAGAGCGACGACCGGAATGCGCCTAGGTAGGCCCGACTCGCCCCACAGGCCTCCAAGGGGACTGTGGATAAGCCAGGCAGCGAGGTCTGCCTGGGCCGAAGGAGCCTCAGCAGAGGTGTCGATGGGAGCCTCGGCAGCGGCAGCGTGAGCCTTGACGGCAGCAGGAGTCCCTGCGGTGGTGGAACTCGGCGGAACGGGAGCCTCGCTGGCAGTGGGGGACCCGGTTTGGCGGAGAAGGGGGGGGCACTCTAGTTTAGAATCCTTTGCCCAGGGGATAAGTCTGTGTTTGTTTGTTTGTTCATTTGCAGATGCAGACCAATTTCCCTCCGCGGATGAATAAAGTTTTATCGTATCGTATCGTATAGTCTTTGCGCTGACTGGTTAGCACGCAACCAAAACGATTTTCACTGTACCTCGGTACACATGACAATAAACTAAACTAGACTATTCAGCATGATACAGCATTTTGAAAAGAAAGGGGAAGGCACAGTCTGTGCAAAGGCACAATTACTCAATAAATTTATTGTACGTATAAGAAACATACTTCCACCTAGTTACGAGCATGTGTCTTATTAGGTTATATTTAGTACAAATTGATGCCTCTTACATGAATGAGATCTTAACTCACCCATGCAATGTGGAAACGTAATTGTCCCTGTAGTGGCCAAGGATAGAATGCCCAAGAAATATTGTTCCATGTTTCCCTGTCCCAACAGGAGCACTACATGGGGAATTATATCATCACGTTTTGACATGTGCAAGGATGAATCATACTGACACCTAATGGCAAAATTCCAGAATGACGTGAAATAACTCAGAGATGTTGCGATTACGTTTGACTCTGAAGCAAATTGAGTTTCAAAATATTTCTGGAAGAAAAAGAATGAAACGCAATAGAATTTCCTACGCCTATTTTACCAAGCTTTCTATTTTGTTGCACATCTTGGCTTACAATACATTATGTGTAGGAAGGCACTGCAGATGCTGGTTTACACCGAAGATAGACACAAAATGCTGGAGTAACTCAGCGGCACAGCCAGCATCTCTGGATAGAAGGAATGGGTGACGTTTCAGGTCAAGACCCGTCTTTGGTCTTGTTTTCAAAATTATTACATTTCTGATGCAAGGAACGAATGTTAAAGCAGGTAGGGGTAAAGAAACTGCTCCAGATGGGAAAAGATGGCTTTTGGTACAATTTGGACTGACCAATTCCAGGAACCTTCTAGTTACAGTCAGGGTGGAACTGTCAACACTAGATGGATAGCTATATGGCGAGAGGTGGACAATTTAATGGAGATATAACCATATAACCATATAACAATTACAGCATGGAAACAGGCCATCTCTGCCCTTCAAGTCCATGCCGAACACTTTTTCTCACCTAGTCCCATCTACCTGCACTCAGACCATAACCCTCCATTCCTTTCTTATCCATATACCCATCCAATCTATTTTTAAATGATAAAATCAAACCTGCCTCCACCACTTCCACTGGAAGCTCATTCCACACAGCTACCACTCTCTGAGTAAAGAAGTTCTCCCTAATGTTACCCCTAAACTTCTGTCCCTTAATTCTCAAGTCATGCCCTCTTGTTTGAATCTTCCCTACTCTCAATGGGAAAAGCTTATCCACGTCAACTCTGTCTATCCCTCTCATCATTTTAAAGACCTCTATCGTCCCCCCTTAACCTTCTGCGCTCCAAAGAATAAAGACCTAACTTGTTCAGCCTTTCTCTGTAATTTAGTTACTGAAACCCAGGCAACATTCTAATAAATCTCCTCTGTACTCTCTCTATTTTGTTGACATCCTTCCTATAATTAGGTGACCAAATTTGTACTCCATACTCCAGAATTGGCCTCACCAATGCCTTGTACAATTTTAACATTACATCCCAACTTCTATACTCAATGCTCTGATTTATAAAGGCCAGCACACCAAAAGCTTTGTTTACCACCCTATCTACATGAGATTCCACCTTCAGGGAACTATGCACAGTTATTCCTAGATCCCTCTGTTCAACTGCATTCCTCAATTCGCTACCATTTACCATGTATGTCCTATTTTGATTTTTCCTGCCAAGATGTAGCACCTCACATTTATCAGCATTAAACTCCATCTGCCATCTTTCAGCCCACTCTTCCAAATGGCCTAAATCTCTCTGTAGACTTTGAAAATCTACTTCATAATCCACAACACCACCTATCTTAGTATCATCTGCATACTTACTAATCCAATTTTCCACACCATCATCCAGATCATTGATGTACATGACAAACAAAAGTGGACCCAACACAGACCACTGAGGCACCCCACTAGTCACCGGCCTCCAACCTGACAAACAGCCATCCACCATTACTCTCTGACATCTCCCATTCAGCCACTGTTGAATCCATCTTGCTACTCCACCATTAATACCCAACAATTGAATCTTCTTAACCAACCTTCCATGAGGAACCTTGTCAAAGGCCTTACTGAAGTCCATATAGACAACATCCACTGCTTTACCCTCATCAATTTCCGTAGTAACCTCTTCGAAAAATTCAAGAAGATTAGTCAAACATGACCTTCCAGGCACAAATCCATGTTGACTGTTCTTAATCAGACCCTGCTTATCCAGATGCTTATATATATTATCCCTAAGTATCGTTTCCATTAATTTGCCCACCACTGACGTCAAACTAACAGGTCTATAATTGCTAGGTTTACTCTTAGAATGTGTGGGACGAGTGTTTTTTTTAACACAGAGAGTGGTGGGGCCTGGAACGCATTGGAGGAGTGGTGGAGGTGGCAGATACGATAATTTATTTTAAGAGACTTTTAGATAGGCGAATGGAAGTGCAGGGAATAGGGGGACATGGATCATGTGCAGGCAGATTTTGTTTAGTTTAGTTTAGAGATACAACTCGGAAACAGGCCCTTCCGCTTACCGAGTCCGCACCGACCAGCAATCCTCACACATTAACTCTATCCTACACACACTAGGGACAATTTACACATCCACCAAGCCAATTAGCCTACGTCTTTGGAGTGTGGGAGGAAACCCACGCGGTCATGGGGAGAACATACAAACTCCGTACAGACAGCACCGATAGTCGGTATCAAACCCGGGTCTCCGGTGCTGCAAGCTCTGTAAGGCAGAAACTCTACCGCTGCACCACCGTGCCGTCCAAACTGATGAGATCAGTTTAACGCCCCTGACTCTCAGTCTGATGAAAGGTCTCGACCCGAAATGTCACCCATTCCTCTCCAGAGATGCTGCCTGTCCTGAGTTACTCCAGCATTCTGTGTATGTCTTCAGTGTAAACCAGCATCTGCAGTTCCTTCCTACATAGTTTCACTAGGCATCAAGTTTGCCACAAACGTTGTGGGCTGAAAGGGCCCTTTCCTGTGCTGTAGCGATCTATGTTTTAGCGAGTTGTACAGCACAGAAACAGGCCCTTCGGCCCACCTTGTCTACACTGACCATTAAATCCTTCTATACTAGTCCCATCTGCTCTCATTAGCCAAGGCATTCTATGCCTTAGCAATCCAAGCGTTTGTCCAAATGCTTCTTAAGTGTTGTGAGAGAACTTCCTCCATTACATCCACAGTCAGCACATTCAGATTCCCAAATCTTCCCTGAGATCCCGTTGAAAACTCTCACTTCTGACTTTAAAACTTTGCCTTCGTGTCTTAGACATCCCTGCTATGGGAAATAGATTTTTACTGCTGTTTTTAGGTCAGACAGGAGGTCTGTTGTGAACAGAGAATCTCATTATCTCACAGTCATCCCTACATCAGGAAAGCTAATCAAATCATGAGAGAGAAATTATGCTATTTGAAGCCAGATTGTTGTCATTTATCAGACTGTGTGAATCATTCCTTAAAGGTAGCTTTCAATCCTGATTGCTTGCGTTAACGGTTAATTAGATTTCACTATATCAATAACAAGATTATAAAAGACATTTGGACAGGTACATGGATATGGGTTACGCACGGGCAAATGGGACCAGCTTAGATGGGGCATCTTGGTCAGCAATGACGAGTTGGCCCGAAGGGCCTGTTTCTGCGCCTGTATGCCTCCATCTTCCACCATGGAGAAGGGTGAAAGTTCATGTGATAGGAGAAGAATTAGGCCATTCGGCCCATCCAGTCTACTCTGCCATTCAATCATGGCTGATCTATCTCTCCCTCCTAATCCCATTCTCCTGCCTTCTCACCATAACCCCTGACACCCGTGCTAATCAAGAATCTATCTATCTCTGCCTGGGAAATATCCATTGATTTGACCTCCACAGCCTTCTGTGGCAATGAATTCCATTATTGAGGATCATCATTGGAATTGGCATAGAGGATAACAGAAAACGTATCTTCTGTTTGTTGGATCAAACCAGGGAACATACTCTCATAAAATGGGTTATCAAACTTTAAGACTTTAGAAGAGATTTATTTATAGATTCAAATGTTTGCAATTCTCTATTTATATAGGACCGTAGCTGCTCATTTATTGTGTATGTTCAAACTTGCAATGTATAGAGTTCCAATACATCTCCATTGATAGTTCTGACTGAGAAAGGGTCCTGATCTGAAACGTCACCCATCCTTTTTTTTCCAGAGATGCTGCTTGACCCGCTGAGTTACTCCAGCACTTTGTGTCTATCTTCAGTACATACCAGCATCTCCAGTTCCTTCCTACACAACTCTAATGAACCGGGGGGTCTTACCTTCTGCGCCTTCAAGGTCGGCTATGGGAGTCGCCCTCAGGGCACAAAGGCTGAATGTCGCCGGGCAAGGAGAAGGACAATGGTCCGTGGGTGGAGGCAACAGCGGCAATGGGCCTTTGTGGCCAGATGCAGCTGGGACGGTAAAAATGGCATCAAAACATGGCAACTCCTGGATATGGATTCAGTTGGCTGGTTCTATGCATTCTGTACTTAATCTGGGATTGTATTTACGTTTGGCAATAATCTTACTGATCAGTATGTAAATTTCACTGTAGCTTGGTGCATGTGATAATAAAGAACCTTTGAACCATTGATTGAATGATGTTGAATGGGGTTTGTGCAGGATCACACTCAATGCATGGTAGTGCAGCGTTGAAAGGGCTTTGGGGCACCACAGTGGCTCAGCGGTAGAGTTACTGCCTTACAGCGCCAGAAACCCTGGTTCGATCCTGACTACAGGTGCTGTCTGTACAAAGTTTGTACGCTCTCTCCTAGACCAGTGTGGATTTTCTCCCGAAGATCCGGTTTCCTCCCACACTATCAAGACGTACAGGTTTGTAGAGTAATTGGCTTGGTAAAAATTGTAAATTTTCCCTAGTGTGTGTAGGATAGTGTTAGTGTATGGGGATCGCTGGTCGGTGGGCCGAAGGGCTTGATTCCATGCTGTATCTCTAAACAAAACAAAACTAAGAAGAACACTTCCTTTAATGTAATCACACCACTTTCCTTTTGTATTTTAAGTTTAATTTAACAACTATTTGGTTCAATTGTTTAACCAAATTTGGAGGAAAACCGCATCTCCGACCAGGTAGGACTGGGGTTGGAACAGTTAAGATTGTTTTCACTGGAATGCTGGAGGTTAAAGGGGCTGTCCCACTTGGGCGACCTAATTGGCGAGTTTAGAAGAGTTTGAAAAAATTACATGTTGAAGACCTCCTTCGACCTCCTTCAACTATGTTGAAGACTAGCTTCGACTAGCTACGACTAACTTCGGGAAAATTGGGCCCCGAATAGTGGAGAGTGAAGACGACCTCCTTCGACCTCCCTTCGACTATGATGAAGACTATCTACGACTACCTTCGATTACCTTCGACTACCCTCGATTACCTACGACTAACATGCCGACCTATTACGACCTACTACGACTAAACCTACGAGCAAAAAAAGTATCGATTTTTTCCATGGCCACCTTTTTTTACTCGCGGGCATTTTTTAGTGAAAAAAACGCCGCGAGTACGCAGAGACCACTCTCGAGCATGAAGGAGAGTTACAAAGACCTCCTACGACCTTGTGTCAACCATGCTGCGAGTATGAGTCGAGGGCAAACTCGTCAGAACTCACGGATTAGGTCGCCCAAGTGGGACAGGCCCTTTAGAGGAAACCGGGAAGAAGGATATAAAATGATGAGAGGCATAGATAGGATAGACAATCAGAACCTTTTTCCCAGGCTGGAAATGTTTAAGACTGGAGACCATAGCCTTAAGGTGAGCGGGGAAAGTTTAAAAGAGATGTGCGGATTAAGTTCTTTATACAGAGAATGGTGAGTCAGGAACACGTTGTCGCGGACAGCAGTGGAGGCTGTTAGGATAGTGGCATTTAAGAGGGTTTTAGACAGACACATGGATATGCAGAGAATGAAGAGTTTTGGATTACGTGCAGGTATAAGAGATCATGTTAACTTGTAGGAAGGAACTGATTTAAACCGAAGATAGACACAAAACACTGGAGTAACTCAGCGGGTCAGACAGCATCTCCGGAGAAAAGGAATAGGTGAAGTTTCGGCTCGAGACCCTTCTTCAGACTGAGTATCATGTTTGGCATAGACTTTGTGGGCTGGAAGGCCTGTTCCTGTGGTGTATTGTTCTATATTCTATGTTGTCTATATGACTTGAACACTTTTGGTTTGAGATACAGTGCGGAAACAGGCCTGCGGCCCACTGAGTCCACGCCGACCAGCAATCCTTGTACACGAGCACTATCCTACACATGAGAGACAATTCACAATTTACAGAAGCCAATTAACCTACCTCTCCGTTGGATTGCAACCTTGTCGTGGTCGGGGAGCGTGTGTGTCTCAGTGACCCCTAGAGCCATGCCAGTGGGAGATTCGTCTCCTGTTAGGGTCTCCCATGCTGGACAGGTCGAAGGGTAGAGGCGAGACGAAGAGCGATCCACTGGTCCTCCAGGTTGGAGGTTGAGCACAGGGCTAACAACTCTGTCTCGTAGAACAAATATGTTACGGAAACAGCAACTGAAGGAATCAACACTACTGGGCATGATGGACTTCCAGGGCTATCGACAGATGCTAGGATGAATGTCCAGACAGCATCCCAAGAATAGCCCTGCACTGGACACCGGAAGGGAAAAGGAAAAGAGGGAGACCCAAAACCACCTGGCGTAGAACTGTAGAGAAGGGAATGAAAACAATGGACTTGACCTGGGGTAGTGTCCAGATGCTAGCCCAGAACAGACAGGAGTGGAGGACCTTCGTTGCTGCCCTACATGCCAGGAGGCATATAGGCAGTAAGTAAGTAACCTACAAACCTGCATATCTTTCGAGTGTGGGAGGAAATCGGAGCACCTGGAGAAAACCCACATGGCCACAGAAAAAACGTACAAACTCCATTAAGACAGCACCTGCAGTCAAGATTGAACCTGGGTTACTGGTGCTGTAAGGCAGCAACTCTACCGCTGTGTCACTGTGCTGCCCACGTCTGCAGTTTAGTTTTTTTTTAAAGCACTGTGGCTGGGAAAAGACCAGGTAATCAAGAGAAGCTCGATACGTTGGGTGTTTCTCTCAGCTTGGAGGCTGAGGGGTGATCTTATGGAGGTATATAAAATTACGAGGGGCACAGATAAGGTGAACCGCCGCAATTTTCTTCCCCTGGGTAGGGGAGTCCAAAGCTACAGTATAACGCATAGGTTTGAGGTGGAAGAGGAAAGATTTAAAAGGTACATGAGGGGCAACTTTTTCACAGAGAGTGTGGTGCGTATATGGAACAACTTGCCAGAGGTTGTGGTAGAGGCGGATACAATTACAGCGTTCAATAGACACCTGGACAAGTACATAGATAGGGAAGGTGTGGAGGTGTATGGGCCAGGTGCAAGCCAATGGGACGGCATGGACGAGCTGGGCCGAAGGGCCTGTTTCCAAGCTGTGTGGTTCTATGATACTAACTGTTCGACTAATGATCTAGAA
This sequence comes from Malacoraja senta, assembly GCA_038087875.1. Taxonomy (NCBI): domain Eukaryota; kingdom Metazoa; phylum Chordata; class Chondrichthyes; order Rajiformes; family Rajidae; genus Malacoraja; species Malacoraja senta. Next base: position 6,236,836 of record CM075991.1, read on the forward strand.
TTATTCAGTCAATGAATGAGAAATCTTGACTTCGGCATGGAAAGACGGGGCTTGCAAAGATGAACTTGCTGGGGAGAGAGAGGCAGGCATATTCGGTGGGTACAGCTGGAAGCCATATGATTGGGAGCACGGCAAAATGAAGTTTAATTTTTAGTGTTAGTTTAGAGATACAGCATGGAAACAGGCCCTTCGGCCCACCGAGTCCGCGCCGATCAGCGATCTCCGCACACTAACACTGTCCTACGCATACTAGGGACAATTTACAATTTTACTTCGGAGTCACTTGAGTGACTACGTGAAGAACCCGTCCAGCACGCATGCGCGACATTAGCCTTTACGCAGTGCAACAGCGACGAACGGGAGTACAGGCGCTCCCGCTACAAGTTTTAAAAAGCGGACCATCAGGTAAGTACTTACTCTGAGGTCGTACTTAGGAAGCTTTGCTCTGCTTTGTGAATTTCAGGTTGAAGAAGCTGGAAAAATGAGCAAAGCACGGCAAGGGAAAAAGACCGCCCCCCGTTCGACTCCAACAGAACAGGAGTGTCCCATCAGTGGGGGGCGAGAGGCGGCACCTGGACCGCACATGCTGCGGTCCACAATCATTGAGACTGAGCCGAGCCCAGTACCGCTAGCGCAGCCTGACCAACAGCAGCGGACTGGAGGTAAATCAAAATGAAAAACTGACCGGCCGGTGATATCTGATAACTCCGATGAGGAGGACTCTCTCCCTGAGAGTGCCAGAGGTAGCCGCCTGAGCCGCATGGAAATGCTGATGGAGCAAATGCTCCAGCGAGACTTGCTTCGGGAGCTGGAGCAGTCTCGCCAAGGGAATTCAGGCACTCCCACATCAGTGCCTTACAATGCACTGGCCATCGCTTCCCCCTCAGCCGAGGGCAGCGTTGGCGACCAGGGCTGGGCTGGTCAGGAACAGGGGTCATTGGCCGAAGATATCGGGAGTACGCATGGGGTACAGGACCAGGAAGTGCTGCTGGGTGTGGTGAATCGCTACGTGGCTACACCATGAGCAGGGTGGCCATTGCAGCCAAAACTGGCGGCCAGCATTGACTACCTGTCCCTCAAACCCCTACAAAAACAGGTAGTCAATGAGGCACTAGAACTCTACTCGCCTCCGGAGAACTGCAGTTCACTCAACGTACCGGCCGTCAACAGCCAAATCTGGGGGTATGTTGGACAGAGTATCCGGAACCAGGAGCTAAAATTACAGCGTATCCTTAAGCTCCTGACGACAGGTATAACATCCTATGCTCGTTCCGTGGATGGGGTGGATATGACCACCAACCAGCAAGACACTCTGGCTCTGCTGTGCAACACTCAATATGAGATAAACAACCTCCGCAAGGAGATAATAAGACCTGCCCTCAATCCCAAATATGCAGGACTGTGCAAAACACAGGCCTCAGAGCCACAGATCCTGTTATTTGGAAAGGACTTGTCAAAACAAGTGAAAGACCTGGAGGAAGAGTCCAAAGCATTCGGCCTCATGAGGGCAGGCCCCGGAACGAGCAGACCCACACAACCCAGACGGCAGTACCCCACTGCGTCCACCAGTCGACGTCAAACTTATGGGACTGGTGAAAGCTCAGGGTCCACATACCATCCCCGAAAGCCTTTTTTAGGCCAGGGCCCAGAGCGGACCCCATGGAAAATGCGCCACCCCAAACCAGCAGTACATCCAGCAGTACAACGACGGATGAAGAAACCGAAGAAAGGAACACTCCCATAACTATGGAGGTAGGTGGGTCTGGTTCCTACCAGCATATAAAAAGTGGGGGAACTGTACTAACAGGGGGGAGATTACACCTGTTCATTGAAGCATGGAGGTCTATCACGAATGATAGTTATATACTTAATAGTATTCGTGGATACAAAATAGAGTTCATTCAAGAAAATATGCCACCAGTTCAGCATGTACCCCAAAGGGTCTTTACCCTCTCAGTCAAAGAAAAACTAGAGGGTCAAGCAGAACTGGTGAGGTTACTTACAAAGGGTATCATTGAGAAATCCAAGTATGAACCTTTGGAATTTGTCTCAAATATATTTACCAAAAACAAAAAAGATGGTGGATGTCACATCATCATTGACTTAACCTCACTTAAGGCTCTGTCTCACGGGTTTGCGGTCATTGGCGGTGAAGCGCAGCGTCGCCGGATGAGGGGACCGCACATCAAAGCGCCGAGCCTATGCCGCGGGAGTGCTGCACAGATGCTGCGCGGGGGCCGAGTGATCTCAGTACGGCCGGTCCCACGAGCTTGTGGTAAGTTAAAAAAAATTTAGCCTTACCGGAAGCTGTTGCTGCGCGTATGCCGGGTGACCACCGCACGGTCTATCCAACGAGCATGCGATCGCGGACTTACCGGAAGCGGGGGGGGGGTGCGCGGACGTCCATTTTGGGAGGAGTCTATAAGCTCGAGCCTGACGCCATTTTGAGCGGAGCCGTGAAGCTCGAGCCTGACGCCATTTTTTTGCAGGTAATCATAGTCGCTGGCTATCAAAAAGATATATAATTTTGAAATTCATGCTGGGAAAAGGTCTTTATTATTGAGAGTCTGAAACATTCTAACCACTATTAATATAATTGATGTATAGCCTGATTTTCTATACCAAGAGGTTTCTTAGAAACACAACTGTCCCATTATAGTATAACTACCTGCACTGATTTAGACTACAGGTGGTTCTGCTATAATATGATAGTTTTGTTCCTAAAACACCTTGTGTTATAGAAATTTGCTTTATAAAAGACAATTTTATAAAGGGGGTTAGGGCCTAAGAATTGTAGACCAGCAATAACAAAGTTAGTAATAACAATAGGATGATTGTAAATAACAATAAATCGCTTGTCGACTTCAGTGGTCACCATCTCCCTAGTCAAGAAAGCACAGCAACGTCTCCACTTCCTTCGACGGATGAGGAGAGCCGACCTCCCTCCTTCTGCCCTCACAACTTTTTACAGGGGTGCCATTGAGAGCATTCTTACCAGCAGTCTCTCAGTCTGGTTTGGCAGTTGCTCTGCTGCTGACCAGAAGGCCCTACCGAGAGTGGTGAGGACAGCGGAGAAGATCACTAGATCACCCCAACCACCAATCCAGGACTTATACCCATCTCGCTGTCGCAAGAGAGCAACCAATATCATCAAAGACACCACCCACCCAGCACACAAACTGTTCACCCTCCTACCATCCGGCAAGCGCTACCGCAGCATGCGGAGCAAAACCACAAGATTCAAAAACAGCTTTTTCCCTCAGGCCATCAGACTACTCAACACACTCAAGAAAATTCCATGAACATTACACAAAGACCAACTGACTGCCAAATTAACTTTAACCCAATGTCTGCAGTATGCTATTTGCACTTTTCTATATTGCACCTTTTATTAATGAATATTTTATATAATGTATATGTCCATTGTCTATTTTTATTGGTATATTGTCTGTCTGTGTTATAAATATTACTTGCACATTGGAGTATGGGGAAACGCAATTTCAATCCTCTGTGTAACTACTTGTTGCATTATTTGAATTGACAATAAAGTTACTATTACTCTTATTACTATTACACTCGTGGTTACAGTAGCAGCTGTGTTCTTAGAGACAATGAACATAGAACAGTATAACACAGGAACAGGCCCTTTGGCCCACGAAGTCCATGCCAACTCTCCCCACGTAAACTGAGCCTACAGTGAAAGTGAAAATAACTTGTTCAGAATATTTGCACTTATTCTTATCTTAATTTTGCAGCAAACTTTATTTGGACCTGTAAACTACTGCACAATGGAAGAGATTGAGATTGCATTGCTGCTACACCAACAGACACTTCTCTTAGCAGCAGCCCTCATGGTTGCAGGTCAGCCGTGCAGCAGTTCATCAAAGAAGGTTATGAAGAAGAAGAAGAAGAAGCCCAGGAAGAGGTCTGTGTGGACGAGGTCTTTGTTCCGGATGAGACCTACTTTGGGCCAGTATGAGACCATGATGACGGATCTGCAGCGGGTAGATGATGCTGACTTTAGAAATTTCACCAGGATCCCCCCTGACCTGTTTCAGGAGCTCAAGACACGAGTCGGACCTCTACTGCAGAAAACGGACACCGTCATGCGGAAGTCACTGGAACCAGGACTGCGCCTAGCCATCACCCTCCGCTACCTTGCATCAGGGGATTCCTACAAGAGCCTCTCGTATAACTTCCGTGTGGCTCACAACACCATCAGCAGTGTAGTCCGAGAGACCTGTGACGCCATCAACAAAACATATGATGAGATTATTGACTGCCCAACTACACCAGACGGGTGGAGGAGTGTGGCGCACGGCTTTCAAAGCAGATGGAACTTCCTGCACACATGTGGGGCTGTTGATGGGAAGCATGTGGCCATCCGGTGTCCACCCAGATCTAACAAAAGTGCGATCTATGTATGTTGATGGATGGTTTTACATTGTGAAATTATTAATTCTGTGTTAATAGTAATACCTACATCACTTATTTTAAAATTGCCTGATCTTTAAAGCGTTTAAATGCCATTGTTTGATTTTCATGGCTTATAATGACACATTTTGCAATTCAATGCAGTTCAATGCCTGTTTGTGTTTTATTTCTCTAATAAATCAATGCTTTTGTATGTGAGATGCATTCCATCATTAGAGGTTGTTTCCATATGAGAGATCTACGCCATGATTAACAGACACTTTTTTCCACAATACAATATTAAATTTAAACTTTATTGATTTAGTGAAAACAGTTAACATATTGAAAAACAAGAAATTATTTTTAAATATGCAACACAATTCCACAGAACATTGTTCGTTAGTGCAAGCAAACAAATAACGTAGTGAGAAACAACAGTGAATTAAACGTTAATGTGCAACACACAAGCAGACACAACAGTGAATTTTGGGGGCAACCTCACTCCTTACGGCCCATGTCCACATGTCAATTATCCATATAAAAGTCTGAGAGTTCTGTGCCGGAGTTTGCGCTTTCTTCGGGACCCTCAAATTGCACATGGAAATCGCTTTCCCCTAGCCTATCCATGCCACGTGATGAATGATGTGGCGGTGGGGTGTGTCCACTGACATAGTGGGGGGGGGCTGCCATCCACAGGTATGCCATAGAACAGGATTCCATCCTTGCCTGTGGGCAAAACACATAAGCGTATCAATATGTATCAGTGCCAAACAAATCATATAAAACAAATCACAACCTTTCACAAGCTGTGTGTTAGAGAAAATCTTGAATCAGGCTGAAGACTCACAAATGTTTCACAGTGTACCTGGGGAGGATATTGTGGTGGCAGCATCATGGTTTGTTGCAGTGGCACTAATGGCATGGGCCTCATCGGACTCTGCAACACAAAGAAAATCGTAGTAAATGATTCATAGACAGCATTAAATTAAAACTTTTATAAATTCAATAAACTTTGATTAAAATATTTTACTGGCAGGGGAAGTCTGTGCGCCTTTGCCAAGGCCAATCCCTCAATGCTGTAGCGTTGCCAATTTTCCTCAGGGATCAAAAACATCTCCTCCCTCAGTAACATTGCGTACGCATGGACGATTCTTTCCTGCGACGTCCTTGGCTGTGACAAAACGTTGATCATGCCCGACGTTGTCTTTGCCTGTTCCATGATCTGCAACAAGAGAGTACAATCATGATAATTATATTGTGGGATGCGATGGAGAAACGTGGACGTAGGGCGGAGTGAATGAGAGATTTGATGATGGTTAATCCAAAAGCACTTACATCCCTGAACATGTCCCGTTGAAGACCTTGAACAGGCACATCGCTATCTGACGCAGTTGTGCAGGCCCGCTTCCGTTTTGCGTGCTGCTGCAGTTCGACAGCAGTGCATGACCCGGATGGTCCATCTGAGGGTCCCTCTAGCGGATCAGGCTCGCCCTCACTCGAGTCCGCGCACGTTGATACACCCACAGTACACTTGAAGAAAGTGAATGCGTATCATAAATGTGCAAGGCCATCAGGACGTAGCAAGAAAAGTGAACACCAAGTTATCATTGTTAAAAATATTTTTGACTGACTTGCCAACAAATATTAATTGTCACATAATTTTCGTAATTATTCACCTTCCTGCAACTTTCCTTCTGCACTCTTACAATGTGGTCCCGCACGAACCCCCATTTGTGATATATCCACTGGTCTCTGTCAGTCAGTGTCCTACTGGCAGAGCCAGACTTGCCAAGACTTTGAGAAATTTTCCTGAACCGTGTCCTCTGATTCTTTAGCCATTGACACAGTTGGTCATCTGTGAAAACATAGAATAAATGAAGATAAGTGTTGAGCAACTTATAATATGAATTGGAACCTCAATTACAAACACAGAAATGTAGATAAACTACAAATTATGTACTTACAAGAGCAGTCAGGGAACTCCGCCTTTTCTCCAATTATGACGTTGCGGAGACCCCCGTTCATAAAATCGCGGTGGGTTTTGTCATACAGCTCATGGTGGGCCTGATACCATTCCACCAGGTCCCCCTCTTGTTCCCGAGAAAAATTATATGGCTTTGAGCCGGACCTGTTCCACACCCATGCAGGGACATAAGCTGGAGCAGGAGATGGGCCAGCAGATGGGGCAGGAGATGGGACAGGTAATGAAGCCGGGGCAGGGGCAGGAGCAGTGGCTGGACCCTCCAGTACCTGAATGTTTTCCATTATTACTTTTTTTCCTTTGTCCTGCATCGATCTTCTTACAATCCTTGTTCTCCTCATGTTTCTAATAAACTGTCAAGCACTCCGTTTGAAAAACGCGGTAAAATGCTACACTGTTGAAGTCTCAGATCTCGTGTGGTTTGGACGTGAACAGCTAAAAAAGGCGGGCCGACTGCGAAAGGACGTCGCGCGGCATCGGGTGATGACGACATCGCGCAACGCGACGCGCTACGCGATGACGTCATTTCGGATCGCGGGGCTGTGGCGGCGGTAGTGCTGATCGCGGCGCTGTGGCGGCACCCGTGCCGCACACGTGCCTCACTGGCGGAGGCTGTGGCGGTGAAAGTTCGACTCACGGCGCTCGTGCCGCACTGGCGGGGGCTGTGGCGGTGCCCGTGCCGCACTCGTGCCTCACCGGTGGCGGCTGTGTGGTAGGAAAATATTTTTAGACATTGCTGACTTTTTGTGAGCACTGTGCGGTGTTGGGACCAACGCCGCACGGCCCCGGCAGTGTGCGTTTGACCGAACCCGCGGTCTCTGGCGGTCCACGAGCGATAGATACTTTCTGTTTCACCGCCAATGACCGCAGACTCGTGAGACAGGCCTTTAAATACCTTTGTTAAGTACATACATTTCAAAATGGAAACATTTGTAACTGCCAAACAACTGATTTCCAAAGGATACTTTATGGCAAGCATTGATTTAAAAGATGTCTACTATACAGTACCCATTCAAAAGGGTCATCGCAGATACCTGAAATTTACCTGGATGGGGCAACTATGGCAGTTTAAAGAGTTGCCAAATGGGTTAACATCAGCCCCAAGACCATTTACCAAGATATTAAAACCAGCCTTGGCAACATTAAGAAAACAGAGACATATTGTCATGGCATATCTTGATGATATTCTAATAGTAGGCAAAACCATGGAGTTGGCTAAATCAGCTGTATTAGCTACCAAACAATTGTTTGAAACCCTGGGATTTGTCTTACATCCAGATAAATCTAAGTTGACGCCATCCACAACTATGGACTATCTGGGATTCACAATTAACTCAGTCCACATGTCTGTAACGTTGCCAAAAGAAAAAGCAGCAGAATTGGCACAAACGTGTAACAATTTAATGGTTAGCGATCGACCGACCATCCGACAAGTGGCAAGAGTAATTGGCAAAATGGTAGCAGCATTTCCAGCTACACAATTTGGACCTCTGCACTATCAAAACCTACAAAGGGCAAAAGTACAGGCATTAAAACGACATGCAGGTCACTTTGACTGAACCATGAAATTACCCATTGAAGCAATATCAGAGTTACAGTGGTGGATAGAGCACATTTGGCATAGTTCCAGCCCTATCATCATCAATAACCGAACGTTAACTATACAAACAGATGCCAGTGCTCAAGGCTGGGGAACAACTAATACCATATCCAGCACAGGTGGTAGATGGACTAACCTAGACTCATCTTTACTACAAACACTGGGCATAAATTATTTGGAAAGGTTGGGTGCGTTTTATGTTTTTAAAGCATATTCTATGAATATGCACCATTTGCATGTTCGTTTACAGATTGATAATACCACGGTGGTGGCCTATATTAACCATATGGGCGGAATAAAATCGATATCATGTGACAATTTGGTCAACAAAATCTGGCAATGATGTGTCGATAGACATATTTGGCTATCAGCAACACCAGGTCACGCAAATTCAATGATAACACCGAATGGATGTTAAATCGTAAAGCTTTTGCTAAAATTACAAAGCAATATGGCACACCAGATATCGATCTCTTTGCATCCAGACTAAATCACCAGGTACCAATGTATGTCGCTTGGGAACCAGACCCTGAGGCAGCAGCGATAGATGCATTCGCGCTGAACTGGGGAAACTATTTATTTTATGCTTTTCCCCCCTTCTGCCTCATCAGGAGGGTACTACGCAAAATACAGATGGACTCTGCTTCAGGTATTTTGATAGTACCCGACTGGCCTACACAGCCATGGTTCCCAGTGGTCCTCAACATGGTCATCGAAACTCCTATGACCTTTCCCAGTAGCCCAGACCTATTGACTCACCCGGTATCAGGCATAAGTCATCCATGCCATGACAAAATTAACCTACTGGGTTGCAGATTATGAAAAGACCACTGCTGGGCCTGGGATTGTCTGACAGGACCATCAACACGATGACAGTGTCCCACCGTATGTTCACCAGGAAACAATACCTATCGAGCATCAGGAAGTGGGAAAGATACTGCTCGAATACTGGGACAACATACTCATCTACAACCATAACCAATGTACTGGAGTTCCTGGCTGGCCTTCACCATAATGAAGGACTCAGCTACAGCGCCATCAATACTGCCAGAAGTGCGCTGTCAGCCTACTTAAAACAAGTACCAGGACAACTGGCCATAGGGTCTCACCCGCTGGTGATCAAACTCATGAGAGGTATATTCAACTCCAACCCCCCTAGACCTAGGTACACCCAAATCTGTGATGTCAGTGTGGTCCTGACATACCTAAGGGGATGGTCACCAGCCAGGTCTCTCACCCTGGAACAGCTAACCCTGAAAACGGTCATGCTGATGGCACTAGTCTCAGCACAAAGAGTCCAGTCCCTCCACTTACTGCGACTGGACAACATGGTTGTAACACCAGACCGGGTCTCATTCACCATTCAGGAGCTGTTAAAGCAGAGCAGGCCAGGAACTTCAGGCCTAGTTATGGATTTCCGGGCATACCCACCTGACCCACGGTTGTGTGTCATGACTCACTTACTCACTTACATCAACACAACAAGAGATTCCCGAGGGAGAGAAAAAGCCTTATGGGTCAGCCACAAGAAACCTCATGGTCGGGTTTCGAGCCAAACCATCTCAAGATGGCTCAAGCAGGTACTGGGAGCTGCTGGAGTAGATACTGACGTATATACATCTCACTCCACCAGGGCAGCATCCACATCGGCGGCTAAAAGGATGGACGTGCCACTGGACCACATCCTGGCTACAGCGGGGTGGTCCATGGAGAAAACGTTCCAAACGTTCTACAACAAGCCGCTAGCAGAACCTGTGTTATTTGCAGAAAGAGTTTTAGAATCTGCAAATATATAATTTAAGCTCGGGGGAGCATTTTTCTTTTGTTATTGTTTAATAAATACCATTATTGTTTACAAACAGATTCATGGTTGATTACGATAACATACTTCCTCCCTTGAATGACTTCGGCAGCGAGTGAAGTATGAACTGTTACACGGTTTGAAATCACAGAGCTTTAAAATCTTCACGTAGTCACTCACGTGACTCCGAAGTAAAATAGTAGGATTAAACGAGAACTTACCAGTTTGAAGTTTGATCTGTATTTTATGAGGAGTTACGATGAGGGATTACGTGCCCTCCGCTCCCACCCTCAATTATAGTGATCAACTGGTATCTTAGTTCCCTTTTTCTTTACTATGTTTATTTCAATAGTATAATTAGATAATGCTAAAGAGCCTACTATAGACAAACATAATAAAATAACAATAATGAAATTTAAATTAAACAAAATATTATCAGCAAATGTTATTAGATTATTTCAAATCACAAAACAGGAAAATTTTGAATTTGGGGATAAACCACACAAGCTTCTGGCTCGTCAACTGAAAAAACGGGAAAGGACCACACGATTTTAAAGATTAAATCAGATAAAGGGGAATTGTTAACACTACCTAAGGATATTAATAAAAGATTCGCTCAATTTTATCAAAATTTATATACATCTAAAGCGGTAGCAGATAGTACCAAAGTTAGAGAGTTCCTGGACAATTGTAATCTCCCAAAACTCAATGTGAGTGAACAAGAGGAATTAGGTGCACAAGTCTCAACTAAGGAAATAGAAGAAACAATAAATACATTGAAGAATGGAAAAACTCCAGGACCAGATGGTTTTAGTAATGAATTTTATAAAAGATTTTATGAGATAGTTACACCACGACTACATAAAATGTATACATATGCTTTTAAAGAACATACACTTCCAGAAACATTGGCGGAGTCAACGATTACACTTATACCTAAAAAAGGTAAAGATTTAGAAGATCCGGGTTCTTATAGAGCTATTGCGCTGTTAAATACAGATCAAAAAATATTAGCGAAAACATTAGCTAGAAGGCTAAGTAACTATGTTAGTAAATTAATAAATCCGGATCAAACAGGGTTTATACCCAAGAGATACTCAAGCAATAACCTGAGAAGCCTGTTTAATATAATGCACTCACATAAAACCGAAGAGCAAGACTTATCAATTATTTCACTGGACGCAGAAAAAGCATTTGATCAAGTGGAATGGGATTATATGGTTAAAGTATTGCAAAAATTTCAAGTGGGAGAGAATTTTATCGTTTGGGTAAAATTATTATATGGTAGGCCAACGGCCAGAATATTAACTAATAATATGTTGTCCTCGAAATTTCAGTTATCAAGGGGAAATAGACAGGGGTGTTCATTATCACCTCTGCTATTTGCTCTTGTAATAGAACCGTTAGCGGAAAGTATTAGGATACATCCGAATATTCATGGGTACAATACAAAATATTCAAATAATAAGATATCTATATATGCAGATGATGTACTATTATATATTACAAAATCACAAACTAGTATACCAAATCTATTAAATTTAATCGAGGAATTTGGATCCTTTTCAGGATATAGAATAAATTGGAATAAAAGTGAAATTATGATGATTAAACCTCAAGAATCGACACACTTGTTAAAATTCCCTTTAAAAATCGCTTCAGAAAAATTTAAATATTTGGGAATTGAAATTACTGGAAAATATAAATCTCTATTTAATGCAAACTATATGCCCTTACTCAATAAACTAAACACACTGATTAAATTCTGGAAAACCCTCCCGATGTCTCTTATAGGCCGAATAAATGCTATAAAAATGATCTTTTGACCACAAATTTTATATCTATTCCAGTCAATATACTTACCAAAATTTTTTTTTTTTTAATTGGATGCTGATATTACAAACTTTATATGGGACTATAAATCCCACAGAATCCAAAGAAAACATTTGTGTAAACCTAAGGAATTTGGTGGATTATCACTCCCCAATTTTTTATATTATTATTGGGCCACAAATGTCAAAAATATGATTCACCTGTTGGACAATTCGGCCCAGCAGGTGGATTGGATAGTAATGGAGAGAGGACTGTTCCCCTTTTAACATAGGATCGATCCTTCTCTCACCAACAAAAATGAAGAATACAATATACAGTAAAAATCCAATTATTCATAGTACAATTAGAATTTGGAAACAAATAAAATTAACGTTAAAATTAAGAAATCTATCACTTCTTTCACCTATAATGAATAACCCTTCGTTTAAACCTTCTATGATAGATAGAGCTTTTATAAATTGGGAAAGAGTAGGAATTAAAATGTTTGGAGATATGTATGATAATGGAAGTTTTATAACATTTCACCAATTACAACTTAAATATAACTTGAATAGTAATCAATATTTCAAATATTTTCAACTACGTGACTATTTGAAAAAGTATACACGAGAATATCAAAATATGTCTCCTGACCTATTAGACGGGATAATGAATATAAAAGCGGAATCAGCTAATTTAATATCATACCTAATTCCATTTTAAATATAGAAATTCCATCATCGGACGGGATTAGAAGAGAATGGGAACAGGAACTTGCTATAAAAATCTCGAAAGAGAGTTGGGATAAACATCTATTATATGTGCATAAATGTTCGATTAACGTAAGACATACTCTGATTCAATTTAAAATTTTACATAGATTATATTATTCAAAAGCTAAATTAAGTAAATTTTACCCAAATACCTCTGCTAACTGTGATAAATGCCTAGTCCAAGAATCAAGTATAGCACATTCTCCTCTTCATCATCTACATCCTCCCCCTTGGTCATATACTCCGTCACTTCAACCTGGACTTCCACTGCTATGCTGATGACACCCAGATCTATCTCAGCACCAAGTCCCCCTACCACCCCCCTCTCTGCCATATCAACTCCTGCCTATCAGCCATCAAATCTTGGATGCAACTCAACTTCCTTAAATTAAACAGTAGCAAAACAGAATTTCTCCTCATTGGCTCCAAATCAACACTCACTAAAATTAACAACCCCACTCTCACTATTGACGGCACCACTGTCTCCCCATCTCCTCAGGCCCGCAACCTTGGCGTGATCTTTGATTCAACCCTCTCCCTTGAGCCTCACATCCGCCATGTTGTCAAAACATCATTTTTTCACCTCCGCAACATTTCAAAAATCAGATCCTCTCTCACACCCCCCGCTGCTGAAAGACTCATCCATGCCTTCATCTCCTCCCGACTGGACTACTGTAACTCTCTTCTTTTCGGAATCAATTCCAGCAGCATCAACCGACTCCAACTGGTTCAAAATGCAGCTGCTCGATTCATTACCCACACCAAATCCTGGCACCACATCACCCCAGTTCTCAAAGAACTTCACTGGCTTCCCATTTCCCACCGGATCATCTACAAAATCCTGGTCCTCACCTACAAAGCCCTCAACAACCTGGCCCCCCCTTATCTCATTGACCTCCTCTCCCCCTACCAACCCTCACGGTCCCTCAGATTCACATCAGCTGGTCTCCTCTCCACTCCGAAAGCAAACCTCTGCACTTTTGGAGGCAGAGCCTTCTCCAGGGCAGCTCCCAGGCTCTGGAATTCCCTCCCACAACCGGTCCGAAATTCTGAGTCCCTCACCATCTTCCAGTCTCGCCTCAAGACCCATCTCTTCACCTCTGCATACCCTTAGTCCCATGTTCCCCTCCCCTTTGTCTTACTGCTCTATTTTGTTTTGTTTATTCCTGACTCTCAATTGTAAAGCGACTTTGAGTCCTGAAAAGCGCTATATAAAAATAAAATCTATTATTATTCTTTTGTTTTCTGTATAAAAATTCAAAGATTTTGGAATGAAATTTTTGAAATTTTCACTAAATTATTTCAAATAAAACTGAAACTGAATGCAGAATTGATTATTTTTGGAACAATAGAAGCAAGTTTGGAGCTGACTGCGTTTCAAAGGAGTTTTCTTAGTTGTGGCTTAATAACAGCAAAACAACTGATACTGAAATTTTGGAGAAATGCTCCTACGCCAACAATAAAAATGTGGACTTCTAATATGTCGGAATTGTTACATCTAGAAGATATGAGATTCCTCCTAGCAGGTAAACAAGACCAATTCCAAAAGATTTGGTCTCCATATATCGACTTATTACAAACATAGGGTGGAACAAAATGTTGATAATAAATGGTTTTAGGACCTGGCGAGGGGTGAGTAAAGATAAGAAGTAGGTGCATCCCTTTCATATTGTCCTATCTTATTTTCTTTTTTCTCTTTTTTTCTTTTCTTCTTTAACTACTTCTTGTGGTTTAGGTTCACATGTGTGTTCCTGGACCACATTTTCATTCACTCACTGACTGTCTTTGCTAGCTCTTTCTATCCTTTCTTTCTATTAAAGTAGAAAAACAGAAGTGGTACAAGAACTGTATAAATTTACGTTATTGCAGATTACTGTAATGTAAAATACTTCTAATAAAAATAATTGTTTTGTTTTTTATTAATAAAAAATTATTGTGTTTCCTGTGATTCCACACCGCTGCTTTGAAGTATGTCGCGCATGCGTGCTGGACGGGTTCTTCACGTAATCCCTCATCGTAACTCCTCATAAAATACAGATCAAACTTCAAACTGGTAAGTTCTTGTTTAATCTTACTATTATACCAAGCCAATTAACTTACAAACCTCTGCATCTTTGGAGTGTAGGAGAAAACCCACGCAGGTGACAGGGAGAACGTAAAAACTACGTACAGACAAGCACCCGTAGTCGGGATCGAACCTGGGTCCCTGGCACTGTAAACTCTACTGCCGAGCCACCATGCTGCCCAGGCTCTATTTCTGCATTGTAATCAGGAGAGGAGCTCTGATGCAATGTTCTGGTGACACGGGTTCAAGCAAAGTAGAACGGACTGCGGTAATAATCACCTTCTATTTCACTGGGAAAGGGAACATGTTCAATCAGTTTGACTCATATGCCTCCAAGCCTAAGATGACTCACTGGCCTCTGAAATGGGCCTTCAAGTCACACAATTCTTCAGTGATCATGGACAAACAGTTCTTGCTGCAACATACTGGAGGAATAAATAAAGCCAACGTCTAATCATGAAAGGGGCGTAGTACAAAAATAAATGAGTCTCTTGGGTTCACAAGCAATGACTCTTGATAGATTCTTGACAGGGTGAAGGCCACGGACGGCAACAGAATCAACAAGCACACCAGGAAGGCTGGCTCCGTCCTGGAGGTAGCGTTGGATTCATTGCAGGTGGTCTTGGAGGGGAGGCTGCTCCTCAAACTGTGGAGCATCTTGGACAATACAGCTCATCCCCTCCATGACACACTGGTCAACCTGAGGAGCACCTTCAGCAACAGACTGGTTCCACCAAGATGCAGCACAGAACGCCACAGGAGATCCTTTTTCCTTGAGGCTAATAACCTGTACAACTCCACCCCCTTCTGTCGTGGGGCAGACCGACTCCCCCCCCCCCCCCGGGGCCCCCTCCCCCCCTCGCGCCCCCAATCTTTGCACATCCCCAATCGTGGACTTTCTACTCGTCACTTTAATTTCATGCTTCATGCATCTGGTTGTGTTTTATGACTGTGGGCAGACCAATTTCCCTCCTGGGATAAAATTAAGTTCTACCGTATCCTATTGACACAGAAGCCTTGGAAAGGATATGGCAACCTGTCAATGAGACTGTTCCTTGCGTGGATGAGATACTGATGTGAATGCACCCTGTGGCGACCTCAGGCATCGGACCGTGATAACCAGCCAACTGTGGTTTTACAACAGATGGAAGCAGAGCCCACTGGGATTCCGTATCACGACATGAGGAACATTATCAAGTGCTGTGCAGATTTTTGCCCTTGGCACTCGAGGTCCTTCTGCAGAATGAGTCCTTGTTGCGGGATCTAAAGGTTGATGCAACCTTGTGGGATGCAGTGAAGCAGAGTGAGCGACACTCGCCCCCCCCCCCCCCCCCCCACCTCACAGCTGACCCAGTTAAAATCATTCCTGTAGAAACTGCAAACTCAAGCCACACTAAGTAGACATAGAACAGTGCAGCACAAGATCAGGCCCTTCTTTCCACAATATCCCACATTATTCCCTTCATCATGTATCTGTGGATGGCTCGATTGTAATCATGGAATATATTTCCGCTGACTGGTTAACACGCAACAAAAGCTTTTCATTGTACCTCGGTACATGTGACAATAAACTAAACTAATTAACTAACTAAGACCAACGTCTATCGGTCCGCCCGTAATCTATATTCTGCCATTGCCTGCATATCCATGTGCCTATCCAAAAGCCTCTTAAATGCTACTGTTGTATCTGTCTCAACCACCACCAATGGCAGTGCGTTCCAGGCACTCACCACCCTATGTGTAAAAAATCTTGCTCAGCACATCTCCTTTAAACTTTGCTCCTAAACTTGGTTCTCTCACCTTAAAGATATATGTCTTAACCTAAAAGTCTGTTTGGAGTTTGTACGTTCTTCATGTATTCACATGGGTTTCCTGCTCCAGTTTCCTCTCACATCCCAAAGACATGTGGGTTTGCAGATTAATTGGTTCCTGATAATTGGTGAATTGGTTCCCGATACAATTTTCTTCCATCCAACAAATTTTTCCCGTTAGCTGTCTAGGTTAAAAAGATTGGATGGTTAATATAGCGGATCGGAGGACCACACAGAAGTCTCAGTTAAAATGATTGATTCAAAGAAAAATCGAGGGGGTTTTCTTCACTGTTGAGGATGCAGGGACTGAAGCTGTAAGAATAATCTACAGTCACCACTTCAAATGGCAGCAATATCATCACTGAGGCATTGGAGATCCATAGAGACTCAACGAACATCACAAAACTTTCCTTTCTAGCTGGCTTTCTGTCAACAAAGGTGGTAGTGTGTATGAAATGCACTGCCAGAGGGAGCAGGTACAAAAAGCTGGGTTAACTCAGCAGCTCTGGAGAAAAGGAATCGGTCTACACATTTCGTTTACTGGAGGAGGTAGTTGAGGCAGGTGCAATCAAACGTTTAAGAAACATTTGGACAGGTACATGGATAGGATAGGTTTAAAAGGATATGGGCTAAACACAGGTAGGTTGGAATGGTGTAGATGGGACATGTCAGTCAGTGTGGACAAGTTGGGTCAAAGTGCCTGTTTCCATGCTGTACGACTCCATAACTAAGAATTTTGGCAGTCATACTAATCCAAGTCATTTAGAATCACAAAGTTATACCGCACTGATCTTTGGTCCAACTCCTCTGTGCTGATAGGAGTCAATCCCATTGCCTGCATTTGTCCCATATCCCTCTAAACCTTTCCGATCAACGCACCTGCCCAAGTGACTTTTAATTGTTCAAATTGTACCTGCCTCCACCACTTCCTCTCGCTGCTAGTTCCATATACCCACCACCCTCTGTGTGAAAAATGTGGCCATCAGTTCCTCTTTAAATCTTTCCCTCTCAAAAACACAGCATACGCTCAAGTTATAGACTCTCCTATCCTGGGAAAAATGACTGTCATTATTTACCCCAATCCATTTATATCAATAGTAAAAGGTTATGGATCCAACACCAATCCCTGTGGCACACCACACATTACATCTTGCCAACCCTCTGATAACCATGGGGTGATACGGTGGCACAGCGGTAAGGTTGCTGCTTCATAGCGCCAGAGAGCCGGGGTTGATCCTACCCACAGGTGCTGTCTATATAGAGCTTGTACAGTATATTCTCCTTGTGACTGCGTGGGTTTTTTCTGGGTGGTTCGGTTTCCTCCCACATTCCAAAGAAATGTAGTTTGTAGGTTAGTTGGCTTCTATAAATTGTCCCCAGTGTGTGTAAGATGGTGGGTAGACAAAAGTGCTAAAGAAACTCAGCGGGTGAGGCAGCATCTATGGAGCGAAGGAAACAGGCAACGTTTCGGGCCGAAACCCTTCTTCAGAACGATGGGGGGGGGGGGGGCAGGGAGAAGAAAGGAAGAGGAGGAGCCCGAGGGCTGAGGGAGAGCTGAGAAGGGGAGGAGACAGCAAGGGCTACCGGAAATCGGAGAAGTCAATGTTTATGCCGCTAGGGTGTAAACTATCGAAGGTAGACAAAAGTGCTGGAGAAGTGTGTAAGATAGTGTTAGTGTGCGGGGCGCGCTGGTCAGCGCGGAATCGGTGGGCCGAAAAGCCTGTTTCCGCGCTGTATCTCTAAACTGAACTAAACTAAACTCACGGTAGACAAAAATGCTGGAGAAACTCAGCGAAAGAAATAGGCAAAGTTTCGGGTCGAGACTCTTCTTCAGACTGTAGGTTAATTGGCTTCTGTTTCCTGGTGGTTGCCAGATTGGTCCAAATACCAATAACTTTTGAAAAAAAATTCAATAGCACCATAATTAATCCAGAACAAAAGGTTTGCAAATCTTATTTAGAACACTCCCAAAGAAATATCATCAAAAAACTTTTTTTTTAAATCTGAGTCAATGCATATTTGAATTTTATAAACTCAGTAACAGATATGGAAATACAAAGGCTACTTTGAATTTTATAAAGCTGCAGAAATGGTTAATACCTAGCCAGAACTACGGATGGACATCTCAGGATTTGCCCGTTGAGGTTTCTTTTGTCAAAGGAGTGAATAACCTGTATATCCAAATGTCGGAGATGCCTTTATGTATCTGAAGTAACCAGCTTCACAACAAATCTTTCTTGACCCGGACACATACTTTGTTAATACACATTAACGATGGCCTGGGTCACCTGAAATTGTTTGCATTCATTTGCACAGTATAATATGCAGCCAATACCAACTATAAATATGTGGATTTCAAATATGTTCGAAACATTACACCTAGAAGAGATAAGACTCCTAGCAGGTAAACCAGATCACTTCCACCTGACGTGGTCTGCATTTATAGAATTATTACAAACATAGGGTGCAAAAGTACTTTAAAAAAAAAAAAAATTGAGGTCAGGTAAGGGGGGATGATAGTTGAAGAGTTGGTATGTCCTATTTACGTGATGCTCAAAAAAAAACATTTGTTTCTCTTTTTTTCTCTTTCTCTTTTCTTTTCTTAGGGCCTATTTCTTAACTCTTTTTCTTTTTGTTTTTAATTTCGCTCTTATAGGGTCTTCGTCCTTTTTTGTTGTTACATTTTCTACACTTTTCTACACTTGCACTTTTTCCTTCACTTTCTTCTTTCTTTCAATCTTTTCCTTTTCTAGTGTAAAAAAATAAATAAAGGGAGTACATTAATTGTAAGAAGATATACATGACGAGTATTAATGTATGTGGTTGTAATGTAATGTACTTCTAATAAATAAAAATTAAAAAAAAAAAATAATAATAATATGCAGCCACCAGAAAATAGATAGCTTTTTCCCACATCGAAGAGTACCTCGAGTAAACCTCCCCACAGAATTCTGCCTAAAGTGGGCAGCACGGTGGCGCATATGCCTGATCCTTACTCAGATAGCAGTGGTATTTAGTTTAGTATCATTTAGAGACACAGCAGGGAAGCAGGCCTCTCAACCCACCGAGGCCAAGTCGACCAGCAATCCTTTTACACCACGCTATCCTACACCCTAGGGACAATTTACAATCTTTATGGAAGCCAATTGAGCTACAATCCTGAACGTCTTTGAAGTATGGGAGGAAAAAAGGAGCATCCAGGGAAAACCAAAGCAGTCACGGGTAGAACGTACAAACTTCGCCCATACAGCAGTGTAGGCAGGATCGAACCCGGGTCTCTGGCGCTGAAAGGCAGCAATTCTACCGTTGCATCACTGTGCTGCCGTCTTACCTTTCATGATGAAAAGTCCTTATAACACATTCCCTTTCTATAATTTGTTCCATGGAGGGCAACCTTACCTCCCTGATGTGTTCAGAGGAGTACAATCCTTCCTTGAATCATTTTTGGTAGATACTCCAGAGTAGACGCTCTGGAGTTTAGAAGGATGAGAGGCCATCTCATTGAAACATTATAAGATTGTTAAGGGCTTGGACACGCTAGAAGCTAGAAGCAGGAAACATGTTCCCGATGTTGGGGGAGTCAGAACCAGGGGCCACAGTTTAAGAATAAGGAGTAAGCCATTTAGAACGGACACGAGGAAACACTTTTTCTCACAGAGAGTGGCGAGTCGGTGGAATTCTCTGCCTCAGAGGGCGGTGGAGGCAGGTTCTCTGGATACCTTCAAGAGAGAGCCAGATAGGGCTCTTAAAAATAGCGGAGTCAGGGGATATGGGGAGAAGGCAGGAACGGGGTACTGATTGGGGATGATCAGCCATGATCACATTGAATGGCGGTGCTGGCTCGAAGGGCTGAATGGCCTACTCCTGCACCTATGGTCTATTGTCTATAACTTCCACACCCTCTGCAAGACCTTAACATCTCTCCTAACGTATGGCATTGAGAACCGTTGTGGCTAAATCAATGATTGTGCAAAGGAGCTGAGGTTCTGCAACTCATTTGGAAAATGATCAGACGTAGCCTCCATTTATTTCTCTCTCTCTCTCTCTCTCCCTCTCTGGATGCTATCTCAATCAATGGATACGGTTGATGTAGGAAAGGGGTGCTGAGATTCATGTTGATCCATGATCATATTAAATGGAGTAGCATGCATGAGCAGCCAAATAATTTATCTTGCTCTAATTTCTTATGTTCCCTCTTTCTCCCCTCTCAGTCCCCCTTGCTCTTTCTCACTCTCCCCTCTCCCACTCCCCCAAGTTATCTCATTCACTCTCACAGCCACCACTCTCCCTTTCCCTCCCTGCGCCTCTCTTCTATTCCCACTCCGTCACCCGGCTTTTTCTCTCTTACTTGGAAGCAAAGAACTGCAACTGCTGGTTAATACACAAAAGGACACAACATCATAATCATAATAATCATAATCGTAATTTATTAGCCAAGTATGTTTTGCAACATACGAGAAATTTGGTTTGCCATACAGTCATAACAAAAAAGCAACAAGACACACAATTGACATAAACATCCACCACAGCGGCTCCTCCACATTCCCCACTGTAGGTAGGCCCCCCCCCCCCCTCGGTCATGACTGACCATGGGTGATGCATCCTAGTTTGCAGGTGATGTGTGGTCGGGTGCAAGCCTGGGCGATGTCATATGGAGGACAGGCTGTTGCCCATGCAGCACATCCCCCCTCTCCACGTCGCTGATCGATCCAAAGGAACAGCAGCGCCGTCGCAGGAGCTGCCAGAGCGAGGTTGTAGACAACGACGAACTGCCTTACGGGCTCCAACTCCAGATTTTTCTTGTGGTTTACTCCAGGAGCCTTTTCCATGACTGGATATGGCCACAAGGCAGTGGAGGTTATAAATCAGAGTTTTCCCTCTCCTAGATGGACCACCTTCCCAGGCTGACGAGCCCCACTGTGATGGAAGGCAATAAAGTCTTATCTTCTTTCCTCCTTTCCTCCCCGCGGTCGGGGGAGTCGAACCATCCACAGCCGGTGATCGAGCTCCCTCGTCGGGGTGGTCTAAGCTCCCCCATCAGGGCAGTCGAAACTCCTGCGGGTTGTAGTTCCCGAAATCGGTCCCTAACCAGGGACAGCGAGCTTCACGATGTTAAAGTCCGCAGCTCCCGCAGGTTGGAGCACCAAAGGGATTGCCTGCTCCGAGATGTTAAAGTCCGCAGGCTCGGCGGTTTGGAACTCTGGAAGTCCCAGCTAGAGGCCGCCAACTCCACGATGTTCGGCTGCAGTGCAGACGGAGATACGACACGGAAAAATTCCCATCTCCGCCGAGGAAAGTGATAAGAAAAGTTTCCACCACACCCTACATAATACAAAACTAAAGATAAACTAAAACATACATTTTACAACAAAACTAAAAACACAAAGAAGGAAAAGATGAAGACAGACCGTGGTATATCAGGAAAAGGTCCACACATCTCGTCTGCCAGAGGAGGTAATTGAGGCAGGTACTATCCTACATTTAAGAAACATTTAGACAGGTACATGGATAGGATAGGATTAGAGGGATATAGGATTAATGGGTCTGCCCAACTTGGGCATCATTTGCGCGTCACGCAGATGGCGCGCGAAGATTTTGTACATCCGAAAATCCTGGGGCACCGCGTGCGACCGCTCGTCACTGCCTACGTCACCACGCACCATGCGCGCGTCGTGACGCGTAAATTACGCGCAGATGACGCCCAAGTGGGACAGGCCCTTCAACCACATACAGTGTAGATGGGACGTCAGTAAGCAAATTGGGTTAAAGGGCCTGTTTCCAAGTTGTACGACTCTGTAGCTCTACAAATTTTAGCAGTCATAATGAACAACTTAGAATTTGCCTGTTGGGGTTTCTGTGGTCATAGGAGTGAATAACCTGTATATCCCAATGTCGGAGATGCCTTTATGTGTCTGAAGTAATCGACTTTCTTTCGGGACCCGGACAGAAATGAGCACCCACGCAGTCACAGGGAGAACGTACAGACTCCGCACAGACAGCACCCGTAGTGAGGATCGAACCCGGGTTTCTGGCACAGGCAGCAACTCTAACGCTGCACCACCGTGCCGCCCCCTTTAGGCAGAATTCTAAGGTGCTCTTCAATGTGGGGAAAAAACAATTCGTTATCATTATATTATATCGCTGCATATTATACTGTGCGGCTGAAATGAATATGAACGATTTCAGATGACCCAGTCCATCGTTAGTAAAATAGAACATAGTACACACATCACAGGAACAGGCCCTTCAGCCCACAATGTTTGTGCAGAGCATGATGCAAGTCCAACTGATCTCCTCTGCCTGCATGTGAACCATATCTCTCTATTCCCTGCACCTCCATGTCCCTAAAAGCCTCTTACACTGCACTATCGTATCTGCTTCCACCAATGAAATTCTTACTTACAGTTGCATGACAGGTATGTAAACATGTTCTAGGAAAGAACTGCAAATGCTGGTTTAAACCTGCGATAGACACAAAAAGCTGGAGTAACTCAGTGGGACAGGCAGCATCTCTGGACAGAAGGAATGGGTGACGTTTTGGGTTGAGATCCTTGTTCTATGTACACATTGTACTCAGTCAATACCATATGTTACTCAGATTAGATTTTTTTTTTTTTAAATTCCAGATTTAGTTATTAGTTAAATTTCAATTCCCAGCTGCCAGGGTGGAATGTGCACACATATCTCTGTATGCTCCACCGAAAACATTCCGTGCCAGTCCAGTGCCTTTATCACGGTGAAACCACATACCAGATAAGTTGTTTCCAACAAGGTACATAACTCAGGCTCGTCATTCTTTGGTAAGACTTAGCCAAAAATAAAAGTTGATGTGTCTTGGGATACGATGCTAGGAGCCTCTTAACCAACAGAGATTCAAGTCCAGTCAAATAAGGACCGCTGCTTTACTGTTCCACTCAGCTGGGGCACTGGAATATCAACTGATCATTCCTTGACATTCCTTCACAGACAGCCTGTGTAGATGGAATAAATACTGGTTAGGAAACCTATGTGAACACTCAGAGGCTCAGCTTCTACCTGGTGAGACGCAGGAGGAGCCCAGCCAGGACTCACTCCACAGAGCCCAGTCCCTCCACACACTAGAGTCCTCCAACCCCTGCAGAGTAGATATTAAGATGGCTGATCCGTGGGCGGTTGCTGCTGGGACGCAAGTCGGGGCCTGATCAACCCCGGCTGGGTCGCCTGGGCGAGGGGTGTCTGATGTTGTGAGACCCGAAACACCCGATGACCGCAGGTCACATCACCGAGGATGCGTCCCAGCGCATCTAGAAGATGCATATTTTTCACACTGTTTGTTGTTAGGCGACTTGGCGGCAACATCCATGACCAATTTACAGGTTAGTAAAGGGCAGCACGGTGATGCAACGGTAGAGTCACTGCCTGACAACGCCAAAGACCCGGGTTCGATCGTGCCTGTACAGAGTTTGTACATTGATTCTCCCTGTGACTGCCTGGGTTTTCCTTGAGCCTTCTCCCCAGAACCCCCGACACCCGTGAAGACCGTGAGGTCAGTACCCATGTTCTCCAGGAATCAAAATGTAAATTCTGAAATTTATTAAAGATGGTGCTTTGCCAGTGACATAAAATTAATTCAAAAAAACAATTATTTCCTCCTTTGGGTGTGAAGTGAAAAATTTCAAGCCTTCAAGTAAGATATGATGGAGTTGATATCTGCTGCCATCCCGTAGGCCCCCCTCGGTCATGACTGACCATGGGTGATGCATCCTAGTTGTAGGCTGCTTGCTCCAAACCTCGGCTGGAGCAGCGTCGCTTGTGGCTGAAGAGACCAATGCAGGCGTGACAGTCTCTGTGGCAAAGGTCACATTTGTGTGTGTGGTCTCTGGTTTGTTGAAGTTGCTGCGCCCCTTTCTGCCCGCCCGCTCGTCTGCCGCTGCGTTCAACAGTTTCTCTTCCCCCGTTTTGAGATGTTGGTTCAGGGTACCTCTACACCTCATGCGGTCAGCTGCAAGGCTCTCCCAGGACTCCACGTCGATGTCGAGCGCCTTCATATCTCTCTTGCAGACATCCTTGTAACGTAGCTGGGGGGCGGCTGATGGTTCTCCTCCCAGATGTCAGCTCTCCATAAGAGGATGTCTTGTGGAATACGACCGTCCTCCATGCGGTGGACATGGCCCAGCCACCGCAGTCTGCACTGCCTGAGTAGAGTGTACATACTGGGAAGGCCAGCACGAGACAGGATCTTGGCGTTGGACACTCTGTCTTGCCAGGATACGGCAGATGCTTCTCAGGTGGAAGGTGTCGAGTCTTCTCTCCTGGTTAAGAAGGAACTGCAGATGCTGGAAAATTGAAGGTAGACAAAAGTGCTGGAGAAACTTAGTGGGTGCAGCTGCATCTATGGAGCGAAGGAAATAGGCAACGTTTAGGGCCGAAACGTTGCCTGAGTCTTCTCTCCTGCCTGGCATATGTAGTCCATGTCACACTGCCATATTGCAGCATGCTGATGACACAGGCGTTGTAGACTGCTATCTTTGTCATCACTATCAGCTTTGGGTTGGTCCACATTCGAGTTGTGAGGCGAGCGAGAGTTGTAGCTGCCTTCTCGATCCTCTTATCAATCTCTGAGTCCAAGGAGAGGTTGTCGGTGATGGTGGAGCCGAGATATGATATGATATCAAGTAAGATATGATGGTGTTAACATCTGCTGCCATCATGTGGTCAGAAAATGTATTGCTGGAAGATTCAGGCCCTTCCACAACACTGCACAACCAACACAACTTTACAATGAAACCAGGAGTGTAGCCAGTGCTATTTAAGTTATTGTGCCAGCAATCATGTTTGCTTTTATTTCTATGTAATTGAGTTTTAAAACAATCTTTGTAACTTAAATATATAATTATATGAATAATTTGATAAAATTATGTAGTTCAACTAAATTACTAATTAAAAAAAACTAACACTGAATATAGCATTTAATACAGTTCTTTAAGTAGGTTTTTACACATGCACAATGTGGAAGTTTACTAGATTTCAATGTTGAAGTGATTTAGATTACACTGTATTTCTTTATTTTGAATCCGATGTAAAGATGCAAAGATTAGAAAAGAGGCAGGTGGGACTAGTGTAGATGGGACATGTTGGTCGTCGTGGGCAAGTTGGGCCGAAGGGCCCGTTTCCATGCTGTATGACTCTATTATTTTTTATCTCCATCTCTGGAGCATTCAACAGATTGCTGACCATGGGAAAAGCGTTAAGTTTGAAGAGGAATAGCCCTGTCCCACGGTGCGAGTTCATTCAAGTGCTCTCCCGAGTTTTAAAAAAATCAAACTCGTGGTAAGCACAGAGAATGAACGTAGCGGGTACGTCGGAGCTCGGGGACGTCTCTTACCAGCTCGTACCGCTAACAGCAGGTACTCGGGAAGACTCGCTAAAGGCAGGTAAGCACGGGAAGACTCGTGAAGATTTTTCAACACGTTGAAAAATGTCCATGAGAGCCCCGAGTACCGACGAGTGGCCATTACCGTAAATCTCCGAGTTCGAATCAGGGCAAACTCGGGAGAACTCTTGGAATGAACTCGCACCGTGGGACAGGGCTTTTAGGCCAACAAAACCGTTGGTGATTTCGGCTTGTGCCTTGTTAATGCTCACAGCAAAACTAAGTTGAGCAGGTAACTTAAGTCACTTGAATTGAAAAGGTCGATCAGGTTTAAGTTTACTATTATTATTACCTTCGTGTGTACTGAGGTACGGTGCAAAGCTTTGTTTTGCACGCTTTCCAATCAAATTAAATAATACTTTACGTAAATACAATCAGGCCAAACTCAAGTACAATACGCAGAACAAAGAGAAAGATACAGAGTGCAGAATATAGTTCCATAAATAATGCTGGATTTACAGCTGGAAAGCAGATTTAAAAGGGTGATTGTATTAGATGGTCGTACATCTTCCTCTGGGACCAACATGCAAAGAGTCGGCAACCATTTGTAATTCAAATGGTGTTGAGAAAACAGCTTGCATTAATTAGGTCATGAAGTGATGTAACAATTTGGCCCAGGTTTTTCATCAAAATAATTCTGTTGAGTCATTATGTATAATTTCCCCATAAAAAAAAAAAAAAAATTAAATATTTTAATTTTATTAGAAGTACAATTGTATACAATCATATTTTCAGAATACATTTTATGTACAGCTTCATCTTTTTTTAAATTATAATAAAGAATAAGAAAAATAAATTAGATAATAAAGTATAGAAAAACGTGAGATATATAGTGTGTGAAGAAGAAAAGAGAATGAAAGAAGAAAGTTAAAGAGTAGAAAATAGGAAAAAGAGTAAAAAAAAAAAAAAAAAAAGAAGTAAGGAGAACATTATTTATAATCTTGACCATCCCTCGCCCAGTCCCGAGACAGTTAGCTTTTACAATTGTGTTGCACCATATGATTCCAAAAAGACGACAAATGGAGACCAACTCGTTATGAATTGGTCAGATTTATCTATTAGGAGGAATTGCATTTCCTCAAGTTGTGTGGTGTCCAACATGCTTGCAATCCACATTTTGAGCGTTGGTATTGGTGTATTTTTCCAAAATTTAAGTATTAATTTTTTTGCAATTATTAAACCATAATTAAAAAATAAATCTTGAGATGAATTCAATTTATTCCCATCTTCCATTACTCCAAATATAATCAATTCATTATTAGGTTCCATTCTTATCTTAAGTAATTTTGTAAATATTTCAAAAATATCACTCCAGAATCTATAAAGTTTTATGCAGGAAACAAAAGAGTGTGTTATAGTTGCGTTTTGGGTTAAACACTTATCGCAAATGGGGGATATATTTGGATAGAATTTATTCAATCTTGTTTTTGAATAATATAATCTATGTAAAATTTTAAATTGAATTAGATTATGTCTTGCATTAATCGAACATTTGTGAATGTATATCAAATATTTTTCACATGTAACCTTCGTAATTTTTATCATTAATTCCCGTTCCAACTCTTCTCTAAGTGCCTCTGTTGCTGGTAGGTCTATATTTAAAATACTATTATATAAATATGATATTAATTTTTGTGAGTCAGCTTTAATATTCATTGCTTCTTCCAATACGTCAGGAGTTATTTTTTGATATCCTTGTTTGTATTTCTTCATGAAGTCACAAATCTGTAGATATTTAAAATAATGGTTGTTTTTCAATTTAAATTTTAATTGTAATTGTTGGAATGATAATAGATTTCCCATTTCATACATATCCCCGATCCTTTTAATTCCTAAACTTTCCCATTGATTATATGTTTTGTCAATAAAAGATGGTTTAAATAAAGGATTATTTGATATTGGCATTAACAATGATAAATTTCTTAATTTTAAGGATAGTTTTATTTGTTTCCATATTCTTATGGTATCATGTATAATTGGGTTCTTCTTATATATTGTATTGTTCAGTTTTTTCGGGGAGAAGAGGATCGTTCCTATATTACAAGGGAAACCATCCTCTTTCTCCATTTTTATCCATTCTATCTGTTGGGTAGAACTGTCCAACTAATAAATTATATTCTTAATATGCACTGCCCAATAATAATACAAAAAGTTCGGAAGTGAAAGTCCCCCGACATCTTTTGGTTTACATACGTGTTTTTTTATTAATTCTATGTGATTTATAATCCCAAATAAAATTAGTAATATTCGAGTCTAATTTAAAAAATATATATTTTGGTATATATACTGGTATAGACTGAAATAGGTATAATAATTGTGGTAGAAAGATCATTTTTATAGCATTTATTCTACCTATTAATGATAAAGGAAGTGTTTTCCAAAATTTAATCAGTATATTAAATTTGTTTAAAAAAGGTATAAAATTAGCATTGAATAATGCTTTATGTTTTCTAGTAATCTGAATACCCAAATATTTAAATTTTTCTGTTGCTATTTTAAAGGGGAACTTCAGTAAGTGTGTAAATTCTTGAGGTTTTAACGTCATAATTTCACTTTTATTCCAATTTATTCTATATCCAGAAAAGGACCCAAATTCCTCTATTAAGTTTAATAAATTTGGTATGCTCGTTTGTGATTTTGTAATATATAAAAGTATATCATCTGCATATAATGAAATTTTATTATTTGAGTCCCTAGTATTATATCCCTGAATATTTGGATGAATTCTTTTTCGGCCAAAGGTTCTATCATAAGGGCAAATAGCAGGGGTGATAACGCACATCCCTGCCTATTATCCCATGATAATTGACATTTTTGAGATAACATATTATTAGTCAATATTCTTGCGATCGGTTTATCATATAATAATTTTCCTGATGTAATAAAATTCTCTCCCATATTAAATTTTTGCAATACTTTGTATAAGTACTGCCACTCTACCTGATCAAATGCTTTCTCTGCGTCCAGAGAAATAATTGATATATCTTCTTCCTCCACTTTATGCGAGTACATTATATTAAACAGGCGTCTCAAATTATTAAATGAATATCTTTTGGGTATAAACCCCGTTTGATCAGGGTTTATCAATTTACTAATATATTTGCTTAATCTTCTTGCTAAAGTCTTCGCTAAAATGTTCTGGTCTGTATTTAAAAGTGATATAGCTCTATATGAGCCCGGATACAAATTTTAGCAGTCATAATGAACAACTTAGAATTTGCCTGTGGGGGTTTCTGTGGTCATAGGAGTGAATAACCTCTATATCCCAATGTCAGAGATGCCTTTATGTGTCTGAAGTAATCGACTTTCTTTCGGGACCTGGACAGAAATGAGCACTCATGGAAAACCCACGCAGTCACAGGGAGAACGTACAGACTCCGCACAGACAGCACCCGTAGTGAGGATCGAACCCGGGTCTCTGGCACAGGCAGCAACTCTAACGCTGCACCACCGTGCCGCCCCCTTTAGGCAGAATTCTAAGGTGCTCTTCAATGTGGGGAAAAAACAATTCCTTTCCGGTGGCTGCATATTATACTGTGCGGCTGAACTGAATATGAACGATTTCAGGTGACCCAGTCCATCGTTAGTAAAATAGAACATAGAACACACATCACAGGAACAGGCCCTTCAGCCCACAATGTGTGTGCAGAGCATGATGCAAGTCCAACTGATCTCCTCTGCATGCATGTGAACCATATCTCTCTATTCCCTGCACCTCCATGTCCCTAAAAGCCTCTTACACTGCACTATCGTATCTGCTTCCACCACCACCCCTGGCAGTGCATTCCAGATCCGCACTTCTCTCTGTTTAAAAGCCCCGCATACCTCCAATGCCAAACGTATTCTTCATCTTTTCAGTCCATGAAGGAGATAAAAGCAGAAATAAATATCTGTTTAACTACAGACACTCATCAGCAATACCCGGATAGCTTTAATTAATTTATATCTCGGCAGGTTCTGGCTATCTCTGGTAATGCTGGCAGTTAATACTCAGGAGGTGGGCAGGAATCAACCACAGTGGCGGTTTCAGTCATGTAAAACAAGTGTCAGATTTCACTGTTGGATGGGTTAATAACTGGAAAAAAGCTAATTCTAAAATTTTGGAAGAAGGCTCCAATACCAACTATAAATATGTGGATTTCAAATATGTTCGAAACATTACACCTAGAAGAGATAAGACTCCTAGCAGGTAAACCAGATCACTTCCACCTGACGTGGTCTGCATTTATAGAATTATTACAAATATGGGGTGCAAAAGTACTTAAAAAAAAAATTGAGGTCAGGTAAGGGGGGATGATAGTTGAAGAGTTGGTATGTCCCATTTACGTAATGCTCATAAAAATATTTGTTTCTCTCTTTTTCCTCTTTCTCTTTCTTTTCTAGGGTCTATTTCTTAACTCTTTTTCTTTTGTTTTTAATTTTGCTCTTATAGGGTCTTTGTCCTTTTTTGTTGTCACATTTTCTACACTTTCACTTTTTCCTTCACTTTCTTCTTTCTTTCAATCTTTTCCTTTTCTAGTGTAAAAAAGAAATGGAGTACATTAATTGTAAGAAGACATAAGTGACGAGTACTAATGTATGTGGTTGTAATGTAATGTACTTCTAATAAATAAAAAAAATAAAAAAAAAAGATTTCACTGTTGGCCATCAGTCAAGAGTCAAGAATGCTGTGTTATATGACGTCCCAAAACGGAACAATGAAATTCTTACTTACAGTTGCATGACAGGTATGTAAACATGTTGTAGGAAAGAACTGCAGATGCTGGTTTAAACCTGCGATAGACACAAAAAGCTGGAGTAACTCAGTGGGACAGGCAGCATCTCTGGACAGAAGGAATGGGTGACGTTTTGGGTTGAGATCCTTGTTCTATGTACACATTGTACTCAGTCAATACCATGTTACTCAGATTAGAATTTTTTTTTTTTTTTATTCCAGATTTAGTTATTAGTTAAATTTCAATTCCCAGCTGCCAGGGTGGAATGTGCACACATATCTCTGTATGCTCCGCCTAAAACATTCAGTGCCAGTCCAGTGCCTTTATCACGGTGAAACCACATACCAGATAAGTTGTTTCCAACAAGGTACATAACTCAGGCTCGTCATTCTTTGGTAAGACTTAGCCAAAAATAAAAGTTGATGTGTCATGGGAAACGATGCTAGAAGCCTCTTAACCAACAGAGATTCAAGTCCAGTCAAATAAAGACCACTGCTTTACTGTTCCACTCAGCTGGGGCACTGGAATATCAAGAGAACTCATTCGCTCCACCTTTCCTTTTAATATTCTACAGTCAAAAGCAAGCTGCTGTATGGACCCAGCGGGTCCGGCTGGGTCTATCTCCTCGGAGAATAAGTTCAGTTTGTCTCCAACAACTCTTACCAACTTCTACGGATACACTTTAGATAGCATCCTAAAGGGATTTATTACAGCTGGTGTGTGCAGTTCTGGTTGCCCCATTGAAAGGATGGAGACTTTGGAGTGGATGCAGATAAGATTTAACATGATGCTGCCTATATTTGGGTATAAGCTATAAGCAGGCCTTACGGCTCAAGTCTATAAGTAGATGGCAGACAAACTTGAGATCGTTTCCTCTAGAATGCCAGAGATTGTGAGACCTGATAGAAGTATATAAAATTATAAGAGGCATAGATATGGTAGACAGTCAGAATCCAATTCCCAGGTGGAAATGTCAGACTAGAGGCACCCAGCTCTCACCTGAGGCTCCAAGCTGTTAACATGCGACAGTGGCCACACCTTGGAAAACCACTGGCTGAGAGGCTAAACCAGGTGAGGGTAGCCGAAGGGTCTCAGACCCTCAGTGAGTTTAGGGACTTGCTCAGCACAACCATGCGGAATCTGTTAGTTTTGTTTAGAGATACAGCCGGAAACTGGCCCTTCGGCCCACCGAGTCCAAGCCGCCCAGCGATCCCCGCACATTAACACTACCCTACACACACACACACACGGGACAATTTAGCCATACCAAGCCAATTAACCTGCAATCCTGTACGCCTTTAGAGCGCGGGAGGAAACCGAATATCTCGGAGAAAACCCACGCGGGTCACGGGGGAAGAACGTACAAACTCCATAGACAAGTACCCATCGCCTGGATCAAACCCGGGTCTCTGGCACTGTGAGGCAGCAGCTGTACGCCACCGTGCCACCCACCCTGCTCTGGTGGATCGGGCAGAGAAAATCCACTGGGGGGGGGGGGTTCAACGGCCAGGAGGGCGGCTCAGCGGCACACAGAGGAGTGCAAAGGGCATGTCAAGGGGAACGAAGACATGGCCATAACGTCTAACCGGGCCACTGGAATCCAGCTCGTGCTGCCGAGGGTGGGGTCGCTCATGTGCATCAGCCTCTCCACCTTAATCTCTCCCACGCAGTCTGCACAACCATGCCATCGTCATCTACGACAGACCACCACACGTGTGTGTGTATATACACCCTAAACCTTTCTATTATACTGTAATACAAGTACTATGTTTTCATATTATTATGTGCTATAGAAACATAGAAAATAGGTGCAGTAGGCCATTTGGCCCTTCGAGCCATTCACTATGATCTTGGCCGATCATCCAAAATCAGTATGTTCACATCTTAGGTATGTTACAAAACTTACCTTCAGCGGCGCTGTAGTTCTGCCACTGGCCGTGTGCGCGACTTTGGCGCCTTTGAGAGGGGGGCGGGTTTAAAATGGCGTTTTCTCCAGCCTGTTGAAATCGATCTTTGTCATGCTGTTTAGCTGAAGAAAAATCGCTCCGACATCCGTTTTATCAAGTTTTTAAAAAACAGCGCTGGATAATTTAATAGGAGTAAAATAAAAATCATCTTGTAAAGCCGTCAACGGGACAAAGCAAGGTAAGCTGTTTATTTTTACATATAAACGTGCTTCTTAGGATGCTTTAATCAAAATTTCACGTTGCAAAAAGGTGATTTGGGTAGGCCCCATACGAACCGGCAGTGTTGTTCATGCCGATATGGGGTTTAAATTCACCGCAAATGCAACGTTCCAATCGATCACGTCCCACAAAATCCCACTCGCAAGATGATTTAAATGGCCATTAATTTACGGGAATTAAACACTAAATTCCTTCCATTTGGCCCATAAATTCATGACAATGAGATTTTAAAATCATGTTATATTGTGAATTCTTGTGTGAATGTTATGTGGACACAGGCTATTTAAAAATGTTAACCTTTTCTTAAGAAATGGATAGAAGTTTAGATCTAGTAATTGAATTTTGTAATTAGCTACAATTAGGTAACTAACTAATTATATGCTTTAATTTCAGGTCATCCAAGTAAGATTGTTTCATATTTGTCTCAGAATGCTTCAATCTATAATAACTGAAAATTTCATTCAGTTCTC
The DNA here is from genome assembly GCA_038087875.1 of Malacoraja senta. Classification (NCBI taxonomy): domain Eukaryota; kingdom Metazoa; phylum Chordata; class Chondrichthyes; order Rajiformes; family Rajidae; genus Malacoraja; species Malacoraja senta. Next base: position 6,269,875 of record CM075991.1, read on the forward strand.
TTAATTTTTAAGAAAGTTATGGGCTTTTGACTGTCCTTGATCACAGCTTTTGAGTTAAGTCAAAGGAAAAGCAATAGGGAACAAGATGCTAATTTCCGAGTATGAAAATGACCATAACTGTTTTAATACTGAAGATATGAATGTGAATTAGGTGTCAAATTAAACTTCTTTTTATGCTTTATCTGATGGGATAAATTGCACTTGATTTTTTAAATCTCAAAATTTTGTAACATTGCTACATATCTGTTGTAATCATGCAGTCTTTTCCCCGACTGGATAGCACGCAACAAAAACCTGAGTTGACCTCAGTACGCATGTCAATCCTGAAACTTCACCCCCTCCTTTTTCTCCACAGATGCTGCCTGAGCTGCTGAGTTACTCCAGCACTTTGTGTCTATCTTCAGAATGTACCAGCATCTGCAGTTCCCTTCTACACATTAATCAAACCCATTCCCCCAATGTGCTCCAAAGCCCCCTTTATCCGCCCCATTTTAATTGGAGAAGCAAGCCTTCAGTTCCACAAACATTTTATTTTGATCCTTTCATTGAACCCTTTATAACAAAGTGAAATGTTGGATAGCATATTTACATAAAAATATCTACAAAGGCAGCCGGACGGGAACAGAGGTCTGTAAAGGAGACGTTGGTCACCGTAGCAAAGCCCGTCAACTTGGCCCACAGAAATCACTTCCAATGACTGCTTGACATCCACACTCTTCTGATGGTCAATCCTCATCTTCAAAGTTCCCACCTTACGAAGCCTCTTCATCTTCGATCTTGGGTGCCAGGTAATACTTGACGTGCCCCATGTCGGCAATCTTGTACTCCACCACTGCAATGATAAAACTCACCTTTAAATACCGGTCGGTTGGACAAACAAGAACTTTTTGTTAGAATATGGTCTCCATTCATTGATTATTTGAAGGGGTAGATCGGTTCGGCACGGGAACCTAACTGAAGCTTGCTTAGGATTAGATGAAAAGTTATACTTTATAACCTACGAACCTATCTCCAATGATGTATTATTAGTAAATTATTCCACTCTTTTTTTTTCTCTTGACATTTGTGTTTTTTTCTCTTCTCTTTCTTTCTTACTTTCTATCTATAAAAAAAAACTAGAAGCAGAATCAATCCACAATTGATAATATTAATAATGTATGATTGATATACATGAAATGTTTTTTACCATAATATGTCTTTGCTTCTAATAAAATTATTAAAAAAATAAAAAATACCGGTCGGTTAAACCCTGCCCAACTTCCTGACTAAAACGGCAAGGGGACCCAACTCCACGCACCAAGTGCACACAAAGCTCTGGAGTAACTCAGCAAGTTTAGTTTAGAGATACAGCGAGGAAGCAGGCCCTTCGGCCCACCGAGTCCACGATCGCCACATTAACACTATCCTGCACGCACCAGGTACAATTTTACACTTGCACTAAACCAATTAACTGTACGTCTTTCGAGGGTGGGAGGAAACCGAAGATCTAGGAGAAAACCCACGCAGGTCACGGGGAGAACGTACAAACTCCGTACAGACAGCACCCGTGGTCAGGATCGAACCCAGGTCTCCGGCGCTGCAAGGCAGCAACTCTACTGCTGCCCCACCGTGCCATGCTGAGTTAGGCAGCATCTCTGGAGAAAATAGATAGGTGACATTGTGTCAGGATACTAAAACGTCACCGATCCAAGTTCTCCAGAGATTCTGTCTGACCCGCTGAGTTACCACAGCACTCCAGTCCTTTTGTGCAAACCAGCTCCTGCAGTTCCTTGTTTCTATGCACCAAGCACAGCTAGCGATATAATCTTTACTCCTCAAGCCTAGATTTGCTGTGGCTGGGTCAGGTAGTCTCTGACATGCCTGGGCAGCTTAGTCTTGCTTGCTATGGGTGACCATCACCAGTAGGAGGCAAGATGTGCACCACCCCAGTCCAGAATTAACAAGTAGTCAATGGATCTGAACCGCCAGCAATATTCATCACCAGGGGCAGCATGGTGGCGCAGCAGTAGAGTTGCTGCCTTACAGCGCCGGAGACCCCGGTTCAATCCCGACTACGGGTGCTGTCGGTACACACGTCCGCATGGGTTTTCTCCAAGATCTTCGGTTTCCTCCCACACTCCAAAGACGTACAGGTATGTGGGTTAATTGGCTTGCTAAATATAAATATTGTCCCCAGCGGGTGTAGGATAGGGTTAACATACAGGGATCGCTGGTCGGCACGGAGGGCCTGTTTCCATGCTATATCTCTAAACTACCCAAATTATATCCTGCAAACTTGCACATCTTTGGGATGTGGGAGGAAACTGGGGCACCTGGAGAAAACCCATGCAGCCGCAGGGAGAAGGTGCCAACTCCACAGACAGCATCTGTAGTCAGGTGTGAACCTGGGTCTCTGTTGTTGTGAGGCAGGGGCTTAACCAGCTGCCCCACCAAAACAAGTAGACGTAACCCCCCCACTTGCCAGGGTTCTCCCCAAGTAGGTTAGGTCTCCTTGTGGAGACGGAGACAAAACAAACTGAAGTGGAAGTGTTGCTGTGGCCACAAGGGAGCAGAGTGCTCAGTGTAAACATCCATCTTACAAACTAAAGTGCCAAGCGCCATTCAAACGTGAAAGGCCCCGTTTTGCTCATTAGGCACCAAGATAAATGGTCAATGGACAGACACTCCCATTCCCAGTAATCCATTCAGATGTCGCGCATGTCATTTGGGTGCCAAATTTGGTATAGCCACTCGCTACCTCACAGCACTGAAGAACTGGGTTTGATCCCGACCTCGGGTGCTGTCTGTGTGGAGTTGGCGCGTTCTCCCTGTGGGTTTCCTCTGGGTGCTCAGAATTCCTCCCACATTACCAAGACATGCAAGTTTGTGGGCTAGTTGGCCATCTGTAAAACTGTCCCTGGTGTGTAGGGAGAGGATAACACAGAACTAATGTGAACAGGCGATTGATTGATGGTCAGCATGGACTCGATGGACTGAAGGGCCCGTTTCCATGTTGTAACTCTAAACTAAAGGTTTATTTTGCATTGAGGTCACCCAGAATCTTTATACCAGGCAAAGCAAGGCACATTCATCATCAAACACTTAAAGGCATCAGGGGAACAAAAGGCCTAAAGAAGATACAGCGCGGAAACAGGCCCTTCATCATAGCGAGTCCGCGCCGACCAGCGATCACCCCGTACACTAGTTCTATCCTGTGCACTAGGGACAATTTACCAAAGGCAATTAACCTACAAACCTGCACATCTTTGGAGTGTGGAAGGAAACCAGAGCACCCGAAAAAACCCATGTAGTCACAGGGAGAAGGTGCTAACTCCGTATAGATTGCACCCATAGCCAGGATGAAAGCCCAGTCTCTGGTGCGGTAAGGCAGCAATTCGACCGCTGTGCTACCGTGCCACCCTTGTATTTCAAGACCACTTGGTTGAACATATGTGCTGTAACTTACAGGCCTTCAGAGAGGTGGGAGGTCCCACCATTGAAACCGCTCGAGTTTTGCTTGCACGAGCAGGATGGATGGGCTGAATGGCATCCGGCCATATCAACTACGACCAAGGTATCCCAGGGGACACCCCTGAAAAGTAAGTATGTAGGAAGGAACTGCAGGTGCTGGTTTAAACCGAATAGACGCAAAATGCTGGAGTAACTCAGCAGGACAGGCAGCATCTCTGGAGAGAAGGAATGGGTGACGTTGCGGGTCGAGACCCTTCTCCAGACTGATGTCAGGGGAGAGGGAGGTACATAGATAAAGAAGTGTAAGAAAAGTGAACCCCAACAGCCCAGGGGTGGGGCGCATAGGAGGGCGGGCGGAGAAGGCAAGGAGCTGGAGCACGTACCGAGGGGAATGTCCGCAGACATGCTGAGCGTGACGGTCGGCGAGAGGGGGGTCGCCTTGGTGAAGAAGTTCAGGTACCGCAGGGCAAAGGTCAGCTGCACGGGCTCGTTCATCTCGATGGTCACCTGCGAAGGAAAGCGAGGTTGCAGTGTTAGCATCGCTGCCGCACCCTGTGCCCGTCGCACGGTGAGGCCACTCGCAACATGGCGGGTCGCAGCCACGGCACGTGTTGGGGGGGAGCAAATGGACAGAGTTGCAAAGCCGAGATCTCGTTGCAATACTGGCCGAGGAAAAGTTAACTCAAAATGAGCAGTCAGGAGGGACAAGGAAATGGCAGCCACCCAGTTTCGTGCAGTGAACCATCGTACCACAACTAACGAGCAGTCCTGAACTACAATCCACCTCATTGGAGACCCTCAGACTATCTTCAATCACTGGCTTTACCTTGCACTAAACGCCATTCACGTTATTACCTTCATCGTGTATCTGTACACTGTGGATGGCTCGATTGTAACAGTGTATAGTCTTTCCGCTGACTGCTTAGCACACAACAAAAAGCTGCTCACTGCACCTCGGTGTACGTGACAATAAACTAAACTGAACACGGGACTGGCGCACTCCTTGCTCACGGAACAGCTTCCGCCTGCAACACTGACGTTGAGCCTGGCCAAGCCGGCCATCAGCGAGTCACGGCGCCAGGTGGAAGAGGGCTCCACCCGAGCCAGCCGCCTGCCCCTTTTCTGGGGTCACGTCCGCGCGGTTTTTAGAGGGACTACGCGCTGTCCATGGGCACCCTCGGGGATTTCCGGGACCGCTGGGGGTGGAATGTATCCTTAATAAGGATTGTGAAATAGTTAGTTAAAGTTCAGTATAATTATTTCTTTCACTTGTGCTATGATGGTGGGTTGGGTTGAATTGTTTACTATTGTAAATAATTGAATAAATCTAATTTTGGTTAAAAAAAAAAAAAACCCACTGAAGATGCCCCGAATGGAAACACAGCGCAACACCGCACAACTAAACTGTGACGCGTTTGCGGAATGGGTCGGCACTCAATGAGCTCAGATAACGGATAGAAAACCCCCTGCTCAATCTGTGGTCACGTTTCTGGGGAAATAGTCTTGAGTCTCACCACAGAAGACGAGCCATTAATATCAGTGTCAGTACTGGGGTGATAACCACAATCCACCGGCCCTGTGGTCAGACCTCTCATCCACCTTTCGGGGCAGTGAAATCCTTACTCAGTCTGGTCTGTGTACAACCCACCGAGTCCGCGCTGACCAGCGATCCCCGTACACGAACACCATCCGACACACTAGAGACAATTTAGTTTTACTGAAGCCAATTAACATATTCTGTTGTGCGGCTGAAAGTAGGAATTTCATTGTTCTATCTGGGACATGTGACAGTAAAACACTCGGGACTTGTTTATTAGAGATACAGCGCGGAAACTTGTCCCATCTACCAACTGAGTCCGCGCTGTACACTAGCACTATCCTGGCCCTATAGCAGAAGCGTCCACGTTGCGGGGCTGGAAACTGGAAGTATCCCGAGCCAATTCTGCTACCACCATCATCTATTGCAACAAGTGATGGCTCCCACTGATTGTCGACGGAGGCTTGCGTCCTTTTCAGGACGGACGATGACAGCGATGTCAACATTTGAAACATGGAAGATGAACACGAAAGAAGAAGCACTATCCTACACACTTGGGACAATTTACATTAGCCAATTAACCGACAAACCTGTACGTTTTCCCAGTGTGGGAGGAAACCAGAGCACCTGGAGAAGACCCACGTGGTCAGAGGGAGAATGTACAAACTCCGTACAGGCACACCCAAAGTCAGGATCGAACCTGGGTCTCTGGCGCTGTGAGGCAGCGACTCTATCCCTGCACCACTGAGGCACCTCTGACACAGGATGACCTGACATGGGAATGTTCCCCAACCACGATAGTGTTGGCTCAAAGGGATATTCCCAGTAAATCATTCACTTGGAGCCGCTACTTGTTTGGGACAAGAGTAACTATAACTGGATGGACATGTGATATGTGGTTACCACCACAGTGGACCTTTTAATGGCTCCTCATCTGTGGTGAGACTCGAGACTACTTTCTCCAGACCAATCGCCCAGAAACGAGACCACTCTTGATTCGCTTGGGAGACTTGCTCATCTGACGAGGGATTAGATCCCGGTGGAAAGCTCCCAAAAGCACTCACCGCCTCCTCCTCTTTGTCCACGTTGCTGGTCTGCGACAGCTTAACGTTGCCGGTGCCCAGCTCACCGCTGGCGGAGAACTTCACCCCGTCCTTGGCGCAGGAGATGACAACCGCATCGCCGATCTGGCTCAGGTCCCGGCAGATACGGGAAAACTCACCAGACGGCATCTTCACCACGCAGCTGTACTCCTGCTCCTGGAAAACACCGGGACAGAGCACACCGTCAGACCAGCCGAGAGTCAACAAACAACCCCCTCACCGACGGCTCACCAAACTCCCAACTCAACGCCATGACTTACTGGAATTCCCAGCTGCTCAACGTCCAAATCCATCAGCTTCATCTCGTAGTCCGACACTTTCTCCTGATCTGCAAGTAGGAGCAGACAACGGCAAACGTCAAACTTAATGCTCAAAGCTCCCCCATCATTACCTAAACATTTATATACAACTTCTGGCATTCAGCGGACGAGTGCAAATAGGGCAGCACAATAGTAGAGTTGCCGCCTTACAGCTGTGACGAGGGTTCGATCCTGACTATGGCCGCCTGTCTGTGTGGAGTTTGAACGTTCTTCCTGTGACCGCGTGGCCTTTCTCTGGTTTCATCCCACACTCCATAGGCGTCCAGTTTTGTAGGTCAATTGGCTTAGGTAGAAATTGTAAATTGTCAGCGGTGTGCAGGATACTGCTCGTGTACGGGGTGATCGCTGGTCGGCGCGGGCTCGGTGGGCTGAAGAGCCCGTTTCTATGTTGTATCGCTAAAGTCTAAAGATTATTGGAAGTATAGCAGTATAAACAAATATGAAGCAGAGATAGGGTAGACAGTCAAAACCTTTTACCCCAGGGTGGAAATGCCCAGCACCAGAGGGCGTAGCTATAAAGTGAGAGGGGGGAAAGTTTAATGCAGATGTGTGGGGCAGGTTTCTTTTTGCAGAGTAGTGGAGGCATTGCTTGGTAGGAAGGGAAGGGGGGGGGGGGGGGTAAAGAGAGGAGGTAGTGCCGTTTAAGAAGCTTTTAGATTAAAAACATGAAAGTGCAGAGAATAGAGGATTATGAGAAGAGTTTAACAGCATCATGTTCGGTACAAACATTATAGGCCGAAGGGCCCCATTCCTGCGCTGTACTGTTCAATGCAAGGCGATTATTGGAAGTATAGAAGCATATAAAAATTTGAGGCTCAGAGTAGAGTCAGAACCTTTCCCAGGGTGGAAATGTGAAAGACTAGAGGGCGTAGCCTTAAGGTCCCATGGGCAACGTTTAACAGAGATATACCTGGCTAGTTTTCTTATTTAAATCAGAGAGTGGAGGCAGGCAATGAGGCTGGTGGTGGAGATATTTATGAGGCTGTTCGATAAGCACATGGATATGCAGGGAATGGAGGGGTATGGATCACGTGCAGGCAGAGGTGAGCTTAACTTAGCATTGAGTCCAGCATGGACATTGCATGCCAAAGGGCCGGTTCCTGCGCTGTTCTGGTCTATGTTATGTACTGGAACACCATGGTTGTGGATGTGTGACAGAAATTAATTACTATCTACGATGAGAAAGTTACAGCCACATTAACAGGTGCCCAAGATGCGGTTTTAACAGAATGAACGGAGGGGGGGGAAGAGAAACTGCTTCCGTTGGCAAGTCATTGATCACAGATCAGATTATGATAATTGCTGTAAGAGTCAGGGGAAAATGAATCAACAAGGAATATTGGCTTGTACATTCTCCCCGTGACCCGTGTGGTGGGATTTCTCCGAGAACTTCTGTTTCCTCCCACACTCCATAGACGTAGAGTTTTGTCGGCTAATTGGCTTGATACAAATGTAAAAATTGTCCCTTGTGCGTGTAGGATAGTGTTAATGTGCTGGGATCGCTGGTTGGTCCATCTGTAAACTAAATCAAATTGGTGCTACTGGTGTTGTGTGGAGTCTGCACGTTCTCCCTGTGATCATGTGAGTTTGCACCAATTGCTCTAGTTACCTCCAACATCCCAATAACATAGGGATGGCAAAATAGGATGGTGGAAACAAATTCAACTGTAACTTTCGGATGAGAAAAGGCTGGCAATCTGACACAATTATTTGCATGTCTGCAGGGAAAAATCAGACAAAATGGATCATCCTCAGTAAAATATTATTGGGCAGAGTTCACGTGATTTAACAACAGCGCACAAGATCTGAGAGGACTTTGTTAAATTTAACTGCAGATACCAAAATCTGTGTGAACCCAGTGAAGTTCGGGGTGTACAAAAAGGAACAAAGTGCTGGAATAATTCAGCAGGTAAAACAGTATCTCTTGAGAACATGGATGGGCAACATTTTGGGTTTCGGGACGTTCTTCAGATTGATTTTGTTTATATGGGGGAAGAGAAGAAAGCTGGAAGAGAGAAAAGGCTGCACAAAGCATGGAAGGTAATAGGTTGTGTAGGAAGGAACTGCAGATGCTGGTTTACCAAAGATAGACACAAGATGCTGGAGTAACTCAGCGGGACAAGAGGCATCTCTGGATAGAAGGAACGGGTGACATTTCCGGTCAAGACCCTTCTTCAGACCGAGTCGGGGAGAGGGAGACATCAAGATATAGAATGGTAAGGTGTGAGAAAGAGAGATCAAAGGAAACAGAGATCAAGGAAAATGTAGAATAGATCATGGTTAGCTGGGGACGGTAACAACGAGGTGTACAAAGTAAAACTTAATCAGGAGGACAGTCAAATTGGTCAGAGAAATAGGATGGGGGAGGGATGGAGAGAGGTTGATACAGGTGAGGGGGCTGATAGGAGGATGGTGGACAAATACCAGAGATGAAAAGGCAGATGATGTGAGACAAAAGCATTAAAGAGCTGCAAATTGTGAAGCTAAAGGAAGAAATGTAGATGGAAGGGGGGAGTAATAGGTGCAAATCCAGTGAGGCATAGGAGATGGGAAGGCTAGGGATTGGGAGAGTGACGCATCATTTAACCCAAAACGGTGACGCAATGAACTTTGTACCCAGTATGGGACTATTCTGTTTAACACGAGACGCTCAGTCCGAATCAAGGTTGCCGTTGGTAGATTTTTGGACACCAAGGAATGGGAAATCAGCGCCGGTGATGAACTGAAGGGGTGATATGGTCAACTACTGCTGTTGTTTCTGGCAGTATCTGTCTAAGTGTCAATGCCCAATACTCACTCTGTGACTCGAACACCAGCGCCAGTGTGTCTGCATTGTCCTCTGCTCTCAGCGTGATGATATCATCATTGCCAGCACATTTAAGGATTTTGGACATGCTGTGAAAAGGACCAGAGTATTAGAACCAGAGGTCAGTTATCACTCAACACAATGTCCTTGTAAACCCAGAATGTCCTGCTTTTAGTGATGCTCAAGGAAGACAGATAACTACCCCCCCTACTAATTATACAGATCTGTTAACCTGGGTTTACCAATCCATTTTGGGGAAGGTTTAGTTCAGAGATGCAGCATGGAAGCCGGCCCTTCGGCCCAAAGCACCATCGAGTTCGCGTCAACCATGATCACTTGTACACTAGTCCTATCCTAGACACTTGGGGACAATTTACAGAAGTCAATTAACTTACAAACCTGAGATAGGTACAAAAAGCTGGAGTAACTCAGCAGGACAGGCAGCATCTCTGGTGCGAAGCAATGGGTGACGCTTCGGGTCGAGACCCTTCTTCAGAGTCTAAAGAAGGGTCTCGACCCGAAACGTCACCCATTCCTTCTCTCCAGAGATGCTGCCTGCCCCGCTGAGTTACTCCAGCTTTTTGTGTCTATCTCCATTTTAAACCAGCATCTGCAGTTCCTTCCTATACAACTTACAAACCTGCACATCTTTGGAATGTGAGAGGAAACCAGCGCACCTGGAGAAAACCCACACGGTCACAGGGAGAGCGTACAAACACAGGTGCATACAGCACCCGAGGTTAGGACCGAACCTGGGACTCTGGCAAAGTAGGGAAGCAACTCT